>WOXC01004099.1:1200000-1802637 GCA_011680675.1 Gymnobelideus leadbeateri
CTTTGGTGGACAGTAAACAAGTCACAGGGTCATATATTGTACAGGTCTGGAGTACAATATACCAAAAGGTTACAACCAAGGACAACTTACCCTGCATAGCTGAATGTAATCCTGTAGGGGGGAAAATGTTCCTTTAATGAACTTGCAAGTATTTCTGATGAAAAGACCGAATATGAGTAGGAATCTTGAAATGCAAATACAGGAGTCTACAGCAACCTTGAAAGGTAAATTTATTTGAGCAATTGGAGGGGACAGTATGATGATGTAGTACTAACATTCCAGTGGGAGGGAAAGAAACAAATTCCTCTTCAGAAGCTTTATATCATCAGAACATATTAGACTAGTTAAAAAAAAGAAAAAGAAAAACAGGTCCTGGGAGTGAATTGATTCTGTTCTGAGGATCAGTAGAGGAGAAAGAGAATGAGGAGTAAAAGGAGTAATTTTATTGTAGAAAGTAGGAAGAAGAGAATTGAACTTACTACTTGTCATGACAGATGTACATGAAAGGGAAAGTATATAACCTGGAAGGACCAGGAGCATTGGACAGCAAATGAATTTCACTCTATCTGAAACAAGGGAAGGTTGAACATTCTCACACGTATAGATATATCAAACAACAGGGAAACAAGTGGGGATAGGGAGGGAATGGTAAGAAGCAAGATAATTTCAAGGAGAGAATTATCAAAATAATAACAAATAAAATAAACTTTCTAATCCTGAAGAGAAAATTATAAGGAGGCTGAGGAGTATAGAATTAAAATTGAAGGAGTGGCATTTGGTTTCCTCTTGGACAATTGGGGAATAACTGAACAAATTGTGGGACATGAATATAATGGATTATTGCGCCATAAGAAATAGTGAGTGGAGTTATTTCAGAGAATCCTGAGTAATATAACTGAATGAAGCAAAATAAACAATGAGAATCCATTTATATACAAGGACAATAAAATAATATCATAAAGAAAAACTTGAAAAGACTTAAGAAATTTGATCAAAGCATTGACCAACTAAGTCTTCAAAGGACCTCTAATGTAGCATGTTAGTCACCTCCTGACAAAGCAGTAACTCAGGGTACAGAAAGACATACATTTTTGGACGTGGCCATGGTATGAATTCATTTTGCTTGACTTTGCTGATTTATTACAAGAGGCCACCCACCCCTTCTTATTTTTTATTATGGGGAGGCAAAGGAGAGGAGGGAAAAAGTTAGCAAAAAAAGGGGAAGCATTCTCACTTTTTGTAAGTTCACAGAAGAAAATAAATTTCAGTAGGAAGTATAGACAAGAACAATTTTGAATGTAACATCTAGAATTTATTATATACTTTAAAAATAACAAGTGATGTATATGGAAGTGCTCATTTTTTGGCATTTAAGTTTAAAAAAATCTTAAAAGAAATAGATCACTACAGAAATGCTTCCCAAATCAACCCATCAAACAAAGGCTGATCCAGTTGTTGTCCTTAAAGAAAAAAACCTATCAATAAATTAGCATTGTTTGGATAAGGAAAATTTATAAATAAAATTTCCTTAGGTTACTTTCATTAACTGGGAGTCAAATTCTTCTGATATAAAGTGCATAAATATTTGAAATGCTTGTTGGTTTAGGTTCATCAGAGTAGTGTCAATCAGCGCTTGCCCTTTGTAATCTAATTTTCATAAAGCCTTTCCTTAACACAGACAGAAATTATGTTCTTCATTTGTCTAGGAAAAATATTCAATTATTTTATAAGCTGTCTTGTCAAAAAGAGCTATAATGTGTTAGTAAGATGCAGATAATTATATAATACTGAAGTAATAAAGTAATTTTCTATGGGATTTTAATTTTAAAAATCTTTCACTGGTGCAAAGTTTGAATAGACATTATGGGGAAATCCAGTTTTGAAGTTTTGTAAGCAAAGACTTGAAGAAAAGGAAATGATTTAATTACTTTGGAATTTTCAGTGAAAGCAGCCAGTCTGAATTTGTGTCATTCCAGTGGCTTAACCCCTTAAAATGCTCCCCTCCTCAACAAAACAAATCAAAACAAAGCAGGGCATCCAGAGTTTCCTAAAATGTTTGGTAAATGCTATATCCAAAACTGTTTACTTACTGGAAAAAAGTCTTTACAAAAGAATGCCTACATCTTTTGAAAAGTAAATAATACTATATTTACATTTTCAAATATATTTGAGACTAACAATAAAAATAATAACTGACACATGGGTTTTAAGTGTCATAAAACATAATTATCTCATTTAAGCCTCACAATCCACCTTATGAGGGCATTCTTTGCCTTGTATGCACATGTAACTCATGTAATTTTAAGAGAAGAATTCCTATTAGGCATTATGTTGGGTTTTTTTTTCCCAGGAGGTACTTTGGATTTATTTCATCAGTATGATTGTTCCCTCCACTGATTTAGATTCCAACTTCTTTCCCTTGAAAATATATGCTCAAATGTTCAAATGAATCTATGATCTATTATTGATGTGGATATTTCCAACAACAACTCAGATCCCAGTTTAACCATGCCTGTTCATTGTATGTGATTCATCTTATGTTATTCTTCTTTGTTCTTTCTCATAAATTCTCAATAAGAGCAACCCACCATATTAGGGGAATGTTCCTAGCTTTCTTTGAACATCATAAAGCTTCTAGTGTAGTACATGAACTATCCATCTGTTATCCCTTGCTCTCTCTCCTTGTCACCAGCTCAATTGTATTATTCACTTAAAACTTTCTTTAGTGATATTCTTTAATATGTTTCTCCTTCACAGTTCCTGCTCTGTGGTGTGTTGTAGCCTACTTACATCTACCATGTTTCTATCCATTGCTCTTTGAGTAATTTATGTATCCTTGGAAAATACAGTTTTTTCTTTTAAAAATTTTTTATACTAAAATTTTATTTTCAATTCCAAATTTTCTTTCACCTATTGAGAAGGCAATGAAAACATAACTCATTGCAAATATAAGTATTTATACATATGCAAAACATTATAAATACATGTATATTGTCGTATAAAACAAATTCCTTTTTTAGCCATTTCCAAAAAACAATAAAGAAAGAAAGGAAATATATATATCAATTTATACTTTTAAGTCTATATGCTTTTTATTGGGAGGTCTTTCAACATGAACCTTTTGGAATTATGGTTGGTCCTTGTGATGATCAGTTACTAAATAAGGATTTAGTTGATTATCTTTATAATATTGCTGTTACTACATAAATTGCTCTCTTGGTTCTACTCATTTCACTTTGTTTCAGTTCATATAGATCTTCTTAGGCTTTTCTGAAAGCCTTCCCTCCATCATTTGTTATAGCATGATATTCTATCATATTCATATTCCACTTTCCAATTCTTTGCCACTACAGAAAGGTCTACTGTAAATATTTTTGTATGTGGGGTCCTTTTCCTCTTTCTTTGGTCTCTTTATGATATAGGCCTAATGGCAGTATTGCCAGGTCAAAAAGTATGCAATACCTTTTTTTTTTTTTTGGCATAGTTTCAATTACTTTCCAGATTGACTGGTTGCATTAGCTCACAACTCTACCAGTTGTGCATTATTGTACCTGTTTTCCCACATCTTCTTCAGCATTTTTCATTTTCCTTTTTTTTATCTTAGTCAATCTGATGGGTATGAGTTGGAACCTCAGAATTGTTTTGATTTACATTTCTCTAATTATTAGTCATTTAGAGCATTTTTCATATAGCTTTGATTTCTTCTTCTAAAAACTGCCAGTTCATCTCATCTATCAGTTGGAGGGTGATTTTTATTCCTGTCAATCTGACTCAGTTCCCTATATATTTTAAAAATAAAACCTTTATCAGAGAAACCTATTGCAACTCTCCCCTCCCCCCATTTCCGGTTTTCTTCTAATTTTAGCTGCATTCATTTTTGTTTGTATAAAATCATTTTAATTTTATGTCGTCAAAATTGTCCATTTCATTTCCTTTGAACAACTCTGACTGGTTATTTCTTCTATTCCCTTATGTTGCTTATGATGTCTAGATCATGTAGCCGTTTTGAGCTTATTTTGGCATATGGTGTGAGATATTAGTCTATGCCTCATTTCTGCTAGTTTCCAGTTTTTTTTAGCAGTTTTTGTTAATTAGTTAGTTCTCTTGCTCCAATAGGGATCTTTGGTTATACAAAACACTAGGGTACTATGCTCTTTTGCTTTTATATATTGTATACCTGATCTCTTTCACTGATCAACATATTTCTTAGTACCAAGTTGTTTTGAAGATTATGGTTTTGTAGTGTAATTCAATATGTGGTGCTGGTGGGACCCCTTTCTTCTCTGTTTTTTTTTTCATTAGTATCCCTTGATACTCTTGAATTTTTGTCCCTCCAAATGAATTTTATTACTTTTTTCTGTAAAGAAAAAATAAGTCTGTAAAGTAGTCGTTTGAGAGTTTGATTGGTATGGCATTGATTACATAAATTAATTTAAGTAGTATTGTCATTTTTATTGTCTCGGCCTACCTATAAGCAGTTAATATTTCTCCAGTTATTTAGACCTTTATTTGTGTGAACAATGTTTTATAATTGTGTTCGTATAATTTCTGTGTGTGTCTAGGCAGATAGGTTCCTAAATATTTTATACCATCTATACTTTTTTAAAATGGAATTTCTCTCTTGATCTCTTCCTGCTGGATTTCATTGGTAATACACAGAAATGCTGATGTGTGAGTTTATTTTATGCTATAACTTCATGGTGAAGTTGTTAATTATTTCAATTAGTTTTTTAGTTAACCATATTGTTCTCTTAAGTAAACCATCATATCACCTGCACTGAGTAGTGGTTTTGTTTTCTTATTGCCTATGCTTTTTCAAATAACTTCTGTTAAGCCCCCTTCAAATTTCATTTTCTTTTTCTTGTACTGTTGCTATAGTTAGTACATCTAGTATAGTATTGTACTAGTACAATTGTACAGTAATGGACATCCTTGCTTTTCCTCTGATCTTATTGGAAAAGCTTCTAACTTATCCCCATTACAGAGAATGCTTACTGTTGATTTTAGATATATACTACATATCTCATTTTCAGGAAAGCGCTGTTTATTCATGTGTTGTTGTTGTTGTTGTTTTAATAGGAATGGGTATTATATTTTGTCAAAAGTTTTTCTGTACCTGTATTGAAGTAATGATATGGTTTTTGTTGGTTTTGTTATTAATACAACTAGTAATGCTGATAGTTTTCCTAATATTGAACCAACTCTGCATTATAGGTATAAATCTAGTCTGGTCATATTGTTTGTCCTTTGTGATTCTGTTGCAATCTCTTTCCTAGCATTTTATTTGAAATTTTTGCATCAACATTCACTGTGAAAATTGGTCGACAGTTTTATTTTGGGGCTTAGCTTCTCCCTAGTCTAGATATCAAGATCAATATTTATGACAGAGGAAGAATTTGATAGGATTTCTTCATTACCACATTACCATTTAAAAAATTTTAATTTTAATTTTAATTTTTCAGCTTTTTGGAGGGAGGAAGGTAGGGCAATTGGGGTTAAGTGACTTGCCCAAGGTCACAGGCTAGTTTTGTATTAAGTGTCTGAGGCCGGATTTGAACTTGGGTCCTCCTGACTCCATGGCCAGTGCTGTATTCACTATGACACCTAGCTGCCCCACATTACCATTTTTTACAGGCAGTTTATATAGTATTGGAATTAATTGTTCTGCAAATAGTTGTTAAAAAAAATCAATTTATAGGGGCGGCTAGGTGGCGCAGTGAGTAAGAGCGCCAGCCTCGGAGTTGGGATGACCCGGGATCAAAACCGGCCTCAGAAAATGAGCACCCATGCATAAATAATGACTAGCCTTATAACCTTGAGCAAGTTACTTAACCCCAATTGCTTTTTTAAAAAAATCAGTTTGTAAGTCTATCTGGCTCTGGGTATTTTCCCTTAGGAAGTTTGTTAAAATTCTTTTTGTAAAATAATGTTATTAAAGTATTCTGATACTTTTCTGTTAATCTGGGCAATTTATATTTTTGAAAATATTCATTTCATTTAGATTTTCAGTGGGTATTGGATTAGGAGAAGCAGTTCCTAATAATTGCTTTTATTTTAGCTTCATTAGTTATGAATTTTCCTTTTTTCATTTTTTGGTACTGTCATTTTGGTTTTCCTCCTTTTTTAAAAATCAAATCAGTTAGTGACTTATATGTTGGTTTTTTCCTTTAAAAGATCTGCTTCCATTCTATTTGTTAATTTGTTAGATTTTTCTGTCATTTTTGTTAACATCTCCTTTTATTTTTTAATATTTTTATTTTGATATTTAATTGGGACTTTTTAGTCTTTTGGCTTTCTAATTTTTTAAATTACATATCCAGTTGATCTTCTCTTTCTCTTTTTTTTCTTTTTCTTTTTGGAGGACAGTTGGGGCTAAGTGACTTGCCCAAGGTCACACAGCTAGTTTTTGTGTTAAGTGTCTGAGGCTGGATTTGAACTCAGGTCTTCCTGGCTCAAGGGCGGGTGCTCTATTCGCTGCACCACCTAGCCACCCCCTCTCTTTTTTTGATGAAAGAATTTAGAGATGTAAAATTTCCCCTTACTATTGCCATAGATATGTATATCCCACAAATTTTCTTATGATGTCTCATTTTTTTTTCATTTTTGTAGTGAAATTGCTGATTGTTTTCAGTGATTTGTTCTTTAACCCACCAATTCTTTAATATTAAGTTATTTAGTTTCTAATTAATTTTAATCGATATTTCAAAGGTCCTTTATGGAATATATTTGTGTTGCATTGTACATTTAGTATTTCTTGTTTTCTGCATTTGTGAAGATTTTATGCTCTAAGATGGGGTTAGTTTTTGTGAATGTGGCATACAGAATTGAGAAATTGCTATGCTATTTTCTAACCCCATTCACTATTCTCTGAATGTCTGTCATAGATAACTTTTCTAAAATTTTATTCGGTTTCTTAACTTTTTCTTGGTTTATTTTTTGGTTTGATGTACTTAGGTTCAAGAGGATTAAGTTGAGATTCCTCACTATTCTAGTTCTATCTGTTTCTTCCTATAACTCAATTAATTTTTCCTTTAAGAATTTAGACACACTGCCATTTGATCCTCATTGTATTTAGTATTGCTATACATTCGTTGTCTTTGATACTTTTTAGCAAAATGCAGTTTTCCTGTTTATCTCTTTTAATTAGGTTTGTTTTTGCCATTGCTTTGTTTAGGATCATAATTACTGTCTCTGTCTTATTTACTGAAGTATAATAGATTCTATTCTAGCTCTTATTTTAACTGTGTATACATTTCTTTTTCAAATGTGATTGTTATATACAGCATATTCTTGGATTCTTGTTTTTAATCCATTCTGCTGTCTTCTTCTATTTTATGGGTGAGTTCATCTCATTCACATTTATGATTACTAACACTGTCTGTTGTGCTCCATCCTATTTTCTTAGCTATCCTCTTTTTTCTCTGCTCTTTCTTTTTAAGAGTCTGTTTTGCTTTTCATTAATTCCTTCCTTTAATTTACCTTCCCTCTTATTCCCCCTTTTTGCTTTAACCCCTTACCTTCCTATTTGCCTATTGGATAAGGTATATTGCTCTGTGTGTATGTGTATTTTTCCTTCTTTTAACCAGGTCATTTGAGAATGAGGTTCAGTTGTCATATACTCTCTCCATGGCACCCCCCCCCCACATTGTAATAAAAACTCCTTTTTTGTGTACTCTGTTTATGTGAGAAATTTTTGCCCATTCTTCCTCTCCTTTCCCCCATCTTCCAGTATATTCCTGTTCCCCATTCATTTCATTCTTTTGCAGTCATCTCAACAAAACAAAATCACACCTATCTAAGACTCCCTCTGTGATAATAGTTAATGATAAAGTTCTTAGGGCCTACATGTATCATCTCCCTGTATAAGAATATAAATAGTTTTTCTCACTCATGTTAAAATTTGTATGCTTCTCTTGAATTCTGTGCTTTGTATGTTACACTTTCTACTCAGCTTTGGTCTTTTTATCAGGAATGCTTAGAAGTCCTCTATTTTGTTAAAGGTTCATTTTCTACCCCCCATTGGAGTAGGTTATTTTTTTATTATAACCTAGATCCTTTGCCTTCTGGAATATCATTCTAAGCCCTCTGCTTTTTTGTTTGTGGTGGTGGCTTCTAAATCTTGTATGATTCCAATTGTGGCTCCTTGGTATTTGAATTGTTTCTTTATGATTGCTTTCTTTTTTGTTGTTAATATTTATTTTGTTTTGTTGTTGTTGTTGCATTTTGAGTTCCAGGCTGTCTCCTTTCCTCCTAACCACGTGCTAGAGAAGTCCAACATTTGACATAGATATATATGTGAAACCATGCAATACATACTTCCATATATAAGTTCTTCTCTGGAGGTGGATAGCATCTTCCTTCATAGGTCCTTTGTAGTTAATATGAATACTCATATACATCTACCCTGCTGGGCTTTTTTCCTCTTATTTCCCTTTATAGTCAGCATTCTCAGTAAGTGCCCATTAAATGAAGAAAGACAGAAGACTTATGGTACATAAATGCATGTATCATAAAAAGAATTTGGTAGGCTCCCTCTTCACTAATTTTCCCAAATAGTTTGTAGAGTATTAGAATCAATTGTTCTTTAAATGTTTGATAGAATTTGCTAGTAAATCCATCTGGCCCTGGAAATTTTTTCCTAGGGAATTCACTGATGGATTATTCAATTTCTTTTTCTGAGGTGGGGTTACTTAAGTAATTTACTTCCTTTTCAGTTAATCTGTGCAACTTATATTTTTTAAAATATTTATCCATTTCACTGAGATTGTCAAATTTATGTGCATACAGTTTGGCAAAGTAATTCCTAATTATTGTTTTAATTTCCTCTTCATTGGAGGTAGATTCATCCTTTTCAGTTTTGATCCTCATAATTTGGTTTTCTTCTTTTTTTATCATATTGACTAAAGGTCTATCAATTTTATTGTTGTTTTTTCTCAAAAAACCAGTTATTTTTTAATTCAATAGTTTTCTTAATTTCAATTTTATTAATCTCTCCTTTGGTTTTCATTATTTCTAATTTGGTATTTAATTGTGGATTTTCAATTTGTTTATATAAATTCTTAATAAAAAATTATAAAAGGCTTAAATTGAGAGAAACCTGGGAGGACTTGTATGGACTGAGTGAGAGTTAAATGAGCTGAACTAGGAAAATAATTTATACAATGACTGCATTGTTAAGGAAAACGATTGTGAAAGACTTATTAGGAACTATGATCAGTGTGCTGATCAGTTGTGATTCTGGACAATGCTGATAATTCATGCTTCTCAGTTAACAGAGAAGTTGTGTACTAGAGATGCAGAAGATGACATACATTTTCATAGGCAACTAATGTGTGGATTTGTTTTATTTAACTATACTTCTTTGTTTTAAGAAAGGGCCTTATTGGGAGCTAAGGAATATGGGAGATATCTGTGGTAGTGATAATCATCCAAAAATAAAGTAAAAAAGAGGAAAGATCAGCTATGAAATATTTTTTAAAAAATATACAGAGTAGTACAGGGGCAGCTAGGTGGCTCAGTGAATAGAACACCAGCCCTGGAATCAGGAGGAACTGAGTTCAAATCTGGCCTCAAATACAACATAAAACTAGCCATGTGACCTTGGGCAAGTCACTTAACCCCAATAGCCATGGTTCCTCCACCTCCAAAAAGCAAAAAGAGTACAGAGGCAATTATAAAAATGTAGTAAATAATTTTGATTATATGAAAAGGACAGGGAAGGAGAAGTGAATAAATAAATGTATAGCATCTACCATGTGCCAGACACTGTAAATTTGTAAATTGTTTAAATTTATGAAGCCCTTTATGTGTTCTAAAGAAGCTTACAATCGAATGGGGGAAACATGCACAAAAGAAATCTGAAAAGTGTGTGAAAGAGTAGAGGTGGAGCTGGAGAAGAAGGTAATGTATAGGGTTTGGGGGCTTAGTGGTACTCAGTCCAAGGAGTGCAGGCTGGTGGGACATGAAGAGATGGTTAGCCTGAGAGTCCTCTTTATATTGAGGTATTGAGAAGGGTTCTTTGCTCAACTCTCTGGTCCTCCAGTGAGAAGGACAGAGGGTACTGAAGTTACTGATAAGATGAAAATACAGAAATTGATACAAAAAAAATTACTAAAAAATGAACTTGAGTCCAAAGAAAAAGTATGACAAGGTATCTCAGTCTCTTGCTTTGAAGGTGTTGGAGGTCTTTG
Source organism: Gymnobelideus leadbeateri (assembly GCA_011680675.1). Lineage (NCBI taxonomy): Eukaryota > Metazoa > Chordata > Mammalia > Diprotodontia > Petauridae > Gymnobelideus > Gymnobelideus leadbeateri. The sequence continues at coordinate 1,210,191 of WOXC01004099.1, forward strand.
AGTGTGGGACATTATATAATATCACATTTTTTTCTTTATGTATTTGATCAGTTTTGCTGATTTTTTTTTCTCTATATTTTTCCTCCACCCCCTCCAAAATTTTTTTAAAGCAATTGGGGTTAAGTAACTTGCCCAAGGCTACACGGCCAGTTATTTTTGTGTGGGTGTTAAGTATCTGAGGTCAGAACTGATCCCAGGTCCTCCCAACTCCGACTCAGGGGCCCGTGCTCTTACTCACTGAGCCACCTAGCCACCCCTAATTTTTTTGCTATATGGGATATTTCCCTGGGAGGAAAAAGGAAAGGTTTACAAGGAGAAATTGAGGCAATGGAGAAACAAAATAAATTTTTGTGCATAAAAGAGCAAAGGGAAAGTTCAGCAGGGGATACAGACAAATAAGGCCATGTTAGAACTGCTGCATTAAAATACATATACACATACAAACACACATACACCTAGGATAGACACTGTAGATGGACCATGAGCTAGACCCAGAACTGAAGCAGAGAAAAAGAGTAAGCTAACTTATCTTAGGGAAACTGATGCTTTTAATGATCCCCAGCTTTTCACTAAAACAAAAACCCATCTTTTTGCTTTTGTATTCTTCATGTGAAGAATGCTGCGATGAAATGTAGTTAATGTAGAAGCTGCTAGATCTTGTATTATCCTGATTGTGTTTCCAACAAGACTTAAATTGTTTCTTCTTGACACTTCATCTCCTGCCACTGATCATTTTCACTGACTTTTCCCCATGCTTGGAATTCTCATCCCCCACCCCCTTATCTCCATCATCTTCCTTCAATCCTCAGCTAAAATCCCACCTTCTTCAAGAAGCCTTTCCCAGTCCTCTTTAATTTTAGGGCTTTTCCTCTATTGGTTATCTCCAATGAACCCTGTATACATTTTGTTTGTACGCAGGTTGTTTTCATATTGCCTCCTTCGTTAGATTGCGAGCTCTTTAAGAACACAGACTAGTTTGTGCCTTTCTTTGTATCTTTAGTGCTTATCATAGTGCCTGGCACATAGTAGTCACTTAAATACTTGTTCTAAATATACTGGTATATTTAGAAGAGTACTGGATCTAAAGTTAGAGAATTTAGGTTTAAATTCCAGCTATGCCATTTATTAGTTATAGGATCCTGATCATGACACTTTCTTCCTACTCCCCCCCCCCATTTTTTTCAGGTGAAAATGTTCCTAAATAATGTTTTCCTAAACCAAAATAGATAACTTTCTGAATATGTCAATTTGATTATCTAGTCCACTAATGTTTCCTGTTTGTGTGAGAATAAATAAAAAATTAACTATACTGATTGAGAAACCAAGAACTAAAAGATCCCTGAAATGTACTTTTCTTTTTCACAGGTACTGGGCCGATGTTTCTTGACAGTGATGCAAGTTCATTTCCAGTTTTTGTCCCAGGCATTACAGAAGGTTCAGCCAGTGGCTCACTCCTGCTTTGCTGAAACAGTAGTACAAGAAAGAAAGAATGTTAGTGGCAATGGGAAAGCTTGCTTGAGTCCTACAACTGAACTGGAAGATGCATTAAGATCTTGGAGAGGGGCTGCAGAGGTAAAGCTGCCATTTAAAGGGAATTTCTTTTACTTCTTACTGCCTTACTATGCTAAGCATGAATTGTTCTAATGCTCTGCAATATTTTACCTTGAAAGAGAGCTTTTACAAGTCACAACTCCATAAAAGAGCTGTTTATTTTGTTTGGACCTCATTTTTTCAGCATTTAAATTGTGATCTCCAGTAACTTCAATCCAAGATTTCTTAATGAATTCTTATACTGGAACAAAAAGTACTCATTAGGAGATTAGTTGTAACTACAAGATAATTAGATGGATTTTTTTTGTACATGCCTCCTTTCACTGTAGTTAAATCATATACATTTTCTATTTAACTCATTAGCTGTGTTTTTTCAGTCAAGAAAGTCAGCTGACTGAATTATAATTCCTGGAGTTATAATGTCAAGTATTATTCATCTTGACATCTACATACTCTGCTTCATGAATGAGAGGCAGACTAGAAAAAAATATTTAGAGAAATAAGGTCAAAGCCTATGACTTAATATGATACCTCATCCTGAGGGCTCCCATGGCCTTCAACCTCAGCAATACTTAGCGGAAAGAACATTCACTAAACTGAGAGTGAGAAGACCAAATTCCAGTTCTTCTACTAAGTAGTTTTATGATCTTGAGTTAAATTACCTTTTTTTTCTGGCCCTTAGTTTCCCTGTCTAGAAAATGAGTGGGGTATACTAGATGATCTAAAGTCTTTTCAAAAACTTTGTTTCTAGGGGCGGCTAGGTGGCGCAGTGAGTAGAGCGCCGGCCCTGGAGTCAGAAGGACCTGATTTCGGATCGGGCCTCAGACACTTAACGCACACAGAAATAAAAACCTAGCCGTGTGACCTTGGGCAAGTTGCTTAACCCCAATTGCCCTCCAAAAGGCAAAAAAAAAAACAAAACTTTGGTTCTATAGTTTTTATGACTGTAGAGAATGTAGACTTCTTTATTTAACCATGCTTCTGTTACCCACAATAAACCTCAGTTAATTTGAAGTAGTATCAGTTGATTTTTCATTTGACTATAAGGTTTTTTATATTCTTCTCAAAGGATCCTTATTAAATATTCATTAAACAAACGGAAGGGAGAAAGTGAGGGGATCATAACAATCTGTCCCTTTGATAAGTACTTCATAATCATTTACTGCCTGGGTATGGAAATAAAATGGCACCCAAAAATGAACATTTTCCAGCTATAAGTAAAAATTCTATTCTCTGTTGATAAAATTTTCTGTCATAAGCCTGAAAGTAAGATATGTGATGGAGAAAGCACTGAGTTTACTCAGGGACCCTCAAGTACTAGTCCTTTGACTCAGTAAATTAATAGGACTTTTGGCAAATCACTGGACCTCTAATGCTTCAGTTTTCTCTTTGTAAAATGAAGGGGTTGTTCTAAGTAGTGAGGCCCCTTTTCACTTTAACATTCTGCAGCTTTATTATATCCCATTAGCTCCACCAGACTATAGTAATCAACAGGTCAGAACACCACAAGAAGTGTACACATGTAACTTTACTATCAGTGTGTGACCTTGGACTGGAGTTTTCTCCTTTGTAAAAATGAGCTTGTGCTAGATACACTGAAGTTGTAAAACATTTGCTCAGTTCAGAAGGACTAGAGCTCTTTTTGGTGCTAATTCTGCAGGAAGTTTACTTGTCCTGTATGCTGCAAATGCTTCTGACAGCCAGCATCCATATAGGATTTTCTCTTAAATGACTCTTAAGCTTATTTGATTTTATGATATTCTTTTCTTTCCTGTATGGAGAAAATAATTTTTCCAGTGCAAGTTTATGTTCCTAGGATTTGCTGCTTCTTATTTTCCTAGCAATACATTTGACAGTTTCATATAATATTATATATCTTGAGTTATACACTAATGAACTTGCAGAAATTATTTGTTTATGTGTAGAATAATTACCTTTAATCATTTTGTAGCATACTATCTCTAACGTTTTATAATTGACTGAGAAACCTTTTATCTGCTTACTTTGGTACTTTTGCTTGCCAGCATGTTAGTCATTTAACAGGAAATCCTGTCTGGATGCTAGCTGATACCAGCATCTGTAGTGTATAGGACAATAAATAAACTTCCTGTGGAATTAAAGTTCAAGAAGAAACTCCTGGCTTTGTTTATTGAGTTAGTATTTTATAAAAGAAAAGCAAGCATTAAACTTTTGCCATATTGTTGTCCTTCCTTAGATCCGTGTCATGAGACCACCTTCTGTGACTTCTGTGTAAACATTCCTATGTAAAGGACCTTTGGGTACTCCTTAATGTGCATGATTATCTTTATGGTCAATAGTAACTAATTTCTTTCAGTATTTTGTTCTGTTTAGAATTCATTGTCAATATCTTTAAAAGAAATTGATTTTTTTAAAGAAATTGCCCTTTTTAAAAGTTAAAGCTGCTTGTTTTATCTCCATACTTCCATTTTAAATGATATTTTATAATTTCCAGTAATAGTGAAACAGTTTGGGATCACTAGGTTATTTATGTCCAGGAAATTGTTTAGATCACCAAGGTACTAAAAATTAGCTAAATAAAAATCAGCTGATTTCAGTGTGTTTAATCCCTAGTTATAGAGTCTCTGGAATATGAGTGGATTTTTAAACTCCCACTGATACTTAGAGAAATGGGAATTAACTTTTTTTTTTTTTTTTGCCTTTTGGAGGGCAATTGGGGTTAAGTAACTTGCCCAAGGTCACATGGCTAGGTTTTTGTTTGTGTGTGCAGTAGGTGTCTGAGGCCGGATCCAAACTCAGGTCCTTCTGACTCCAGGGCCCACGCTCTACTCACTGCGCCACCTAGCCGCCCCAGGAATTAATTTTTAATGAAGATCTACATGTGAAAACTTCTATTTTTGTCTTAATATGCATTCTTTCCTGTTTCTGTAGTAGGGTGATTAGAATGTTAGGTTACTCTAGAATGTTAGGAATACCCAACCCATACCTACTTGCTCATGGCTTATCCTAGATTGTCACTTTAAACAGAGGGGGAAAGATATTCCTTGCTTGAACCATGCTTTGTATAAGCCTATATTTACACAAAGAACTAGCATTTCAACAGTGACTCTAAAAGTTGTTTCATTCCCTTCAAAGTGTTTCATTGATGCAGAAGTCTAAAAATTTAACTGGGGACATATCAGCAAATAAAAAAGTCACTCCTCACTCCTTTGTGTTATTGATTCTTTCACTATTTTTTTCCTTTTTTTTTGGAGGGGGGAAGGTAGGGAAATTGGAGTTAAGTGACTTGCCCAAGGTCATGTGGCTAGTTTTGTGCTGTGTTTGAGGCCGGATTTGAACTCAGGTGCTCCTGACTCCAGGGCTAGTGCTCTATTCACTGCACCACCTAGCCTCCCCATCTTTCAGTATTTCTTGCTTAATTTTAGTTTGATTTTTTTATATTGGTTGGTAATTACAAAACTATATTTTACTTACCACTTGTTATTTTTGTTTAAGGCAACTTCTAGACTGAGAGAGAGAGGCTGTGATGGCTGTTTGGCTGGAATTGAAGTTCAACAGCTCTTCTGTTCACAGAGCGTGGCAATCCCTGAACACCAGCTTAAAGAACTGAACATGAAAATTGACAGTGCTTTGCAAGTTAGTTGTTTGTTTTCTTTTTTGAGGACTTAAAATATGGTTATGTCCAGTGAAGTTGTTATCCATAACCAGCTGAACTGTCTTAATATGAAACTGTCATAGAATATAGCTCAAGTCTATTACTACATACCTATTAATATCTATATTTCATTGATGTTTGTTGTATCATTACTTCTTTTATCATTGTAATTTGCTATCAAATCATGATACATGAAAAATCTTTTTTTAGGCATATAAAATAGCTCTGGAGAGCTTAGGCCACTGTGAATATGCAATGAAAGCTGGTTTCCACTTGAATCCAAAAGCAATTGAAGCAAGTTTGCAGGTAACCATTTTTTTCTTTATGTAACTTCTTAACTCTGCTGCGGAGTTCCTACTAATGGTGGGATCTTGCCTGATCGCTGCTGTATTGACTACCTCTCCTCATTGTTTGATATCTGTTTGAAGGGCTGCTGCAGTGAAGCTGAGGCTCAGCAGACAGGGCGGAGACAGACTCCACCACAGCCAATCCAGTGTGAGCTCCCAACGGTCCCTGTCCAGATAGGATCACACTTTTTGAGAGGGATATCTTTTAATGAATCTGCAGCTGAAAACCTGAAGTTAAAAACGGTAACTTTAATTTAAATCCAAACAGCTTGAGTCTAACTTTTGTTCAGGAAACACATAGAGGTTCAAGAAAGAAAAAATATGGGAAGAAAGATCAAGTTTCTTAAGCATACTTAAATCTTACTGGTGTCAAACACTAAGTGAACTTTAAATAAATGTCATAATAATAAATAAATATAAGCATGCCCTATGACCTAGCTATGCCACTACTAGGTTTATAACAAAAAAAGAGCAAAAATTTTTTTAAAAATCCTATACATACAAAAACATTTATAGCATCTCTCTTTTTGGTAACAAAGCAAAACAAACAAACTGGAAACTAATAGAGTGCCCATCAGTTGAGGAATGACTAAATAAATTTTGGTGTATAGATGTGATGGGATCCTATTGTGCTGTAAAAAAGGAGGAAATTGATTATTTCAAATAGACATGGAAAGATTTGAGTGAACTAATGCAGAGTAAAGTAAACAGAACTAAGAGAACAATTTATACTATAATACTAATAATATAGAAATAAATAATTTGGAAGCCTTTTAGTGATGAAAAATGAAATGAGCAAAACCAGGGGAACAGTTTATACAATAACAGTTTTGTAGACAACTTTAAAAGCTGCACAAACTATGATTGATACAGTGATTATCCATGATTATAGAGGACTGCTGATAAAACATATTATCCACCTCCTCATAGAGAGGTGATGGATTTAGGATACAGAATGAAATATATATTTTTGTATACAATCAATCAAGGAATTTGTTTTATATATTTCTTATGCATATTTCTTACAATAGGTTTCTTTTTCTTTTCCTTTTTATTCAGTGGGGTGGAAGGTGAGGTGGGAGGGAGAGAAGTAAATTTCTGTTTATTAAAAATCACTTTAAAACAGAAAGATTGGGAGGGGTTGTAGTTGTAGAATATTGCATATACTTTTTGTTGAGTTCCCTGTATTATTGATTTTGCTTAATTGTTTTATTTCATTACAAGAGAGCTTTCATAGGATGGGGATGAACTCAAAAGTGTTTTTGCTTTTTGGAGAGGGGAAAGCAGGGCAGTTGGGGTTAAATGACTTGCCCAAGGTCACATGGCTAGTAAGTATTAAGTGTCTGAGGCCAAATCTTCCTGACTCCAGGGCTGGTGCTCTATTCACTGTGTCACTGTGCTACCTAGCCGCTCTAAATGTTTGTAATATTAAAACAAATTTTATCAGTAAAAAGCTTTTAAAATATAAGTATGTACACATTTTAATAATTTTATAAATATATTAACACTTTAATTGCAAACTTCCATTTAAATCTTCTCCTAATTGCCTCGTCAGAATTTGGAGGTAAATTTGAATTCTTTCTGGCTTTTCCAATGGAGTATAAACTCTGGCGAGTTCTACCAAGGTGGAAAGTCTTTAAATTGGGACCATGTAATAGAATTTGTATCTGTCATCCAAGGACCAAACTATCAGAGAGGGACTTTATTTACTAAATGATGAATTTTGGGGGTCAGGGGTCAGGGAGAAGGAGGGAAGAGAAAAAGCAACACAAGAAACAGTCACAAAATGGTTACAATTTTTTCTTTCTTTTTAACTAACAGGTCTATAACTCCTCTTAAACGTCACTGCTTTAAAGGGAGAAGGGAAATTTAGGTATCTCTCAAAGATTGACTTTCATGTTTCCCAACAAATTTTGTTTCCCCTTTTAATAAAATTAAGAATTTTAAAATATCAACAACAACGTGAGGATTATTGACTAGGCGATCTGTTTTATTTATAAATCTCTGGGATTCAAATTCTTAATTTATAAATCTGAAATTTTAGATTGCTAATACAATGTAAAACATCCAGTGGTTCTATATAAATAACTGAGTAGAGTAATAATGAATGGAATATATATTCCTTAAGAATTAAAAGCATAAGATAAAGCAATTTTAACAAAATCTATTGTTCCTAATAATGATTGTACACATAAACATAAAAAATATCTTCCTGCAGATTTTCACTGATGGCATAGTTTTTATTTTATATATTATGTGATTTTCTTCCTATTGATATACAGCACACGATGCTACAACTGATTAAAGAAGCAGGCTGTCACAATGGAATTACAGCAAGGGATGATTCTCCTGTCACTGAAGTTTTGAACCAGGTTTGCCCTTCTACTTGGCGAGGCGCCTGTAAGACTGCTGTGCAGCTACTGTTTGGCCAAGCTGGACTGGTAAGTAAATGTGGTCACAAAATGTGATCTTGAGTCAGTTAACTTCTCACAGCCTCATTTTACACATATGTAAAGTGAAAAAATTGGACTAGAAGATCTGAGATCCCTTCCATCTCAATGAATTACTATATGTGTATATGCATATGTGAATATGTGCCCGATTTCAAAAACAAACAAAACTATCACAGTTTAAGCAATTTCGAACATTAAAGTTTACTTAAAAGAAAAGATCAGGAATAGATGTCTTTATGTATAGATGTTTTTATTTTTATTTTTATTTTTTTTGCTTTTTGGAGGGCAACTGGGGTTAAGTAACTTGCCCAAGGTCACACGGCTAGGTTTTTGTTTGTGTGTGTTAAGTGTCTGAGGCCAGATCCGAACTCAGGTCCTTCTGACTCCAGGGCCGGCGCTTTACTCACTGCGCCACCTAGCTGCCCCTATATAGGTGTTTTTATCTATGGATTAGCTAATACTAAAAATATCATCTTGAATTTGCAAACTTACATTGTGTCTAAATTCAGCTCTTACTGCTTAATTTTCTCAAGTTTTGGAAAGGCTAAATTCAGGTCTGTATAGCTGCATGGAGCAGAGGGATTACAAGTACATTATTCTTACTTATTTTGCTATTTTTGTTGAGTCAGTTGTGTCTGACTTTTTGTGTCTGCATTTGGGGTTTTCTTGCCAAAGGTACTAGTGTAGTATGCCATTGCCATCTCTATATATTTTACAGATAAGGAAACTGAGGTGAACAGGGTTAAGTGACCCAAGTTCATATAGCTAGTAAGTGTCTGAAGCCAGATTTGAACTGAGAAAGTTGAGGCTTCCTGACTCTAGGCCTGGCACTCTATATACTGTGCAATTTTGCTGCCCAGATTATTGTTACTAACAATAACAATAAGAAACAACTTACAGTTGTATAATACTTTAAAATTAAGGCTTACAGTAGAGTATTTTTTAATAATCTATGAGATAGATAATGCAAACATTTTCCCCATTTTTCAGATACAGAAACTGAGTTTCAGAAGTTAAGTCAATTAATCAACAAACATTTATTAAGCTATTACTATGTGTCCGCACTATGCTGAACAAAAACAATCACTGCCTTCAAGTTGTTTAGTGTTGATCCAGGGCTTAAACTTATTTCTTTTGACTCTGTGCTTTGTGCCCTTTCCACTGCCCTTTTTAGTAATTAGAGAGCAGATTTTTACCATTTTGTTAATGAAAACACTTGGCTGCCTTATATATGTTACTAGGAAGTCATGTTTTTTATTGAATCTGTTTCACAATACAGATAGTCTCTTCTAAGAAAGTATTAATAAAATGTAAATTCTAACATAATTATTAAATAACACACAGTTTAATATTGGAGATCAACATGGATTTCTAAAGACCATTTTTTATTAAATCAGGAGGGAATAATACAATCAAAGCTATAGCTGTGACTTTCTTTAGATAAGAGTGTTGTGAAAATTAGGAGAAAAAAAGACATTACGGAAACAAATGAATTCTACAAAAAATTGTTAATATTACTTGAGTAGCTTAACGTGCATCCAAGCTGAAACATTATATTTTTCACATATGAGGTTTTGTGTGATGACATATCATGTTTTTTAAGATTATTGTTCAATGGGTGGGGATAAAGAGGAAACACCTGTATGACATGAACAATAGTCACTCGTGGTACAGGAAGCCATTTCCCAAGGACCCACCAGACTGGGTGGAGAAATGTGGTAACCATATTTTACATTTCTGATACTCAGAGTTTGGATTTCTAAATCATGAAAAAATAAGCAATGATATACCTTTTGTCTTACTGCTTTAAAAAAGAGTTTTTAATTATAAGTGATGTGATAGTTTAGTTAAATTGCCGTGTAGATGGTGAAAAAAATTATGCTGAACATTTAATAAAAGACGTAATGATGATAAAAGAAAGCTGGACGTAAGAAATGTTCAAAACTTAGATTTGTTCTTACCTTCTCTTCCAAAATAATCTAAATTTTGAGTTAGGAAACTTGCATTTGTGATTTTAAGCACAAGTTTCACATTATTTGTTTATGTTGTGCCTACAGATACATATTACATATGTGTGTGTACATATATATGTGTCATTATGTTACAGTTTCATAAATGATAAATAGTAAATGAACAGGCATTTATTAAACCACTACTGTGCCAGGCATTGTGGTAAGGAAGAACCCTTGCTGAGCTCTATTTACACTGGTTTGCTTCATATTGACTGTTGAAGATGCTTTATGATTGTATTTATTGCTGATTTTGTCAGTTCTTCCAAATGGATTGTCTTTGGACAGTGGATTGAGATGAAATATGTATATAGAAAATAAAGTTATAAAAATTAAGTGGCTAGTGTAAATTTTCATCAGTGCACAAAAGCCTTGTGGCAAATAGGGCAAACAAAGCTGTGCAAAGTGATTTATTTCCAGGGAAATTGAAGGCATGGAAGGAGTCATTTGAAAGTGTCAGCAAAGTTTTTATTTTAAAGTTTATAATAAAAATATACTATAGATTGAAGTATCAGTTGTAGTACAACCTTGCATGACTTGAGTGAAGTATAATCACTGGACAATTTCAGAATTGCTTTTTTACTGTTTTTAAGTGCACATAGTAAAGTTGCTTATGGAAAGAGCTAAAATCATTATTTGATTGAACAAACAAGTATTTTCTGTGTACAAAATATTGATTCTTTTAGCTGAGCGTGATCATGAGAAGATTCATGGAGTTTAGTAGAATATAAACTCCTTTAGGGCAGAAACTATCACTTTAAAAAATTTTTAGTTACAGCACTTAATACAATGTAAACATTTACATCTTTGTTGATTAGAGATTTTAAAAATTTGGATGCTAACACCAAAGAGGAATTTGAACAGTCTGTTAGCCTGCCCTTTTAAGAATGCTTTTCTTATTTGCACTGCTAATTTACTTAACATACCATTTTCTCCACAAATAATGTAAAACTTAAGCACAGTATGGTAGTGTCATTGCAGATGAAAAATTAGTAGAGTTTGCATGAAATTTTCTTGTGTGTCTCCAACTACTTTGAACCCTCTAAGAAAACAGTTTGAGTATCACTGCATGATGATCTACAAGAGGCACAGAAAGTGCCTTTTGTTTTGTTTTCCTAAAGTTATAAACAAAGGATTTCGTTTCAATCCTATTCCACAAATATTAAGTAGGGACTTAACCTTCAGCAAGGCATTGTACAAGGTGTTAAGGACACAAAGATGTTTGGTTATAACACCAACCCTGCTGTTGGTAAATTTCCTGTCAGTCCATTGTGGAGAAAGAGGATTGAGATAAGACATGTACACAGGTAAATATGATCATTGTAAAGGAAAGTTCACCAAAAAGTGCTTCATTATATTTGACAAAACGGAGCAAACACTTTAGGCTGAGAGAAAAAAGGCTTAGTGATTTTTAAAAACCATTATTTATTTATTTTTAGCATTCCTTTCTTTTTAAATTTTGAGTTGCAAATTCTTTCCTTCTCACCCCCCTCCCCTCCCCCCCAACTAGGAAAGAAAGCAATATGATAAAAAGAGAAGGTTTAAAGAAAGACAATAATACCTGAAAATTAATTTGTTTTCTAAATACTAGGGTTCAGGGTACCTCACAAATCTCTTAGATTCCTCTATTTCCTGGGATTGAAATTGTGCCAGAGTAGTATTTCATTTTTGGATGGTAGAGAACTTTTGAAACAGAGTAAACTTGATGAGTTTGGATCATGATAGGTAATGAAAGTGGTGAGTTCCAAGTGGACCTCAAGAATGTTGAGGTGCTGCTTGAAATGATGAGGAATAGATGTGTGAATCGATCCTGTTATCCTGAAAGAAATTCAGTTGGACACTCTCCAAGTTAAAGAAAGGTTATTTATGGCCCTGCTTCCCATAGGAGGCAAAAGCAGTTATTGGGATTGGTTGTCTGGTTTAAATACAGTTTTATGGAATACAGGACAAGGGGATAAGAGAATGGGAGGAACAAGCACTGCCTGGATATCAGGTAGTCCAGAGGTGCCTTTATCATTATAGTTAAGCAAAGAGAATAGGAGAGGGGAGGGGAAGAGTTGTTCTGGAATTGGCAGTACTTTGCGAAAGCACACAGACAAGTCCATGGTGGGGGGCTTGAATGTATAGTCTTCTTTGATCACTTTTTTGGCTGCATCTTATCTTAGATCTCATATCCTGCATCCTGCTTGGTCCATCTGCCTCAAGCACTCTTTTCTACCTCATCAGAAAGAAACCATGATGAATTTCTGGCATTATGTACTTCTACTAATTTGGAAAAAGTCAGAAATGAATTTACTAATGCTATTTGATCAGTAATTTAGTTGCCTTTATTATACATCTCTGATCGTTTTCACAATTAATTTTTTAAGTAAGCAAATATCATAGTAAAATTTTTTTCATAGAATTTCACAGCTAAATGTTCCTCAGAGACAATCTAGTTCAATCCATACTTGACCAAGGATCCTCTCTATCACATGACCCAACAATATCTGCCTTTGGCTAAAAGACCTCTAGTGAGGAAAGACCCACTGCCTCTTTCACAGCACATACTCCTTTTACATTGCTCTAATTGTTGGGAAGATTTTCCATTCATCAAGACAATATTTACTTCTTTGCAACTTCCATCCATTGCTTCTGGTTCTTTTTTATGGAGCCAAACAACAATTCTAATCCTTCTTTCATGTGACAGCTTTCTAGACATTTGCACAAATCTTTTGTGCCTACTATATTTTCTCTTCTCTGTGCTGTAAGTATCACAGTTCCTTCAACTAGTGCTCATATGATATGAACTCATAGCCCTTTACCATCAGTTGCCTTTCTCTGGACACTGAAGTAAGTGTCCTAGAACGTAACACAGAATTCCAGAATGATGTCTCACCAGAGCAGAGGACTGCCTTTCACTTCCCTAGTCCTAGATATTGTGTTTTTCAGTGTAGCCTGAGATTACATTAGCTTTCTTGGGTATTATACTATGCTGTTTACTCATATCACACTTACAGTCCTCTAAGACTGTCAGATCTTTTTCAGATGAATTGCTATCTAGCCAAATCTCCAAATCTTGAATTTGTGAAGTTGATTTTTTTTTAAACAAATGCTTTATTGACTTCTGTTTTACATCATTCATTTCCGCCATATTTTGAGTTACAATCATTTTCCCCCCATTATTCCCCTACCCAGCCTCCCAGAATAGTAGTCCCACAAGATATCTCTCCCTCCAATCTGCTCTCTCCCATACCTTCTCCCATACCCCCTTCGACTTTTCCATTAGAGGAAGGTGAATCTTTGTGTCCCAATGCCTGCACATCTTATCTCCCAATTATAAGCAAAACAGTATTAATAATAGTATTTATATATATTTGAAACATTTAATGTTAAGACCTCGAATTTCAGATCCATTTCCTTCCTCCCTTGTCACCCATTCCCTCTGGGGAGATAAGTAATTCAGTATATGTTGTACATGTCTAGCTATGCAAAACATTATCATAGTAGATATATTGTACAAGGCTGCTTATAATTCCTCCCACTCATCCCACCCCCCACCTGGTCCATTCCCTACATAATCCTGTCCCTCTTCTATAGTGGGTACTTCCAACCTCCCCTCACCCCAAGGATGCCCTCCCATCCATCATCCCTCCTCTCATCCCCCTTCCCCCTATCCTGCTGCAGGTTGAGATATCCCATTTAGTATGTATGTCATTCTCTCCCTGAACCAAATTCAATGTGAATGTGGTTTTGCCTTTTAGCCTTCCTTATTCTCCCCCTCCTTTGCAACCACTTCCCCTTGCTTCTTCTACATGGGATAGCTTACCCTACCCTGTCTCTCCCCATCTCCTCTTGCCACTTTCCTCTCTCACCTCATAATTTCATCCCTTGATTATTCTCCCTTCCCAACAAATCCAACCTATGCCCTCTATCCATATATAACTGTAACCATATACACACACATTCACATATGTATTCATATGACCACACCCCCTTCTTCCATTATTTTCATAGTGAGAAAGATATCATCAGTCACAGTTATTGCTTTTTCATATAGGAATGTAAATAGTTCAACTTTGATAAGTTCCTTTTGATTTCTTTTCCCTGATTACCTTCTCAGGCATCTCTTACTTCTTGCGTCTGGATGTCAAATTTTCTATTCAACTCTAGTTTTTTCCTCAAGAATGCTTGAAAGTCCTCTATTCCACTGAATGACCATATTTTCCCCTGAAACAAAATACTCAGTTTTGCTGGGTAGGTGACCCTTGGTTCATTCCCAGTTCTTTTGCCCTCTGGAATATCATATTCCATGCCCTTCGATCCCTCAGTGTAGAAGCTGCCAGGTCCTGGGCTATTCTGATTGTGTTTCCACAATATTGAAATTGTTTCTTCCTGGCTGCTTGTAGTATTTTTCTCCTTGATCTGGGGATTCTGGAACCTGGCTATAATATTCCTGGGAGTTTTCTTTTTGGGATCTTTTTCAGGAGGTGATCTGTGAATTCTTTCAACCTCTATTTTGCCCTCTGGGTCTAAAACATCAGGGCAATTTTCCTTGAGAATTTCTTTAGATATGGTTTCTAGGTTCTTTCTTTGATCATGGCTTTCAGGTAGTCCAATAATTTTTAAATTGTCTCTCCTGGATCTATTTTCCAGGTCAGTGGTTTTTTCCATGAGATATTTCACATTGCCTTCTAATCTTTCATTTGTTTGGATATGCTTAACAGCATCTTGATTTCTCATAAAGTCATTAGCTTCCATTTGCTCCAGTCTGACTCTGAAGGAATGAATCTCCTCAGTGAGCTTTTGAGATTCTTTTTCCATCTGGCAAATTCGACTTTTTAAGGCATTCTTCTCCTCATTGCCCTTTTGGGCCTCCTTTGCCATTTGAGTTATTCTATTTTTTAAGGTGTTGTTTTCCTCAGTCAGGCTGTTGACCCTCATTTCATACTTTTCCTGCATCTTTCTCATTTCTCTTTCCAATTTTTCCTCCACTTCTCTTATTTGATTTTTAAAGTCCTTCTTAAGGTCCTCTATGGCCTGCAACCCGCTCATGTTTTCCCTGGGGCTTTTGGAGCAGGACTTCTGACCTCACAGTCCTTTTCCCGCTCTATGCCCCCAAAATAGGAGTCTAGGGTTGCATTTTTCTGTTTCCTTTGCCTTGGCATGTTGCCACTTAATTACTTGACTTTTGGGCTTGTTGCCACCCTATGGCTTTAAGGCCAGATAGAGGAATTTTCGTCCCGAACGTGTGGGGGGCAACTTCCGTTTCTGGCAAGCTGTAAACCCACCCACGACTTCCACCCTAGATCACAATCCAGATCCAGGGAGGTTAAAGCAAGAGCGATTACCCCCCCAAGACTGATTGCTGGATCTCCCTACAATTAATTGCAGGCCGGGAGCTGGAGCCACCTCTGAAAACTAAAGAATGGTGTGTCTCCTCAGTGGCTTCTAGCCCCCAGGGGAGGGAGCCGATGCATTCCCTAAATACCAGTCCCAAAGTCCATAGGACACTAACCTCTTGCTTTGTCCTAGGCAAGTCTATGTTGATAATTCTGGAGTCAGCACAGCTCCTGGTGTTCTGGGGTTCCTCCAGCCGGCTGCTGGCCCTGCCGCCCTGGGGCTAAAACCTCAGCTCAAGGGGACCTGGGCTCGGCTCGGCTCCTGCGCTCTGCGTGCTACACGCTGCCAGGTCCCAGACCACTGCGCTGGTCCTTCCTGCAGGGCTGCTGGGCTGTCCTCAGCGGGAGGTTAGCTTCTCTGTGTCGTTCTGTGGGTGCTGGGGCTCCAGAAGTTGTTCAGAATCCCCTTTTACATAGTTTGGGGGGAATCTGGGGGCAGAGTGGCTTGGATGAGCTGTTTCTACTCCGCCATCTTGGCTCCGCCCCTGAAGTTGATTTTTTTAAGCCCAAATAGAATACTTTAAGTTTTTCTCTTTACATCTCAATTTGATCGCTACCAAGATCTTTTTTAATTTGAAGAGTATTGTCTTTCTGTGTGTTAGATTTCTTTTTCCTAATTTTTGTGTCATATTCTCTCATTTGATCGGTATGCTGTCCATGACTTTATCTATCCAAGGCATTGACAAAAATGTTAAGCAGTATAGGACCAAGCACAATTACTGAGGACCTTTCACTTAAGACTTTCCAGGTTGTTTCTAGAACATTAGAGACTTCCCTTTGGGCATGGTCATTCAGCCAGTTTCCAGTTACCTTGTTGACTAGCCCACATCCCTTTACCTTCTCCACAGGACTTTTATCAGATGCTTTGTTAAAATCTAAGTAAGCTATATTTGTAGCATTCCTCTGTTATATCAGTTTAGTAATTCTCTTTTTAAAAAGAAACTGAGATTAATGTGATATGATCTGTCTTTGATATGACCATTTTGACTCTTTGTTATCACTACTTCCTTTTCTGTATGTTCACTAATGATTCCTTTAAGAATAGGTTCTAGAATTTTCCCAGAAATCAAAGTAAATCCTATAGTTTATACATCTCATCTCTCTTTAGAAAGTTAGGACAACTTTCATTACATACCTTGAATAACAGCTTTCTGATAAATCCTTTTCAGTCTAAAGATCATTCTACTTGGCAGAATCCAATTCCAGGTGGTATGGAAAGAGTGTGGATTTGGACGTCTGAAAACTTGTGCTTGACTCCTAACTCTTCTTCTTACTTAGCTCTGTCCAACTTATCTTCAGGATGAGGCTACTGGACTAGGTGACCTCTAAAGTACCTTGCAATATTCAGGAATTAAATCTTCAAGCTTGTTGAGACAGAGGCAAAATAAAGCTAGAACAGGTCTATCTCTTCACTGTCTCTCGTTAGAACCCCGCCCATACTGAGCTGTCTTCTTATCCCCTCTTTGAGCTGCTTTTCCACTCCAATGTAATTTTAACATAATTGACTCCTCTTCTTACTGTCTTATAATCTTAGAGTCTTTTGTACTTTGGCACTTCTGACACTATAGGACTGAGCCATTCATTTTTGTTCATCCTCTTTTACCTGCCTCCAATTTCTATTTATGCCTTTTAAAAATCTAAGGTGGGTGGGGATTTCTTCTTGAATACATATTGTACTTTTAAAGTAACTCTCATTTTTCCTCCTCAGCTTTGTTTCTCTTTGTGCCTCCAAAATATCATTTTTAGGACCCCCTATTCCATCCCTCTTGCTCAGACTTCCTCTGTAGAATTTTAATCATTTGGATACTTTCATTTTTTTCTCTGAATGTCTCTAAATATGTTATCCCCACATCTGAAGTATATATCAGTCTATTAACAGCTTTCTTCTCCTTCTGTATCACAAATTCTAAGATTGAGTGGTCACTTCCTCCCAAGTCTCCCAGAATTTTGAGCCCCAACAACTAGTTCCTCCTTTTAGTGAAAATCTTATCCAGAATAGTATTTCCTTTTGTTGGTTCCTCTAAATTTTGTAAAATTATCATTGAAGCAAGTCAAGAAATTATTAGTCACTTTGCTTTTAGAAAAGAGGAAGGGTTCCTTTCCTCCCTCCCTTCCCCCCAAGTATCTGGTTGCACCGTGGATGATATGAGTGCTGGACCTACAGTCAGGAAGACCTGTATTCAAATCTTGCTTCAGTTTCCTCAGCTGTAGAATATAAATAATAACAGCACCTGGCTTGCAGGGTTATTGTGAGGATTAATTGAGTTAATATTTGTAAATGTACTTAGCACAACACCTTGCACATAGTAGGCCTTGTATCAAAATCTATTCCCTTCCCTCTCTCCTCTCCCCCAATTTCCAGATAACTGAAGGCTTTCCCTGCTATTACTGCACATATGTCTGTGCTAGACTTGTTTTGGATACAGAGAGCCCAGTTTTAAATCTGTATGTCTATGACCTTGAGTAAGTCTCTTAACCTCTCATAGCCTCAGTATCCTTATATATAAAAGGAGGGATTTGGATTAGATTTGGACTCCCTCCCCTCCTGTATAATTTGTGGCATACAAAACAAGGAACCATGTCTGTCAAAGGTGCTTTGCACTGTTAAAAATTTTCCTTATGTCAGGACTAAATTTCCTCCTTATGACTCCTACCCATTGCTTTGACTTTTGTGCTCTGGTGTCCAGCAGAAAAGGTCTAATACTTCCGTTTTGCGACCCATCAGGTATTTGAACATATATTTTAAATCCCCTTTCCCCCAAGTCATCTTTTTAGTGGGTAAATCACTTCACATACTCGAGCCACAGTTTCATTATCTATAAAATGAGGTTAATATATATAGAAGGGCTATATAGAAGGGCAATGAGTTTAACTGAACCCAACTAACTCTTATCTAGTTTCTCAGTAATCACAACTACTACAATTAGCTGAGTAATCACATTTTATAATAATATTTATCTGAAGAAGTGTCCTATACTTTTTATCCTGCTCCTACAGGTAACTCCCTTTCAACCACTTATCCTTTTCCAATTGGTTTTTATTTGCTGCAGTTGACTGGCTATGAGTTACATCATATAGATCCTGTTTTTACAGATATCTCATTAATAATAGTTAATTGTCTCTATCATATGTCATTTATATATTCTTTGAAAGCAGATGTTTTTAAATTACAAGTTTGTTTTTCTGTATAATCTTATGCATTCTCTACTTTGTTAATTTGGTAAATCAGAATACAGTAAGCTTTTCCTTTTTTATTGTGCCGTTTTTTCAGTATAAAAGAAGCTTGGCAGAAAAATCTAGTTGAATTAATACCCAGAGTTATTATCTCTGTGGTTGTTAACTCTTTAGAAAAGGAAGTATCCCAACTTAGCCATAGCATCTCAGAGTTCTCTTTTGGAGTTGACTAGAATACCTACCTACTTCCTAGGCTTTCATGACTATCAAATGAGATCATGTATGTACAGTGTTTTTTGTACCTTGAAATGCTTTAATAAAATACATGGTAATGATAGTAGACCATAGTAGTACCACTCCCACTGCTCTGCTGCTGTCCTGCCCCCCACTCATTGGAGGAATTGAATGGTAACAGGCCTAACATTCTCTTTTTCAGGTCTTTTAAGTCAGGGTCTACCTGGCCACCTCAGTATGACCTTTCATTTCATAGAAGATAAATATCTTCATTTTTTTTCCATAGGTGGTGGTCGATACAGCACAAATTGAAAATAAAGAAGCTTATGCTCCCCAGATTAGTTTAGAAGGTTCCAGAATTGTGGTTCAAGTCCCATCAACATGGTAAAGTTACATATAATTTAATATCTTTATTTTAGGAGAGTTTTATTATCTGTGATCTCATCATTAAAATGATTGTTCTATATGCACCTTTGTCACATTGTGCCCATGAATTTGAGGCTTGGGACTCAGGAAATGCAGACTTGTTGGCACTCCACATTCTGTGGACATAGTCCCAGTACTTTAATGTTTGCAAAGCATTTTCATTGGCTTTCAGAATAGTTAGAATTTTATATCCCTTTTCATCCAAATGCCTCAAGTGTGTTTTTCAGCTTTTTAATTTAAGGGGTACAGCATCTGGGTACAGCATACTCACTCTTAGTTTATAATAGTCATATTATTTTCCTTCTTTTGTTTTATTATGTTATGATCCGAGTCCCCTTTTCTTTTGTTCAAGAAAACAATTGACAATATAGAGAATTTTCCAGAAAGTTTTATAATTCAAAAAAATTTTTTTAAATTAAAAGGGATCATTTGGGACTCTTAAGCTACAAGACACAGTCTTAAAGGCTACCTTAGCCCTTAAGACTGAAAATGAGCTGAGGCTCATGCACATAGATTATGTTAAACTGGTTTGAAAATTTCTCATTGAAATTTGAGTGTGTGCTAGGAAATTCTACCAGGCAGTGATGCTGAGGAGTATTTATAGATTGCTAATAAATTACTATTTTTCCCATGTCCAAAAGCTCCCCATCTCAAAAAAATAATACAGGAAGGAATCAAAAAAGAAAGTAAAAGAATCCCTTTGGGTTGAATTAATTTTTAAAATTATAATATTTGCTAACTTGTTCCTACCAGATATTAAGTTCTTCATTTTGTCTTAGGCTCTTTGTGTTTCTTAATCTGCAGAATTTGTCTTTCCAGTCTCTCCAGTTTATTGAAAAATTAGAACACTTACCTCACAATCTCCACTTTGAAGAGAATGACTAATCTGTATCTTATGAGGGAAAGATTTATTTGGTTGCCTACATACCATTTCTTGCCTAGAAGAAAAAAAACTAATCTGAATATTTTTGGAGATACTCCCCCTACTGGTTGTTTTTGGTAAAGCAGAGTTCTGTCAAAGATCAATGTATTTTTATGATCTGTATATTATAACAGACTTGGTTAAAATGCACAATCTCTTGTTCCCTGAGTGTAGGTTAAATGGATAGTCAGTATATAGTAGTGTTTGGTAGAAGTCCAATAATGTTTACAGATTTTACTCAAACCATCAATTCTTAAGTCTTTAAATGTTCTCTTTGACCTTATAGACACTGGTCAATTCCTGTATCTTCTCTATGTTTAAATAATTTCTGCTTAGTTTGTCATGATACTTAGAGGAAACAAGTTGCCATTTCTCTTAAGGTATAACTGGTAACTAAAAGCTAGTATACAATTAAATTCAATTCAACAAACATATTAAGAATCTGATGTATACAGTGCACTGGCTTAGGTGTTGAGGATACAAAGACAGAAACAAAATTCTTAGTTTGGGTTTCCTGCTATACTATTGAACCTTGCTGGGATTATCACGGGAGTAGAATCAATCAGTCTCTTAACCCTGTAGGTCAGGAATGTTGTGTTAAAATAGAAATATTCACACATGTGCGCGCGTGCGCACACACACACACACACACACACACACTATTCATAGAATTCTTCATCTCCTTCCTATCCTGGCAATCTGGAACAGATACTAGATGCCAGGCAATAACACTCTTCTCCCCATTTCACATACCTTTAGGCTGCATGTTAACTTTTGGTGACAGCTTTTTTTTTGTCAGCCTACCCTCTCTACATGTCCAGTTTAACTTGTGCAGATATAAAGGACTAAGTTACTTGGCTCTGAGTGCCTCAAGTCCCATATTTCCTTGAGGGTGGCCTTGCTACTCAGGATGTCAGGCTATAAATCAGAAGATTGCTTATCTAATATAAAATTAGAGAAAAGAGAATGGGGTGTTTTTAAGGATTATTTCTGTCAACCATAGGAGCATAATGAATTACTTCTATTCTAGTGACAGTTGTCCAGAATTAGAGCACCTTAAACCTAAGCAATGTTAAGTATACACTGGTAGGACGTGTCCTAATATCTACTATTTTTCTGATTATGCTTCTTTTTTCTTTTCAAATGCTTTCTTAACTTCTGTTTTACTTCATTTATTTCCACCAGTTTTTATGTTACAAATTTTCTCTCCATTTTTCCCCTACCCACCTACCCAAAATAGCAGTCCCCCAGGATATCCCCTCCTCTTATTTCCCAATTACATGTAAAATAGTATTAATAATAGTATATATATATATATATATATATATATATTAAATATTTGGTTTTAAAACTTTGAATTCCAAATTCATTCTCTTCCTCCCTTGTCACCCACCCTTACTGGGAAGATAAGCAATTCAATATAGGTTGTATATGTGTATCTAATGCAAAACATTATCATAGTAGATATATTGTAGAAGACTGATTATATTTCCCTCCCTCCTATCCCACCTCCCACTTTTTCTATTCTCTACTTTGGTCCTGCCCCTTTTCAAAAGTGTGTTCTTCCTACTTCCCTCCCTTCCATCATCCCCCCTCTCATCCCCTTCCCCCCTACTCTCCTGTAGGGTGAGATATCCCATTTCATGTGTATGTCATACCCTCCCTGAGCCAAATTCAATGATTATAAGGTTGACCCATTTCCTTATGCCTTCCTGTTCTTCCCTTCCATTGTACCCATTTCCCCTTGCCTTTTCTATGTGAATAGTTTGCCCCATTCTGTCTTTCCCCATCTCCTCTCCTTATATTCCTCTCTCATCTCTTGATTTCACCTTTTAAGTATCATCCCTTCCTATTAAATCGGTCCTGTACCCTCTATCTATGTATACCTGTAAACATATATATATCTATACACACACACACACACACACACACACACACATACGTATTCTTATGCCTATATACCCTCCAATAAAGTCTGTTATCTTATAATTCTCCTTAATTTGCCTTTCAATCCATTTTACTTTGGGTCTTGTAGCCTTGTGTTTACTGATAGCCTTTTTTGTGGAAGGAGGCCTAAGTTAAGATCATTTTCTATAATGTATGTTCTCTAACACAAGTACTTAACTTAGTTATTGGTCATAGAGGTATAGGCTTATTGTGCAGTATGTTTCATCTCTCTGTTTCTTTGTGAGTTTTGTCTTCATGAATTAAAGTAAAATTCTATCAAAGCTGTGAGATATATTTTTTACTTTATACTTTGTGGCTGTTACCAGTGCCTTCTTTAGAAGAATTAGAATAAGGGGTGGCTAGGTGGCACAGTGAGTAAGAGCGCCGACCTCAGAGTTGGGATGACCCAGGATCGAAACTGGCCTCAGAAAATGAGCACCCACACATAAATAATGACTAGCTGTGTAACCTTGAGCAAGTTACTTAACCCCAATTGCTTTAAAAAAAAAAAGAATTATTAGAATATCGAATTGTATGCCTTAAAGGTGGTGTGGGGTGGGAGGAAGGGAGATAATTGGAATTAAAAGTTTTTAAAATGAATGTAAAAATTATTTTTATACATAACTGGGGAAAAATAAAATATTAAATAAGAATTTTTAAAAAGAAAATAATAATTAGAGCATTAGACCATATGGTGTTTCTTTTTATTATTTTCTTATTATATTAGTGTAGTTCAGGGGTGAGGAACCTGCGACCTTGAGGCCACATGTGGCCCTCTACGGCCTCAAGTGCGGCCCTTTGACGGAATCCAAACTTACAAAAGGATTTGTTCTGTGAAGTTTGGATTCAGTCAAAGGCACCCAACTTTGAGACTTCAGGTTCTCTGTCCCTGGTGTAGCTTCTTATTATAGTGTGTTTTCTTATGAGCATATTTTAATTTTTAGTCTAAACCTATGAATCTGTTCTCCCTCCATGGCTGTATGACTTATCTGTGACCTAAATTCTTAGAGAATTGCCTGGGGCACTAAGAGGTTAAGTGACTTACCTGTGATCACACAGCTGGTTTGTGTTGGAGGCAGGACTTGAACCCAGCTCTTCCTAACCATGTCCCCCACACCATACTGTCTCTATTGAGATTATTATTAAATCTTTGTTAATGCTAATAGTTCTTAAAAGTAATGGCTCTTTTGATGAGAGAACTTAAGAATAAGGAAGGCAAACATATTTTTTTTTAAATCATCTTTTGTTTGTATAGTGGGCAGTGTTGGTGCCAAATTATTTAAATATAATAATATCTTTTTCCTGATAACAAATGATAAAATGCAAAGGTGAAATATGTCTTGTACTATCTGTATTGATATTTACATTTGGAAGCTTTGCTTGACTGTTTTGGGGGGATTAGAGTTAGAGTTGGGATATATATGGATGTTAATTACATTCCTGCTATGTTAATACAAAACATCAATAAAAAGATTTTATTAGGCATTAAGTAGAAGCTATAAATTCTTCCAGTCTTAAACAAAATAATATGGTAATGATATAAATCCTTTTGTTGATAGGTGCCTGAAGGAAGACCCTGCAACCATGTCTTTGCTCCAGAGAAGTCTGGACCCAGAGAAGACTTTGGGCTTAGTAGATGTACTTTATACAGCTGTGTGGGACTTAAATCGGTGGAAGGAAGGAAGGTATATATGTCCAGGGACTAAAGCACAAGAGGCTATTTACTTTTTTCCTTTAAAATTCTAGAATTATTTAGATGTCTACATCCATATTTATCACTGTGTTACAAAAGTTCATATGTCCTCATAGGGCTTTGAATGTTTTTGAATACAGAACAAAGGATGTGAGAAAGACTGGTGTTTAAGTAACACATCCCATTTAATGGTAAAGAAGAGTGGTCTTAGGTGGCCCATATGCCTGAGCAATGCAAGTAAATACCAAATACAACAGCATCTGTTTAGTACAGATTTCTCTATCAGGAGTTATGTGACATAACACTTTCTACTTTAAGGACTTAAGACTTCGTTGGTATGGACACTCCTTCCACCACTGCCAAGTACAACTTCTCTGTGACTTGGTATATTTGTTTGAGAGTGACTGGGGCTAGAAAAATCCCTCACTCTGCACCATATATAGAGATGCACCTCTCTGTACTTAACTAGACTAGTCCACAGACATCAGACACAGAGTCTCACACATTCTGTTACTAGGCCTATGCTGGAGACTTTCTAGTTTGATAGGACTTAACAGCTTATACTTTTACTAGCATAGTCTTTAAGAATCCACGATCAGGGGGCAGCTAGGTGGTGCAGTGAATAAAGCACCAGCCCTGGAGTCAGGAGGACCTGAGTTCAAATCCAGCCTCATATGCTTAACACTTACTAGCCGTAAGACCTTGGGCAAGTCACTTATCCCCCATTGTCCTGCCTTCCCCCCCTCCAAAAAAGCAAAAAAAAAAAATCCAGGATCACCTCTATACCTTAATTAGGAATTAAAGGGACTTTAACTAAATGTCATTTATTAAAGTGAATTTAGAATAACTTAGAGGAAAAAAACCTGTATATCTGAAGTTCATTTGTAAATCATACTAAAGAACATTAGATTTTATTCTGTGGTTTTTTTTTACGTTCATTGTATGTTCTTCTTGTACTCTCAGGTCAGCTTCCAGTTCTTTCTCCTTCCCATCCCTCTCTCCTTTATTCATTTTGCATTCATTTGGATTTGATTAGCTTTCATTTTTAGAATAATCTCTGGTGTCTGATGCCTCAGCATTTTCTCCCTTTCTTTGTGGCTTCATTTAATGTCTTCCTCTCTGTTAAGTTTTATTAACTTCATTTCTTTTCCTTTCATGAGACATCTTTCTTGGAGAGGTGGAAACCTGTTAATGTCATTTTTTAAAGCTCTTTTTATACACAATAGGTCTTTTAAGAACATTGATTACAAATTGGTATTTAAATAGTGTGCTCTTTAAAAAATCTTCAATGATCCATTTGTTCATTTTTTTAAAAAATTGTAAAATATGGAATGTACTTGAAAAAAGCTATTTCCTAAAAAATTAAGAAAACCTTTTTAAAAGGAAAATTTTAATTTCATTGTTGAAATGAATATTTTTTCAGATTAAAAATAATTTATACATTTCCATTTAAACAGGGAGCAAGCTTTACCTTCTATTCAGATTCAACTTCAACGTGAGATCTCTGACTTTGGGAATCAAGTTGATATGCCCCCTGGAAATGGAAATAAATCATCAGGAGGCTTGCAAAAGACATTCTCAAAACTAACTTCACGATTTACAAAGAAAACTTCATGTGCCAGTTCCAACAACAGTGCAAGTTATTCTATCCCAAGTACCCCTTCTAAAAATGTTTTCATCTCTGGAAGTTCTGAAGAGAAGGCTAAATTGCCCGGTAATATTGATACAAGATTACAAAGCATTTTGAACATTGGTAATTTTCCAAGAACTGCAGACCCATCATCCCAAAGTGCCAGTAATCAGATGGTTAATGGCTTTCTAATTGAACATAGGGAAAATTTCTTCAAAGGAGATGATGGTAATGATGACAAAGGTATGAATCTCCCAAGTGATCAGGAAATGCAGGAGGTTATTGATTTTCTATCTGGCTTTAATATGGGCAAGTCCCAGCAGGCTTCCCCAATGGTGAAAAGGCGTAACTCTGTTGCTTCTGCCACAACAACTGAGACAAAATCAGGGACTCTGCAGCCCCCACAGCCACAGCCACAATCGGTGGCACATGTAACTTTGCATCCTTCTCAGCGAGGGTTAGCACAGCAACAGCCACCATCCCCTAAACAGCAGCAGCCACAGATGCAGTATTATCAACACCTGCTTCAACCTCTAGGGCCACAGCAGCCACAGCCACAGCCACAGGCACGGACACCTGGAAAGTGGCTTAGTAGCTCCTCACAGCAGCCTTCCCAGGCAATTGGAACTGGATTATCTCCTCTTGGCCAGTGGAATAGCCCTGGCCTTTCAGATCTGAGTCCTGACTTATATAGCTTGGGTCTCGTGAGTAGCTACATGGACAACATGGTGTCTGAGATGTTAGGACAAAAGCCACAAGGACCTAGAAATAACACATGGCCAAATCGTGACCAAAGTGAAGGAGTCTTTGGGATGCTGGGAGAAATCCTGCCTTTTGATCCTGCAGGTAATGTATGGACATTTTAGGTGGTTTAATGCCCTAATTGAAGACTTAGTTGGAATAACACTTTAAAGCTACTTTTAACAAAATCCTACTCTTTTATAGAAATCTCTGAACCTCAGGTAATTGGGGCCTGGCAGCTACTGTTGTAAACTAAGAGGCTTCATTTGTAGACTCTAAAAGTCCTTCCCACACTTTTTCTCTTTGAGAATGATGCTGCCTTGGGGGCAGCTAGGTGGTACAGTGAATAGAGCACCTGCCCTGGAGTCAAGAGAACCTGAGTTCAAATCAGACCTCAGATAGTTGACACGCTTACTAGTTGTGTGACCTTAGGCAAGTCATTTAACCCCAATTGCCTTGCTTTCCCCTCTCAAAAAAAAAAAAGAATGATGCCCCTTAATCAGGTCTAGAATATCTCCTAATGGTAGATGCTTCCAGCTTTTACTTCCCTTCTTCCCTTCCCCTCTTTCACTGTCCTATTGCTTTCAGTGGACAAACAAGGCTGGGGTAGATATGAAGTAAGGAGCTGGCTGAGTGGGTAAAGTATACCTAATAGTGATTTTCTAAGCAGTTTTTCCAAAACAGGACATTATTTTTATATATAAGCATTTGAAATTTGTTCTCGCTTTGCTGCAAAACTATTAACTGTCATCTTTCTCATTTTTTAGAATGTCAGATTTAAAAGTATTACTGTTTATTTGACTGCATGGTTTCCTCCTAATCTCTGTGACCATTTTTTTCACTTAATAGTATTTCATTTTTATCCAGTAACATGTAAAAATAGTTTTCATCATTCATTTTTGTAAGATTTTGAGTTCCACATTTTTCTCCCTCTCTCCCCTCCCTTCTCCCCAAGACAGCAAGCAATCTAAGTTATACATGTACAATCATGTTAAAATTGTTTTCACATTAGTCATGTTGTGAATGAAAAAACAGAAAAAAGGGAAACACCACGAGAAAGAAGAAACAAAGTGAAAATAGTCTGCTTTGATCTGCATTCAGATTCCATAGTTCTTTCTTGGGATACAGATAGCATTGTCCATAATGAGCATGACCATTATTTTTATTTAGCTTTCCATATTATAGCATAATTAATAGAATAATTTATTAAGTACTTATTATATGCTAAGTACTGGGGATACAGAGACAAAAGTGAGACAGTCCTAGCCCTCGAATAGCTTACATTCTAATAGGAGGAAGCAATATAGAGGAATGATGGCCAGGACTTAGGAAATCATAACAATGATGAAGGGACCTTTAAGAGAGTTAATTGGTAAATACCTATCCATGAAAAGGAAAGTAGTTAATGATGTCACTATTACCTATTGTAAATTCACAAAAATTAACTAAATTTGTCTATCGAATTGTTGAAATTATAATCTTAAATATACTTTAAGATTCATTTCCATCATTGAGTGTCCAAGATTTGATTTAAGTCCCTGGATTCACTTGTGTCAGATAGCCCATTTTGACTATATATCCACTGAAGAAATTGCTTTCAGGGAAGTCCCAGAGAAAGAACTTCTATGATCAACACTCCCGTAAGGACAACAGAGCAAGGATCCATTTCGTTTCATGTACCTAGAGAGCCACATTCCTATTCTCTGATGACTGGGCTAGATCTCTCATACAGTGTGTTATTGAGATATTCAGGCATGTGGGAAACCAAGCAGGTTGAGATGAGAGTTAGTGCTGGTTGCCTTTTTGCTGTGATCATTTTCAAACTGCTTAGTTCTTTAATATAGTTTGCTGTTGACGTTTTAAGGAACCTTAAGGTGAAAAGGTATGCATAATGATAAACACTGGATAATAAAGAAAATTATCCTGATATTGGAAAACCATCATAGTAAAAGAACATTCTCTCTTTTCCTCACATTTCCACATAGAGCCGACTGCACACTCACATTAATTATGTACTGTTTCTCTAATATCCGCCTAAATAATCCACTTGGAAGATAGTGGAGAATTGACTCTGCTGTAATATTGCTCCTTTGAGGTTAATATCTCCTGAATGCTTTTTGTTTGTTTTGTGCTGGGGTAGACAACCAAGCTTAAGGGCTTAAAAGACCATGATTAATTATAGTGTATCTATAACAATTGGCTGCTCTTTTTGTGTCTAGTTGGCTCAGACCCAGAGTTTGCCCGGTATGTAGCTGGGGTAAGCCAGGCTTTGCAGCAGAAACGGCAAGCCCAGCATGTCCGTCGCCCAGGCAACACACGGAACAACTGGCCTCTTCTGGACGATGCCCATCGTACCTGGCCCTTTCCTGAGTATTTCACAGAAGGGTGAGTGCTGACAAACATTAGGTAGCACAGCTGCAAAACCCACAGAGTAAGAATTGTATGTTCACAGGGCAAGTCGAAGATCATTGTTCTCAAAGCAAGAATGGAGGAGGCAGTTTTTTGGAGGGGTGTCCCTTAAACTGATCTTTGGTGTTTTTTTTTTCTTTGCAGTTTTGAGAAAAATAGAGAATTTATTTTGTCTATAAATCCAGATATTATAGATTTTGTCCATTTCGTGATGTTCAGTGTTGTGATGTGTCCTTTGTACACACATGTTAAATATGAATTAATGATTTTAAAACAGAGCAGGTTCTTTATTGAGTTTGATTGTCCTGGATAATGATGGCATTTGATTCAATTTCTTAAATGTGTAGGTACTTCACATTACAGGGTGATGTTATGAATTAGATGTGTTAAATGTAGCACATTACCAATTTTACCTGCTGAAAACAAAGATAAGAATTTACCTGCATTTTCTTCAAAGAATTATAGCTCATATTTAACCATAGGCTGAGATTATAAAGTTTTTCTTATACATCATTTCATTTGAGCCTCACTATGATCCTGTAAGTTGGTAATTCAAGATGTATCACCCCCATATTATAGGCAAGATAATTCAGGTTCAGAGTGATTATGACTTGCCCAGTGCCACTTTGAGTGAGCATATGATTGACTTTAACTTCTTTGATCTGTTACATGACCTCAACATTATCTTTAGAGAAACCACAATGTCTGAATTTTTTTTAGCACTTCTGAGTTTGAAAATGGGTGTTATATATAAACTGATTTTAGGTAGTATCAAAGTGCCACACCAATGAGACACATTATTCAGGAACATAATTGAAGAAATATGTTGTGCTACGTGGTAGCATGAAGCTTCCAAACATTTAATGGAAAATGAAATGTATGTAGGCCAGAATCTTGTATTTCCCTTGACTGTAAAACAAAAGACAAGGAAAGGACCTGGAGTGAGGGTTTTGACTAATTTATTTTTATTTGTCTTTCAGTGACATGATAAATAATAGCTGGTCAGGCACTCAGGGAGACTCTGCCAGCTCAAGCGATGAGACATCCT
This sequence comes from Gymnobelideus leadbeateri, assembly GCA_011680675.1. Taxonomy (NCBI): domain Eukaryota; kingdom Metazoa; phylum Chordata; class Mammalia; order Diprotodontia; family Petauridae; genus Gymnobelideus; species Gymnobelideus leadbeateri. The sequence goes on from WOXC01004099.1 coordinate 1,239,790, forward strand.
CTGCTAATGGCGACAGTTTGTTTTCCATGTTTTCGGGGCCAGATCTGGTTGCTGCTGTTAAGCAGAGAAGGTAAGAATAACTTTACAAAACTATTAAGAGGACAGAAAACCATTTGAATTTTGTTCATTCGTTCTTGATAAAAGTCAAAAAACCAGGAAGCATCCTACTGAAATTGATTTCCTGTGGTAGTGGTTATTCCTCTTTATCCTATAGAAGTAACTATGACCATGTTGTGCTCTCTCTTTTCACTTAAGCTAGAAGTTTTATTTTGTGAAGGGCTCTTTCATTAGTTCTTTCTCCAACTAAAGCAGCTACATCTTTGTTATAAAGTCTACACAGACAGCTTTTGTAGAGTAGAAATTCACAGTCTATATGGCATGACTGTGGGACATGTTGAAGGGCTTGGCATATAACTGCATATTATTTTATGTAGGGAGCCTGATTTGAAATGCAGTGGAAGTAAATACATAACATGTCATTATTACTGAGTACACAACTCCACATGGTGATAAAGTAGTACTGACCCTCACAAAAAACAGCCTTTGGATAAGTATCTCTGAAGATATTAAGTCCCCTCCTGAAAAATATCAGGAAGAGCCAATAACTTTTAATAGGTAGTTAGGTTTTAGCTTTAGTTGGCATCAAATTATCTGGCAAAGCTAATTCTCCCACTAATTAATTGTGTGATTTTGGGCAAATTACTTAAACTCTTAGGGTCTCATTTTCCTAATTTGTAAAGTGAATTGGTTAGACTAGGTGATCTATGTGACTGATATTCAGTAGTCTTCCATTATATACATACTGCATACAATATATTGTATTTGGTACTGGGGAGATTCAAAGATTATAAGGTTTGGTCCTTGTCCTCTAAGAACTAATATTTTAATAGGGATAGATAGAATACATTCGCAGATAAAAACACAAATTACATTATAGTTAAGTTAGTATATTAAAGGAACATAAAGTGCCGTGAGATTGGATGAGGGGAAAATCACATAGGGTTTTGGGGGTCAGGGAAAGCTTCATTTTAACTGGATCTTAAAAGATCAATGTATAGGGGCAGCTAGGTGGCACAGTGAATAGAGCACTGGCACTGGAGTCAGGAGGACCTGAGTTCAAATCCAGCCTCAGACACTTAACACAAAAACTAACCATGTGACCCTTGGGCAAGTCACTTAACCCCAATTGCCCTGCCTTCCCCCTCCCTCCAAAAAGCAAAAAAAAAAAAAAGATGAATGGATAGAATGTCAAAAGGTAGAGATATGGGGGCACATATTTGTTATGGAAAATAGTATAAAAAACGTATAGTAGCGGTAGGGTACTGAGGGTGTTCAGGGGATAGCGAGTAAAATAAAGTACCTAAAGAAGAAATAGTGTGAGTGTTTAGGGTAGAAAAGTAGGGTGGAGACAGATTGTTAAGGGCTTTGAACATTAGCGTAAGGAGTTTAGAATTTATTGAGTTAGCAATAAGGAGCCACTGAAGATTCTTGAGTTTAGAGTGATCTTTACTAGAAAAACCAGTCTTGTAAAAATGGGAGGGGTGGGTTGTCAGAGGCATATCTTAGGATCATGGATCCATGATTAGAAGGGACCTCAGAGGTCACCTAATCCAATCCCCCTGTTTTGCAGATAAGCACATTGAGACCTAGGGACACTGTGACTTGCCCAAGTCATACATAAGTAGTAAACATCAAAGGCAATATTTGAACCTAGGTCCTTTGATTCCAGAGCCTGCCTCTAAGACATAGACTAGAAGGGGAAAGGAGTGAAAGCAGGGAGGAAATTAGGAATCTAGAAGGCAGTAGAAAGCATTCTGGATTTGGAGTCAGAAGTCTTAGGTTGGAATTCTAGCTGTGCCTCTTATTATTCACAACCTGTGTACCCATAGGCACATCATTTTAACTTCTTTGGGCCTCAGTTTCCTCTTCTGAAAAATGAGGGATTTGGACCAAGTGACCTCTAAGGTCCTTTACAGCTTCAAATCTATGATTCTATGATAAATAATGAAATACAGTCTCAGATTTGGACAGGACTGTTAAAGTTCTCAGCTATATATTCCAGCACAGTACACCAGAAACTTGTACATTTGGTTGTGTCTTCCCACAGAGCTTCATGTTGGCTTATGAATCAGGAAGAACTCTCCCTCTTTACTCAAGCAGGAGTCTCAGTTTTGAGTGTTCTAAAGCATAGAATGTAATAAGCATATCAGAGCATCCTCAGCTTAGAGCTCCACATCATAGACTGACTTCAACAGACTGCCTGTGATCCAGACCAGCATGGTGCAGTAGAAAGAGAACTGGCTTCAGAAAACTTGGGTGTGAATTCTGACTCTGCCACTTACTAGCCATGTGACCTCAAACAAGTCACTTAACCTTTCTTGTCCTTAGTTACCTCATCAGGAAAAAAAAAAGGGGTGGGGTGAGCTAAGAAGTCCTTTGCAGCTCTAAATCTTTGATCCTATAGCCATGTCTTTGGTATGTAGCATTCAGAAGAGATTCAAGTATCTGTTGATAGATTATTAAAATAATACACATGTCATGGTGTCTTCCATATAGTAGGCACACAATAAATATTTATCTGATTTTAAAATAAACACCAAGTACATCTTTCAGATAAAACTGGCACACCTTAACATTAGACTTGAAATATATTACAGTTTTTGAAAATTTAAATCTCAAAAAATTTATTTATTTGGTAGAAGGAAGATGATTATCTTTTTGCATATATAGTTTAAATGTAAAATACTTGTATTTCTCCATTGTTGTGAGGAAGGTATTGTGGGAACTATAATTCATGATTTAAATGTGAACTATTATTATTATGCTGTCTTTTGCAATCAAAAAAGTCCTCTGAATGAGAGGAAGCCTTTTTTGTTGCTAGAGTAATAGAGTCTTAGACCATTTGGTACAGCCTGCAGAATTTATTGCCTACTTTCCTAATTGAGTAAACTTTGACAAAATTGTAACACCCATTTCTGTTAAAAAAAAAAAAAAAACAAACAAACTAGTAAGCATAGTAATAAATGTAGTTTTTCTTAAAATACTAAGTAGTATGTATCTAAAACCAAAAGCCAGCACTATCTATAGTGGAGATAAGCCAAAAGCCTTTTCCAATAAGATCAGCGGTGAAACAAAGATGTTCATTATCAGCATTATTATTCAGTGTACTAGAAATGCTAGCTATAGCAATTAGGCAAGAAAAAGAAATTGAAGGAATAAGCATAGGCAATGAGGAAAGAAAACTTTCCCTTTTTTTCAGATGATAAGATGGTATACTTAGAGAACACTAGAGAATCAACTGAAAAACTAGTTGAAACAATTAAAAACATTAGCAAACTTGCAGGATATAAAAGGAACTCAGACAAATCATCAGCATTTCTATATAATAGCAACAAAACCAAGTAGAAAGAGAAATTTTATTTAAAATAACCACAGACAATATAAAGTACTTGGGAGTCTGCCTGCCAAGACACAAACAGGGTCTATATGAACACAATTACCAATGGAATCAGTTTTAATTGGGTAATGCTTGTAGCTAAAAAATGTATTATTGGGCAGCTAGGTGGTGCAGTGAATAGAGTACCAGCCCTCCAGTCAGGAGGACCCGAGTTCAAATTCGGCCTCTGACACCTAACACTTATTAGATGTGTGATCTTGGACAAGTCACTTAACCCCAATTGCCCTGCCCTCCCCCTTCAAAAAAAATGTATTATGACTCTTGGGGGAAAACAATGCCTTTGTGTGTGTCATTTGATAGTAACCAAATAGCATTGGGGTAAAGTTTATGATATTTGCAAACAGGATTAGCATACAGCTTTTTATTTTTGTAATGAGAGTCAGTTAAAAATGTTTTAAGGCTTTTCTTTCATGGAGATTGAAATGCTCTATGTACTACGCAAGTTGTAAGTCTCTAGAGTCGATCATCTATCATTATTCTAGGGGGCAGAAATGGAGTACTAAGTAGTTACCACAAGCACTTTGTCCCCTTTCAGACAATATAGTTGAATTTTTAAAATTCAGAGTGGTCTGGTACCACTCTGATGATGATTCTCCTTGAAATATTATCTTTATAGAACATCCAGACCACATGCATACTGCTCAGCTAAAAAGCTACAGAAATATAGCATAATGTACTCCATTTCTGTGACAGAGCTTTAGTTGGGTATGAAGTAATGACAGAGTTGAGTTTTCCTGGAAGATCTTGTGTACAAATGACAACTCCTTCAGTCTTGTTAAACATAAAAAAAATTTGAGGGCCTCCCAATAGCTGCCTGAAGCTGTCACCCCTGAGCAGATAGGAATGGATGCATGGAAATAGCATAGCCTTTAAAAGTAAGTAATGAATGACTGAGTAGTTACAATACGCCTTTTGTTCTTTCAGGAAACATAGTAGTGGTGAGCGGGAGACTACCACATTACCGTCACCACCTCTTCTTTCCACAGTGGATGATCTTAATCAGGTATGGAATGTGACAGTTCCCTCTCCGTTGTGCAGTAGCAGTCACTGGGATGGAAGGGATGGACGAGAATCTGAATGTAGAATGTAGATTTAAGCATTGGGATGTCTCTAAGTATTTTAAAATTCCTATTAAACATATTCTAAGATAATATTTATATATGGCAAATTATGTTCCCATCCCAGAAATTATAGCTTCATGCTCCCATCAGACATAATGAAAAGTGAAACTTGGTTATACACAAGTTATACAAACTTCAGAAATTACATTTAAAAGAAAACATGTGTGTTTCAACATAAGTATTTAAATTATAATTTTCTCTTACCCTTTTTTCTTTAAACAACCAAGAAGCATTTATTAAACTCCTACTTGTATACCAGGTATTGTGCTAGGAACTGGGGGGTATAAACAGAAATTAAATAGTCCCTGTTCTTAGGAACTTAGATCCTAAGAGGGAAGATAGCATACACACATAGAAGTAGAAGTACATTCCAAGGAATGGAGGTGGGAAAGGAAGAATTGGTCTTAGCAGTAAAGAGGATCAGGAAACATTTTATAGAGCAAATTGTTCTTGAGACAACTTGGAAGGAAACTAAGGATTCTAAAAGGTGGAAGAAGGTATGGAATGAGTGCATTCTAGGCATGTGGGGCAGCTGAGAGATGAGAGAGGAAGTCTCTTGTTTGCAGAACACTAGGAAGGCTGTTTTGACTATACAGTGGCGAGTGTGAAGGGAGTAGTGTTTAACAAGCAGGAGTAAATAGGGTCAAGTTAAGAACTTTAAATGCCCATCAAGAGTTTATATTGTTTCCTACAGCTAATAAGGAGCCATTGATATTTGTCATCTTGGGGGAGTATCGTGGACAGAACTGTGTTTTAGACAATACACTTTGGTAGGAGTGTAAAGGATGAATTGGAGAGGAGAGAGACTTGAGGAAGGAAGATCGATTAGGAATTACTGTAATAGGTAATGGAAGGCAACTAGATGGCACGGTGGATAAGAGTACCTGCCTCCCAGGGTTGTTGTGAGGATCAAAGGAGATAAAAACTATAAAGTGCTTAGCACTGGCACATGGCAAGCACTACATGCTGTTGTTACTGTTATTATCATTAGTTGTTAGGCCAGGCAAGATTCTAAGAGCCTAAACTAGTGTGGTGGCCATGTGAGAAGGGGGAACGGGACAGATGGGAGGGACATAGGAGAGGAAAAATAGGACAGGACTTGGCCAGCTGAGTGATGTGTGGAGTGAAAGAGTGAGTCAGTGAGGGTGACTCTGAACTTGAGAACCTGAGTGAATGAAAAGATTCACAGAAATTCATTTACATGATTTGAATAGAAATGGAAAAGTTCAGAAGAGGGCTCGGTTAAGGGGAAAGATAAAGAGTTTTATTTTGGTTGTGTTGTAAGGTATTTTTGGAAAATCCAGTAAGCAGTAGGACCCAGATATGTATCGACCCAGGAATCATTTACTTAAATATAAGTGAACCATGGGCCTAGATGACTCTGAAAGAGAGTGTTGAGGAAGAAGATGGATGAATGTATATGTTATTTCTATTTTACTATTTTATGTTTTTCTAAAATTTATAATAACAATAGCTAATATTATTTGAAGTTTGGGAAGGCATTTGCCAGATATGTCATGATAGTGTGATCATTCTAGTCCATTTATTAAGCTAACATGATATACTGGAGATGTCTCATTAGTAAGAAATAGGAAAAACATGATTCATATAGATAAGAGAAAAGACTTACATCAGAAGGAATAAGAGAGAAGGGGTGATATGGGGGCTTTTTTTTTTAATGTGTTTTATTTACGTAGCCAGGACAAGATATTTTCAAGTTGGTGATGAGTCTCCATTGCAGAGGAAGAAAACATAGGTGGAGCCACATTCTTGTTTTACACTTAGCAAGTTACAGTCAGCCAGACACTTTAGAATTTCCCTTGTTTATACTGCACAAAATGGCATCCAAACCCTGGTATAAGTAGCTTTCACTGATTATAACCAGAAGGTAATGGTTCTTGAAATTTCTTCCCTCCTCACTCCCACTCCCCCAAATGCTATCAAGATTGCCTTTTTTTAGAATCCAAGGGATGCTGGGGTTCTGATACATGTGAGCATGTAAATAGGTGGAAGCTTTGAGTGGTTAAAAAAAAATCTTCTAGAGAACAGTTCAAGGAATGAATTCTGCTGGGCCTTGACTAGCTAATCACTTTCCCCTCAATTGACAGTTTCCCTTCTTAGAAAAATTTGTTCTGAAAACCAAAATTTTAATTTGCTTTTTTCTTGGCAGGATAATAAAACCAAAACGTGGCCTCCAAAGGCCCCTTGGCAGCATCCTTCACCTCTAACCAACACACTGCCCAGTCAGAGCCCGTCTTTGTATCATATTACCAATCCTGTCAGCCAGTGGAATGACACGATGCAGATTTTGCAGTCACCAGTTTGGTCTACAGCTGGTGACTGCACTCCGGCAACAGGGATTTCCTCTACATTTGCCTATGGGCAGCAAGCCCAAGCCCAGGCGCAGGCGCAGCAGGCAGCAACCCAACACAAACCCATGAACAAGGGCTTTAAGTCTTTTCCAGTGAAGCAAGAACGAAGACCATCCTACCTACATCAGTACTAATGGCTTCACACATCAGAAGGATACTGGTTGTCTCATCATTAGTGACGAGTAGCCGTGAATGGGCCTTCACAGTTCTATGAAAAGATAAAGCTATTTTGTGGACATTCTGTTTGATAAAACATGGCATTATGTCTGATTACTTCTACAAATTGTAGGAAGATCCCATTGAAATTGACGTACACAGGCTCAGCTGTTGAGCAAATGAGGCCACTATTTTTGTTAGGCACACAAAGCAGTTCAGACTGTAACATAGAAGAGCTTTTAAAATGTGTATATGACCTTTACTTTATAAACCTTTTTTTAAAAATATTGCTAAAAAAATTACTACCATACCAAACACTATTTTATAGCTATTTTTTCATATAGATTTATAGTTAAAACATCTCTTGCCTAAATGCATTTAATGTTTTAAAATAACAAACATAGTGGTCAGAGTTTTGCTCAACATTGCCCTTATATATATATAAAATGAGCAAATGATAAAAACCTTTATGCCCTAAGGTGAGCAGTTTAGGCCCTGTGGGTTTTCTATAGGAGTGACAACCAGCAGCTTTTCAGAGTATACCCCTGGAAGTAGGTAGTTTCAGCTCTTTTTGCAAAGCATTGTCAATCTGAAGATTGCAGTATTGCCCTACTGTTAAGCATAGATCAACGAGGACCTCTAAATGAGGATCAGAAATGGCAGTAGCTTACCTACCCAAGGTAGGCATGTTTTCACTTGGTAAGAGGGGAAGTTGTTCTTGAATCACAATTGGATACTTCTCCATTTGGCCAAAGGAGTCACCTTTGTCTTCCTTTGACATGATGAAGTATTGCAATTAAAAGACAACTTCACTATTTAATTAAGTCTTTTTTTTAGACACTGTATTTACAGTTAAATTTGTGAGCTGGCTCAGAAAAAAAAATTGAAATTTTGGAAGGAATTAGTTGAAGATAGTGCTGCTCTCAAAGTAAGAGGAAAAAGAGAACTCAGTTCAGTTAATATGTGCCATTAAATAGATATTACCTGTGGAATTAGAAATATTTTCCAACCAAAGTGGATTTAGAAGAGTTGAATGGTGCTTACATTGAGAAACAATGATAAATATATGTATAGTTACCCATTGTACATTAATTGAGAAGATTCTTTATATAAAGCTTATTTAAATTTTCATATTTCATTTTTGAAAGAGTCTAACTGATTAAAATCCACAATATTTTCTGGTATGAAAGTTTTGACAGTATTAATCTTATTTTTATATTTTCTTAAATCATTATACCATTCTAATATGTGTTAACTACCAGTAAGTGGGATATTAGTTTTAATGCCATATAAACTTTTTCAGCAAAAATAGTAATAGCACATTTATGTTCTCATTTTTATAGACATAAATGAATCTTATATTTAAAGATACCAAAAAAAAAGGATATACAAAACACTAATATAGAAAGATTCAGGGTGTCTCAGCCCAACCTCCACCTTTTCTGTTGTATGATGCTGGGTCAAATTTTTAGCCCCAGAATGTGATTTTGTGTGTTGTTCGAAGATGCCAATGTTGCCTGTATTTATGATATTGTCACCATGTTTTCTGAAAATTCACACTCACCATGTTTACAGAAAATTGTTTGCTGTACATAGACTTTTTACAGGAATGTGCTTCGCACAGTCATTGTGTGGCTTTTGTCTGTGTAAATTGTCACAGTGTCCTCATTTGTTTTACTTTGGATGTCTTCCTGCTGCAATTGTTTGTGACTGTTTTGCTTGACAGATGGTGTTTGGTTTCCCAAAGTAACATGTCCACGGTGCCCTGAATCCAAAGTTCTATTACACTGAAATACTATGATTCATCAATGTCTGCCCAGAGGTCTCACTGCTGGATGGGTAGTTCTTTCTGCTCTGACATATTGCTCAGCACAGGTGCCATCCCTATCTTCCTTTTTCCAGTTTGTTTGTGTTTTGAATTAAGGCATTTTCTACCTGGAGTCACAGTGAGCTGTGGAGACTGTGAGGTGAAACCATTAGTGTGTCTCTGCATGGGTGCTATGTCCCTGGAGTCCGAGTGAGCTGTGCAGGCTGTGTGAGGTGAAGCTATTTGTGTATGTCTCCGCATCGGTGCTATGTCCCCAGCTTCCAGTCCTTCTGAGCCCTGGTGCTTCCAGGTGTGTTTGTGGCAGACAAGACCTGCCACAAAGGGGCTTATCATCCACTGCTGAGTACAAAGGCTCAGTGCTTTCTGATGTTACGTTAACTTGCCCTTACTGCAGTGCTTCATGTGAATCGTTCAGTGCTTCTGAACTGGAACTGTATATTTTGTATTTTACTTCTAATGCTTCTGTAAGTAAAATAACTATTTGCTTTATTAAAGATATACATTTAATAATATGCTGTAGCTTGCTTTAACGGGAACTCTTGACTTTCCAACTAGTAAGCCTTATGTTTGTTTATTTGTTCTTTGCTTTGAAAGTCAAGTCCAGTCCTTTAACTTGCCATTATTTGAATTTTCACTCTGAAGTCAAACCTTACTCTTCAGATGACTGTTTTAAATCATACTAAACAAAAATTTACCTATGAATCAAAATCAGAAGCTTAATATGAACTATGGGGAGCTCTTTTCATCTCAGCAAGATCACTGGTAAAGAGACTTCCTTAGTAGTCTTGCAGGGCATGTGAAGTCTGTGATCTCACCATGCTGTGCATTTTGTTGAGAAAGGGAAGGAGATCAGAATTCTCCAGTATCAGTCCCCTTACCCACTCGGTCTTTGATCATATCTTCCTTAGGTCGCTTTTTCCTTCCTTCTAACTTCAGTAAGGTTCTCTAGATGTCTTATCAGATGGCAAATTCTCATAATCTGTAGGATCCTCAAGAAAATGCCTTTGATCCTTTCATTCCACCTTTCTGGCTAGTGCCTCCTCCCTCACAGCGAGAAACCAGTCTACTTTATGTACAGAATTCTAAGAAATAAAATTTCTTGTATGACTAGAACAGCTCTGGAGATTGTCCTGAGAAACAAACCAATGAATTCCACAAGATGAATGATGTATTCCATGCTGTCTGTTTTCAGCAACAGTGTTTGCTTCCATTTAAAGGTGGGAAGTGTTAAGATGTGAAAACAGGCATATTAGCTAGGACGTGATTGACAGTGCAAGGGAAATTACACTGGCTTTGGAGACAAAAGAAATGCATTCTGTGGGGCAGCTAGGTAGCGCAGTGAGTAGAGCGCTGGCCCTGGAGTCGGAAGGACCTGAGTTCGGATTTGGCCTCAGACACTTAACACACACAAACAAAAACCTAGCTCTGTGACCTTGGGCAAGTTACTTAACCCCAATTGCCCTCCAAAAAAAAAAAAAAAGGCAAAAAAAGAAATGGATTCTATAGTGTCCTAGTTCTCTGAAGTGTTTGTGTGACTTTGCCATTTAACTTCTCTGAGCCTCAGTTTCTTCATTGGGCTACATGTTATTTAAGTTCCTTCCCAACTTTAATTTTTCCATTGTAATACTTCATTTAAGCAGTAAACATCACACTAAAAGTTTCCAAAGAAACTTCATATGTGAACAGAAAGGAAAATCAAAGAATTTGGGTATCAGAAGGAGATTCCTAAGGGCTGTCCCAGAATGCAGTAAGTCCCCTTGTGAGGTAAGTGAATTGCCCTTCACTGGAAAATTCCCAGCAAAGTGCCAGATGTTTTAGAAAGGGTTTATACATCAAGTATGGAGTCAGGCTATATATAGAGAGTCCTTAAAGCCCCTTCCCCTTGAAGTACTTGGCAAAGGGCCTACACATAGTACGTGCTTGCTAAATGTCTGTTTATTGATAAGAACTCTGGATCTTGGGGTGACCAGATGGCGCAATGAATAGAGCACGGATCCTGGAATCAGGAGGACCTAAGTTCAAATCCCTGTTCAGACACTTAACACTTACTAGCCGTGTGACCTTGGGCAAGTCACTTAACCCCAATTGCCCTGCCTTCCCCCTCTGCAAAAAAAAAAAAAATTCTTTACCTCTGATCCATAAGGATTTGGCTCATTAGGGTTTTGGGATGCGCTAAAATATTTTTATCTGACATGGTAGTATTATAACAGAGTACTAGAAGTTTAATTTTTTAATCCTGTTTCCCATTCATATTCATAAAATTGTACAGCATAGGAGGTAGAGAACTGACCTCAGATTCAGAAAGATCTAGGTTCAAGTCCTTCCTCTGACATATTTTGTGATCTTTTACAGGTTACTCAACCTCCTAGAAAATTCTTTTAAGACCATAAGTTATAGAGCAGTTAATTTGCATTGCATTTGTGAAGGGAGTTTCCTCCTTGGGTGCTCTCTATATCAATGTAACCACAGATCACTTTAAAAAAAAAGGAGGAAGGGCGGCTAGGTGGTGCAGTGAGGAAGAGCGCCGGGCCCGCCATCGGGATGCCCCGGGATCAGATCCGGCCTCAGAAAATGAGCACCCACACATAAATGATTGGCCATGTAACCTTGAGCAAGTTACTTAACCCCAATTGCTTTAAAAAAAAAAGTCCTCTCCTAACTCATTTTGAGACCCTGGTCAAGTATAAGCCTGTTTTCCCATGTGGGGACAGCTAAGTCCCCAGCTAAGTGGCACAATGATATAGTGCCAGACCTGGAGTCAGGAATACTCATCTTCCCTAAATCAAATCTGGTCTCAGACACTTAGCAGATGGGTGACCCTGGGCAAGTCACTTAACTTTGTTAGTCTCAATTTCCTCATCTGTAAAATGAGCTGGAAAAGGAAATAGCAAACTACTATAGTATCTCTGCCAAGAAATCCCCAAATGGGGTCATGAAGAGTCAGACATAATTGAAAAACGACTGAACAGCTTTCCTGTCTTATAAAATTTGAGAGTTGGTCTCGATTTCTAAGATTCCTTCCACCTCTGACAGTTTGTGATTCTAATTTGTATTTTCATGTCTTAGTCTTCATGATAGTTCATGTGAAGAAATACTACTTCCAGTTCCACTTGGTGATTTTTACACCTTACTGACTCCTTGTACATAACAGTCACTGAAGACAGGTGTCACACAAGTCATATGGCAACATACTAGTTATGGCCACATTTTATTATAATGCTGTTCCTATCACCTCTCCCTGCCCTGCCCCCTGCTGCCTCTGCTCCTGCCTGTACCTTGTGTCAAATGTAAAAACTAGAATGTATCGTTACTTAATCTTTGTGTACTTTGACAAAACATAAATACCCCATCAGGGTATCCAAATGTTTTTTATCATCATTAGAGATTTGTATTTAAATACTTAACATTTTTATTGAACACAGCAGATGCTATAATTAAAAAAGGAGGAAAAATTTCTCCAACTATTCTAGGTGATATTAAAGGCCTTAACCTCTGTACTCACAGAAATGCAGGGCAAGGGCAGAAATCAAATCATATGTTCTGGGCCTTTGACACCAAAAAGATTGTGCAGGCCACTAGAACAAGGTATATAATAAATCTTCCATATTTTATATTTTTCACTACCAGCAATTGATAGCTACTTATTTGGGTTTTGTCTGTTTTGTTTAAATAATCCCAGAATGACAAGAGTTGGAAAGAACCTTAGATGTCAATTAATCTAATCCTTGCGCAAATTATGAAAACTCTTCTACAACAGTCCAAAATATTGGGGCGGCTAGGTGGTGCAGTAAGAGTACCAGGATGACCTGGGATCAGTTCTGACCTCAGGAAATGAGCACCCACACATGAATAATGACTGGCCCTGTAACCTTGAGCAAGTTACTTAACCCCAATTGCTTCAAAAAACAAAACAAAACAATCCTAAATATCCGTTATCCAGCCTACACAATCACTGTAATTGGGAAGAAGTTCTCTATATTTATGTCTGTGGAGACGATGCCCAAATGGATATATTCCATCCTAAGCTCTTCTAAGTGTTAAGGAACCATTGATTGATTATAAAGCATTCTTAACTATCATTTAAGAAGCTCTTTAGAGAAGTTACTTAAGTTAAGAAGTTACTCTTAAGTAGCACTTCATCCAGTTATCCTTCAATCCTTAGCCTGTGTATGCTTGGAAGCAATAAAGTTGTATATATTTTCTTTTTAAAAGTTTTAATAAAACCTTTCATTTTTATATTGGATAATTTCTGAATATTGAGCTATTATTGACCTCTTCCTTTTAAGAGAAAAACAAGTTAAGTAAAACCTACCAACACTGTAAATAAATGTTGTTCATTTGTTTTAGTCATGTCTGACTCTCCATGACCCCATCTGGGGTTTTCTTGGCAAAGATATTGGAATAGTTTGCCATTTCCTTCTCCAGATCACGTGAGACAGATAAGAAAAGTAAGGCTAGCAGGATTTGATGACTTGCCCAGAGTCACATACCTAGTAAGTATCTGGGGCCAGATTTGAACTCAGGAAGATGAGTCTTCCTGACTTCAGGCCCACCACTCTATCCATGCTACCACCAAGCTGCCATTTCATTCTGCGGCTCATTTTACAAATGAGGAAACTGAGACAAACAGGGTTATGTGACTCATCCAGGGTCACATAGCTAGTAAGTGCCTGAGACCAAATTTGAACTCTGGAAGGTGTATCTTCCTGACTCCATGCCCAGCACACTACATCATCTAGCTGCGAAAAATGTTATGATTAACTCTAATTGGGGTTTTCTTGGCAAAAATACTAGAGTGTTTGCCATTTTCTTCTCCAGCTCATTTTATAGATGAGAAAACTGAGGCAAACAGTTAAGTGACTCACCCAGTGTGATACAGTAAGTGTCTGAGGACAGATTTGAACTTAAGATGTCTTCCCAACTCTGTCCACTGTGCCACCTAGCTGCTCACACTATAAATGAACTTAACAGTATGTGTAGCACTCCTTACATATCTACCAAAAGGAAGGGTGTTTATAAAAGTATTATCCTTAAAAATAGTTCAAGCTTCATAAATTTACATTTGCCTCCCTCTGTCAGTGTGAATTAAAGGTTTAACTTTGTAATACTAATATATTTATAATACTAACTATATTTGGAATTTTTATTTATCAAGGGACAGTTGGATTTTAAGGAACTAAGAGCTCAGTACTGTCACCTGATTATAGGCTATGAGTGAATAAATGTAACATTTATTAAGTACTTTTTGTGAGCAACACACTGTGCTAATCTCTGGGAATAGAAATGGAATAGAAATGCAATAGAAAAGTAAGACCGTCCCTGTTCTCAAGCTCACAATCTAATGGGGGAAACAGTACATTACTAAGTCAGGCAATGGTCTTTAGGGTGTAGGATCAAAACCAGTTTTTGTACTTCTTCTTTAATGTGATTTCCAAATCACAAAAACATAGTTCCTAAGGATGAACTATTTGACAATACCAAGGACTTTGTTGGTAAGACCTTTCTTTACTGGGTCTTCAGTAGCCGTGGTAGTAGCAGCTACAGGAATAGTTGCCAGGCTGCCTATTTTGCATAAAGGCAAAAAAGATCCTTCAAAGCAACTTACCCTGTGGGATTTAGGGACATCTTTTGGTAGTACTGAACATGTAATATACATGGATATATGAAAGTGGCATTAAACGTGTATACAGACATGTTGGGAGTAGAGGCACAGATGTTTTAATGATGAAAATTCTTATTTTTTCCATTTATACCATTATAGGGATGTGTCTATTTAAGAGCTCTGTATATTTTTGAAAGAAAAGAAGAACTGAGCTCAGGTTGGGGGTGATGAACAGGAGTAGCTGTACAAATTCCCTCTCCAGAGATGATCTCCACTGTGGTTTGGTTTAGTTAGATAAGCCTCCCCATGGTACTCAGAACCCTGCAGTAGTGTTCAGTAAATGCTTCTTGAGTGACTGAATGCTGAATAAAGTCCAATGGTGATCCTGTGCTCTTCCATCCTTCCTCTTCAGGATCTGGGCTGGACTAGTTGGATCCAGAGAATGGGTTTGGAGAAGAGCCTAATCAAAGAAAGTTCTGTCCTCAGGACTGTCCTACTCAGTCCTTATGCCCAAATGTCATACTTTGGTTTCAACCACATTCTCCCTCCCTCATTAATTTATCCTCTATATTTTGCCCCAACTCCCATAATGGCCTCAAAAAGGTCTTCCTTGCCCTTCTCTTTACCTCTATACCCTTACCCTTCCTCTTGCTTGTAGAATCTATGCTAGTTTGGACTGGTTCCTGAACCAGGAGGAAGTCTGGGAGCTCCCAGCTCTTTCTCAGATACAAAAATAGCCTTCTTGATAGTCCTTCAGCCCAAATTTCTGACCCTTTCCTCATAGTATCTTTTGACTCCTGTGGACCTTCTGCCCCATACCTGACTGACCATCAGGCATCCAACCATCTAGCTATGCCCTGATATAATGGATAGAGACCTGGATGTGGAGTCAGGAAGTCCAGATTTTAAATCTTTCCTCTAACTTTTACTAACTGTGTGACTCTGGCAAAATATAACTTTCCAGAACTTTAGTTTCCTCATCTTTGAAATCAGGGGTTTGGACTCAATCTCTTTGGTCCTTTTCATCTTTAAATCTGTAATCTTATGATCTTGTTGATTTTCTGATTGGTGCCTGTCCAGTTCTGAACTATCACCATGGTTCCCACCTTTCAGAGTCTAGCCAGTGTCTGTTCCTGTCATATATGTGTCCCTTCAACCCTGCCTTATTCCTCTGTCCCACTTTCAAATTCCTTAAGATTTATGACTGCTTGTTTTACAGCTTCACAGCTATATGATGAGGCCAAAGACCAAAACTTCTATCTACAGAACCATTTAAAAAAAGATTAGGAAATAATTTTAATTAAATTTAATATTTTGGTTTTCCCAATTACATGTAAAAACCATTTAAAACATTTTTTAAAGTTTTGAGTTCCACATTCTCCCTCTCTCCCTCATTGAGAAGGCAAGCAATTTGATATGTTATACATGTGCAGTCATGCAAAATGTTTCCATATTAATCATATTGTGGGGGGAGGGGAACCAAAAAACAAGAAAAATAAAGTAAAAAAGTATTCTTTAATCCTGCAGACTCATTTAAGGCATTCCTTCAGAAGGGTTCTGATTATGGTTTTCTTATGATCACAGTGTTTTGTTTGTTTAGCTGTAAACTTGTTACCAAAGTCCTAAGATGGTCTTGTCTCAAAGGAATGATTATGTTGTTCAGGGCACTGATTCCCCAAGAAAAGTACTCATATACATTCCCTGGCAAGTGAGGACTGATTGGAAGGCTCCTCTGCTGATCAGGTCTTCCTTATATCATTATCTGGACCACATCATCTTGTTAGGAACTAGCTTCTAGTCCATCACTCAAAAAGCATTTATTAAGCACATTCTTTGTACCAGGCACTACACAAAGCACTGGGGATACAAAGAAAGGCAAAAAACCAAGTCTGTCATTGAAGAGTTTACAGTCTAATTGTGGAGACAATATGTACAGACAAGAACAGAGAGACAGAAGATGGGTTGGAGATAAGGGGCATCAGAAAAGACTTCTCATAGAAGATGGAATTGTAACTGGGACTTGAAGGAAGCCAGGAGATGAAGATGAGGAGGAAGAGCATTCTAGGCATGGGGGACAACCAGTGAAAATACATGGAGTCGCTCTTTCCCGTCTCTCCAGATGGCAGACCAAAAGCCACCCAAGGAAAAGAAGGTCAGAAAGGAAAAAAAAGAAAAAACAAGGAAGATGTAGCTGAAAAAGCCAAAAAGCCTCGAAAGCACTGCCATCGGAACCCAGTCCTGGCCCGAGGGATCAGTAGATAACTCCAGGTCTGCAATGTATTCCCGGAAAGCCATGTACAAGTGGAAATACGGTGCCCCGAAAACCCGGATTGAAAGGAAGAAGTGTTGGTGGTGATAAGAATGGAGGAACTCGAGTGGTAAAGATTCGCAAAATGCCTAGGTATTACCCTACTGAGGCTGTGCCTAGAAAGCTGCTAAGTCATGGCAAAAAGCCCTTTAGCCAGCATGTGAGGAGACTTCGAGCTAGCATCAAGCCCAGTACGGTTCTGATCATGCTCACTGGCCGCCACAGGAGCAAGCGCATGGTTTTCCTAAAGCAACTGGCTAGTGGCTTGCTACTGGTGACTGGACCTCTGACCGTGTTCCTCTGAGAAGGACCCATCAGAAATTTGTCATTGCCACTTCTACCCGGGTTAACTTTTCAGGTGTGAAAATTCCAAATCATCTTACTGATGCTTACTTCAAGAAAAAGAGGCTCCATAAACCTAGACACCAAGAAGGAGAGATTTTTGACACAGAAAAAGAGAAATAAGAGATTGCAGAGCAGCTCAGGGCTGATCAGAAAATAGCAGACTCTCAGATCCTACCCCAAATCAAGAAAATTCCTCAGCTCCGTGGCTACCTGCGTTCTGTCTTCTCTCTCTCCAATGGAGTTTATCCTCACAAACTGGTGTTTTAAATGCCTTGCAGAGAACACTTACTAAAATATTTGCAATAGTTAAAAAAAAAAAAAGAAAAATACATAGAGTCAAGATATGGGAGTGTTTTGTTTGAAGAACCCCAAGGAGGTCAATGTCATTGGATCAATGATCATGTGGGAAGGGGACGGGTGCTAAAGGGGAAGAAGACTGGAAGGGTAGGAGGGGGCTAGATTGGAAAGGACTTTGAACACCAGAGGATTTTATTATTGATCCTGGAGTTAATAGGGAGCCACTGGAGTTTATTTATTGAGTAGATGGTCTGGAAATGGAACCAGTCAGCCACCCAGGCTGAAAACATGCCTTTGACTTCCTTCCCTCTCAACAACCAAAACCAATCATCAAGTCCCAACTCCTTAGTCTTATATTTCATACTCTGGAATACTATGGGTCTCTTACATCTTCATACTCTTACCCCAGTCTACCATTCCAATGCTATTCCCCTCACCCTTTTCTGCTTCAACCAGGCCAGGGCAGGATTAAAGCTGATGGTGCAGTGGCCCTGGTCTAGTGCTTTGTGATGCTAAGGGCTTCCTGAACCTGTAGTCTTTTAGTGGGGGCTGACCCACAACACCCTTTACTCCATCTCTGAACTAAAACATGATCATTCAATGCCATGTGATGGATCTATGTGTGTTATAGAAACAAAATTTATACTTAGATCTGGAAGAGAAATTTGAGCAAAATCTAGATCATTTGATTCTAGATTCTGCACTTTTCCCACCCTACCACACTACCTTTTCTAATTTACATATGGAGAAACTGAGGCCCAGAAGGGTTGTGTCTTCACTGTTATCATATCATAGACTCATAGATCTACACCCAGAAGGTACCTCAGAGGCATCTAGTACAACTCACTTGTAGTAGTCCAGTTCTGCCTTTTTAAGGCTGCTCTTTTAGCTCAGGTTCAAGACCAGAATGAAATGAAACTCCTAAAGATCATTTAAGAGTTAATTAAGGGAGGCTTACTTAGCCACATCAAGGAAAGGACAGAGAGGTTACAGCTTTGATTCAGTTGGATGTTGCATATGTTTGCCATGCTGGTTTGCCAGTTAGAAGCCTGAGGGAGAAGGTGAGGCCTCTTCTTGAAGGAGCTTCTTGCTATTTAAACCAGGAGTAAGCTGTATCAGTGGCCTGTGCTTTAATCCCCTGAGCCCCAATTAAGTTTTGAGGATGTTTCAATTAAATTTTAAGATTGTTTCAATATTTCTTAAGGGAAAATAGCCTAGCCTTCATAGAGTAGACCCTTTGGCTATTGCTCCTACCATATAACTAATATCATTTTACAGAAGTGAAGATGTGAGTTTATGCCTTGCCCAGAATCACATAGGTGATGTCAGAAGTGGAATTTGAACTTAGGATCTCTCACTCCAGAGTCAGTGCGTTTCCACCATACCACACTTTCTCCTTCATTTTACAGATGGGGAAACTAAGATACTGAGAACAAATTACTCCATACGTCCTTAACCAGATGATGAATTCCCCAAAGGCAGAGAACATTTCTATTCCTCTGGTCACCCACTCTGATCCTTGTCCAAGCTTGGCACAGAGTGAGGTGCAAGGAGAGATGGTTCCTAAGTCAGTTCACCAGTCAAGGAGGATTTGTTAGGTTCTTACTATGTTCAAGGTACCATGTTAAGCACTGGAATATAAAGTAAGGCAAAGGGGGGGGTGGAGCCAATATGGCGGAGTAGAAACAGCTCTTCCAAGCCACTCTGCCCCCTGATTCCCCCCAAACTATGTAAAAGGGGACTCTGAACAACTTCTGGAGCCCCAGCACCCGCAGAACGACACAGAGAAGCTAACCTCCCGCTGAGGACAGCCCAGCAGCCCTGCAGGAAGGACCAGCGCAGTGGTCTGGGACCTGGCAGCGTGTAGCACGCAGAGCGCAGGAGCCGAGCCGAGCCCAGGTCTGCCTGAGCCAAGGTTTTAGCCCCAGGGCGGCAGGGCCAGCAGCCGGCTGGAGGAACCCCAGAACACCAGGAGCTGTGGTGACTCCAGAATTATCAACATAGACATGCCTAAGACAAAGTAAGAGGTTAGTGTCCTATGGACTTTGGGACTGGTATTTAGGGAATGCGTCGGCTCCCTCCCCTGGGGGCTAGAAGCCACTGAGGAGACACACCATTCTGTAGTTTTCAGAGGTGGCTCCAGCTCCCGGCCTGCAATTAATTGTAGGGAGATCCAGCAATCAGTCTTGGGGGGTAATCGCTCTTGCTTTAACCTCCCTGGATCTGGATTGTGATCTAGGGTGGAAGTTGTGGGTGGGTTTACAGCTTGCCAGAAACGGAAGTTGCCCCCAACACGTTCGGGACGAAAATTCCTCTAGCTGGCCTTAAAGCCATAGTGTGGCAACAAGCCCAAAAGTCAAGCAATTAAGTGGCAACATGCCAAGGCAAAGGAAACAGAAAAATGCAACCCTAGACTCCTATTTTGGGGGCATAGAGCGGGAAAAGGACTGTGAGGTCAGAAGTCCTGCTCCAAAAGCCCCAGGGGAAAACATGAGCGGGTTGCAGGCCATAGAGGACCTTAAGAAGGACTTTAAAAATCAAATAAGAGAAGTGGAGGAAAAATTAGAAAGAGAAATGAGAAGGATGCAGGAAAAGTATGAAATGAGGGTCAACAGCCTGACTGAGGAAAACAACACCTTAAAAAATAGACTTACTCAAATGGCAAAGGAGGCCCAAAAGGGCAATGAGGAGAAGAATGCCTTAAAAAGTCGAATTTGCCAGATGGAAAAAGAATCTCAAAAGTTCACTGAGGAGATCCATGCCTTCAGAGTTAGACTGGAGCACATGGAAGCTAATGACTTTATGAGAAATCAAGATGCTGTTAAGCAGATCCAAACAAATGAAAGATTAGAAGACAATGTGAAATATCTCATGGGAAAAACCACTGACCTGGAAAATAGATCCAGGAGAGACAATTTAAAAATTATTGGACTACCTGAAAGCCATGATCAAAGAAAGAACCTAGAAATCACCCTTCAAGAAATTCTCAAGGAAAATTGCCCTGATGTTTTAGATCCAGAGGGCAAAATAGAGGTTGAAAGAATCCACAGATCACCTCCTGAAAAAGATCCCAAAAAGAAAACTCCCAGGAATATTATAGCCAGGTTCCAGAATCCCCAGATCAAGGAGAAAATACTACAAGCAGCCAGGAAGAAACAATTTCAATATTGTGGAAACACAATCAGAATAGCCCAGGACCTGGCAGCTTCTACACTGAGGGATCGAAGGGCATGGAATATGATATTCCAGAGGGCAAAAGAACTGGGAATGAACCCAAGGGTCACCTACCCAGCAAAACTGAGTATTTTGTTTCAGGGGAAAATATGGTCATTCAGTGGAATAGAGGACTTTCAAGCATTCTTGAGGAAAAAACCAGAATTGAATAGAAAATTTGACATCCAGACATAAGAAGGAAGAGATGCCTGAGAAGGTAATCAGGGAAAAGAAATCAAAAGGAACTTATCAAAGTTGAACTATTTACATTCCTATATGGAAAAGCAATAACTGTGACTGATGATATCTTTCTCACTATGAAAATAATGGAAGAAGGGGTTGTGGTCATATGAATACATATGTGAATATGTGTGTATATGGTTACGGATATATAGGGATAGAGGGCATAGGTTGAATTTGTTGGGAAGGGAGAATACTCAAGGGATGAAATTATGAGGTGAGAGAGGAAAGTGGCAAGAGGAGATGGGGAGAGACAGGGTAGTGTAAACTATCCCATGCAGAAGAAGCAAGGGGAAGTGGTTGCAAAAGAGGGGGAGAATAAGGAAGGCTAAAAAGGCAAAACCACATTCACATTGAATTTGGTTCAGGGAAAAAATGACATACATACTAAATGGGATATCTCAACCTGCAGCAAGATAGGGGGAAGGGGGATGAGAGGAGGGATGATGGATGGGAGGGCATCCTTGGGGGGAGGGGAGGTTGGAAGTACCCACTATAGAAGAGGGACAGGATCATGTAGGGAATGGACCAGGTGGGGGGTGGGATGAGTGGGAGGGAATTATAAGCAGCCTTGTACAATATATCTACTATGATAATGTTTTGCATAGCTAGACATGTACAACATATACTGAATTACTTATCTCCCAAGAGGGAATGGGTGACAAGTGAGGAAGGAAATGGATCTGAAATTCGAGGTCATAACATTAAATGTTTCAAATATAAAAAAATAAATAAATAAAGTAAGGCAAAAACATTCTGAGCTCTCAGGGAACTCCCCTTCAAGTGGGTGAGAAAGTAAGCAAACGACTATGTACCTATAAGATATATACAGCATAAATGGGAGGTAATTTCCAGAAGAAGGTACTAACAGTGGAAGGGGACCAAGAAGGCCTTTTGCAGAAGATGGGGCTTGAACTGAGTCTTGAAAGAAATCAGTGAAGCCAAGAAGTTGAGGATGGAGAGCATTCCAAGGCATGGTGTTGGGAGATGGTGTTTCCTGTTCAAAGAACAGTGAGGAAATCAAATGGAAAAGATCCTAAGGATTATAAATACCCTTTGTGAATTTTGGGGTTAACCTATATGTCAGGTTAAATTATTCTGACCATGAGGAGACTACATTTACATATTTCTATTTCTTAGTGCCTTTGTAGGTGTTGGTGAAGTTATCTGCCTGGTAAAAGAATTGTGTAATACTTAAGGAGGAAATTCCACTCAAATCCTTTGGTAAGGATTACTTATCCCTTTTGTTGAAGTGACCTAGGGTTCTTGAAGGCTATTGAAAGCATAGCAGAAGCTATGGCAAGCTCTACCAAGCTGGGAAGTTTTCCAGGACAGGCATGATAACAGGCCATGTCATCAAGGGCCCAAGACCCTAAGAGGACTTCACCCTGAAACCAAACTCCTATGGACAATGAAAATCTACCGACACTCATTCCTCAATGATTAACAAACTCCCTACTGGTCATATTCTCCCTATCCTGGTAATTTTAACCCCCAGTGGGCATCATTCAAGCCTTATCACCTGTTCCCAATTGCCTAATCTCCTTATTCCCTTTTCTCTCTACTAAACCCTTTCTTCCACCCAATGTCTCACTCTAAAGCTACTCATTCCTTCTCCTGTACTCTCTGGAATGCCTTCTCCATAGGCAACAATCCTTATTTTTTCCTTCCCATTCTTTCCATCTTTTGGCTGTCATTGAAACCTAGCTCCCTCCTAATAACACAATCTCTCCAGCATTGGCTGAATGTTCACTCATTCCCTGACTCACTGGTCAAGGTGGAGGAGTTGGAATACTCCTTGCTCCCCATTGACACTTCCAGTTTCTCCCTCTACCACCATCGCTCAAGTAACCTCTCTGAGATTATTTCAATCCATATATACCACCCAATCAAAATTCCAGTAGCTGATTTTTTTTGGTTGTTGTTTTTACCAAGTTCCAGGACATTTCTCCTCTTTCCCATGAGTTCAATGCCTGGCTTACAGTCTTTCTCTCTGCCTCAATTCCTGCCCCAATACTAAGGGACATCAACATGCATATTGATGCTCCCTCAAATAATCTAACCTCATAGTTCCTCATCTTGCTCATTTCCCAAGACATACTCCTTTATATTCACCCAAGGCACACACCAAGCTGGTTATATCCTTGACCTTGCCATCACCCACAAATGTACTGCTTCCATATTCATGAACTCTGAAATTCTCTTATATATTCACAATCTATTCTCATTCCACTTTTAGCTTGGCCTTACAACCCCAAACATTGTTTTCTGTCCACACCATGAGCTCCAATGCCTCAATTCTTCCACTCTTTTCCAGGCCATTTTCCTGGCATTGGCTATAATCTCCTCCCTTTCCCATCTTGACCTCTTGGTTAACCAGTTCATCTCTACATCATCCTCATCTTGAGTCCCTTACCCTTTTATCCTATCAGCACACTTCCTCTGCAAAGTTTCAGCTTTGGATTACTCCTACCATTTGCTGCCTTTCCTCTACCCATGTGCTGCTAAATGAAGGTACAGGAAATCATGAAACCATATTGACTGGCACTATAAATTTCTGTTATATAACCTCACCTGGGCCCTCAAAGGCAATCCTTTTACATCTCCCCAATTAACTTACCCCCCACTCACTATAGTAGTGCTTCCAAAGCTTTTTATCTCTCCTTAAACTTCTCAAGGTCATTTTCTCCCTCCACCCTCTCAACTGAGAACTATGCCTCATATTTCACTGAAAAAAACGGGGCTATTCTCCAAGAGCTCCTTCTTCTCCCCTCCTCCACATCATTCAGATGCCTTCTGCCATTATCTCCTCCTTCCCCCCATCTTACATAATAAGGTAGCCCTTATTACAAAGGCAAACTCTTCTACATACACAAATGAGAACATTCCATCCTCTCTTCTCCAGTAGATTATCTCCTCTGTCATCCTCATTCTCACAATTTCAATCTCTCCCTGTGTACTGGCTGCTTCCTTACTGCTATAAACATTACCATGTCTCCTCCATCCTCAAAAAGCCTTCATTTGATCCCTCCACCCCTATTAGCTATCATCCCATATCTATCCTGTTTTGTAGCTAAATTCCTTGAGAAAGTCTTCTACAATAGGTGCTTCTGCTTCCTTTCCTCACTTTCTTCTTATCTCTGTAGTTTAGCTTCTGACCTTACCATTCAATCAAAACTACTCTCTTCAAAGTTACTAAAGATTTAAGTGACAAATTTAATAGCCTTTTCTCAATCCTAATCCTGTTTGACCTCTCTGTAGTCTTTGACACCATTGTTACTCCCTTCCCCTTGATACTCTCTTCTCTCTTGGTTTTTGTGACATAATCTCTCCTGATTCTCCCCCTTTCTATCTGACCACTCCTTCTTAGTTTTTTTTTTTTTTTGGATGTATATTTATCCAGATCAAGTTCTCTAACCTTGGAGGTGCTCCCAGGGCTGTGTCTCAGGCTTTCTCCTCTTTTCCCTCTATATTCTTTCACTTGATTACTCATCAGCCTCTCATGGATTCAGTTATTATCTTCATACTGATGATTCTTAAATCTATTTATCCAGTTCTAACCTTTTTGCTGACTTCCAAACTCATATTCCCAATTGCCCATTAGATATCTTAAACTGGATTACTGAAGACATCTTAAGCTGAACATATTCAAAACTGGATTTATTTTCCTTCCACCCCCAAACCCTCCCCTTTTCCTAATTTCCCTAGTTCTGTTGAGGGTACCATCATCAACAGTCACTGAGGCTCACACTCTAGGAGTCATCCTTAACTTTTCATTCTCTCACACTGCCCCTCACCCCATATTCAATCTGTTTCCAAGGATTATTGATTTTACCTTTGTAACATCTCTTGCTTATGATTTATCTCATCTGACATTGCACCACCTGCAAGTTTCAACTAAAATGCTACCTCCAAAAAGTTTTCCTGTGTTTTGTTGATTATTTCCAATTTATCTTGTATATAACTTGTTTTTATAGTTGTTTGTATATTGTCTCCCCAATTAGACTGTGAGTCAACCAGGAATTGCCTTTTACCTTTCTTTGCATCCCCGGTACATAGCACAATGGCATATAGTAGGAGCTGAATGCATGTTCATTGACAATATGTAAAATTTATAGATGCTTGAATTATTGAGGAATGAGGACCTCTTGTGGTAGCAAACTGGCCATGCCATCAGAAGATATTCTGATTAGCTGAGAGAGCCTGGAACTGGAAAACTCATCAGTTCATAGATTTAGAGTTGGATGGTATTTAATAGCTATGTAATCCAACCTAGTCATTTTTCAATTTTATTTTTTTCAGTCAACAAGAGTTTCTCTCCCATGCTCTTCCACATTGAAAAGAAAGAAAACAAAACCTTTGTAAAAAATATGCATAGGCAAGCAAAATAGATTCTCACATTAACTGTTGTAAAACATATATCTCATTCTTTTTTTTTTTCATATATCTCATTCTGCATGCTGAGTCCATCACCTCTGTATTAGGAAATGGATAACATGCTTCATCACTGGTTCTGTGGAATCATGAATAACCATTGATTGATCAGAGTTCTAAATCTTTCGAAGTTATTTCTCTTTACAATGTTGTTATTCTACATTGTATAAATTTTTCTGGTTCTGCTAACTTTACTACAAATCTTCCCAGGTTTCTCTGAAACCATCCCTTTCATAATTTTTTATGGTACAATAGTATTACATTACAGTCATATATCATACATTCTTATACAATTACATTCACATACCATAATGATTCAACTATTCCCCTTCTGATTGTCACTTCCAGTTTTTTTGCCACCACAAAAGACCTGGGTCAAGATCAGAGAGATCAAGATTAGATATTCTTTTTTAAATTAAATTTTATTCTTTTTTCAATTATTGAGTATGTCTTTTTTTTTCCTCTCCCACTAGAAGAATTTTTAAAAAGAAGACTTTTTTAAAAATTAAAAAAAATCAGATACTTGTAACTAGCATGCATGGTCAAAACAAATTCCCATATTGGAGTTGTCCATAAAAATATATCTCATTCTGCATCATTTCTCTGTCAGGAGTGGGGTAGCATTCTTCCTCATTAGTCTTCTGGAATCATGGTTGATCAATCAGAATTCTGAAATCTTAGGCATTCTTTGGAAAAGTAATCTAGTCCAATCTTGGGCAGACTTGTACCCAACACAAAGATCCCCCCTTGAGGTCATGGAAGAATGGTTCTTCAATTTTACCTTGGATGTAACTAATAATAGGTAGCTCAGTATCTGTCAAGGCATCCCAGTACCTTGTTCAACAATTCTACTTGCTAGTAAATTCATTATAGTGAGCTGCAATCTGCCTTTCTATTCCTCTCCCCCTCGCTACCCTTTGCATTGCTGATAGTTTAACCCCATGGATAAAACAAATTGAATCTCTCTTCTCCATGACCACCCTTTAGATAGATGACAATAGCTATCTTGTATACTCCATCAGTCTTCTCATGGCTAAGGAGGGGATCATAGATTTAGAACTGGAAAGAACCTCAGAGAACATAGGTCAACACTCTGGACCATTGTACAGATGAGGAAACTGAGACCCAAACAGGGTAAGTGATTTTCCAGAGGTCAAACAGGTGAAGTAAGAATTTGAACCCAGATCTCCTCTGATTTCAGATCCAGTGGATCTTTCCACTGTGTGTTCAACTAATACCCAACTAATAGAGATGGATGTATATTCTTCCAGGACCACTTCCTATTATGTGCAAAGGTCTATTTGGGCTAGGTTCATTAAACTCTACTTTGGCTCAGGCCTTACTCATTGAAATCTCCTTTACAGACGTTGATAGTCAAAATAAAAAAAAAATCACTTCTACCTCATATTGTGGCAAAAGCAAAACAGTTTCCTTAAGTAAGCAAAAGAAAACATGGCAATATAAAAAATGTGGCAGAAACAGGTATCATAAAACGAAGCAGACACATTGAGAGTAGTGAGTCTAGGACTAGGTCTTCTGTTCAAGCTACTCTCAAAGTTCTCATTCTCAGTGAAATAGATAAAACACAGGTAGGACTTGCTATAATATAGCTATTAGCAATGGGCACTCCATTTCAAATGTGGATTGCCAGTACTTTTTTACTGAAGCACTATATGGCCTAGTAGTTGCTGTGTTTGTGTGTGTGCAGGCAAGGAATAAGGCATGGCTGGATATGTGAGATGTTCTCCCTAGCTTCTCCCTGCTTATCCTGCCACAGCCCCAGAGGTGGAGTTAGCTGCTCCAGTACACTTGGTGGCAGCTACATTTTTCTTTTGTCTTTCTCTGTCCACTCCTTCCTCTCTCCTGAGTCTCTCTCATTACTTTCTGTTCTCAGCTCAGCTGTCCAATCTGGTCCCTGACCCACGGACACCAAACATCTGGGAAGAAAGGACAAGCAAGGTTATAATGGAGCATAAATGTCCTGGCAAAGGACCAGAAAATGTTCTTCTTTTATTCTTGCTCAAATAAAAGTAAAAAAAGTAAGTAAAAAAATTTTTAGTTGCTACAAACCACACCAAACACAAAATGATGTCTGTAAATGTGCATTATAGTCATGTGTTAGCAAATAATAAGATATATTATACATCTAATCATATCTAATCATAGTTAATATTTAATATAATCGTAAGTATTGAAATGAAATACCCAAACAGGTAATGAGTACCCAATAATCATACCAGGATTGTATGCTGTATGAGCATATGCAGAAACTGTATAATTAATACATACAACAAAAGTACATATAGTAAGTCCCATAAAAACACAACATATGGTGCCATGTAACATAGTATACAATAGGTTTACACGAAGTTCACATTCAGAAGTATATGTAGCAATAGAATATATAATGAAGAAGCATACCATAGACCAAACTCATAAGCCACATGTAAAACATATAAGGGACCTTTTACATTGTCCAACAGTGGCCTCATGTGGCTATGGGCATAACCTCTTTAGCAATTGCACCTTGAGATTCATATGGTCACTTGGTCACCTAGGGTCAACTAGGTACAGTGGATAGAGTGTTGGGTCTTGAGTCAGTGAAGACTTGAGTTCAAATCCTGCCTCAGGCACTTGGTGGCTGTGTGACTGTGGGCAAGTCACTTAATCTGTTTGCCTCAGTTTCCTCATCTGTAAAATGGGGATAATAATAGCACCTATCTCTCAGGTTTGTCATGAGGATAAGATTAAGATAATAATTGTAAATCACTAAGCACAGTGCCTAGCAGATAGTAAGATCTTTTTGAGAACTTGAAATATTTTGTTGAGATCCACACAATCAGAGGCTTTGGTATAGTCAATGAAGCAGAAATAGATGTTTTTCTGGAACTCCCTTGCTTTTTCCATAATCTAGCAAATGTTGGCAATTTGGTCTCTAATTCTTCTGCCTCTTCTAAAACCAGTCTCCACTTCTGGGAATTCTCAATTCACATATTGCTGAACCCTAGCTTGCAGAATCATAAGCACAGTCTTGCTGGCATGTGAAATGAGCACAATATTTTGTAATTTGGACATTCTTTGACTTTGTCCTTCTTTAGGACTGGGACAGAAATTGATCTTTTCCAATTAAGTGGCTGCTGTTAAATTTTCCAAATTTGGTAACATTGAGTGCAGCACTTTAATAGCATCATCTTTTAGGATTTTAAGTAGTCCAGCTGGGATTCCATCACCTCCACTATCCCTATTGTTAGCAAATGCTTCCTAAGGCCCACTTGACTTAATTCGCTAGGATGTTTGACTCCAGGTGATTAACCATTAATCATTGTGGTTATTGGTGAGGTTAAGCTCTTTCTTGTATAGTACTTCTATATATCCTTGCCACTCTTCTTAATCTCTTCTTCTTCTATTAAATTCTTTCCACATTTTGTCTCTTATCTCACCCATTTTTTGCCTGAAACCTTCCCTTGATATCTCTAATTTTCTTGAAAAGATCTCATGTATTTCCAATTCTATTGTTTTATTCCATTTCTTTGCATTGCTCATTTAAGAAAACCTTCTTATCTCTTCTAATTATTCTCTGGAATTCTGCATTAACTTGAATTTATCTTTCCCTTTCCCCTTCTTTCTTTCCTGGCTATTTGTAAAGTTTCATTAGACAGTTATTTTGTTTTCTTGCTCTTTTTCTTTGGGATATTTTTTGTTGTCTCCTATACAATACTGTGAACCTCTATCCATAGTTCTTCATGCACCCTATCTACCAGATCTAATCCTTTAAATCTATTCATCACCTCCACTTCATCTATATAAGGGATATTATTTAGGTTATACATATACAGACTGATGGTTTTCTCTGTTTTCTTCAATTTAAGCCTGAATTTTATAATAAGAAGCTCATGATCTTAGCCACAACAAGCTCTAGGTTTTGTTGTAACTAACTGTATAGAGCTTCTTCATCTTTGGTTGCAATGTATATAATCAATATGATTTTTATATTGACCATCTGGTAATGTCCATGTGTAAAGTTGCCTTTTGGGTTATTGAAAAAGAGTGTTTGCTACGACCAATGAGTTACCTTAACAAAAAATTAGTCTCTGTACTGCTTCATTTTTTTCTCCAAGGACAAACTTGCTTGCTATTCTAATTATCTTTTGATCTCCTACTTGAATATTACAGTCTCTTGTGATGAATGTGACACCTTTTTTTGTGTTATTTCTAGAAGATGTTGTAGGTCTTCATAGAATTGAGCAACTTTGGCCTCTTAAGCACCAATGGTTAGAGCATAGACTCATATTACTGTGCTGTTGAATAGTTTGCCTTGGATTAAAACAGATATAATTTGTCATTGTTGAGATTATACCCCAGTACTGGTTTTCTCACCCTTTTATTGACTATGAGGACTACTCTATTTCTTCTAAAGGATTCTTGCCCACATTAGTATATATTTAATGATTGCTTGAATTAAATTCTCCATTCCCAGCCATTTAAGTTCACTGATATTCAAGGTGTCAATGTTTAAAATTTCCGTCTCCTTTTTGACCACATCCAGTTTACCTTGCCTCATTAGATCTTACCTTCCAAGTTCCTATGCAATATTGATCTTTGCAGCATTGGACTTTCATCACCAGACACATCCATAGCTGAGCAGCTTTGGACCAGATGCTTCATTCTTTCTGGAGCTACACATGGTTGGTCTTCTGCTCTTCCCCAGTAACATGTCAGACACCTGACCTTAGATGTTCATCTTCCAATATCACATCATATCACTTATCTTTGAATGTTGTCCATTCCTACTCCATTTAACTAGTGAACTTTTACATCTTTGTCTTATCCCTCCCATATTCCTCCCCATATCACTCTGAAAGAATGAGATGCTTTAAGAATCTAATAGGGGTGGCTAGGTGGCGCAGTGAATAGAGTATCAGCCTTGGGTTCAGATCTGGCCTCAGACACTTAACATACACACAAACAGCCGTGTGACCTTGGGCAAGTCACTTAACCCCAATTGCCCTCCAAAAAAAGCAAAAAATTAAAAAAAAGAATCTAACATTATACATGAGTGTATAGCAAGTGGATGGCAAGTTCAAGAACTCATTTACTTAGTTGCTTAGGGTATGAAATTGACTATAAATTAATATTGAAAACAATAAGATTGTTCCCACTTGCATCCTATTATAGTAACTCAGATGTTTCTTTATTAATTTATTAATTAATAGATGTAGTATTGCAATGACAAAAACTTCTTTTTTTTTGCTTTTTGGAGGGCAATTGGGGTTAAGTAACTTGCCCAAGGTCACATGGCTAGGTTTTTGTTTGTGTGTGCGTTGTGTCTGAGGCCAGAACCGAACTCAGGTCCTTCTGACTCCAGGGCCGACACTCTACTCACTGCGCCACCTAGCCACCCCGATGATAAAAACTTCTACAATGCACCTGCCCTTATTGTAGAAATTTTCTGTGAAAGGAAAGGGAAGGCTATAATTATGATTATATCAAGGCTACCCCTCAGGGGTATGGGCTGCCTTATCATAAAACATCAAATTATGGTCCTTAGAAATTTTATCTCAAATAGTAAAATTTCATTGATCATAGCTTAGGGCTAGGTTATTATCATTATTTTTCTTATGTTGTGACAACAGTTAACAATGAACACACACAAGGACACCTTATTTACCCTTCATTTATAGTTTCAGAATAGAGTTTCATTCATACAGTGAATACGTGATAGTTGATTCTAAAACCCGGAAAATATGCTGACTACAGTAAGCCTCCAATCTGTATTGCCTATTCACTCCTAAGGTGAGACTGAAATTTTTAAATCTAAGGTCTGTCATTGCCGAATTGGCTAAGAGATGTAACTTCAATACAGACAATTAATTAACAGGTACAATTTCATAATTTTCATAAGTGATAGTCAAATAATTTATTGATAAAAATCACTCTTTACTGTAAGCAAACCAGTAAGTTTCCCCTCTTTGTCTGGATGTGATCCCAGTTTCTCAAACTTCAATACTTTAGAACTGAACAACTCAGCAGGGCTGATAAAATTTTTATGACTTTGCCCAAGGACAAAGTCTCAAGGAACCTCGCAAATAAAGACAAATTAAAGGATCTTTGTTATATATTTCTTCCTTAAACAGTAAGTTATTATTATCCATTTAAAAATATAACCAATTAAATATTTAACAGTTTTCAAACATTTTTACCATATTCTTTAACAGTTAAATTCATATCTAACAGTATTCATATTAAAAGAGAACTTACTTTTCCCAAATTTCACAGCATAAGAAAAGTTCAGAAACATAATAAGAGCATATGTAATATTATGTATTTAAAACATGAAACAAACTTATTACCAGACTGGTGACATCTTCAAATGAATGCATGTCCAAATTATATTACATAGAAAACCATTCATTTTTATCACTTTTGACATTCCATAGTTATTATATAAAAAACCCAGTATAGAATAATCCAATATGGAGTCATTACATTCAATTAAAGAAATAATAACAGTTAAAATTTCCATAATGTTTACCACATGCCAGGCACTGTGTTAAGCATGTCACAATTAGGTGATCTTCACAACAACCTGGGAGGTGGGGGCTATCACTATTATTATCCTCTTTACAAATTAGGAAACTGAGGTAAATAGAGGTGAAGTAACTTGCTTAAAGGCAGCTGGATGCTGCAGGAGCTAGAGTGTTCACCCTGGAGTTAGAAAGACTTGAATTCAAATCTGTCTTTAGACACTTACTAGCTATGTGACCTTGAGCTAAGTCACTTAACTTTGCTTGCTGCATTTTCATTATCTGTAAAATGAGCTGGAGAAGGAAATGGAAAAGCACTGAAATATCTTTGCTAAGAAAGCCCCTAACGAAGTCCCAGAGTCGAATACAACTGAAATGACTGAACAACAACAAACTTAAGGTCACATAGCTCGTAAATTTCTGAGATGAGATTTTTAACTCAGGTCTTCCTGATCCATGCAATTTCCAGCATATTATAGTAAATGTGATTTGTAGTAAGTTCTGATTCACCACAATTATCCTAATAGGAGAATGTATCTTGCTATAAATGAGACCATATGATAATTAGTTTCAGAACAAAACAAATCTGGATTTATAATCACTAATGGTAACATTTAAATCTCAATTTTCTCAAGGGCCCACTGTTCAAAGTTAGCTCATGTTCAAAAAATTCCGAGTGACACTCCCAGCTCCCCAGAACTTTTTCTTTATTTTCTTTTAAATCACCCAAAGAGCCAAATCAATTCCTATGGGCTTTCAATCCAGCTCCACCTCTCCCCTCTATCCTCAGGCTTTTCCATTATAACTCCAAGAATGTCAAAGAAGACAGCAGAAAAAGCTACTTATTGAAAAAGAAAGAGGATGATATCCTTAAATAATTCAATGCTGCAAACATATTTCTATATTTTCCATATCATAAAGAATAACTAAAGTTCTCATATCCTTATCCCAATGAGATCAAAACTTCCCTTAAACCTCTCTTTCCAAATTTCTAAAATGTCTTTACTTTCAAACCCTCCATTTATACTGTGTCAGCATAAATATACTCCAATTTTCTTTTACTTCCTACCCATTCTTCTCTCATCCCTACTTACTTAAAATTTCTTTCTTCCCATCTTTATATATCCCTCCAATGGGCTTTGATTAAAGCCCTTCAAAACTGGTCCTTCTTTTTTTTCCTTTTCATATTTGGATCTAATACCTCTCTTTCTTTCTTTTACTTGCCTAATTCCTCTAGTCTTTATTTGCTGATCATATCCCAGACTATATATAGAACTTTAATTCACTGAAATTTTCCCAAGTTAAACTTTACTTACTTTTAAGTTGACAAGCTTCTAGAACAGAATTAATAATATGTGATTCTTAAGTACCAGATAAATTTAAATTGCAAACTGCAAATCCTTTTTTTACTTCTGAACTTAACTAAAACTATGTTCAAACTAACTTCAGTTCTTTTTCTCTAATCAGTGAAATTACCTTTTACCCTTCCTCTAAATTCAGTCACTCTGGGGACAGTGATAAAAAGTCTAAGTGCAATTTTTCTGTAATTTCCAAGGAGTTTTATTCCTGTTTTTCCTTAAGACAAATTCTTTAGAATGGTAACCCAAAACTCACTAAAACATGTCAGCATTTATGGAAACACTCAGACCACAATTTGGAACTTTATAGGAAACAAATTTGTTTCTAATTAGTTTTACAGTTCCATAAATTTCTGCAGACTGGGAACAAAGGTTCTCTTCATTCTTATCTGTGTCTCTTGTCTGTCTTCTTAACTTGGTCAGAGTTAAGAAGGCAGAGAAACTTTTTTTTTCCAGAGAGAATTTCTTTCTGAGGACTCTATAAAGTTCTTCAGAGAGGTTTTTACTTTTTACATTCTTTTTTCTTGTGACTGATCAGGCCACAGCACAGACAATATGACAAGAAATATGACAAGAGAGACGTATAGAAGAAAGTTTTCATCAAAAAGCCAGTATATACAATTTTCTCAAAGCCTTTAATTTGCAGTAATTGAAAGTCTCTTCTTCAGGCCAAAGATGGTACCTATAGAGATTTTTATATATTTTATACCAATCCTTGTGTTCTTAGTTATCCTTTCTGAACAGTTACCCTGTTCCCAAGCCAAACTTCTCTAGGGAGGTATCCATTACCTTACGAGAGCAAGTTCCCATGGCTTCCTGATCTGAGATCACTTACCTAACCATCTGGATGTTGCTTCAGGAGGATGTGGGGGTCTGGAGACAGCAGTCCTTTGATGAGGGAATCTATCTGTAGAACTATTACCAGAGTACTTAGGGTTTTCCTTTCCCTGAGGTTGGGTTGCATAGTGTCTCACAGTCTCAATCATTTTGTGGTCACCAGAACTATTACAATGGATTAAAAGAAACCAAGTAAATTACACTCAGGTAATAATTAATTTGGCAATGCACATGGTTGCAAATCAAACTAGGTCCTTGGCTATCAAGACTTGGATCTGGATTGTTTTTTTGTTTTGTTTGCCTTTTTGGAGGGCAATTGGGGTCATAAATAAATAAATAAAACCAAAGATCTAACAGCAAAAAACCTTTATTTTGTTGGAAGAGGGAAATTAGACACACATGCCAAGGTATCCTCAAGGAGGAGACCATATTTCATTTGCCCAAATCTTGATACATATAGTAGTAGCTACTCAGTGAGATGTAGCCATGACAATTTAGCATAACAGCAACAATGAGACAAGTTTGATTCACACCAGGGTTTTACGATGGGAACATGTTCCTGCAGGTGTTTATCCAAGCTCAGCGACCACTGGGGGCTGGTGTGAAACAATTCTAGGATTTTTCTGTGTCAGAGTTCATTCAAAGGGTGAGCATAAAGGATGGTTGTTATGCCAAGCTCAGGGCACAACTTGCTTAGCTCTGGAAAACAGAGTATCCCCTGTAAAAAGAAAGTAAAAAGAAAGCAGTAAAAAGAAAGGGGCAGTTTTGGTGTGAAAATCCTGACAGAATGGAGTACTTCAGGAGAATGATACCCCTAGGGAGCTGAGGACTGATTCTAAAGGACATATGATCAACCAGTTGCAAAGAAGATGGTCATACTTACCTTCCTGTGATAGCCAATAGTGGAATTTGTTCTTGCACCTACTCCTATTTTCCTATATTCTCCCCACTCTGCCTCCTTGTTCCATAGCTCTGCAAGTTCCCAACCTCCCCATTTTCTGCACCAGATGTGAACTCCTTGGGCTATTATAACCTATCTGGGAACCCAGAGCATGGGCTAATTAGTGCCATTGGGGAGGGGGAATCACTCTAGTATACCCACACCCCATCTCATAGTGCTTCAAGGTAGCTGTAGGGACCCTCAGAGGAATAGGGTTTAGCACCAGGGTAAGTGACCTATGGGTAAGAGGCTAATCTTTTTATTTTTGGTAGGACAGAATGAGTTGCACAGAATGAATAGGAATATTTGGGTTACAATAGGCATCACAGATTTAATTATATTATCTCTTTTCCAAAAACACATCCCACTTCTGAACTTCCCTGTTTCTATCCAGGTTGAAGGCACTACCATCTTTTCAGTTATCTAGGTTTGCAATCTCAGTCTTCCTGGATGCCTCACTCGACTTCATTTCATACATTCATATATACATTCCATACAGTTTGCTGAGTGTGTTGTCAGACCAACCTCTATATCTCTGGCATGTTTCCACTCACAGCCACCATCCTAGTTCAGGCTCTCAACACCTTTCAACTATTTCAATAACTTTCTAATTCATCTTAGGCCTCATGTCTCTCCCCTCTCCAATCTATGCACCACACAGCTGCCAAAGACTCCTAAAATATAGGTCTGACCATGTTATTCCTATTCAATAAATTCTAGTGGCTCCCTGTTGATGCCTAGGATCAAGTATTATTTTCCCTTTATCTAATCCTTTTTAATTTTGATTTTTGTGTTTTATAATTTGCGTAATTATAGTATAATAGTACATGTATATGGTTTTAAAATAACTATATACATATTGAGGGCATATGCCCAAAAAATCTTTTACTGATAGAGGCACATGATTAAAAAAATTTGGAAACCCTGTTGGTCTTGATAACCCTTCGTGCCGGCTAGGGCTGAAGTACATGGAGGATGCCGAGGCTAGGCTGACGCAAATGCACACCTTACCAGGGGAAAGAGGATGGAGCGGTACCTGATCTCCTAGGATCCTCTTAGGGTGGAATTTCAGAGAGAAGGGTGAGACATTCTTTCCCCAATTAAATTGGACTTAATAGATATAAAGCATCTACTACATGCTGGGGGTAGAGAATATGCAAAGCACCTGTGGGAGGAACCTTGTTGGCGGTGCCACCTTTTCCCCTTCCCTCTTTCGGAGGGGACACGGAGGGAGGGGAAAGGGGTAGGGCCTCGGGAGATGGGCGGGGACTGGCTCTTCTATAAAAGCCGGAACAGCGGCCATGGCGAGGCCATTTGCAGAATATCAAGTGTATCAGTTTCACGCTGTATCCATCCGGGCAGTCCGTGTCCCCATCATGGCCGCTCTCAGCCAGGACCCGAACTTCCAGAAGCTAGTCCAGTGGCACCAAAAGCACGCGGCCGAGCTCAACCTCCGGCGGCTTTTTGAGGCCGACCAGGACCGCTTCAACCGCTTCAGGTGGGCCCAGGACCAGGGGCTTGGGGTGGGTGACAGGGCGTGGGCACCCTGGGCTGGCTGGCCGCGGGCGGGCTCTGTGGCTGCTGCGGGGCGCCTGCAAGATGGGAAGGTTCCCTGCGGGCCCCAGGGGTGTGTGGGGAGGGGTATGTGCCCATGGGCGTGTGTGTGGGGGTGCTAATTGGTGAGCCCCTCTTGAAGTAGAGGGGAAGGGGGGCGAGAAGGAGCGACCGGCAGGCTCCCCTCCCGGCCTGGAAGCCGTGGTGAGAGCGGGGAAGGAGGGCTCAGGAGCCGCCTCCTTTTGCCCTTGACTCCTCCTTGCAGCGGGTACGTGCGGGGAAGCACACAGGAAAGGAGGCTAACTGGGAGATATCCACGCATGGGAGAGACGTGCGTGCACAGCGGAAGTGGGGGGGAGGACACGGCGTGAAAGAGACTAACAGTGCTATTTACACAGCAAGAGAGATGTACGTGCGGCGAGACACGCACCGAAGTGACTGTCACGCACCGGGAGAGACGTGCACAGACTCACCCGAGGTGGGGGTGGGGTAGAAAATCACGAATCGAGATACACACGGGGAGGGATTATCTGGAACCGTGATACTTAAGGAACAAATGGGGGGGGGGTGAGGAATAATTATGCTGGGGGGGAGAATCACATACATCTATACATGGACATGGGAATGGGGGGGTAATCACGTACCGGGGGAGAGAGATTCACACAGGGTGTGATGCATATCCATGTGGAAAACTAATCAGAAGCAGTGATATATACAAGGTGGGAGGACAGTCATGCACAGGGAAAAGAGATGCCTACACGGGAGGCACAGTTATAGCCACATTCCCTGCGACACACCCCAAGGAGCTAGCAGACTCACATTCACCCGACAGTCTTTCTCTGTTCTGGTTCCTGCCTTACCCACCCAGTGGATGTGCTTAGTCATGATGAGAAGCAGCCTTGTAACCCACTCCCACCTCTTCCCACTTTTAGCCCCTCACTTTAATTCTCTCCCATTTTATTTTCAGTTTTGAATTCTCCCCTTCTCCAGCCCCCAATCATTGAGAAGGCAATAAACATTCCTTACTTGCTCATTTGCACCAGAGCTTTCATTGCTTTTATTGGGGAAGGGGTGTAAAAGGGAGGAGTTATCCCAGATTTCTCTGCCTTATTACCGTTATTATTAGTGTCACAGTATCCTGATGTGACACAGACCAAAAATCATGCAAGTGGTATGATCAAGTCCAATCAACAAGAATTTATTAAGCACTTAACTAGGACCCAGCCCAGGGCTAACTGCTGGGGATATAAAGAAAGGCAAAAATAGTAAAATGGTATCTACCCTTAAGGACATTTTAATGAGAGAGACAACATGCATATACCTATGGACATACAAGATATATATGTGTGTATATATATATATATATATATATATAATGTAAAAATGTAAATAGGAAATAATAGAAGGAAGGCACTAGATTTAAGAAAGGTAGGAAAGGCTTCTGTAGGAGATGAGATTTTAGCTGGGATTTGAACAAAGAAGTCAGGAGGTAGAGATGTGGAAGGAGGGCATTCCAACCATGGAAGGCATGGGGTACAGTCAGAAAAAATGCCTGGAGCAGAGAGATGGTAGTGAATTTTTTTTGGATAGCAAGGAGGGTAGTGTAGCTGAATTGCAGGCTGTGGTGGGCAGTGAAGTGTAAAAAGATTGGGAAGGTAGGGCTGGGTGTTGGTCATGGGATGTGGGGGGATGTTTAGATTATGAAGGGCTTGGAACACCAAACAGGATTTCAGATTTGATCTTTGAGATATAGGGAGCCACTGGAATCTACTGAGTATGGGGGGGGGTGGTGACATGATTAGACCTACATTTTAGAAAATCACTTTGGTAGCTTATTAGAGGATAGACTGGAGTAGGGAAAGACTTGAGGCAGTCAGACCCACCAGCAGGCTATTGCAATAGTTCGATCATGAAGTGATCAAGACCTGTACCAGGGTGGTGGCAGTATCAGAGGAGAGTATATTGGAGAGTGCAAAGGTGAAATTGACAGGCCTTAGCAACAGATTAGATGTGAGAGTGAGAGATAGTTGGGGGAGGGTGACACCAACATTGTGAGCATGACAGATTGAAAAGATGCCCTTGATAGTAAAAGGGAAGTTAGGAGGGGTGAGTTCAGTTTTGGAATAGTGGATTTAAGATGTCTACTGGATATCCAGTTGGTGATGTCTGAAAGGCAGTTGGAGATGCAGAGAGATTAGGACAGAAGAGGTAAATTTGAGAATCATCAGTGTAAAGATGATAAATAAATCCATGAGAGCTGATCATATCAGCAAGTAAAGTAATCTAGAGGGAGAAGAGAAAAGGGCTCCAACAGAACCCTGTAGGATACCTACAATTAGAGGGAGTGGCTCGAATGAGGATCCAGCAAAGAAGTCTGAGAAGGAGCAGTCTGATAGGTAGGGTTCTGAAAAGCTAGAGAGAAGAAACCATTAAGGAGAAGAGGGTGATCAACAGCATCAAAAGTTGCAGAGAGGTCAAGAAAAATAAGAATTGAGAAAAGGTC
This sequence comes from Gymnobelideus leadbeateri, assembly GCA_011680675.1. Taxonomy (NCBI): domain Eukaryota; kingdom Metazoa; phylum Chordata; class Mammalia; order Diprotodontia; family Petauridae; genus Gymnobelideus; species Gymnobelideus leadbeateri. The sequence continues at coordinate 1,278,879 of WOXC01004099.1, forward strand.
ACTGGATTTGGCAAATAAGAGGTCACCGATAACTTTGGAGTGGGTAATTTTAGTGGAATAATGAGTTTAGAAGCTGGTTTATACGTTAAGAAGAAAGTGAGAGGAAGGTGGAGGCACCTATTGTAGATGGTCCTCTTGAGTGTTTGAGCAAGAAGGGCAATAGCAATGATGGATCAAGAGAGGGTTTTTTCAGAATGGTGGAGATAGGCATATTTGTAGGTAATATGGAAGGAGACTGGAGAGATTGAAGATAAGTGAGAGTAGGGCTGACAAAGAGGTCGATCTCAGAGGAGACCATATAGAAAGGGATCTTTAGAAGGCAGGGTTTGCCTTGGTAAGAAATAGGTCCACCTCTTCATATAAGACAGGGGTGAAGACAGTGGCAGAAGAGATCTAAATGTGAAAGATGGGAGAATAGGGTGAATGGCCCAAATTTCTTCTGCAACATATGAGGCACAGTTCTTGGCTGAGAGGGTGGGGGGAGGGGGAAGCATGGGAAGTTTGAAGGGGATGTCCCTTTCTTTGTTCCTTATGCCTAGAATGCCCTTTCTTCTTTTGTTGAATTTCTCTGTTGAATTCCTTGCCATCCTTTGAAGGCCAGTTCAGATGCCACTTCCTCTGTTATTCATCAGTGACGACATTTTTTTCACACAGCCCTTCATTTGGGACTTCTTTCCAATATACTTTGTATTAGTACTTTTTAGTCATTTTTATGTTTATTCCCATACTAGTCTCTAAGCTTTGTGAGGCAGGAACTTTTTACCTCCCTCAGAAAGTAGCCCATTACTAAATGTTTGCTGAATTGAATTGGTACCAGATTGTGGAGAGACTTGAGTGCCAGGCTAAGGACACAGCATCACACTCTACTTCTTTTCGCCTCTGCATCAGTTGCCAAGCCCAACTCTTCTAAAATGTGTGCTTGAGCCTGTCTTCTCCAGCAAATGGCATCCTTAATCATCCCCACTTTTTTTTCATATCTTTAACCTTTTCACTATCTACTGTTTCCTTTCCCACTTCATGCCTATCTCCCTGTAAGACAGATAAACACTAGCACACAGGAGGGCTGCTAGCACAGGTTCTCTCTTGATCTCGTCAGACAGGAAAGACACTAAGAAGGGGTTAATAATCTTACTTTATTCTAGTCTAGTTTTCTCACAGGGGTTGCTGATAATGGGAGGACAAACTCCTACATTGTTCCCTAATCATCCTTTCCTGGGGGGGGGGGGGCCAGTGAGAAGGGGGGGTAACTACCCCTGTGTCTCGATGGGGTCAATTGAGAGAGGCACAACTTATGCATCCCCCAGATCCCCTCAGGCCTCTATGGGAGCCAGTTGAGGCAAACACAGATTCCTTCCCCCGCCCCAGCCTTGATGGGAGATCATCAAGGCACACAGCATTCCAGCTTGTGCATTCAACCCTAAGGTTTCCCATTTACTGACCAGTGCCCACCTATTTTACAGGGCAACAGACAAAGAAGGCATATTGCCAGCAATAGCCTCACAAGTTTACATCATCCCACCCCTGTATCTCACTGCGCAGCCACAATGGATGTTTATATTATTTATCATTATATAGTGCTGCATAAGCATGGTGGAGATGTTTTGAGCCATAATTGTGGTAACTAATACCTGGGAACAAGAGATTGTTATGGCTATGGATCCTGGGAAATTGAACTTTAAGAAATAATAACAAAAATCCACTTTACACACACCAAAATCCATCTTACTTATACTCCCCCATCCTTTTTTTCTCTTCCTTGAGCATGACACTCCATTTCCCATCTCTGTCTTCTCATTTTCACTGGCTCTGTTTCATGACTAGAATGCATTCCCTCTTCATTTCCAACACATAGACTCCTTACCTTCCTTTAAGACAAAGCTCAAGTACTGCTCTTTGGATGTGTAACTTCCTGATGTCCCGTTCCCCCCAGTTGCCAATCCCCTCCCTTCCAGCTGGCCTTGCATTTGACTACTTTGTATTTATTCTCTAATATTTATATGTATGAACTTGTCTTCCTCATGCTGCTGCTGAATTCAGGAGGACTTACCTTTCTGAGTTTAAATTTGGCCTCAGACATTTACTAGTTGTGTGACCCTGGGCAAGTCACTTAATTTTGTTTGCCTTAGTCCTCATCAGTAAGTGAGCTGGAGAAAGAAATCGCAAACCACTGCAGTATCTCTGCCAAGAAAATCCCAAGTGGACTCACAAAGAGTTGGAACGACAACAAATTAGTACCATACAGGCAAGGACCATGTCTTATCTAAATTGCCTATCTCCTAATACCTCAAACAAGACCACACAGAGGCTTCCTAAATATTTGAATGAAGGAGAGGGAAAGAAGAGATAGGTTGATAATAGAACTGAGGGGTAGAGACTGTCCATATTTACCAGGTTGATGGAGGAAGAAGAACCAATGAAGAAAAAAAGAAGTGGTCAAATAGAATAAGAAGTAGGAGAGAGCAAGCTCCCTGCTATGGAAACTGATGGAAGAGTGTCTAGAATTGGGCTAGAATTGGAGGAGGCTAATTGACGATGAGATAGGCAACAACAAAAGACTTGGATTTGATGACTTTATAGAGGACAATTTTAGTGGACTGGTGGGAATACTGACCAGTTTACAAGAAATTGAAAAGTAGGTGATGGAATAGGGTCAGCAGATGTAAACTATGCCCCCTCCTTTTTTTTAGAAGTTTGGCTTTGAAGAGGAAGAAGAGATGGGATTATAGCTTCAGTGTCTGACAGGGTCAGTTAAAGATTTATTTATTTTTTTTTAAGAATTTTTTTTTTTTTTGCCTTTTGGAGGGCAGTTGGGGTTAAGTAACTTGCCCAAGGTCACACCGATAGGTTTTTGTTTGTGTGTGCGTTAAGTGTCTGAGGCCGGATCTGAACTCAGGTCCTTCTGACTCCAGGGCCGACGCTCTACTTACTGTGCTACCTAGCCACCCCGAAGATTTATTTTTTTAAAGCCTAGGGAGACAATAATTTTTCATAGGCATTGGGAAAGAAGCCCAGAGAGAAGGAGAGATGGCAAATGAAAGGTGATCAATAGAGCATACATAGTCTTGGACTGGATAAAGGGCATCACAGAACATCAGGTTCATATAGGCAAGGCAGCAGTGGTGGCAGGGGAGGGGGAAGGAGGAAGAAGGCCTCCTATCTTTTCTTCTTTCTTTTCTTCTCCGAAACCTAAGTGACTGGCATGGATATCACTATGCTGGGAGGCCAAGGTTTGTTGACCTGAATTTAATTCTTGGCACACTTTCCACAAGCTGCCTCAAGAAGCTTTGTGTCCATCTGTCCTATTTCAGACTTGGCTGATGAATCTTGACCACAGAAATCCTTTGCTTGGCTTTAGATGCTGGATGGTTTATTCTTAGGGCTGTATATGCTAAGTTCTAAGGATATAAAGAAAGGCAAAACAGGGCGGCTAGGTGGTGCAGTAAGTAGAGCGTCGGCCCCCGGAGTCGGAAGGACCTGAGTTCGGATCCGGCCTCAGACACTTAACCCACACAAAACAAAACCTAGCTGTGTGACCTTGGGCAAGTTACTTAACCCCAATTGCCCTCCAAAAAAAAAAAAAAAAAAAAAGAAAGGCAAAACAGGCTTTTTCCTCATAGAGCTCACATTTTAACAGAGTGTAGTACCCCACTGCCCATGTGGAGATGATATATGGTAGTAAAGGATCTAAGGTGGGGGGCAGGTGGGATTTGGAAAGTGGGCAGGCCACTGAGGAATTGATGAGGATTTGTGTAGTGTAGTGTAGAGGCATTGGAAAGGGGAAATTTTTAAGAGGATGGTAGTGGGTCTGTGAAAGGGCAGCTGGTAGCAAGCAGTGAGTGCTGGAAGACTTATGGGCTGATTGAACTGCTTAAGGCCAGGGAGGAGGGAGGGGAATCCCTGTTCTTGCACCTGTTTCTTTGGTACAAGTTTCCAACTTACGAATCATATCTGTGTCCTCATAGTGGAGATTCAATTGAATTTGTCCTCTGGCACAAGTTTCCTTTGGGGGAACAGGCTTCTGTTTATAGCCGTGCCTGGACCCAGGGATGATTTCACTTCTAAGAGGTTTGCCCAGGATACCAGGGATGAATGGGTAAAGATGAGTGCCTGGGATGGGCAGGAGGGAGGAGGGCATAATGCCAGACTGATTTTTTGCTATAGTCACTTTCTTTTGGTGTGTTGTATCGAGTGTGCACTGAGGTTCCATTGCTCAGAGTTGGATTTTTGCCTTAGCAGCCTAATAACTTTGGTGTGATTTGGTATCCAATTCTAAGCATTTGTCAGGCTGTGGGAAGGTGATCTGATGCTGATTGACTTTACGGGAATTTACCTTAAGATGCTTATTTTTTTGGTAGTTCCCTATTTTCATCAATTAGTATATATTCTAAATAGTTTCCTGCTTTGGACAGTTTGCTTAACCTCTCTGGGCTTTAGTTTCTTCATCTATAAAATAAAGTGGTTGGACTAAATAATCCTTGAAATCCCTTCCAGCTCTAAATCTCTGTTTTGATCCTAATGAGAGGAAAGACAGTTGTTTGTCAAAGGAAGTGTTCATTGATGATGGAGAAATGTTCTGCTTATTTAGTCACTTCACTGTTGGGGAGGGGGGGATTTCGGTTCCTGAATGTAAGTATAGGCCTCTGTTCCCTTCTGCTGGTTGAGATGGAACATCCTAACACATTTCTTTTCACAGCCTGAATCTTGACACCAAAAATGGACACATCCTTGTGGATTATTCCAAGAACCTCATTACAGAAGATGTGATGAAGATGCTTGTTGAGCTGGTAATTTCACTTCAAAAAGCTTGGTTTTGGGTAGTGCTGTGCATTATGTTTTGAGGATTAATGATACTAGTTTAGAAATTCCCTCCCCAGATACAGATCAGTAACTTTCTATAACTTACAGTCTGCCTGGGGCAGAAGGGTTGAGTAGATTGTACATCCAAGGTCATATGTATGTGCCAGAGGAAGGACCTGAAGCCAGTTTTTTCTGACTTCAAGTCTGACCCTCTAACCACCACTATACCACTGTTTGTCTTAGGAGTTAGTAATTACTTATAAAAAATTAGCATAACTAGTAAGCAGAGGGCTGTTCCTTCTAAAATTCATTGTTTTCCCAGATTCCTTGTTTTTTTTTATAAGTGGGACTTGACTATGTTTACTCTCTCTGGGCATTGAGTCATGGACCTAGAGAGAGTTGCTTATTTCTCAAGGCCCCTCTGCATTAGGTCATCATCTCCTGTTTCTTTGGTCTTTCTGGGATCACCATAAGGCTCTGAATTCAGTTGAGATTTTGGGAGAACTTGTCTAGTGTCAAAGTGATCCATAGATCTGGCAAGGGTCGGGGACCAACTCATGGGAGGACAGGCCTTGGGCACCTTCAGCAGATTAATTTGCTTTCTGTCTTTTCAGGCTAAGTCTCGAGGGGTGGAAAGTGCTCGGGAACAAATGTTCAAGGGGACGAAGATCAATTTCACCGAGGTGAGTGTGGTTGTGGGGTGTTGACACCACCAAGGCTGAAGGTTTGAAATTTCCTGCCTGTTGCTTATGACTTGAACCTTCCTGTGCTTTTAAAACACTGAGCTTTGTGGTTGCTTGGTGTGTATGACAAGTTTTAGGCAGGCAGACACAGTAACAGATGAGCACAGCAGAGTGTGTGCTTGAAGCAGTAGGGATATTCCAGGGCCAGTTGTAGGATCATAAGAATGGGTAGTCGAGTAAAGGAAAGAGCAGCAGCTCTGGAATCAGAGGACTTGAGTTCGAGTATGCTCTCTGACACCTACTCCTTGTGTGATCTTGGGCTAGTCACTTCATCACTTAACTTTCCTGGGCCTCAGTTACTTCACTTATAAAATAGATTTGGACTTGGTAGCCAATAAGTCCCCTTCCAGCTCAACTGTGGTCTTGTGATAAAGATTTAGAAGTAGAAAGGCCCTTAAAAAGTCATCTTGCGGGGGCGGCTAGGTGGCGCAGTGAGTAGAGCGTCAGCCCTGGAGTCAGAAGGACCTGAGTTTGGTTCTGGCCTCAGACACTTAATGCACACACAAACAAAAAAAAACCTAGCCGTGTGACCTTGGACAAGTTACTTAATCCCAATTGCCCTCCAAAAAGCAAAAAAAAAAAAAAGTCATCTTGCCTATGCACTCAGGAGAAAACTGAGACTTGGAAAGGGGAAGTGGATTGCCCAGGGTTGCAGGAGGTAGTGTCAGAGCCCAGGGCTTTAGATCCAAGTTCTCTTGATTCTCCTTCCAGTGTTCTCGCTGGCCTTGTGTTGCCTCCCATCCTTTAGGGCATACTTGGTTTTCTGCCCTGTCACTATTCGGTTTTGCTGAGGGAGGCCCCAGCTATTAAGTAATGCTCTTAGCAACACCAGTATGGTGGCAGATGTTTCGACATGCTTATTGCAGGACCTGTTCCATCACAGACAACTGTTGTTGGTTGTTCCATCACAGACAACTGTTGTTGGTGCAGTGGCCTCTCACCCTTAGGGAGTTAGAAGGTTGCCTTCAGTGGGGGAAAAAGACCAAAGTTCTTTGTGCTGTTACAGGAAAAGTGCCTTTGCTGAAACTGCACCTTAGGAAACAGAAATGTCTGAACTTCTGCATTTTAGGAATAGCAAAATGCTATTTCAGAAGGCATGTATTACTATAGTTCTTCCCCTCCACCCCTTTCCCCTGTGGAAATTTTCCTTCTGAACTTAACTGTTGACTCCAAAGATTTCTCATGAGTTTATTTAGTAAGTAAGAAGGAGAACTTTGAATAAACTCTGGTGCAGTGTGAAAAAGTGCTGTCTTGGGAGTTAAAGAGTCTGGGTTTTGAACCTTTCCTATATACATGTAATTATTTTTTAGACAAGCTATTTATCCTTCTTGGGTCTCAGTTTTCTCATTTGTAAAATGAGGCCATTAAGGTCCTTTACAGTTTTAGGGCTATGATCCTATGACCTTTATTTCCTCACTTAGAATTAAGTTGTATTGACAAGATTTCTTTGGGGCTTAGTCATTCAACTCATCAAAGAATTCTTTTTTTTTTTTTTTGTAAATAGTATTTTATTTTTTCCAATTGTGTGAAGATAGTTTTAAACATTAATGTTTTATAAGATTATGAGTTTCAAATTTTTCCCCTCCCTCTTTTCTATCCCCTTTCACCAAGATGGCAAGCAATCTGATAATAGATTATACATGTGCAGCCATGTAAATATTTCCACATCAGTCATGTTATAAAAGAAGAAATAGAACAAAAGGTAAAAGCCAGCAAACAAACAAACAAACCCAAAACAAAAAAACCTGAAAATAGTATGCTTCAATCTGCATTCAGACTCCATAGTTCTTTCTCTGGCATTTTCCATCATGAGTCTTTTGGAATTGTCTTGGATCACTGTATTGCTGAGAAGAGTTAGGTCACTCATAATTGGTCATTGTACAATAGTGCTGTTACTGTGTACAATGTTTTTCTGGTTCTGTTCACTTCACTTAGCATCAGTTCATGTAAGTCTTTCCAGGTTTTTCTGAAATCTGCTTGCTTATCATTTCTTATGGAACAGTAGTATTCCATTACATTCATAGACCACAACTTGTTCAGCCATTCTTCAAGTGATGGGCATCCCCTCAATTTCCAATTTTTTTGTCACTATAAAAAGAGCTGTTGTAAGTATTTTTTTTTTGCTTTTTTTTGGAGGGCAATTGGGGTTAAATGACTTGCCCAAGGTCACATGGCTAGGTTTTTGTTTGTGTGTGTTAAGTGTTTGAGGCCGGAACCAAACTCAGGTCCTTCTGACTCCAGTGACTCTTCACTGCACCACCTAGCCGACCCTATTGTAAGTATTTTTATACATGTAGATCCTTTTCCATTTTTCATTATCTCTTTGGGATACAGACCTAGAAGTGGTATTACTGAATCAAAGGATGTGCATAGCTTGATTGCCCTTTGGGGTATATCAACAAACAATTTTTAAGAACCTTCTCTATAAGGGGCTGGGGGATACAAAGACAAAACTGAAACCATCTATTCTCTCAAGGAATTTATATTCTATTGGGGAGATAAAGTATTTTTACAGATAAGTGTACTCTGAGGTAATCTGAGGAAGGAACAGAGCATTAATACTCAGGAAGATCAGGAGGGGGTGGGTAGCATTTGAGTTGATTTTTTTTTTTTTTAAGGAAAATCAGGATTAGGGGAAAGATGGCATTCCTATTCAACTATAGCATAGAAGTTGTGAAGAGAAATGCTATTATTTTAAAGGCAGTAAAAATAGGTGGGAGCCTAATTGTGAAATCATGCATTTTATTTTAGTGGTCATAGGGAGTCATTGAAGGTTTTGAGTAGGGATTTGACATGATGTGACCTGTGGCTTAGGAAGATTATTCTGGCAACTTCATGGAGGAAGATTTGGAGTAGGGCAAGACTAGAAGATGAGGGAACAGTTAAGGAGGCTCTTTTTTTTTTTTTTTTTTTGCTTTTTGGAGGGCAATTGGGGTTAAGCAACTTGCCCAAGGTCACACGGCTAGGTTTTTATTTGTGTGTGCATTAAGTGTCTGAGGCCGGATCCGAACTCAGGTCCTTCTGACTTCAGGGCCGACGCTCTACTCACTGTGCCACCTAGCCACCCCAAGGAGGCTCTTCTTATAAGAGTCTGGTCAACAGGTGATGAAGATCAAAACTCAGATGATGGTTCTGGGAGTGTGGGGAGCTGGGTTCTAAGAATGGGGAGGTAGAATTGAGGAAGCAGGCAGGGAGATGTTAGCCTTATCCTTTATTTCTAGTCCCTGGGACTAGTATAAAACCTGGAGCACTTGGGAGTCAGTGTCAGTGGACAATGACCCCAAGAACAGAACTAAGCTTGCCTTGTAAGTGGTTTTTATGGGATCATTTGAGGCCAGTAGGAGGAATAAATTCTCATCTGTCTTCTGGACTAATGACAGTTGTTGATTGACCTAAGCAAGGATGACTTTCTAAGCAGGTTGAATTGAAGCTTTGGAGCAACTGGAATGTTTGAGAGGGGCAGGGGCCAGTTTGCTAGAGGACTAGGAAGAGCTGCTTCCTGTGCTTTTTCTATTGTTTCGCCTTGCCTGGAATGCCTTTTCTCCCTTCTACCTGTACTATCCAGCTCAATTGTCACCTCCATAAAGCCTTTCCTGATTATTCCAACTCACACTGTCTCCTCCTTTGATAGAGTTTGCATCAGACCCTTATTACCAAGTTAGTAAACCTTTAAATGATCTGATATTCAATTGGTCTTCTTCCTTGAGTACCCAGCTCTGAGGTACTGGGGAAACATCCCTGCCCCTAGGGAGCTCAGAGTTTACATTAACTTTGTCTTAGCCTGGTCCAGGACAGGCATACAAACACTCACTAAGTTCTTAAGAAAGTTGACTACTAATGTTAACTTTTAAAAGGTGTTTCCAACACTTTTTCATTGATAATCTACTTTCTGGTTTCTGTTGTTTGTTTTGGCCTGCCTGTTGGGTCATGTTCTTCGAGGCTTAAGTCCCAGCCATTCTTACCTGGCTCTTAACTTTAGTACTGATTTCAACTTGTGTGACCTGAGGAACCCAGATTTGTATTACAATCAGATGTGGAAATCAGCAATGTGCTTCGGAACATTTCAGATGTTGTATCAAATGTTTCACAGCCAGCATCTGCCCTATTTTGACTCTTTTCTTCTTCCTGTAGGACCGGGCTGTCCTCCATGTGGCTCTGCGGAATCGCTCCAACACACCCATGCTAGTGGATGGCAAGGATGTAGTACCAGAGGTGAACAAAGTGCTGGAGAAAATGAAGGCATTCTGCCAGGTACCAGCTGCACTGGACATAGTGCATGTGTTTATCAGGGAAGTGAATGCAAGTGTGCATATGTATGTGTCTTTCACTTTGAGTGCGTGGGTTTGTGCTGTACATGTCTTTGCATTGATGGTTGGGGTAAGAGGAGGAAGAGCATAATTGTGTGGGTGTCTTGGATGTCTGCCATTGAGTATATGGGAAGGGCTGTTTTGTGTTTTTGATGTCTGTGCAACAACTATGTATGTATATATCGTGTTAGGTATGCTTGTGAAGTGAAACAATGGGAGGAATGAGGTATTGATTGGGTGGTGGACAAGATGAGAGAGTTGACACTTCATTATCTTTCTACTTTCCTGGCTTCTATTCCCAGGATATCTTCTCCTTCCCTCTCTGGGGTCTGAGTACAGAGATGTCTATGGGACTTGTCGAGTGAGTCTGAGCCCTAGGTTCAGGATGGGAAGTTAGCTCTGTTGGGACTTCCCTAAGTCATTGATTGATTGGGGTGTCTGTCTTCAGTGGAGGGACCTTTTTTTTTAAAATTATTTATTTATTTTTAGTTTTCAACATTCATTTCCACAAAATTTTGAGTTATAATTTTTTTTCCATCTTTCCCCTACCCACCACCCCAAAATAGCAAGCCTACTGAATACTCCTTCCCCCAGTCTGTTCTCTCTTATATCCTCTCCTATCATTCCCCCCCAACTTTTTAGTAGGGCAAGATGGGTTTCTATACCCTAGTGCCTGTATATCTTATTTCCCAGTTGCATGTAAAAAGACAAATTTTTAAACATTTGTTTTTAAAACTTTGAGTTCCAGATTTTTTTCCCTTCTTTCCTCCTCACCCACTTTCACTGAGAAGATAAGCAATTCAATATAGGTTGTACATGTGTAGTTACCCAAATCATTTCCATAGTAGTTATATTGTGGAAGACTATATTTCCCTCCATCCTACTCTGCCCCCCACTTATTCTCTTTTCTCCTTTGGCCCTATCCCTTTTCAAAAATGTTTGCTTCTAACTACCCTCTCCCTCAATCTGCCCTCCCTTCTATTATCCCCTACCCCCCTATTTTCTTCTAGGTTAAGATACCCAATTGAGTGTGTATGTTATTCTGGAGGGACCTTTCAATAATTTTTTTTCTCTGAAGAGGATCAGTACCTCCTGAGCCACCTACCTCTCCTTTCCTTTCTTACTGGTCAAGAACAATTTCTCCCTTTTATACAGGCCCTCACATGGATCATCAATTGATGCTTCTTTCTTTGTTGGTGTGTGGAAACCATTTGAGACTGCGATTTCCTTTGCTTTTTTATTTAATTTTGAAAGTGTCTGGAGTATGTGAGTGTCTGTGACACTAGCTTACTAAATGGATTTTTCACTTTACTTTGTTCTCCCCTCTGCTCAGCCTAGCCCTTGGCATTCTTCAGAAAAACACTGACTCTTCTGTTCCCTGATTGTAATTCATCTGAGCTTTGAGGCCTGGAAATTCTAAGCTTTAGTTTGTGTTCTGGTCAATTGTGTTAGCGTTGGTTCTTGTTTGAGGCCTGATCAAGGGCCAAATTGAGAGTAAATGAGCATTGGGGTAGCATGAGGAAAGGACCTTGAATTTTTAAGAAATATAAATATAAATAGAGGGCCTGTTTAATAATTGCCAGATGGCCTCCCTTTGTTTTTTTTATAATAATAACAATAATAGTAATAATAACAGCTAACCTAGCACTTAAAGGTTTGCAGAGTGCCTTACATATATTATCTCATTTGATCCTTATCCTTTCCCATTGGAAAACATGGTTTGAAGATGTTCTGACCTTTGGTCTTACTGTTACTATGTCTTTGCTGTCTAGAGTTAGGGAAAGGAAGGGTGGTGGCCCTTGTAATAGTTGTGGTTTGGTGATGTGTGTGTAGAGCAGGGTGAATGATTAGAGATAAAACATAGTCTGGGATGAAGAGTCTGTTTTGGGCCAAAGTTAGCATTAAAACAAAAGCAGACACTCAGGGACTAATGACATGGGGATAGTGTCATGGGGAGCATGTGTGTCAGATTGTTGCTTAAGGGTAAGTGGGTCAGGTCACAATTTGAGTGCTTTTGACCTTTCTAAGACTTAAGAGAGTAACTTATATGCAAAAGTAACCTTTAAAATAAATTTGCAAATATATAAACAACAGAGTGAGTCTGAGTATATAACTAGGTAACATTTCAGTGGTCATTAAAGGAGTTACACAAGCTTTTGTGTCATTTTATTATTGCTTTCTAAAATAATGTTAGCTTTGGATTTTGAGATATTCAGGTAGACTTGGGGTCGGGAAGGTCTGAGTTGAAATTGTGCCTCAGACACTTATTAACTTTGTGACCCTGGGCAAATAGGTCACTTAACTTCTCTGTACTTTACCTCACTTACCTCATTTGTAAGATGGCATAATAATAGCACCCATTTCAGAGGAGGTTACATTGACATATATAAAGAGCTTTGTAAACCTTAAAATGCTATATAAATGTTAGATCTCAACCATTATTCATTGTTAGTTATGAGCCGTTATCCACAGAAAAGTTACGTAACTTTCCTTTTGTAGCATTGTTTTAGAGACTAGTTAAATGGCACCCAAGAAACTTTGAAGGTTCCCCTGCTCTTTAGCATGGGGGACCTATTTGAGGGACACCAACGCTCTGGCTCTGACTGTAGCTGCTGGGACTGGGGATCTAGGACTGGAAGAAGCAATCTCCCCATTATTTAATGTAAGACCTCTCAAAGAGGGTAAGTTATTAGTCCCAGGTCACAGAGATAGTGAGTCCCAGAGGAAGGATGTGTACTCAAGTCCTCTGGTTTCAGAGCCAATGTGATTTCTGTTTTACCACACTAAATACATAATTTCTTTAGGAGAGATTGTCTTCTAAGGATGTGTAATCTGTACCATTTGGGGGTTCCTTCCACACCTCTTTTGCATAGCAGATGTGTTTGTGTAGCATGGTTCTCTGTTGTGTTAGTGTAAAAGGAGGGATGGAAGAAAAGAAATGTTTTTTTATTTTAATTTTTTTTCACTTAATGGTATTGTATTTTTTTTCAGTTACATGTAAAGATAGTTTTCAACATTCATTTTTGTAAGATTTTGAGTTCCGAATTTTTTTCCCCTCCCCTTTCCTCTCCCCCCCAAGACAGCAAGCAGTCTGATATGGGTTATACATTGTGCAATCATGTTAACATAGGAAATAACGTTTGTTAAATACCTACTATGTTCCAGGTTCTGTGCTAAGTGCTTTTACAATGATTATCTCATTTGATCCTCACAACCCGGGAGGCAGGTGCTATTCTTATCCCACTTTAACACAGCTAGTTAGTTAACACAGCTAGTAAGTGACTGAGGCCTGATTTGAGTTCAGATCTTCCTGACTCCCAAGTCCATTTCTCCATCCATCTCACTTTAGAAAATAGTAGAGTGCTAGACTTAGAATCCGAAAGATAGGGATTCAAATCCTGCCTCAGACTCTTACTTGCTTGAGCTTACGTAAGTCACAAACTCTGTGCCTCAGTTTCCTGATCTGTAAAATGAGAGAGTTGGACTCTGGCCTGTAAGGTCCTTTCTAGCTCTAAATTTGGTCTTGTGATCTGTGGTTTAAGTGACTATGGCCTTTACTGTTTTGACTGAGATTTCCAGGAAAATGTTTTAATAAATGAGTGCTGATAACTCTCAAGAGGCCTGTGAAAAAGTGTGTGTGTGTGTGTGTGTGTGTGTGTGTGTGTGTCTATGTGTATTTGTGGGTTGTTACAAGACAAAATAATTATCTAATCTTGGCTAGTCCATTGGTTACGTGTGACTTAGTAAAAGTTATCTTTCTTCTCCAAAGCTAGAGGAGGAATGGTTAAGGAATCAGAATCTTTGAGTAAATACTCCTTTGGGAGCAACACAATAGTGTGCTGGAAACCTGAGCCTGAATGAGCTTGATGTGGGCTTCTTGGTTTGGTTACAGCGTGTCCGTGGGGGAGACTGGAAAGGCTACACTGGGAAGACAATTACAGATGTGATCAACATTGGCATTGGAGGTTCTGACTTGGTAAGTTATTTCCAGAGGCGTTCAAGCCTTTCTTTCTTTCACTGACTCTCTGGCTGAACCTGACCCCTGTACTTGGTGGTTCTGTTTGTAGGGTCCTCTGATGGTGACAGAAGCCCTGAAGCCCTATTCAAAAGGAGGTCCTCGTGTCTGGTTTGTCTCCAATATTGATGGTACACATATTGCCAAGACCCTTGCTGAACTCAACCCGGAAACCTCCCTCTTCATCATTGCCTCCAAGGTATGGGGTAGATAGTTTTTCAGGTTGTTTTTGAAAAGTGACTGAAAAGGGGCTGGCAAAAGTTTGGATTTGATAGAAACATTTCAGAGTGAGCATCTAAATAGCTCTGAACACCAAGATGTAAGTGTCCTTTGATTTATGAAACACTGTGTCTTAAAAACTTGAGCTTAAAACACTCTGCTAATGAATCTAATCGTGTTTAAATGCACTAGAAAAGTTTTCTGATCACAGGAACCCTGCAGTGGATTATTTTGTAAAGTGACAGAATGTTTCTTAAATAAATTGGCATTTATTTATTTTTCTGGTATAAAACTCTATAAAGTGTTGACTTTTCTCTTGTATCTATCTAGGTAGCTCTAAGTTATTTCTGAGTGGATTTATCTGCCATAGAGAAATCTTAGGCAGCTTCCGTATAGCAAGGAAATGGCTTCTCTGGTTTTCATTTTGACCTTTGCCTGTGGGAAGATAATAAACATGCCTTTTATTCCAGAATGAAATGAGGGTTGCTGCCCAAGCTAGACTCTTTAGCATGGCTGGGTCTCTGTGGGAAGCTACAATTCTGAGGCTCAGTGTATGAGGCCATTTGCCAGGGTCCTGTTTTCTGGCCTAGCTGGTAGAGTGAGTAATGGGCAGGGCAGGGCAGGGGCTCTTGCTGTGAATGGTAGAGTATGAATTTGTCCATGAAACAGGAGCTGATCCATTCCTGATGCCACCTCTCCTACCCATAGCTTGTCAGGTACTTGTTGTCAACATGACGGAGAGGCCTCTGCTTACTTCTAGAATTCAGGCTAATCTTGCTGGTGCAGGTTTTGGCTATATTTGAAGGGCTAATGGTAGGGATTGTCCTGCTTGGAAGTGATGCGCATGGCTATGTATTTGAAGGGCTGTGAGAACACAGAATGAATCTTTTCTGTTTTGTGTCCCAGAATAACATTTCCAAATGGGTCCCCAATCTCCTTTCTGTTTAACTGGTCTCTTTTCTCTTTAAATACTCTCTCTGAAGGCTTCCCTTCTCACAGGCTGTAGCCACAGATATATACCATGATATGCATTGTGGTGTATGGGTGATAGCTATGGACATAGTATACATACTGTGACACATGTGTGGATACTGTGGATAGGGCATTTACCATGGCATGTGTGAGAAGCTGACAGCTGTAGGTATGACGTGGATTGTGACACTTGTTTTCTGACCTGCAGACATTCACCACCCAGGAGACCATCACCAATGCAGAAACAGCTAAGGAGTGGTTCCTTCAGGCAGCGAAGGATGTAAGTGGGGCACACTCTGGATCATGGCTTGGTTCCTATGGTCATTTGATTTGAATACCTATGTCTAAGTCTGGAGTAAATTGTGAGTCCCAAACAATGGCTAGCATGGAAGTGCCACCCTGGGAAACCATGTGTACATCTAGGGAATGTAGATATGCTTGTCACTAGATGGGGCCCTGAGGGTCTTCTTGTCATATCTCCTTAGGCTTGAGAGGGACAGAGTGGGAATGTGAAGGCTATGGGAGGGGAATAGTAAATACTTGTTGAATTTCATGGAATTGATACTGCCATGGAGGCAGGAGGGTTAGAAAGAGGGATAGGGGAAAGGAAGAAAGGAGAGGCGAGGAAAGGTGGGAGGGAGGGAGATGGTTTTAGGAAGATCTCAGGGAAATACAGGATGGGAAAAGAAGCTGAAATGACTTATCATGGGTTAGAGGACGGGGACTACAGGGTCTGTTTGGGATAAGTTCCCTGACAGGCTTCCAAAATTGAAGTCAAAATAGCAATTAAAAGTGATCTTTCCTCCTTGAGTAGGGGTGGGGAATCTGCAAATCCAAAGAAATATTTGTTCTGTGAAGTTTGGATTCAGTCAAAGGGCTGCACTTGAGGACCACATGTGGCCTTTAAGGCTGCAGGTTCCCCATCCTTGGGCCATTGGGTTTAAAGTGTCTGTTAATTAAATTTCAATATTTTCTCATTCCCTGCCTCCTACTGAGTTTCCTCAGTGACTGTTGAACATTGGATACTTTTGATATTTAAAAAAAAACTTCACTTTTAATGTCTGAGGTAAACCATGTTGTATATTTCCTCCAGTGTGTCTCTTTATTGAAAGACCCTGGCCTGAGTGACTTCATCCGTGATTTAATGAGAAGGGACCATTATGTTTGATTTTCCCAAAATTGTATTTTCGTACATGGTTTCATCTTTTCCTCACAAATGGAAAAATAGATGTAGGGCAGCAGTTTGTTATCACCGTTTTACAAATGAAGATACTGAGGCTCAGGGAGGTGAGTCTCTTTTCCCACAGTCATGCAGTGAATGAATTATTGGCAGAGCAAGGACAAGAACCCAGGTCTTTTCACTCTTCTCCAGGGTTCTTTCCATTGCAGTGTACCAAAAAGAAGTATTTGAGAAGAACTTAGGGAAATTCTTTTCTAACTTTCGTTAATATCTTTGCCAGCTCTGGCCTGAGAGTCATTCAGACACTGGGGACAGTCTCACTGAACCGAGCTCTTGTGCCTTGCCAGCAACAGTTGCACCAAGTCTTTGGCTCATGGGCAGGGAATGGGCTTTTGCAAGATTTCACAACAGCTGGTGGTGGAGTTGGGTTATTTTTGAACTCTGCTTCCATAACTGTGGACAAGCTGACTGACTGCATGAGAGATGGAAAAAGGAGGGCCTTAAAGAGGAGAGTGTGATCTGGGACTCAGGGTGTTTCAGGTCATCATGGGAGAATAGGAGTGAGGCAGTGGTTGTGATTTTGGGGTCTAGACACCTGGGTTCGAAGCTTAGCTTTGCACAGAGCACTAAGTTATGGAATTTTATGTACCTCATCTCTCAAGGGCTCATTTTCCTTACCAGTAAATCAAGTAGGGTGGCAAGCCCTAAAATCCTAATTTCCTGGAACTTTACTGATATTTAATTGCAGATGTCCTTTGGCAGACAACCTATATAATCCTTCCACATCTTCTTTGCAGGGATGTTGGGAAGACATAGTTGGGAAGATAGATGTAAAAGTGACCAATTTTGGTGGGGGGAGGGTAGGAGGAATCCTAAAAATGGGTGTATATGTGAATTATTACCCTTATTGTCTGCCTTCTAGACTAAGCCTAATTATCTCTTTTTCTCTCTTCTAGCCTTCAGCTGTGGCAAAGCACTTTGTAGCCTTGTCTACCAATGCAGTAAGTATGTTAATTTACATAACATTTATGTGTTTGCATTGGCCTTAAATTCCCCTAACTTCAGATTCACACCTGCTCTCTGAGAGGGTGAACCTTCAAGGCCATCTCCTCCTCCTGTCCAAAGATGAGTCCTCCAATGCCCGCCAGTTAGGGACCATTTGAACTAAACCCTTAAGACTAAGTTATATGATATCAGAGCTGAGGGACTTTAGAAACTGTGGGATTCAATCTTCTTATTTTACAGGTGGGAAACTAAGTCCCAGAGAGAGCAAGTGACATGCTTAAAGCCAGCAAAGCTTGGAATTGGACTTCTTATTGTTAGTCTATGGCTCTTCCATCTATACTGTGCTCCTCCTTCTTGTTTTTCCTATGTGGTCATGGGTTCTTTATTATTTAATTATGAGAACATAAAAATATTCTCTGAGAGACATGTTATTGTGGATAGACAGCTGTCCTTGGAGTTTGGAAGGTCTGGTTCCACATTCTGCCTTGGACAGTCTCTATGACCCTGGGCATGTCCAATTCATTTCTTAGTGCCCCAGGCAATTCCCTGAGACTGAAACATGTAGAAAAAGGGCTGTGGTGTCAGAGTGTTTCCTCACTAGGATTTCCCTATACCAATAAAATGATAAGTTTAATCAGAGTGTAAAAAGTTTGCTCTTGAGGAATTTAACCTGTAAACAGTCCTAGTGGACAGAAATGAGGAATATAATTCCCAAGAAGTTATATATCTTCCTTGTGCCTTTCTTCCTTATCCCAGGAGCTCTGATAAGTGCCTCACACCCATAAAGGAAAGCACCATTGTGCAATTTTTAACTTGGTCCTAAGTCCCTGACCCCTCTCTTCCTTACTGCTCCCATGTTGATAGTGCACTATCCTTTGCAGAGTGTTTCACAGATAGGATCTCATCTGAAACCACAAAATGCATGTGAGGTAGGTCCAGAAAAGTGGCAGTATCCTCAGTTTAGAGAGGAGGAAATTTAAGCTTCTCTCCTGGCTCCTCAGCTTGGGCTCCCTCTTCCCTATTAAATTGCCTCTGGGAGACACTTTTGCCATATACCATTGGCCAGGCTGGTGGCAGATGATGGTAGCAGTGGGTACCAGACTCTGTTTTTCTTCTCTTTTATTTTCCTTTCTTGTGACTTTCAGACTTTGCCCTTCTCTGTTTTGGCACAGACCTTTACTTTTCTAGGCTGAGTGTGGGGGGTGGGGTTGCAAGCCCTATCACAATTACCTGGAAGTTTAATAATATTTAATTTCAGGTGCCCTTTGGCAGATGGCCTATCTAACTCAAGAGTATATGTGTGTTTCTGCATGGTGTAATTGCTGATCACATTCATATAATTAAAATGTCTGATTTTTTTTCTCATACCATTTAGCCAAAAGTTCAAGATTTTGGAATCGACACTCAAAATATGTTTGAATTCTGGGATGTAAGTAAAACTTTCTCTGTGTTTTGTGTCATCTCTTTCAGTTTCTTAACTACTGTAAATCACTCTATTTTAAGCAATCACTGGTGGAGGGAGGAGTGAGGCATATGTGTAGAGTAGGTTTTGGAAGCTATTCTTTTCATAAATGTTTATTAAATAATATTTCTGTATACAGAGAGAGCACTGTGCTAGATACTGGAAAAAATATGGCTTAGGGTCATAGGATCATAAGTCTAGAGCTGAAAGGGCCTTGAGAAGTCATCTGGGCCAACCCTGTCATTTTGTAGAGAGCAGACTGAGGCCCAGAGAGTGGAAGCAAGTTGCTCAGTGTCACACAGGTGGTTGAGGAGCGAAGCCTGGACTCTGTCTCCTTTGACTCTAAGCTGAGTGCTCTTTGCATTGTGCTGTGTGGTCCCTGGGTAAGACTACCCAGGTCTTTATGGTGCTTATCGGGGAACTGGGGACCCCTGCAGCAGAACAACATGGAAAGAGTGGACTGACTGGGGCAGAGAACCTCACTTCAGCTTCCATCTCTTCAGCATATTACTGCCTGTGTGAACTTGGTCAAGTGGCTTAAACAGCCTTAGCTTCTTCAGGCATAAAATAAGGGGGTTAGACGAGGTGATGTTTGAGGTCCAATTTCAGTTCAAGATCAATCAGTGAGTATTTAATAAGTGCCTACTGTGTGTCAGGCACTGTGCAGGGCACTGGGAGGATACAAAGACAAAATCGAAACATTCCCTGCTCTCAAGAAGCTTACATTGCAATGAGGAGACAACATGCATATGTATGTTTATGTTAGTGTGTGTGTGTATGGTATGCATGCATATAAAACAGAACAGAAACAAGGTAATTGTGGGGCAGGTACTAGTAACTAGGGTTGATGAGGAAAGATCTCATTAGCTTGAACTGAATCCTGAAGGAAATGAGGAATTCAGAGAGGGAAGGGTAAGAAGGGAGAGCTTTCTAGGTCTGGGGAAACAGCATATGCAGAGGCACAAAGAAGTCATGAAATGTTCTGTTTGAGGAACAGCAACATGGCCAGTATGACTGAACTGTAGAGTTTGTGGAGGAGAGTGATGTGTCAAGGCTAGAAACACAGAATGGAACCAAGTTGTAAAAAGCTTTAAGTGTTAAACAAAGGATTTGATATTTTATCTTAGAGGTGGTAGAGAGCCATTGGGGCAGGAGAGTAACATGGTCAGCCTTCTGCTTAAGAAAAATCACTTTGCCAACTGTGGAGGGTGGATTGGAGTGGGGCATGATTTGAGTCTGGGAGATCAATTAATTACAAGGTGATCTAATTCCAGGTGAGAGGTGATTAGGGTTTGAACTAGGGTGGTGACCTATAGGAGAAAAGGAAGTGTATTGGAGACATGTTGTGAAGGTAGAAATGACAAAATTTAGCAACTGCTTGGAGTGTGGTGAGTGAAAAAAAGGATTCAGGGTTGACACTGAGGTTGTGAACCTGAGTGATTGCGGGGATGGACAGAGATTGGGGAGTTTGGAAGGGAGAAGAGTTTTGGGAGGAAAATCTGTTAAGCTTGAGATTCCTCGAGTGTATCCAGCCAGAAATGTCCAGTAGGCAGCTGGTGAAGTGGGACTGGAGCTCAGAGAGAGACTAGGCCTTATATAGAAGTCATCCTACATAGAGAGGATAATTGAACCCAGGGAGCTAATGGGATCTAATGAGGTCACCAAGTGAGAGAGTATAGCTAAAGAAGAGAAGAAAGCCTGGGAACAAAGCTGTGGGTGGGTACACCCATCTTCAGTACGCATGATATGGATGAATCCAGAGAAATCTGAGAAGGCTCCATTAGAAGGAGAATCAAGAGGGAGCAAGGCAGCAAGAAAGGAACCAGCTGATGGGGAGAGATCAGAGATGGAGGGGGAATGCTATGGGGGTAACTGGAGAAACATGAAGGAATGGGATCTATGATAAGTACATTAGAGAGGTGCCAACAAAATCTGTGTGACGTTTAAGGAGAAAGGTGTCATTAACAACAGTGGGGAGGAAATCCTTACTGTGATTTGTCAGTGATAGTACAGGCTACAGAAGGTTCCTTATTCTAATACCAGTAAATTGGGATACCATGTGTGAAGACCCAGAAATGCAGAAAGCTGCCAGAGGCCTTTTTGAAAAGGTCAGAAGTCAGAACTTGCCCTGGAGCCACTGGTGGCAGCTGCCATGTAATTAGAGCTCCTCCTCTCCTTGCTTCCTATCACTCTCCCCTTGCTGGGAGCAAGAACTGTCTCAGTTATTCTAAGCACTGACATTTCTTTTCAGGTTGTGTGAGCCTCAGAGTGTGGAAAGGTCAGCAGGGTGGAAGGCTTGGACCAAGGGCTGGAGTGGCTTTGGGGAGCTTTGAGCAGAGCCTTGATTGATTATGCCCACGTTTGGATGTGAAGCCACAGGCCTGGCCAGTGCTTTAGTTTGTCTGAGATTGGCTTGGCATTGGGCCTGAGGCCTCAAATGGCTCAAAAGAACAAGAGTGGAACTGACTGCTGTAGCCTTACCTGCCTTGCCAGCTCCCTTATCTGAAGCAACATATTTTGTGTTCATACCTGCAAGGAGATTATTCTGCATTTCAGTCATTCTTGCAAATTCTCTGCTTGTTCCCTGTACATGCAACATGTGACTTTGGGGAGGTATTTACAGGCACTCTTTGGTGAAAAAGATGTGGTGACTTTCTTGGGGCTAGTTTGGAAATGGTATCTGGAACTGGCCTGACAAAGAATAGAGCCTAGTAGAGTTCAGTCATGGCTTTTTGGTTCCATCCCTAAGAGACTTATTCAGAGGATGTTCACATTCTATTTGATGCCATCTCCAAATGGCATCAAGATCGTAGATAACTTGTTTCCAGATCTGATACATTTTCTTATGGGTTCCTACAAAGTATGTATCCTGCAGAGGGCTAGTGATTTTGGATATAGTTCACACATTTTTTGTAGTGTTTTAAGGCAGACAAAGAGGCTTTCCCCACAAAAGCCCTTAAGAGGTAATATGCAAATATTTGTAATCCCCATTTTACAGATGAGGAATCTGAGGCTTAGAAAGGGTGATACACTTGGCAAGTGGTTGAATTGGTCCTGAAACCTTGTGCTGGTCCTTCTTATCTTGTGCAGAGTATATTCAGTACTTTCTAGAAAAGACAGACAAAACTCCCCCTCCCAAAGGCATAGCAGATGAGGTTTGTCTTGTTTTTTTTGCTAACATTGATCCTGTTTTTCATAGTGGGTTGGTGGACGTTACTCATTGTGGTCAGCTATTGGTCTCTCCATCGCCTTGCATGTTGGTATGTATTGAGTCTGAAGCAGGCCCCTAGCATTCTAGCCCCATGGTTAGGATGGTCATGGTACTCCTGTTTGGGGCCTGGACTATTGGGTTTTTTTTTTCCCCACATAGTGTTTGAAACTTCCTGACTTTGTGGTCAAGAGCTCTAGTCTCCCCTCTGGCATGTGCTATATTTGAACATTGTAGTCCAAGTAATAATATTGCTTGTCTCCCTGTGCAGTTCTTCATTTAAAATAGATTAAATTAGCCTTTTGCTGCCAAGTGTGGCTAGCAATGTGGAGTGATCCCTGGATGGGGGGCAGTTATTCACCAATGTTACTTGAATATTCCCGGGTTCCTGTTATCCTTAGAATCTAAAAAGAGGCATTTCCCCCTTTGGTTCAGTCCAGCCCCTTTTCATAATGCCAAGACACCAAATGTATCCCCAAGGGTTTAGGATAACGCAGAATCAACTCTTTCTCAGAAGCTTAAAGGATTGCTTTTGGCTTTGATTTCCTCTGAGGAATAAAAGCTAGGACCCTCTTTCAGCTTTTTGGGAGAGACAGAGGTGGGAACACTCTTTGCTTAGGAAGTTTTTGTATTTTAGGGTTTGATAACTTTGAGCAGCTGTTGTCGGGGGCTCACTGGATGGTAAGTGACCTTGGTGACATTTGTACCAGTCATGCTTTTATTCAAAGTGGGTATTTTATAATGAGTGGGAGAGTTCTAGTAGCCTCCAACGATATACAAAGAGGCCTGTTTCCTGATCTCCCTTCCCTAAATGGCCATAGGCTTCTCTTACTAAGGATACAAGCTTGGCTCCTAAGACCAACCCTACCAGGCCATGTTTCCCCATGTAATTCCAGTTGATTGGCTTGTTGACTAAATGGACTGTGAATCCTGTACTTCATTGTTTTGTCAAAGGAAGGGGAGGAACTAAGTGATGATGCGGAGATCATACTTGTTTTGGGGGGACAGGGTTAGAGGTCATGCTTGTTTTCTTGTCTTCTATCTTCTATCTTCTTAAAGGACAATCACTTCCTCACCACTCCACTGGAGAAGAATGCCCCTGTGCTACTTGCCATGCTAGGCATCTGGTACATTAACTGTTTTGGATGCGAGACTCAGGCCCTGCTGCCCTATGACCAGTATATGCACCGCTTTGCTGCTTACTTCCAGCAGGTACTTGTACTTCACTATATATCTGTCTCATGAGTTCACAGCATGTGTCATCTCTCACGGGGAAGTGGGTAAGCCTAGCCTAAGGTTAAGGACAGATAGCTTGAGATTTCTTTCCTACCCCACTTTCTTCTGTCTTACCCTTTAGGGACCTTTTGCTATCACTAGAAGGGGAGATTTCTCATCCAGAGATGACCCTCCAGGTGCTGCCTTTTCCTCCTTTCTACCAGCTGAACCCTGTTCCTGGTGACAGTGGTCCTTAAATTAATTCTATCAGCAGAAGTGCTGCTATTGTTTAGTTGGAATTTTAGAGTGGGAAACTGGTTGGCTCAATTCAGCTTCTCCCCATTCCTGAGAACATAGTTCAAAGCCAGGGCTGTGTTCTTATAGACAGTAGAGGTTGAGGGTGTGTGTGTGTGTGTGTGTGTGTGTGTGTGTGTGTGTGTGTGTGTGTGTGTGTGTGTGTGTGTGTGGTATCTGTGGTGTCTGTGCCTGTACATAGATGTATATACATATGTATGCATTTATGAGCCTAATGGGAGAGATGTTATTTTGCTGTGAGTTATCTGAAGTCTTTGTTAGCATGGCATTGGAGACTTTGGCTATAGCTTCTGTGGGGGTTGAGCATAGCTGGGGAATCTAAGGTTTTTTTTTTTCTTGCTTTCTGTTATAGGGTGACATGGAGTCTAATGGGAAATACATCACCAAATCAGGAGCCCGGGTTGACTACAGTACAGGCCCCATTGTGTGGGGAGAGCCAGGGACCAATGGACAACATGCTTTCTACCAGCTTATTCACCAGGGTATGGGATGTTTGGGGGTCTCTGTTGCAAGGATTGGTGGTTGTATAATTGAAATTGCAGATGGGCCAGGGCTTGGGGGGCATTCTGTTTATAGGTAGAAAGTCACAAAGAGGTACATTTAGGCTTCATGTGTGGAGAAACTTTATAGTAGTAAGTTGTCCCAAAGAGTTACTCTCCTGCTCAAGATTCTTTAGTAGCTCCCTTTTGTTTCTAAAAAGAGCTATTTACTTCTCTGGCATTAAAGCCCTTCATACAAACTCTCACTCCAGCCTTCCCTTCTAGACTGGTTTCATATTTCTCTTCCTCATACAGTCTACATTCTGGTTATTCTTGCCTTCTTCTCTGTTTGTTCCCTATATTTGGCACTCTTTTTCCTGATGATGTGCCTTTGTACCAACTCTCTGTTCTTCAATGCCTGGAATGTTCTCTCTCTTAACCTTTGCCTCTTGGCATCCCTAGGTCCTTTCAAGACTCTACTCATGTTCCAGTTCTCCATGAGGTCTTTTTATGCTCTCCTTTCCTCCTCCCACTTTGAAATTACTTTGTATTTAGTTTATCTTTTATCTGTTTGTGTATTTGTACGTGTTTTCTCCCTGTGGGATAATAGTATCATGAGATTCTGGAGGCTAGAGTTTGTCCAGCATCCGACATACTGTAGGCACTTTATAAATGCTTGCTCACTTGAACTGAGAGTAGAAAGGGTTAGGAAATATAGTGGGCTCCCTCCTACTCCAGCCCTTCAAGCAAAGCTGGGATCAGGTAGAGGTGAATGTTCTTTAGATCCTTTGAGATCTGTGGTTCTTGGCTTTCTTATTCCTTTTGGAGGAAGGGAATGTTCCTCCTTTAGTGTGGAGTGTGGGAAACTGAGCCACCCCCCACCCATCTTTTCTTTCTCTCTCTAGGTACCCGGATGATCCCTTGCGACTTTCTCATCCCTGTTCAGACACAGAATCCAATCCGGAATGGCCTTCATCACAAGGTATAGTGCACAAAAGCAAACCCACATCCAGTGGAGCTCAGCATGCTCAGGTTGAGTTGGGGAGATGGAGAGAGATCTGGCTCTTTCAACCTTACCTACAGAATTTGGCATCAAATTAAATTCCTTAAGGGAAAGGATTATCTCATTTTCATTCTCATGTTTTATCTCCCTGGTGCCTAATCTAATGCTCTGTATATATGTAGTTAAGTGTTTAATAAAGAGTTTGTTCAGTTGAATATGTGGCCCAGCTACCCCAAACTCCACTCTCCCTTGTGCTTTGGGAATCAACTTGCCAGTAGCAAATATAGAGACCTCTGCCTATAAACCTAAAAACTGAAAACCTTTGGAAACTATCTTGTTTCCCTCCTGATAACACTTCTAACAGTGAGTCTCTCCTGTTCCAGTATGTACATTTCCTATTCTCTTGGGGAGGAAGTTGCAATGTGGGCTCCATTGCTCCTTCCCCTAGATTCTTCTAGCCAACTTCCTAGCTCAGACTGAGGCCCTGATGAAAGGAAAGACAGCAGAGGAGGCACGAAAGGAGCTGGAGGCTGCAGGCAAGAGTGGTGATGCCCTGAAGAAGCTGCTGCCTCATAAGGTTTGGGGGTGAAGGGCTGGTAGGGATGGGCTTTGGAAATGAGACCAGTCTGGGTTATATCAGGGCTAACGGTGCAGTCTGCACCCCTGACACCTCATCCTTTAAGTTGGGAGGCTCTGTTCTCTCTCACCATCAGTGTAACCTCCATGATCAGTGTCTGGATCCCCAGCTGACTACTTCTTCAGGCTGTGGCTTAGCATGGCTTTTCTTGTGGTAGCTGCAGGGGTAACCCTTCTGTTTTGTTACTTAAGAGATTCATAGGCAGTGAGGTGGGTTAAATTAGTGGTGCTGCTCTTAGGGCTTTGGGTTACCTTTAACATCTGGGTCAAAGCCAGGATCAGAGTCTGAGCATCAGATCGTGTAGTTTTTTTTTTCACTTTGTTCTTTTCCTTGGTAATGTTTCAGAATTCATCAGTGTTGTTTTTTTCCCCCTCTATAAAGGTCTTTGAGGGAAATCGTCCTACTAATTCCATTGTCTTCACAAAGCTCACTCCTTTCATTCTTGGAGCCTTGATTGGTAAGGAAAGGCAAGAGGGGCATGTGGGCTTGGGCTGGGTGGGACTGGCACATAAACTGACTCTCTTTCTGCTCTCTCCATAGCCATGTATGAGCACAAGATCTTTGTTCAGGGTGTTGTATGGGATGTCAACAGTTATGATCAATGGGGGTGAGTGTCTTTGGGTGGTTTCTGGCCTCCAAAGTGGTGGGATATGTGTATGGGGGGCCCATGGGAGGATTTATTTATTATACTTACTGGGGAGTCATTTCCAGTACTTACTGGGTGGTCATTCTTTTGTCACTATCATTTTGAGAAATTCTTTTGTGTCTTCCAGTCTAGCCTTTATAGAAACAGGAATTTCCTTCCATTTAAAATAACACTGTCTCCAGCTGTGATCCCGTGAACTAGGGAGTTTGTCCAACATCATCTCTTTATACCTATCTCCCCTCTACCCCAAGTGAAGGGCAGGGTCATAGATTTCATTGGTTGCTGGGTTTCTATGATGGGTGGGACTTAATTATTTCTTTGTCAGTGTTGATGTTTTTAAAAATAGATCTTCTTACTTCTTCCTCTCAATGTTTGGCCTTCAGAGTGGAACTGGGAAAGCAATTGGCCAAGAAAATTGAGCCTGAGTTGGACTCTGATAAACCTGTGACTTCTCACGATGCTTCCACCAATGGGCTGATCAGCTTTATCAAGCAGCACCGGGCCTAAGTCATGAAGAAGATGCCTATTCCCTCTGTGACCCGGTCTATAGTATTGTGATCTGATCTGTGTTGTAGTAACCACTTGGTTCTTTCCTGCCCTGTCACAGAGAGATCCACTTGTCATCCCTTAAGGCAGGCTCCTTCCTCCTTGTGAGGAAAACAAGTTCCACCTCATGGAGCCAGTTCAGCCTGATGAGTTTTTAATTTTTTGGTCCTCAATGTCACATGCAAGTTCACACTATCCTTCCTTTGCACTGATACAAGTGTTCAGTCTTTCCACAATTTTCAGGGCTGATCTGAAAAAATTAAAATAGCTGGCAAGACTGTGGTTGCTTTCTTGTTCTGATTTGGGAGTGGTGTCATCATATTCTTCTTTTTTCAGTTCTAGTCCCACAAAGATTAACAGCTGGTACCTGTTGTTGAATCATTTTGCCAAGGGAGACAAAGCTATTCTAATTCCTATAGCTCTTATCCTTCCTTTGTCTCAGTTGTGTTATTTAGCCCAGGGATCATTCTTGGACCACCTGACCCTTGCCATTGCTTCTGCCTGAGGAAAAGATAGTTATATTCATTGTGTTAGTTTCTACTTCCATTCCCTAAATTCAAAAAGTATATAAATTCGGGGTCAGGCATTTCCCCAGGTACTGGGAGTTCAAAGACAAAAAGCCTTCTAGGAGCTTATGTTGGTTGGGTGGGAGGCTGGTAGAAGCACAGAAATTTATTCAAAGTAATAATGGGGTGGGTGGTGGTGGAAAGCCGTAACTGATACAATCATTTAAGACATCTTATGGAAGAGTGTGCCGTGAGCTCATTCAACAAACATTTAAGTGCCTATCATATGCTAGTTGATAGGTTCTCTGCCCTTAAGAAACCGAACATTTTATAGGAAGTAGGAAATTCAGAGAGGTACAGTGTTGCCTATTCCAGGCCTTGAGGGAGGACAGTTGTTGCAAAGGTACAGAGGTGACTGAAAATCCGTCAAATACAGATTGGAACTAGATTGCAAACGGCTTTAGATGCCAAACAATAATTTGTATCTGATCCTGGGCAACAGGGAACCCCTGAAGCTTCTTTACAAGGGGCATGACCTGGTCAGACTTGTACCGGAGGAATATTAGATTAGGCAGCCATGTAGAATATAGATTGCAAAGTGGGGTGTCTGAAAGTTGGGAAACGACTAGCAATTGCTGTAGTACTGTGGGGCGGTAATGATGCACGAGGGGACAGAAGAGGCTAGGAGGGATGTACGACTACGAGGTTGCAAAGGGCTGGAAGCTTGGTGATGCTTTCAGCAGAAAGGGAGGGGCATGGCCAGCCGCTGATAAGCAGGAAGGGACCTGCCGGGAGTTCTCGGAGGGCGCCACTCGGTGCCTGTTTCAGGAAGTGCAGCAGCACGCAAGGAAGCGGGGAGGTGCATAGAGGGTGGGTAAAGGGCGTGGCAGCAGGATCCCCGGGAAGCGGCTAACGCTACGACCCGCTTCCATCTGAAAGTTCTGACTGCGAGAGGAAGGGGACACGAAACCATGGTGATTACGTACCTAGCTCCTGGAGTTCCGGTGTCGTCGTTACGCTACTTACGTACGCTGCTTACGCTACCGATTGTGTGGGTCTTTTGTCTCATCCACTCTCCGTGATTGGCCGAGAACTGGAAAAATTTGTCCCTTGCCAGAGTCTGTAGTTTGCGCGTGCGCAAAAAGCACCCCCGTTGTCATGGCTGCTTTTGCCACCCCTGTTCTGTTAGGTCTTCGAGATGCCGAGATGAGGGGCAACTTTGAGGATCCTCAGGATGGAACCTGGGCTATCAATAAAGTGGGCGGCATCCCGGTGAGGTGGGGTCAGGGTTGCTTAGGTCAAAGTGAGACCAGGGCTGTGGCGTTTAGGGGTCGGGCCTGGACCGTGGACCGTGGACCGTGGGCTATGGGCACCGCTTACCTAGAACAGGACCTAACCCCGGGGCCGTGGGCTCTCTTCCCCAGGATAGCCTGCCCACAGTCCCCGCCCCCCGGCCAGGCTGCGGACGCTGCGGGGCGGAGATGGCGCACGTCGTCCAGGTCTACTGCCCCCTAGAAGGCTCGCCCTATCACCGCCTGCTGCACGTGTTCACCTGTGTCCACTCGGATTGCTTGGGCCAGCCGTGCAGGTTCGTGAATGAGAGTCCATCTAGCCCCTGGCTCTCCCCTCACCGCTGCCCCCTCGGCCTCCTTTAATTCGTTCTTTTCTTTTTCATCCTCCTCTACTCCTCTTCCTCTTCTTACTTCGCTTCTTGCTCTTTCTCCTTCAACCCCCACTTCTCTCTCAGAGGAGTCCTCTGCCCCTCTTGTTCCTCTCCATCTTCGGAGGTATTGACCGGGTACTCACTTTCCTCTGGGTCTCTCTTATATTTTTCCAAAGCTGGAAGGTGTTTCGCTCCCAGTGTTTGCAGAAGCAGGGAGAGTACACACAGAATTCCGAACTAAAACAGGTATGTATAGTTTACATCTTGAAACTGAATGCCGAGTACATTGTTTAAGGTGCATCACTAGTTCCCCGTAGGATTTTCAGTTTATCGAGTTGTAAGAACTAATTTCCTATGACCTTTCTTCAGTTTAAATAAAATTTTTTTTTTTAAGTTTTAAAGCAGTAGGCTTACACCAGATTTGTAGTCAGATGTCTTGTTCCTTTATTAGACCAGCAATTTTGCCAGATTGCTATTGGGTCGGTGTCTTTTTTAATGGTAAAGGGTTGAGAATGATAGATGGAAACTGAAGAACCTTTCAGTTCAGTA
Organism: Gymnobelideus leadbeateri; assembly: GCA_011680675.1. Lineage (NCBI taxonomy): Eukaryota > Metazoa > Chordata > Mammalia > Diprotodontia > Petauridae > Gymnobelideus > Gymnobelideus leadbeateri. Next base: position 1,308,346 of record WOXC01004099.1, read on the forward strand.
GTTACATTCAGTTATAATGTCATTTTATTTCTTATAGCTGGTGCCTCACTTAAAAAAACATTTCAGCAGCTTTTTATTTCAATTTTAACATTATCTGATTTTTTCAATAATTCTTTAAATAACATCCTTTATTATGTAAAAATGCAGTTGACTATCAGATATCTGAAATACACAGATTCTTCAGACTTCTAATCTTCATAAGAAACATTTAGATAAATAAACTTTGTGTGTATATATATGTGTATGTATATATATACACACATACACACACACACACACACACACACACACACACACACACATATATGTATATATATTTTTTGCCTCCTCTGCCATTCCTGGCCAAGATGTATGGTGAAAAAATTTTTCAGTGGTGAGAGATTTTTTTCAGTATTTGTTGTAGAAGAGTAAGGATTTGTAATCTGTACTGCCATTGATATTTCAAGATGTATATGATAACACCAGTAATATTACTGTTACTGGATGTTCTATTGCAGAAAGAGAAGAATACCTTTGTAGTTAAGGACTGGTGTGAAGGAGCAGAGGACTGGGGAGATGATAGTGAAAGCAATCTTGCACCATGGATTACTAATGATCTGCATGACTCAAATGTAGGAGATAATTTTAATGTAGATGAAGACATAGAATGTATGTCCCAACTCCAAGAACTCACTCTGGATGAAGCATTAAGTGACTCTTGTTCCTTTGGTCATACGATATCAGCTGGAGAAGAACATGTACTTTCCAACTCATCAGTTCCTGTGTTTCAACCCTACTATATCAATGTTGTGGACGAGGAAGATTATACTAACTTTGTTGATACAAATCATGCCCAAAAACTTCTTCAGGAGTATAGACAAAGAGAGGGAGTTGAATTGGAATTTCTGGTAGCTCAAAGGTGAGAATATTTGGAATGGAGAGGAAATTGGGGCAGGAAGCAATACTGCTAGTAGGCAAAGGGGGTAGAAGGAGTAAACTATCCACTTTTACTATTCTTTCAGGATTTGTCACCTTATTAATGACATTTAAAACAAAATAAAACTTACTGACAAGAGCCGTAGAGGAGAGTAATATGTACAGCAGGGTACAGGAGATGGAGGTCTACAAGTTACAGAGAGGCACTGATGGTGATACTGGTTTAGGAGCCAGGAGAGTAGAAGTCTAGTCTTGCTTTGCTACCATGTCACCTTGATCAATTTTCTTGGGTCTCACTTCATTTGTAAAGAAATGAAAGATTTGGCTGAGATGATCTTTAAGTATCCTCAGTAATTCTGTGATTCAGAAATTCCAGAATTAAAGATTTATTTAGGATCTATTCAAGTCATTTAAAAAATATGTCAGTAGCTAACAAAAATCCCAGAAAATTCCACTAGAAAAATTCTATGTATTAATAGCTTTATTGGCCTCAATTTATAAAAAAAAGTTTAGCAGATTTGTCTTGTTTCAGAGTAGTGTGATGCATGGACTTATTTTCATGTTGAAGAATAATATTGACTGAAATAGAGGAAGAAAATCTATCTCAAATAATGTATTTTTCTCTTTTAAAATAAAAACTATATTCCCCTCCAACTATAAAGAGTAACATGATTCTTTTTTTTTCATAGTATCATTTTTGACAGTGGCGAAAAATATGAGAAGGCTGTTTCTAAAAGTAATGATAAAATATTTTATAAATTTATGAAAAGAATATCTGCCTGCCGTGAACAGATTCTGAGGTAAAGAAAGGGGTACTTTGAGGTTCTCCTGTTTAGTTAGAAAAAAGGTACATTTACTTTTCATTTAGGTATAGTAGTAAAATTTTTGTTTTAATACTGAGTATGTAGATTTGTGGCATTAGTTGTGGTTTTTAATAGAAGAAAACAGACTCCCTTTCTATGGGAAAAAAGTATTTTGCAGAAATTCTGAACCAACAAGATTTGGGTTGGGAGGGATTCAGGAAAGAATGTACTAAATGTATCAGTTCTATAAAGTGAAAACTAGCCATTTTTACTAACTCAAGTCTTTCCTTTGAGAAAGTAGGTGAGTGGTGGTTTGCAAGACTACCTTTAAGTAGTTTTCTAATAAATGTTTATGATCTTTTATAACTTGTATAAAAGGAAAGCGGGGGTTGTGTTTGTGTGTGCTTTGTGTCTAAGGGCTTTTGTCTTTTCTCCTAGGTACTCTTGGAATGGGCAGCCTCTTTTTATAACCTCTCCTTCCTCCGATGCTACTGAGATTCCATCCTGCAGTAGCTGTGGGAGCTCCAGAGTATTTGAGTTTCAGCTTATGCCTGCACTGGTCAGCATGCTCAAAAATACTCTGTTAGGTAGTAAACTCTTTATTATTTTAACTGAGCTATTTAGTATTAAATTGGCATGCTTTAATTAATTGTAACCAAATCTTTCCCTTTGATACTTCTTTTTGGCATGGAGGCGACCTTGGCATCTTGGCCATGCCAGCAGAACATAAGCTCTAGCATGTCTTATCAGTTGGAAAAGCCCCAAGTAGGGACCTAGTCACATTAGTCAGTCAGCAAGTATGTATTAAGTGCATATTGCATAACAGGCACTGTGCTAGATACCAGGGTACAAAGATACAGGTAAATCAGATCCTGTATTTGAGCAGCTTATAGTCTAGCTAGGTGAAACACGTGTGTGTGTGTGTGTGTGTGTGTGTGTGTGTGTGTGTGTGTGTGTGTGTTGATATAGCTATTAATATATATATATATATATATATATATATATATATATATATATATATATATATATATATATATATATATATACACATTCCAAATCAATGCTAGATAATTTGGCAACAAAGGCACTACTAGTATGTGGAGAGTCAGGAAAGGCTCTGTGTAGAGATAAGGTGGTATTTAAGTTAAACCTTGAAGGAAATTAGAGATTTTATGAAGAGAGAGTGTTTGAGAGACAACTATTGCAAAGGTCTAGAGAGGAGAGATGGAGCACCATGGGTGAGAAACAGTTTTTATAAAAACCAGCCTAGCCAAGATGAGAGAGGCTTATTTATCATCAAAGGGTTGAATGCCAAACGATAATTTTTTTTGGATGCTTCAACTCAAGAAACCATGTATTTAAATACATGAAGGGTTTCTGCTTTGGTAGATGAGCTACCCACCTTGATGAAATCATATATCTTTTGAGATAACTTAATTTTTTATAAGGAAAAGTGGGTGGATTTGTCATTAAAAGAAGGGGATGGGGCTCTCAGAGTCTGTACCAGTGGTATTTACTTAAAATTTGTTCAAGAAGCTCTTCAGGTTTTTTTTTAGACATCATTTTGTAATCAGTTAAATAACCAGATTTCAATACGTAATTTAAAAAATTAGCATATATGAAATACTGAATTTATCTTCATTGTACAGTGAAAAAATAATAGTATCTTTGTTTGCCTTTACTTCTTGGAATTATTCATCCCTATTTCCTTTGTTGGCTTCCGCTAACTCTCAGCTGTGTACATGCCCTAAGATGGCAGCCTTTGTTTTCTTCTCTTTATGCTTCCTCTTTTGAAGAACTCATCCTTTCACAGCTTGAACTAGACTTATATGCTTATTATTCCAGTGACTATCTCTAGCTCATAGCACTTCCTTGAATTTCACTTATCCCCACACCGACTACAGGACATTATTTCACTTTAATCTCAGTACATGTAAAAGTAAACTCATCTCTCCCTGAAACCAGCTTAACATACTCCTGACTTAATGAACTCTTATTGGTGATTATCATTCTTCCATGTTTGACTCCTTTCTTCATAAACCCAGTAAGTTACTAAGTGAGGTCATCTCCAGTTGTCCTGATCTATATCTGGCTACTGGACCCAGATGGCTCTGGAGGAAAAAGTAAGGCTGGTGATTTTGCACAGTCACCTCACTTTTTTTTTCCCTCACTTAAATCTAATTTACTTGCAAGTCATGGCATCATCTTCGTGAAGTCATGGTCCTCTTTGAGAATGAAGGATGAACAACAAGAAGTTACTAAATTATGTTGACTCTTCCAGTAAATCTAGTAGCCTGTTGCAGGCAAAGGGATTTTTTAACTTTTTTCTGTTATAGTTTGGCAGTATGATTGAAGCTTAGGGACCCCTTCTCAGAATGTCATTAAGTGCATAAAATAAAGATTACAAAGGAAACCAATCATATTTAAATACAGTTATCAAAACTATCCTAAAGGGAGATGTTATCAATTAGGCCAGCTTTTTTTAGTAGCCATTTCTGGTGCTTCTATAAATTTGAATTTGTTAATATGGTCCCATTTTTGCTTTGGGTAGAATTCCATATGCTTATGCTTTCACTTTGTGAAATATTTATCTTTAGTTTCTGTTCTGATTTTGGTAGGAATTCAGGCATTGGAGAGGGAAAGGGCTTTTATCTTTATGCTGCTTTTCTCCTAATTTTAAATTTTACTCCCTAAGTTATGATTAGAAAATCTGATTGCTCCAGGAATGTATCTAGAAGCTGGAATTATATGAGAATAATTTTTTTATTTTTGCTTTTTGGAGGGGGGAAGACAAGGCAGTTGGGGTCACACAGTTAGTTTTTTGTTGTGTCTGAGGCCGGATTTGAACTTAGGTTCTCCTGACTTCAGGGCCAGTGTGCCACCTAGCCACTCCGAGAATAATTTTTAATTCTATCCCTCTCAGTCACATTTGCAGGTTTGTTGGTCAGAGTCCTGTTAATAAAATATGGCTTTCAAATGATAAGTGAGTTTATTTCAGAGGAGTTTCTGTACATTTATATCTTGTATCTTACAGATATCTCTGTTGAATTTGGAACAATTTTAATTTACACTTGTCAGAAGAGTTGTTGGCCTGCTTATCATCAAAATCCATTGGAAGAATTTTGTGTTATACAAGAAGATCCAGATGAAATGTTATTTAAATAGAATCTTTCCTTTTCCTTGTGTAAATAAAATTTAATTTTTAAACTAGCACTGGTGTTAAAACAATGAGTTTTTGTGGCATTAGGCATCTTGGGATTGTTAAAAGTATTATGCAATTCCCCAAATGTAATTCAACAAAATTTTCTCCTATTCATTTATTGCCCCCATGACTAATTTTATCCTAGGAATAGTATATTGCTGGGAATCACAGAATACCAGGGGCTCAAAAGAGTCAGAATTGTATATGACCTTAAGTAATGAACAAACACGGCATTTTTATAAGTGAACAATGGTATAATTACATATTTGAGAAATTCCATAAAAAGAAATAATCAAGCACTTGTATGACTGGAAATGGAGCTAGGCTGGTTACAGCTCCATAGTTTAACAGTATCAGAGAAAGACCTCCAGCACATTGGGTAGATCCTTTCTGGAGAGTTTATAGAAAGACTAGACAAGAATTAGTTGGGAAGAGAGCAGTGGCAAGTTGGTCTTTGACATTAAGTAGAAGAAAATTTCTTCCACCCTTTTTTTAATCCCACAGAGATTATTTTCTATCTCCATGAAAAACCTGACTTAAAAGGAATTGGAAAGGATGGATTATAGTATGTGTAACTTTCACAATACATGCTAATGTATTAATTCATAAAAACATAAGAAATAATGATCCTTAGTAAAACTATTTCTAGGTTTATTGAGAGTCCTATCTCTAGGTGTCAAGAGATGGAAGAGTGGTGCTATTAGGTGCCCTCCCTCTCAAACTACCTTTTATTTCAAATTTACTTTCTATATGCTTAGTTTTTTTAAAATATGCTTTTAAAAATTGTATATAGTCATCAAAAATTGCATTTGCTTATACAAAATTATTTTGAATGTGCTTATTATCCTTTCAGAATGTGGGCTTTTGAGTAGGGGTGGTTTCACTGGGCCCCTGGCATATAGTAAGCACTCAAAAAATACAATATTAATTGAATAATGTTACCCTAAAGCCTTTCTTTATAATATTGTGGAAAGAAAACTGGATTTCAGAGTGGACCTCAGTTCAAATATGGTCTCTGTTGCCTTCTCATCTTAGAGGCTTATTGATGTTGAATTGTTGACTTCTGAGCTTTAATTTCCTCATGAGTAAAGTGAAAAGGTTGTAATTAATCTCAGATCCATTCTAATTTCAAATTCTATATCATCTTTCTCACTCATCAACTGACCTAAACCCTTCCTGATTCAGGTTTTGGGGCTAATTCTCTTTAAGTTTATTCCTGCAGTGTAGTATTACTTCTTAGTAGTACATCAGTGTGTATAACCTTAATGACTCATGCTGACAGAGGTAACCCAGGTTCCTCAAATCCATCACAGCAAAGCAAAGGGACAGAAGTACAGAATGACCTGAAAAAGATCTTAAAAATCTTCTAGTCTAATAACAAAGAACAGTTAGGAGAAACTGGGAAACACAAGAAGTGTTTTGAAGTGATTGATCACGTTTGAGTAAGTAGGACCAGAAGAACAATATACACAGTGCCCAAAAACATACACTGAAGTTGGAAGGGTGCTGATACCTAAACCAGGAAGAGCAAGAAGAGAGAAAAGTATAGACCAATTTTCCTAATGAATATTGATACAAAAATTTTGAACAAAATACTAGCAAGGAGATTACAGCAATATATCACAAAAAATACAACTAGGTGGGATTTGTACCAGGAATGCAGGGCTGGTTCAATATTAGGGAAACAGAGTAACTGACCATATCAATAAGAAAACCAGTAGAAATCATGAGCATCTCAATGGAGACAGGAAAAACTTTTGATAAAACATTCATTCCTATTAAAAACACTAGAAAGCATAGGAATAAGTGGAGCTTTAAACACCAGCATGTAGTATCTGTAACGGGGATAAGTAAGAAGCCTTCCCAATTAGATCTGCCTCTGCCTCTCCAAAGGAAGGTAAATTTTGATGGCTGAAAGCTGCCTAGTTAACTTGGGATTTACAGGCTATATCTGTTTCTTAAAGACCAAGCCTTGAACTCATTTCACTCTGGAGTGCACAGACTGGACATTAAGCGCCTCTTAATGGCTATTTTTTGAGCCTTCTGGGCTCAGTGTGAACGTAAATAGTAACTGTTTCTCTTCTGTCCAGCAACCCTGAGGGTCTGTCTCCCCATCCCAGTATTTTTTTTTTAATTAAAGGGGCCACCCCTTAACTCACTTCTTAAAGAGGCCTATTCACTAAAATGGGCCTTACCTCACTCAAAGTGAGAACCTGAAAAGACCTTAGCCTAAAAGGGCCAGGGTTTCCCATTGCATCCTGGGCCATCTCCAGACCTGATGAATATCTGGCCACTGGACCTGGATGGGTCTGAAGGAGAAAGTGAGGCTGGTGACCTTGTACAGCCCTCCCTCACTCAAAGTCAACTGCAAGTCATGTCATCATCTCCCTGATGTCATGGTCCTCTTTCAGAAATGAAGGACAAACACAACCAATAAGATCAGGATGAAGATAATGGGTGATACCCATTATCACCACTATTGTTTAGTACTGTAATAGAAATGTTAGCTATAGCAATAAGAGAAGAAAAGGAATTTGAAGGAATTAGAATAGGCAAGAAGAAAACAAAACTTATCATCCTTTGCAGATGATATGATGGTATACTTGAAGGATTCTAGAGAATCAACTAAAAAAAACAGTCCAGCAGCAAAAGATAGAGAAATTCCATTTAAGATAACTGTAGACAATATAAAATACTTGGGAGTCTGCCTACTGAGATGAACATAGGAACCATATATAAGCACAATTACAAAACACTTTTTATACAAAGTCAAATCTAAACAATTGAAAAAATATTAATTGCTCGTGGGTAGGCTTGGCCAGTATAGTAAAAATGACAATTCTATCTAAATTAGTTTACTTATTTAGTGCAATACCAATCAAACTACTAAAAATTATTTTATAGAGGAAGAAAAATAACAAAATTCATCTGGAAGGCCAAAAATTCAAGAATATCAAGGTAATCAATGCAAAAATGTGAAGAAAGGTGATCTAGACCTATTAGATCTCAAACTAGATCTAAAGCAGTTATCAAAACAATCTGGTACTGGCTAAGAAATAGAGTGGTGGATCAGTGGAATAGATTAGGTACACAATACATAGGAGTATCACACCACTGTAACCTAGTGTTTAATAAACCCAAAGATCCAAGCTTTTGGGACAAGAATTTACCACTTGACAAAAGCTGCTGGGAAAACTGGAAAACTGTTAGGTAGAAACTAGGAATGGATCAGCATCTCACTTTGTATACCAAAATAAGGTCAAAATGGGTACATGATTTATATGTAAAAGAAGCATGGCACTTGTCACATCTACAGATAAGGGAAGAATTTATGACCAAGCAAGAGATAGAGATCAGAGATCATTATGAGATGTAAAATGGATAATTTATTCATACTAAAATCATGTTGAGATGTATTTTCTTCAGTGAAATATAAGCTCTTTAGAGGCAGGTACTGTTTTCTTTATGTCTTTTCATCTCTAACAACTAACTCAGTTCCTTGCACATGTCCCCAGCATTTTTAATATGGCAGACATCTCTCTTCTCTTTTAAAATTTGTACCTATTCAATACTTTTCAGTTTCTCAGGTTCCATTACAAGATAGCCTGGGAAAGTGTGTATGAGTGTGTGTGTGTGTGTGTGTGTGTGTGTGTGTGTGTGTGTGTGTGTGTGACACAGAGAGGGAGAGATGGGGACTTCAAGGAAAAATCCAAAGTCATCTATCCAACTCAGAAATGAAGAAATTGTCACTATAATACCTAACAAGTGGCTGTCCAGCTTCTGTTAATCCATCACCTCTCCAAGTAACAGCTGATTCTTAGGAAGTTTTTCCTGACATCATGCCTAAATTTGCCTCTTTGCAACTTTCACCCTCTGCTGCAGGTTATGACTTCAATTGCCATACAAAATATGTGTAATCCCTCCTCCACTTGATAGCTCTAATCTTTATCTTTTCCACTCTTAATTTTAGCTTCACTAATTTACCACGTAGCCTTCAGCAAACTCCCTGGAATTTTTGTATTGTATCCCCTCATAGCCAATACTAGAGCCCCCCCCACCCCTTTTTTTCCAGTGGGGGAGAGACTTGAAGGTCATTGGTATAAAAGGTGGGTACCTTCTCCACCAATGCAGAAAGGCAATACCTTTGTAACTGATAGTCTTTTAAGAGCTGCTGTAGATGACAGTATCTGGGCAATTAATGAAGCTGTGAATTATCCAATCATTCTAGAAAGCAATTTGTAACTGCGGCAAAAAATGCACTAAAGTGTGCATATTAATTATTCCAGCAGTACTATTACTAGGCATATACCCCAAAGAGTTCGAAGAAAGCTGAGAAAGAACTCATTCGAAAATATTTATAGCAGCATTTAATTGCAAGAAAGAGCTGGAAACAAAGTGAGTACCTATCAACTGTGGAATGAATAAACAAATTATGGTATGTAAATATAATGGAAGTTTAATAGGCCATAAAAAAATGAAACAGGCAGATTCAGACCACCCTAGGAGGTTTTTCATTTAAATGATTTTGAGTTATTATCTCCCTTCCTCCAACCTCTTCCCCACCCATGAAGAAGGCAAGCAATATTATACCATTATCACATGAAACTATGCAAAACATTTCCATAATAGTTATGCTGCAAAAAAAAGCAAGAAAAATAAAATGAAGAAAATATATTTCAATCTGCAATCAGAGTTCATTAGTTTTATTTATGGAGGGGGATAGCATTTTTCATTACGAGTTTAGGAGGATTTTCCTAATTGATGCAGAGTGAAGTGAGCAGAACCAGAAAATTCCTTTATAGGATAAGGTAAAGGAAAAAGACTGTGAAATAACCGATCACCAATCTAGAAATCTGGTGATAAATTATTTTTCCCTACCTCTTAGCGGTGGGGATGAAGAAGAGATGCCAAAATGAAGTATACATTTTCAGTTACTTCCAGTGTGTGAATCTGCTTTGCTAACTACACCCATAAACACCCACAGTAGGGAGCAGGGAGAGTCCATATATTAACACTTGTTTCAAAATTCTCTCCTACTCTACCCAAAAGGAAAGCGTTAACAAAACTTAAAGAAAAGCTCAGAAAGAAGTTAAAAATAGGATACAGACAAGTTGAGCCGTATTGGAACTATCAACTTAAATTTATTTTTTTCTTAAAGCAGGTTACATGCAATAGATTTATGACATTATTAGTATAAGGAAATGCTCTTTTTTGCGGACTTTTTAATGAAAATTCATAATAGAGTTGCCTGGGGAATTGAGGAATTAAGTCACTAGTTGAAAGTAACACGACTATCAGACTGGACCTGACTCTAAGAAGTTAGACTCTGTCCATACTTTTCCTCTACTAAGTCAAGTTGCTTTTTCAGGCTAAAAGGCAATGTTGATCTTACTTAAGCTGCGGCCCCACATGGCCAGCCAGCAACAGCCTTACTACGGGCAACACACCCACTAGAGCGCGAGAGGAGGTCACTGCGCAGGAGCGGAAATCGCTGTTTCCTCCCCCTTCCTCAGTTCCGGTTCGCAGCGCCCGCCTCACCGCCCCCCTTCCGTCTGCCTCCTCTTGTGCTCCCTCCCTCAGCCAGCCGGTGTGTCCGTGGGTCGGGCAGTGTGTCTGTGGGTGGGTCCCGTCCGTGGGGGGCGGAGGGTGGCCGCCATGGCGCTGTCGCGGGGGCTGCCCAAGGAGCTGGCGGAGGCGGTGGCTGGAGGCCGGGTGTTAGTGGTCGGCGCGGGCGGCATCGGCTGCGAGCTCCTCAAGAACCTGGTTCTCAGCGGCTTCGCGCACATCGACCTGGTGAGAAGCGGGGCCGGGGGCCGGGGAGGCCGGGCACGGATCAGCCCTGGCGGGGAGAGCGGCGTGAGGACTCAGAGAAGGCATGAGGATCTGGGAGGCCGAGGCAGGAGGGGCCCCGGAGGCCCCTTCCTGAGCTCTGTGGGAGCGGGGCGGACATGGCGGCGGCTCTCGTAAGGAGGCGCCGGGTTTGCGCGGGTAAATCGCGGTGGGACAGGAATGGCTGTAGCCGGGGCGGGGGGAGAGGGCGGGGGGGGGCGCAGGAGGAGGGGCCTGGGCCCCTAGCCCTTCCTCTGCCTTCCCGAGACTTGGAGGGGTGGAGTCTCCTCTCCCGGGGCGGGGGAGTCACTCCTCCGTAGACTTTCGCTCTCAGTACCTTTTTTGAGAAAAGGCTGGGGGCGGGAGAGAGGCTCCCCGGGGGTGTCTCCTCCTTCCTCTCTTCCTTTTTTAACGGGCGGGGGGAGGATGGGGGGGACAGGGTTGGGTCGAGGTGTGTCTGTGTTTGTGTGTTGGGGAAGGGGGCGTTGCGCTTGCCTTTCGGCCTCTAAAGAACCTGCTGCCTTCTATGGGGGAGGATTTTGGACTGTTTTAACCTGGTCTTGGCTTCCTGTTTTATTTCGGACCCATGTTTTAATTCTTTCAATTAAAGTGCTTCCCGAGTTTTGTTTTGAAGTCTAAATTGTTTTCAAGGTTTGTAGTAGAGCACTACCCCATTCCATTCCCTTCCTCCCCACTGCTGACTTGGTGCCAAGGCAGATTAATTTTGAATTTGAGAAAGGCAGGGCTTAAAACTGTTTCCCAGCATGCGTCTTTCAATACCAATCTTAGGTCTCCACGTTACAGGCTTCACTTATTTGGATGAAACTCAGCACAGGCTGTTCCATTCTTGCTACTAAAAATATTACTTGCATCTATCATAAAACTACACACAAAAAGTAGGTTAGTGTTTCAACCTTCACTTTCAGTCAGCTAAAAATAGCATCTTGGAGAGTTTTTCTTTCACTTTTTTCCTTGTTCCAAAGATTTCTACTTTGTAATCCTAGTGAATTTTTAATTCCAAGGTTTTTTTTTTTTTTTGGCGAGCAAGATATAAACAAACCAAATTGTTTCTTGGTTATTGTATAGTTACTGATTTTTTTCAGCTAAGTTGATGTCATTTAGCTTAACAGTTTGCTTTCACTTAGAAATGATTGAAGATAAGCATCTCCTAACATAAAATTGCTATCATCCTTTATATGGTTCTGCCCAAAGTCACTGAAGTAGATAGGATATATTTTAGATACTGCATATATCATTGACGTTAGTTTGCTTAAATGTAATTTTATATATTTAAAATGTAGTTTTCTACTTAAATTTTTAAAAAAGTGTGTCCCTTGAAATACCTGGATTAAAATCAAAGGGTTTGTTGTTGGTGGTATTTTTGTGTGCACATGAATGTATGTGGGGAAGATCTGTTAACTCTAGAAAAATGTGGCACAGTCGGCTGCCACTTAACTACCTAATTTTTGTGACCTTTGACAAATCTCTTAGCTTTTCAGCCTTTGTTCCTCATAGGTAAAATGAAATTGTTGAACTAGATGACAGTTCTACATCTGATGTGCTGAATACATTTTTCCCTTTAACTTTATATAGTTAGAATTTTGACACTTGGTATGTCATGACATATTCAAACATGATGGTGCCTTAATTTTTTAACTATTGAAATTTTTGGGAAAAAAATTTCATATCATAGAGAAGTATGAATTTGATACTTTCAGTTTGGAAAGCAACCCATCAATCAAATTAGTTGTTGAAACTTTATTACAAATCTAAAAATCCTTAAATAAAAGATTATTAATGAAATTGCTTGCTTTGTGGAACTTCACAAATGAAACCATTTCAAAGTGATCTTTTAGATACCTTTATGTAACTTAATTGAAATAAAACCAATGATTCTTTTTACAATAATCCTATTCATTTCTGTATGAAAATAGCTTCCCCACATATATAGCATGCCATTTCATATGTGTGATTTTGTCCTGGTTTAGTGTGTTTTATTACAGTTCTCTATTTTAGCTACATTTATTTTTATTATCATTTAATAAGCTTTTAAACTGTTAGGAATAAATAGGTATAGAATTAAACTTTTTTTTTGGAGGGGGAAGGCAGGGCAACAAGAACAACATACAATGAATGAGAAAAACACAGAATAAAATCTAATGTTTTTTAGTGTGATTTACAAATGAACTTAAGATATACAGGTTTTTTTCTCTAAGTTATTCTAAATTCACTTTAATAAATAGCATTTAGATAAAGTCCATTCACCAAAGTTATCCTTTAATGCCTAATTAAGGTATGGAGATGATCATGGACTTTTAATTTTTTTTTCTTTTTTGGAGGGGGGAAAGATAATGGGGGATAAGTGACTTGCCCAAGGGCTAGTTAGTGTTAAGGGCTAGTAAGTGTTAAGTGTCTGAGACTGAATTTGAATTCAGATCCTCCTGACTCCAGGGCTGGTGCTCTATTCACTGCCCCAGTGGAATTAAACTTTTTTAACCTCATAATTAAGCTATCTTTATCACATGTACCTAAACAGCCCTTTTTTTTCCAGCTTACATATAATCCTTAAAGAATATTTATGGATTTCTTAGTTACATGTGTATGATTAAAAAGAGTGGAATTGAGGGAGACAACAAAGGATCTCCCATCAGAAAATATAAAGTGTGTTTTGCTGAATACTTTGAAATGCAGAGCTCAGATAAGCACTTACAGAGCCTAGAAGCCTTTCTGATTGAGTTGGTGTAGAAGTAAGGCATATTGTATAAATTGCAATTGCAGATGTCCATTAGTGCACATACTTTTTTGTGCAGTTTCAGGTTTTCATCTGTAACTCATACTTGCCAGGAAGCTTTTACAAATATGCTTTAGAAAGTTATACTTAAAAATGAAATCTTTGAGTTGCTTGTGTATTCAGTAATTGCTTTGGCCAAATGAACAATAATTGTGGTGTGATTGATGCTAAAACAGGTTTTCAGATGCTTGCAGCAAATTTAGAAATTCTTAGGGTTGTTGTCAGTGTTGCTGAAATGTTGGGTGCTTTTTAAAAATTTTGGTTTTTTAGAGGCAATCAGGTTGTGACTTGACCAGGGTCACATTGCTAGTAAATATGAGGCCATTTTTGAACTCTGGTCTTCTGGACTGAAGAGCTAGTGTTCTCTTGACACTGTGCCACCTACCTGTCCCCCTATGTTGTACTTTAAACATTTTTATATTGTATATTATAAAATAACTGGGTTTTGTTTATTTGTAGATTGATTTGGATACTATTGACGTCAGCAACCTCAACAGGCAGTTTTTGTTTCAGAAAAAGCATGTTGGAAGGTCGAAGGCACAGGTAAATACTAAGATTTCTTACATTTCTGTGTTGCAGTGGTGTCAAACTTAAATAGAAAAGATTCCTTGGGGTCACATATTGACTTTCGAAAACCAAATGTTAACATTACATATGTTCTATTGTATTTTTACTTATTTTATTAAATATTTCCCAATTTCATGTTAATCTGGCTGCCTAAGTGTTTGTTACTTCTGTTTCATTCATTGTACCTTGGATGGAGTAGCCCATGTTATCAGATTGATTCTCAGTCTGATAGATGAAGAAATCTGGGAAATGTATTTTGTCTTGGGGAATATGAGGCCAGGAGGGGTTGTAGCTTGTCTAAATCACAAAGAGAATCAGAAACAGAAACTTTCCATTCATTATATGGTACCACATACTGTAATTAGAAATACTTCTTCAACAACCATTAAGTTCTTATCATAAGCAGAATTAGGTAATGGGAGAAGAAAAGAAGATTACATAAAATACTGTCTCTGTCTTTGTGGAGGTCGCAGTCCAGTAGTGGGTCCTGGCATATTTAGAATTGATATAAAATTATAGTAGACAAATAGAAGCTAAATTCTACATAACTCATAATAATCTGTCACTAGAATGAAATGGCATTTGGACTAATCTCAACCCCTCCCAAAAAAGGAGCAACTTTTACTTCCTAGTTATTATGCTTTAGAATAACATTAAAATTAGTTTTTTTGTTTGAATCCAAACATGGATGTTGGCAGTTTAAGAGAAGGCAATTTTAGTAGTAAGTGGTACTAGTACGAGAAAGATCTCTTTGAGGTTAAATGTTAGATAAGCAGATAAACTAGGTGACTTCATTTCTTTTTGGGTTTAAAATGAAACCAACCATGCAGGCATGACATTGTACTTTAATGTTGAACAGGGTTTCCTCTCCTTTCAGTTAACCTTTTTAATTGGATTTTGCTGAGCTCTCAAAATGTGGTAGAAATCTGAGTAGATTTTTTTACTTACATATTTTTGTTCTCTTCGTCATAATGATAGGGGATGGATTAGGTTAGAGAAAACATCAAATCTGAAAATCAGTTTTCTGCATCAGAAAACCATAGCATTGTATATATCAGAAAGTGTGTACTAGAATTCAGTTTTAATAATTCTAGAAATAATTTTATATTTTTTTTCACTTTTAGGTTGCTAAGGAAAGTGTATTACAGTTTTACCCTGAAGCTAATATTATAGCCTATCATGACAGCATCATGAAGTATGTATTTTGGTTGTTAACTATTTAAATGTTATATGGGGCATTATCATTCCCATTTTTTGTTTGCATTTTATTTCTTTTCTTCCTTTTCATAATATTTTAAATAGCTCAGCTGGTTTATCCCCTAAATTAATTTAGTAACTATTTTGGAAACTTACTTAAAGGATCTTTGAGTCCTAATCAAAAGATAAGAGCTTATAACCTAAATATTATTGGGGCAATTCAGATTTCTCTTATAATACAGGTAAGTCTTATTCAGGTGAAGTTCTTTAATGACATTTTACCATATATTCTCTTCTCCCCTCCTTCCTCCCCCCATTCATTTTAACCAGGTAGTCATTAAGTGTCTTCTTTGTAAAGATCTTTTTGCATTTTTTTTTGGTGGGGGGAGTGGGGGGGTGAGGAGAAGGTAGGGCAATTGGGTTAAGTGACTTGCCCAAGGTCACACGGCTAGTTTTTGTATTAAGTGTCTGAGGTTGCATTTGAACTCGGGTCCTGCTGACTCCAGGGCCATTGCTCTATTCACTGAACCACCTATTCACTCCCGTATAAGAATATCTTTTGGGTAAGCTTGCTTATTCCCTTCATATACCTTAATCAAGGGTACCCTTGGATATGGGTGTAGGTTATTCTTGCAAATATTTTGTAGTGATGGGTGCATAAGTATTGATCTTTTCTGGGTTATCTTTTGGGTAACAATTTTTTCCACGTCTTTTCATCCTCTTCTTTTTCATACCTTAAACAACATGTATGTAAAAAGTACTTAGAGCACTTTAAAAATATCAGCTACTATTATACTACCATGAGAAATCATCCCTCATTTCCTTAAAATTGTGTTTCCTCCAGCATGGTCCTTTTGTATATATACTTTGTTTAATGTAGCTCCTCTTATTTTTTTTTCAGTACTGTTTCTACTTTCTCATGTAGCACATCCTCTAAAAGTTTTAAAGATTTTTAATTGGGGGTCCATTGTGGTGTTATGGAAAGAGCAGTGGCTTGAGGATCCTGGTTCTGCCACTTTAATTTGGTGGCAGAACACACCAGCTAAGGTCCAGGTTGAATAGAAAATTGCTATGTCTTTTTTTTTTTTTTAAAAGAATGATTAAAAAAAAAAAAAGAACGATTTATTTATTTATTTCCGGGGGGGGGGGGCAATTGGGGTTAAGTAACTTGCCCAAGGTCACATGGCTAGGTTTTTGTTTTTTGTGTTTGTTAAGTGTCTGAGGCTGGATCCAAACTCAGGTCCTTCCGACTCCAGGGCCGGCACTCTACTCACTGTGCCACCTAGCCGCCCCAATTGCTATGTCTTTTTTAGCTCTAAGCCCACTGGGCTATGAATTGACTGCAAGTGTCCCAAAGGAAGAGATTGGGGGTATCCACGTTTCCTAATTGCTAATGGCTATTTGGAAAAAGTAAACTAAAAAATATTTCCCTTTCATTTAGTATACATTAGAGTAGCTCTCTCAGTAGGAGCTATCTGTACTGTCTTAACTTCTTTAAAAATGATAATTCTGTATTACATTGTAATGAATAAACTTAAGGCTATCATTTTTGATGACTTTTCTTTCTTTTGTTTTGTAGCCCTGATTATAATGTGGAATTCTTTCGGCAGTTTACTTTGGTCATGAATGCTTTAGATAACAGAGGTGAGAGTTCAATAAGTTCTGGTTATATGTTTTGCAATGATTACTTTTTTGTTATTCCTCGGACCCAGCTTATAAAATATCAAATGAAAAGTTTGTCATCTTCTTTACAGTAGTACTTAATTGAGTTATTTTCCTTGAAGTATAGGACAATGAACAAAACAGACTTCAACTTTTAGAATACTTCCAGTGATGTGATAGAAAATGTTTAGTAACTGGCTCTCTGGAAAAATATATGCATGATACACTTTTAAGTTTAATCTGCATTATTGGCATTTTCTCCATTTTCTTAGGTTTAGACAGTCAACAAAATAATAAGTCAAGCCCTGATTCAATTCTCTTGAGCTGATTGGAGTTCGTTCCAGTATTCGCTTGATAAGTTTTCGATTTGTATCATTGAACTTGCCAACTTATTAAGGATGAGTCATGCTCTTTATATGATACTGTAAATACATGGTTGGCCAAAATGACTGCCCAATAGAATTTCCTTTTGCTGAAACTCTAAACTCTGAGGTATAGGGGAGGAAGGGGGATCAGTCCTGTGTCTCTAGGACAGAGTTTCCAAAGGGAGTTTGAGAGAAGCAGACAACATAGGGGGAGCATAGATTTAGAGACAGAAGGGACCTGAGATAATATTTAGTCCAATTTCCTCTACAGATTAGAGGAAATGGGCCCAGAGAAAGAAATAACTTGATTGTCTCAAGTCAGACAAGTTATAAATAGCAGAACTGGTATTCAAATCTGGGTTTTTTTCCCCAATTGTACTAGGTTACTTTAGTGGAAAGTGCTGGATCTGGAGTTAAAAGGAGAACTTGTGTTCAAATCCTATCTGTGACCTTGAACAAGTCCCTTTACCTCCGTTGGTTTCATTTACCTTATTTTCAAGATGATCTCTTAAGGTCTTATCCAGTTCTAAATCATGAATCTTGGTTACTGAGGAAATAGAGTAGCTTGGAAATAGAAATGGATGGGATTTATTGTCATTTGCCAACTCTTTCTTAGCTGTGCTTTCACTTGGTCATTAGATAATATTTTAATCATAAAGCAAATTTAAATTAAATGTATCTTATTCTCCTATTAACCTTAATGGTAAATTTGGATTTGTGTTCTAATATAGAAAAAAACAATTAAAAACCTATTTAAGACTGCAGGAAGTTACATTGAGTGGAAAAATATTAGCAAAATATTCAAATACACCATGTTAGTATTTCTATTTTCATAATTTTAATGACTCCATATCAGAAATTATGGCCATTGTGGATGTTGATTATGCTTAGTTGCCTCAGAAATTGTTCTCTCTTTATAAAAGAGGCATAACTTTGCTAATTTGGCTAGGTTTTTACTAGCCTCAAACTGTTTGAATATTTCTAAATTGACATCCAAGGCAATTTTACTTTAAAATCTTGCATTTTTGTCATTTCTAAAATTTATTGACTCCTTTTTGCACTTTTCTTTCTGCTGTTATCTGCAGTTTGATACATTTTGTTGGAATGAGAAGAGGCATTAGTATTTAAAATGAGACCAAAAAGTTAGACTTTGTCTTAGTAATTAACCTTTGCTCTAATAACATTTACGATCTATAGGTATTCTGAATGTTAAAAATGAGCTGATATATTGATCATGTAAATGTTGACCAGTCTTTTCCAACTTAATTTTTTAAAACACATTTAGACTATGTTAGCTTTGGGGCTCTTAGCATGTAAAAATAGCATTTTAGTTATTATAATTTCACTGGAGGCTTCAGGTATAAGAGATTAGCTTTGAAAGCTGAAATTCTATTTCAGAGATGTTTCTTTTTTAGTTTTGGACATTAAATGAATTTCTGTCAGTTATATTAGCAGATCTAATGATGTGATTGATGCATAGGGTTGACTGTAAAATTAAAACTAAGAAAATCTGTTTATTTAACCTGCACTAATTTGATTTTATTGCTTCTTGATATCTTTCAGCTGCACGGAATCATGTGAATAGGATGTGTCTGGCTGCTGATGTTCCTCTTATAGAGAGTGGAACTGCTGGTTATCTTGGACAAGTAACAGTTATCAAAAAGGTGTGGGAAAGGATTTATTTTTCTTGAAATATTGTGGAACCTTAAAGTCTTTGGGGAAGGATGAGATAAGCTTCAATTTTTCTTGGATTTATATAACTTTAAGATAGCCTTATGATGCTTATAATAAGAATGAGGATGGTGCTTATAATAAGAATACTCAGGATATTTCCTTGAGGTACTATGGGCGATTGCACTCTGAATTGTCAAAGAGAACTCTAGAGGGACATGGACACATAGACACATAGGGGTACAAGGAATACTGTTTCTCCTTAACTGCTTAGTTTGATTTGTTTGCCTTTTAAAGCCTTTGTGTTTGAAACATTGAACCTAATCTTTTATGTCTTTCTGTCTGAAGCTTATTATATAACAAACTTGTGCTAAGGCTTTCAGAAGTTGGTTGCTTTGGTGATTCTAGAATTATAAATATGGAAAGAACCTTGGCATTTCATCTAGTCCATCCCTTACTTTCAGGTAGGAAGGCACTTAACATCATTCTGCAAAGATTGCTTTCTGTATCAGGGTTTAGTAGCCTTTTTTTTTTTTTGACCTTTTTTTGGGGAGGGGCAATTGGGGTTAAGTGACTTGCCCAAGGTCACACGGCCAGTTTTTTGTGTTAATTGTCTGAGGCTGGATTTGAACTCAGGTCCTCCTGACTCCAGGGTCGGTGCTCTATTCACTGAGCCACCTAGCCGCTCCTTAGTAGCCTTTTTTAACACATATGTCCATGATATATGCTTAAGTAGTGATTGCAAGAGCTTTTGCAAGCTAGGAAATATATTGGAGAGAAAAGGATGGGGTTCATACAGTAATGAAAGAATGCCATTAGGAATCTCCCAAGTATCAGATATGTATAATTGGCTTTTACCCCTTGGAAGGAAATTCTAGGTAATTTGTTTCTTTGTCTCAAAATTCTTAGGTTCTTCTTATCTAATTTAGCACTATTTCAACTTAAACCCATTATCTTTTCTTCTCTGTCAGTGAAGAATATTTGAGTATAGTGATAAATCATTAATTCTTTTTTTTTTCTTTTTGGAGGACAATTGGGGTTAAGTGACTTGCCCAAAGTCACATGACTAGTAAGTTTGTCAAGTGTCTCAGGCTGGATTTGAACTTGGGTCCTCCTGATTCTAGGGCCGGTGCTCTATTCACTGTGCCACCTAGCTGCCTCTGATTCTTTTTTAAAAATAGATTTTTATTTATATCTTTTATATTGTCTGGATTTCTCCGTAGTCACTGCTACCCTTCCCAGAAAGCCATTCCTTGTAACATAATTTAAAAAAAAAAAGAAAGAAAAACAAGAAGGGCAAAATAAAGTAAAATTGAGCAACATGTTGACAGAAGTATGTATACTTAGCCTATATATGACAATGTGTATGTTGTCAGACCAAAAGTCCAAAGATACATACTGTGTTCCATAGCTATTGACCTTTGACCCCTGGAAAGGTGGGGGGTGGCTGTCTTTTCATATCTTTTATTTGGGGACACACTTGTCTCTTAATTTCATGACACTTGGTTTGGATTATTTTGTGATGGTTCTTTTACATTGTTGTAGTCCTCATACTGTTTTCCTTACTCTTTTTTAATTCACTTTGCATTATTTCGTCTTAAGTATCATGTTCATCATTATTTACAGCACAGTGATATTCCATTACATTCACAGACCACAGTTTATTTAGCCATTCTTTGATTGATGGGTGTGTACTTTGTTTCTACTTCTTTATTACCACAAAAAGTGCTACTATAAATATTTTGGAGTATTATAGAACCTTTTTTTTTTTTTGTCAGTCACCTTATTGAGGTATTCCTAGCAGTAGACTGTTTAGATTAAGGGTTCTGGACATTTTAATCACTTTATTTGAAAAATTCTAAATTGTTTTCCATTTTGGTCATATAACTCCACCAACAATGCATTAAAATGCTTCTCAGTCTAAAACTTCTCTGACATTGATTATTCCTGTCTTCTGTTATCTTTGCCAGTATGCTGGGTGTGAGGTCAGGGTTGTGTTGATTTTCATTTGTTTTAGTAATGATTTGTAGCATTTTTTTCATATAGTTGTTTGCAGTTCTTGTTTTGAGAACTGTTTATTCATGATTATCATTTGACCGTTTCTCTTTTTTTGAGTAATGACTTTTAATATAACTGATTCTTGACCTTGGCAGTATCCTTTACTGGTTTTAATCTCATGTGGAATTCTCAAATCCAAGTTTAGATTTAGTACATTTTAATTTAAAAACATACTTTTCTATGTGTTTAAGAGGTTAAGATTAGATAGAAAGTACTGAAATCAACAAATATATAACAATTCTTGAAAATATTTAATTTAGAAATCTATCTTTTATCTCAAAATGAGATTCTGTTGTAGTCTTTGAGATTTATTAAAAGGATCTGTGAATCAATAGCTTTTTAGCATTTAAATACTTTAAGTAGGGGGAGTGTACTAATGCTGCATCCTACACTAACAAAATGAATGCCTGGGTTTTAGCCCTGGCTCTGCTTCTGTCTTGTATATTTAGGTAAATCACATAACTTCCTTGTGCCCTTTTTTTATCTGTAAAATGAAGAGTTTGGACTATAATCTCTAAAGTCCTTCCATAAAAAGTTCTATACTTTTATGAAATATTGTTAAAATGGGGAATAAGGTTCTGTATGCAGTTGATTTATCTTGAAATAATGAGTTACTACTGTGGAGTGAATGCTTTTCTGATTTCTTGAATCTTCAGGGTGTGACAGAATGTTATGAATGCCATCCTAAACCAACCCAGAAAACTTTCCCTGGATGTACAATTCGTAATACACCTTCAGAACCTATCCACTGTATCGTATGGGCAAAATATTTGTTCAAGTAAGAGATTATTTAAGAATCTAAGTTTTGATGCTTATTTATAATGGATAAAATTAAAAAAATTATTTAGAAATACTTATCATTCCTTTTTTTTTTTTTTTTTGGCTTTTTGGAGGGCAATTGGGATTAAGTGATTTGCCCAAAGTCTCATGCCTAGTTTTTGTGTTATGTGTCTGAGGTCAGATTTTAACTCAGCTCCTCCTGACTCCAGGGCTGGTGCTCTATTCACTGTTGCCATCTAGCTGCCCCACCGATAGAAAGTAAAAGTCAGATTTTTTTTGTTAATTTTCATTCATTTTCATTGTTTATTTTTTGTCAAATCAAAATCTTATATATAGTTAAATAAAAAAAGGTAAATAAAATTATGTTTATATTAAGATCCATATCTGCAGTTAAGAATGAGATGAATTATATTTTGTTTAAACTTAAATCATTCAGACTAATGATTACATAAAATTTGTGCTGAGTTGAAATATTTTGCTGAACCTAACTCTATGGTAACTATGTATAAGACAGCTGAAATTCAAACATAGTTGTGTTCTTGGCTAGAATTAAATCATAAGGTCTCTATGTAAAATAGTTTTGGAAATAGAAATATTAACAGCATAATTTAGTAATTTTTCTTAGTTCCAGGTAAGCTCTGATATAATAATCTCAATTCAGATAGATTTGTGTATATAATTTAGGGAAAAATCTTTGTGGAAAATGCTTGTCTTTGTTTGCATATAATTATTTTTAAAAATTACAGCCAGTTGTTTGGGGAAGAAGATGCTGATCAGGAAGTATCTCCTGACAGAGCTGATCCTGAAGCTGCCTGTGAGTAAAACATTCAGACTTGAACTTGTCATTTCCTCAGAAGCTTTAAATTTTGACAGCTAGTTTTCTTATTCTAGTTATGAAAATAGCAGCTTGTAAGAATACAGTGCTAAGATGGTCATGCCTCCCCTTTTGGCCCCTCTAGTAGGCCCTGAATCAGGAGGGCAAGTACTAAACCAGGAAATGTTGATTACAAGTCAATTCCCTAGGTAATTTAAATTATTTCTTTCATCAGTTAAGTTGGGTCCTGTTTCATGTCTTTTCATGTTAAAACTATAGCCAGATATTGTCTATTTCAGGGGAACCGGCAGAAGCTGAAGCCAGAGCAAGAGCATCTAATGATGATGGTGATATCAAACGTATTTCCACTAAGGAATGGGCTAAATCAACTGGATATGATCCAGTTAAACTCTTTACCAAGGTGAGAGGCAACTTGGCTTTTCTCTTTCAAATAGCAGAATGATGTAAGCTATTGAATTCTGTTTCATTTGAATTCTTTTGAAAGCTTAATGACTTACCCAGGGTCATACAGCTAGTAAGTATCTAAGTCAGTAAGTGTTTATTAAGCACCTTTCATGTTCCAGGGACTGTGCTAAACCCTGGGACTACAAGGATTGTGAGGAACTCAAAATCTTAGGGGGGAAGCAACAAGCAAACAAATATGTACAAACAGGCTATATACAGGATAAATAGGAAATCGTTAATAAGAGGGAAGACACTAGCATTAAGAGGATGGTAAAAGCTTCCTATAGAAGAGATTTTAGCTAAGACTTCTGGGAAGATAAGGATGGCTAGATGAGGAGGGAGAACATTCCAACCATGAAAAATGCCCAGAGCCAGAATTTGAATTAATGACTTTCTGAAGGTCATTATCTAGTTTGATAGAAAAGGTTCAACTGCTGATAAGGTGATTTTTTTTCCCATTTAGGTGGGTAATTAGAAAATTCATAATAATAGGATAGTTACTATTAATAGGTAGTTTGTTAGAAAGTCCTTTTGGTAGGATCCAGCACAAGTTGTTTTTTTGTATAATTTCTATAATATTTAGAGATGGAAAAACAGTAAAAACTACAGAATTCCATCTAAATGTTTTAGGATATAAGGGGACTATTGCTTATTCAAATATATTTCTATATGCAGTATACAGAAAATCTCAACTCATAATGATTAACAAACTCCCCCCAATAATATGCTGCCCATCCTAGTGGTTCTTTTTTTTTTTTTAAAGCAATTGGGGTTTTAAGTAACTTGCTCAAGGTTACATGGCCAGTCATTATTTATGTGTGGGTGCTCATTTTCTGAGGCTGGAACTGATCCCGGGTCCTCCTGACTCTGGGGCTGGTGCTCTTACTCACTGCGCCACCTAGCCACCCCTCATTCTAGTGATTCTTTACTACTTGAGGTCATAATTCAAATCTCATTCACCATTCCCTGCTGTTCTGTTCTTTATTTCCATTTCTCACTCCTCCGCCCACATTCCTTGCCCCCTTTAGGTAATCACCTCTTCCAACTCTCTGAAATGTCTGCTCTGTAGGCAACAAAGTTGTTTTTCTTAAATCTTTTTATTTTTTGCATCCAGTCTTTTGACTCTCACTGAGACCTGGCTGTCCCCTGATAATGGCTTTCTTTGCTGCCTTTTCTAGCACTGATTTTACTTTCACCTATTAGTCACTGAATTACTGGTCAGGGTGGAGAAATTGGAATACTCCTTGATCCTAACTGCTACTTCTTGGTTTTCCTTCTACCATCATCACTCAGTAGACTGTCAACTCTTGAGGTTTATTTGCTCCATACCTACTACCCAAAATTCTGCTAGCTCTTGTCTGCTAATCTCCAGGACGTTCCCTTTCTTTCCTTAGTGAGTTGAGTTCCTGGCTCGTAGTCTTTCTCTCCTTTCTAGCTGCTACCCTTACTGGGGGACTTCAACATTATTAATACCCTTTCAAGTACCCTAACCTCACAGTTCTTCAATTTATTTCCTAAGACCTATTCCTCTACTCCACCTCAGCCACATAACAAAGATTGTCATCCCCTCTGTCTAGCAGTTGCCCACAAATGTGCCAGTTCATGAACTGAAATTCCCTTATATGATCACAATGTATTGTTATATTCTCCCACTGCCTTACAACCCCAAACCCTATTTTTTGTCCTCATTGGGACTTCAGTGCTGCAGCCCCTCAGTTCTCCATTAGGCCCTTTCATTGACTTCACTCTTCGTTTCCTCATCTTGACCCCTTGGTGAACCAGTTTAACATTATACTATCTTCTTGAGTCCCTTCCCTTATTTTATCACCAGACTTGCCCGGACAGTTCTCAACCTTAGATCACTCCTATCATCTGCTATCTTTCTTCCTATTTGTGTACTGCTGAACAAAGGTAGAGAAAAATCATGAAACCATGCTGCCAGATAGGTCTGTTACAAATTTATGTTACATAACCTTAACAGGGCCCTTAATATTGCAAGGCATTCCTTTTATATTTCTTAACTCAACTGTCTTCCTCACTACAACAGTTTTTCCAAATTTTTTCTGCTCTCGTTAGATCTCCTGTTGCTCCCCCTTTTCCCTCCCCCTTCCTTCCCAGCTAAAAAACTTGCCTCTTATACTAAAAAATTGAGACCATTTTCCAAGAGCTTCCTTTTTTCTCCTCCACATCACCCAGATACCTTTTGTCATTTATCTCTTCTTTTGTCTCTCATGAAGAGGGGACCTCTTACCAAGACAAATTTCTGTATATGCACAAATGATGCCATTCCATAGTGTCTTTTTCAACAGATTGCCTCCTGTTATCCTTATTCTCTTATTTATTTTCAGTCTCTCTCTGTCTACTACCTGCTTCCCTACTGACCACAGACATGCCCTTGTCTCCCCCATTCCCAAAAAACCCTCATTGGATTCATCTATCTCTGTTACTCATTCTTACATTTTTCCTCCTCTTTGTGACTAAACTCCCTTCAGAAGGCTATCTATAATGGGTGCCTCTACTTCCTTTTCCTTCACTCAGCAAGTCACTGTACTCTGACTTCCTTCTTCATCATTCAACCAGAAATTGTCCCTCCAAAGTTGCCAATCTTTCTGGTTGCCATATCTAATGGCCTTTTCTCAGTCTCTGTTTGGCTTAACCTCTCTGCAGTCTAACTTTTGACACTATGGATCACTCTTTTTTCTTTAATATTTTCTTAGGGTTTCATGAACCATACTCTTGGTTTTCTTCCTACATATCTGACAACACCTCAGTCTCCTTTGCTGTCTCTTTATCCAGGTTACACCTACTAACTATGGATATCCCACAGGGCTTTTGTTCTTGTTGTCTTCTCTATTTCATTTGGTTATCTCATCAGCTTCTTTAGATTTAGTTATTGTTTCTATGTTGATGATTCTCACATTTACTTATTCATCCCTAATTTCTGTTGACCTCCAGTCTTATTTCTTCAGCTACTTTTTCTATTTCTTGAAATAGATATCCTGTAAACATCTTAAATTCAATATTTATAAAGCTGAACTATTTATTGCCTTAATGCTCCCCTCTTCCTAACTTCCCTATTACTGTTACTACCACCATTCTTGTCAGCAATTTAGGTGTCATCTTTAACTCTTTACTCTCTCTCATCCCTGCTACTTAATCTGTTTCCAAGATTTGTTGGTTTTACTTTTTTAACATCTCTTGGACTGTTCTCCACACCCCCAGCTCCCTTCTTTCCTCTGACATTGCTACTATCACCCTGGTGCTGTCTCTCATCTCTTTCCTAGACTATTGAAATAGTCTGCTAGTTGGTCTTCCACCCTCAAATGTCTCCACTCTAGTCTATGCTCCACTGAATTGGTAGTTAGTTTCCTAAAGCACAAGTCTGACTACATTGCTCACCCTACTCAGTAAACACAGTGCCTCCCTGTCATCTGGATCATACATGAAAATCTCTTTTGACATTTAAAGCCTTTTACAACCTGGTTCTCCACACCCTTCCCTCCCCCAGTCTTCTTATACCTTAATCTCTTCCCTTACTCCCCTTCTTCCCGTGATTCTGCCTTCCTTGCTTTTTCTTACATAACTTTCTTCATCTCCCAACTCTAGGCATTTTGATTGGCCTGTCACTAGGCTTGGATTACTCTCTTTCCTCATTTATCCTTCCTGGCTTCCTTAGACTTCCTTCAGATCCCAGATAAAATCCCACTTTCAAGAAGCAGTTCCTAATTCATTTTAATTCTAGTGCCCTCCCTTTGTTGATTGTTTCTAATTTATCCTATATGTGGCTTGTTTGAATATAGTTGTGTGTGGTCTCATTAGACTGTGAAGTCCCTTGAGAGTAGGACTGTGTTTTGCCTTTCTTTCTATTCCTAGTGCTTAGCACAGGTTCTGGCCCATGATGCTTAAAAAGAATATATTGACTGACTAATTCGTGAGCTTGATTAGGCTCATTAAAAAAAAAAAAAATCTTACTTTTGGTTTGTTTTTGTATTAACTTTTATCTCTCCCTTCTTTTCTGCCCAGCAAACCATCCCTTAGGGGAGAAAAAAAAAGAAAAACAATTGAACAAAATCCACCAATGCATCAGTCTCAAAAGTACATGCAATAATCCCTTTACACTTCCTTACCTCTGAAAAAAGGGAGGAGTTTTTAATTTTCTCAACTTTTTTCCTAGGGTCAACCTTTTTCATTATTATTATGTGTTCAATGTAGTTTTTTTGTTTTGTTTACTTTGTTGTAGTCGTTGTCTGCATGTTTTTTTTTTCTTTGTTCAGTTTATAGTTCTTTACATGCTTCTCTGCATTCTCTTTTGTTTTATGGGGCAGTAATATTCACTTATATTTGTTTATTTATGTATTATGTATGTATTTGTGTATTTATTAATCCTTTTTCAAATCAATGGTAGGCAGTTGTTTTTTAAATAATATTTATAGTAGATAATCATTCTAGCACCATGTTTTTTAGTATATGCCATGTCTGTAACTCAAAGTCATTATCATAGTACAATATTTAATGCATTTCCTTGTTTTTGTACATGGGAGGTGCTTAATATTTGTTGAATATTTAAATGAATTACATATGTTACTTGCCAACATGTGCACTTAAGGGATTATTGCATTCAATTTTGTCTTTTTTTTTTTTAAGCTTTTCAAGGATGATATAAGATATTTATTGACAATGGATAAACTGTGGAGGAAAAGGAAGCCTCCTGTGCCATTAGACTGGACTGAAGTACAAAGTCAAGGTAATTTGTACAGATCTTGTGAGTACCTACTTTAAACCCTCCATTCCCACTTAAAAAAATATGTAGCCCTTATTTGACTTGATCTTCTGTTTATTTAAATTGTTTTGTTTTGCTGGGGCTTCTTTTTTTGCCTTCCATCGACTTAGTGTCTGCTGGTGACCAAAGAAATCAGATTTCTGGAGTAGCATATTCTATTTAATAGGAAAATGTTTGTAGAATAGTATCAGAAACTTTTCCGTTTACATTAGAAGTGGCATTTATACAGTAATTGCGTTAATCATATTCTCTGTTGTCAAAGATAAGCTCTTCAGAATGTTGAGAGTGCAGGATTCAAGCTATTTTGAGCAAGGGGAGCTTATTTTCTTTTTTTTTTTAATGGACAAAAACACCACCCAATCTAGGGTCCAAGTAAAAATTTGGTCCCATTTTTCTGGAAACTTCATTTTGTACTTTATAATGGGTAAAGGATTCCTTAAAGTTTTGGATAAGATATTGAATTCAATCTTAACCCATTGGTCCTGTTGTACAAACCAACAGACTGAGGTGTCAAACATTCTTCTTCATCAGAAAGATATTTATCTGAAGTATAGCTGGAGCCAGTCATTCTGTTATATTGTATTGTAATTCTGTTAAGTTACTGCACAGATACGTTGGACTTTTAATTTATTTTTACCTAAAATATTTTTGCTTTTTTGGATATATGTCTGGTTGCTGTTTTAGGTTTAGTGTTAACAAAAACAAAAGCATTATAATTATTATACCGGAGATGAGAGAATTCCATTCCATAGACTAGTAGAAATCTTTAGTGGAATCTAATATAAATACTGTAGCTTAAAGAAACCCAAAGGAAATTCTACTGATTTCATCTAGAGAGAACTTTTTTTAGTTGAGCTGAGGAAGAATTATTACGGGCATTCAGGATTTCAGGGATACTAGTTGATTGTGTATTTTTGGGGGGGGGTTTATGTTTACTTTTAATTTTTCAGGTGAATTTAGCTTTAATTTGAATTCTTTTAAATGCCTGCACATAAATTCTCTGGTTCCTGTCCCATCCTGTCCTGTCTTCCCTTTTTCCTCTCTAAAAAGAAGAGGGCCTCTTATCCAGAGTATATCATACTCTGCTGATATAATGACAATAATATTTGTTTTTATATTGTTGGCTTTCTATTAGGTAGCTGGATTGCTCAGTAGTTAGAGCTGAAGTCAGGAAGGACTGAGTTTAAATCCAGCCTCAGATATGTCCTAGCTTTGTGACCCTGTGCTAGACACTTAATAACCTGTTTCAGTTTCCTTATCTGTAAAGTGTTGAGTGTCTGAGGACAGATTTGAATTCAGGTCCTCCTGACTCCAGGGTCAGTGCTCTATTCACTGTGCCACCTAGCTGCCCCGATATTTATGATTTTAAATGTCATTTTATTATGTTGATATGCTGTAGTTTATTTGTGTTCATTAACTGATAGACATTTACATCAATTTTAGTTCTTTTGCTGTTACAAATAATATTGCTTATATATAGTTTTGAACAGATCTTTTTATATCTTCAAAATGGTGCTCTCAGGACTTCACAGTAAAGGGATCAGAGGGACAAAGTGTATGATTATCTTTGTGTGTTTTCTTATTTCCTTCAAAAATATTTTTTTAATTAATTGGCAGTTTTGTTAAATCTCTGAGAATTGGATTTTAAATAATTTCTTATTTTTTGACAACTTTATGAGTATGAAGTGATATATCACAGCTGCTTGCATTTTGCTGGAGATTAATGGGATTGATCATTTTTCAAATGATTGTTTTAGCAATATTTTTCCCCCTTGTAAATTCTCTCAACATGTGAATTTGAACCTTTATCCAGTAGTGATTAATTCAGAAAATTGTCCTTAAATATTTGTAATTTTATAAACTTTAAATGTGTAGTTTTTACATTATGGATCCTGGAAACATCTTCCCCAAATGAATATTTTTATCTTGGTTAAATTTGTTATAATCAAATTGATTTTTAATGTAATTAAACCTGTCTACTTTATTACTTATGATTTCTTCACTAAAAACTAGTTACGTTATTTTCTATTTTGATATTGATGTTCTTATTGATTGGGGATTGCTTCTGTTCAATTTACTTAGTACAAAAGATGGTAAGGGTGCTAATGGTGATATTTGATAAAGAAAAGCCCATTATATTCAAGCTAATATTATCTTTTTCTTCCATTTTAAGAAATAAATGCAGCAGATCAACAAAATGAATCCACATTAGGTTTAAAAGACCAACAGGTTCTGGATGTCAAGAGCTATGCACGACTTTTTTCAAAGAGTATTGAAACTTTGAGAGTTCATCTTGCTGAAAAAGGTGATGGAGCTGAACTCATATGGGACAAGGTTAGTTGAGAAAATGTGGTAACCAGTTACACATTGAGTATATGTTTTAATTCTAGAGCTGTTCTTTTGAGATGTAAAATTAGCTTTGTTGGGAATTTATAAAGGAGGCATTTTAAAGGCCAATAAATCATAGTTGAGATGTTTGGGAAATTTTATCAAATTTTCTTTGACTGTTTCATTGTTATAATCAGATTTCTTCTTGAATGCAAATTAATGATGATTAAAAATGATTGGGCAGCTAGATGGTGCAGTGGAGAGAGTGCTAGGCTTTGAGTTAGGAAGACTCATCTTCCTGAGTTCAAATCTGATCTCACACATACTTACCAGTTGTAGGACCCTGGGCAAGTTGTTTAACCCTATTTGCCTTAGTTTCCTCATCTGCAAAATGATCTGGAGAAGGAAATGACAAATCATTCCAATATCTTTGCCAAGAAAACCCCAAATTAGGTTACAGAGTCACATGACTGAAAAAAAAATATATATCTACAAAGGAATTTCCTCTAAAGTATCACAATAGTTAAAATGGGTATAATTTTTATTATCTGATTTGCAGGGTTATTGTGATGAAAGTGCTTTGGGAATCATTTGAAAGTAAATATAAGTTGTTAATGTAGCTATTTTTTACTACAAGCATTTGTTTTTGTGGACAAATGTTCAGGAATAAAATTTATGGTGTATGTAGATGAAAGTATCATCCTGAAAGGAAAATTTGGCCTGGCTAAAATAATTTTAAAAACCCAGAAAATGTTGCTATCATTTTCTGAGTGTTTTTAGGGTGGGTACCTTTTAAATTTTTTTTTTTTTTAATCCTTGGCAGGATGATCCATCAGCAATGGATTTTGTTACATCTGCAGCAAATCTCAGGATGCACATTTTCAGTATGAATATGAAGAGCAGATTTGATATCAAATGTAAGCTTTATTTTCCTTCTACCCATGGGTCCAGTCACTTTCATCTTTAAAGCTTTTTTGTTTTTTTAAATAGACTTTAAACTTTTAAAAGAAAATTTTTCTTTTTAAAAACATTTAACCTTGTTTTTTCAGCTATGGCTGGAAATATCATTCCTGCAATAGCTACTACTAATGCGGTGATTGCTGGGCTGATAGTCCTGGAAGGTTTGAAAATTTTATCAGGAAAAATAGATCAATGTAGAACGGTGAGTTAGTAGATAAGATTTTCAAGTTTTGTTTCTGAAGTCATATTTTCTTTGTCTAATTTTTGTATGGGTATGTTGCCCCAAAGATCTTTTTAAACAAACAGCCAAATCCAAGAAAGAAACTACTTGTGCCTTGTGCATTGGATCCTCCCAACCCTAATTGTTATGTTTGTGCCAGCAAGCCTGAGGTAACAGTGAAATTGAATGTCCACAAAGTCACAGTCCTTACATTACAGGATAAGGTGAGTATGATGAAAATTTCTCTTCCTGACTTCTAAGTTTGTCAAATGCAACTTCTGTTTTAACTGGTATATTAAACTTTTTGAAGATATCCCACTTTTCCTCTCCCCCCTCAAAAAACTCCAAACTCCCTTTTTGTTTTATATTGCTATAATCATGGTATAAAACCAGAAAGACTGTACTATAATTGTCTTTCAGACCACAAAGGAGTTATTTCTTGAATCAAAAACTGAATGTCTAACCTGTTATTAAGGCATTATGGCAGAAAACATCATTTATCACTTCTGGAAAATACTCATTCCGTTGCTTGTTTTATTGATGTTGGGGATCAGGTCAGGTTATCTGTCTATGTAGAATGGTATAGTTAAAAAAAAGCACTGGATTTGGAGTGTAAGGTTCTGGGTTCAGACCCTGCCTTTGCTACTTGCTTACCTCAGTGTGACCTTGCTTTTCTGGACCTCAGCTTCCTGATTTAGATTTAGAGAAATGATAGTTCTCATGATAGGAAATGTGTATGTACATTTGGTAAATGCTTTATATTTATAATATTGTTTTATGTGACTAAAGTTTAAAACATTTGGTGTGATGTAGAATTAAAATACAATATTTGAAGAGAGAAGGAAAATAACCCTCCTGGAAAACAATTCTAGGGGCTTTTGTTGATTTCCTTTTCTTTCTTTTTATTAGTTAATTTATTTATTTTTAGTTTTCAACATTCACTTCCATAAGTTTTGAATTTGGAGACACTTCCATCCCCCAGATGGTATGCAATCTGATATGGGATCTATATATACATTCCTTTTAAAAACACAATTTCACATTGGTCATGTTGCATTACAAGAATTGTAACCAATAGAATGAACCATGAGAAAGAAGAAACAAAACAAAAAAGAAAATAGTCTAGTTCACTCTGCATTCTGACACCATAGTTCTTTCTCTGGATGTGGACAGCATTTTCCATCATGAGTCCTTTGGAATTGTTTTAGGTCCTTGCATTTCTGAGAAGGGCTAAGTCTATCAAAATCAGTCTATTGCACACTGTGGCTGTTAACAGTGTACAGTGTTCTGGTTCTGCTCGCCTCATTCAGAATCAGTTTATATAAGTCTTTTCAGGTTTTTCTGAAGTCTACCTGTTCATCATTTCTTATAGTACAATAGTATTTCATTACATTCATACACCACACCTTGTCCAGCTATTCCCCAATTGATGGACATCTCCTCAATTTCCAGTTCTTGGTCACCACAGAAAGAGCTGCTATAAATATTTTTGAACATGTGGGTCCTTTTCCCATTTTTATGATCTCTTTGGGATACAGCCTTAGAAGCGGCATTGCTGGGTGGTTTTGTTGATTTTAAAGTATGTTAGTGGCCTAAATATTTTTTCTTCTTTAGATAGTGAAAGAAAAATTTGCTATGGTAGCTCCAGATGTACAGATTGAAGATGGCAAAGGAACCATCCTCATATCTTCAGAAGAGGGAGAAACAGAAGGTATTGACTGTATACATTAGCTTTCCTTATTTATTTGAAGGTATTGTTAGGCAGTATTCTTTCTTTCAACAAGTATTTGAGGACTTGCTTTAATACAGTGTTGTAATAGGCATTGGGATTTTGAAGATACTATAAGGTTTCTTTGGAATTAACAAGAATCCTTTTGTTTTAGTGTTAAGTCTCAGCAGCATTGACTTTCCAAGAAGTGTAGTTTGGATGATTGGTTATGCTTGGTCTGGCTGTCCTAATAGGACATAAAACCAATGAAGCCAGAGTTGCAGATGTAAACCCTGCCTGGACCACAATTTTCTCTTTCTCATCAGTAAATACTGTATTATTAATCCTAGGTCATGGTTGAAATGGGGATTGTGAAATAATGGCTCAGTGCTGCTCACCTCTTCAGCTTGTGTTCTTAAGAGCATTAATTATATTTGAAATGTAAGGTTGTCTTGGCTTTTTGAAGAGGTCTTATAGAAAGGGTGGTCACTGTTCAGATGATATTGTCAGTTTAGTGTCAAGGGGTTTAGCACAGATTGAATTTTTATCATTTTTAATAGGGTACAATTTATATAAGATGTATTTCATTTTAGAAAGATCATTTATTTTACCATTTGAATTCTATCAATTTTCTAGCTAATAATCATAAGAAGTTGTCAGAATTTGGAATTAGAAATGGCAGCAGGCTTCAAGCAGATGATTTCCTACAGGATTATACATTATTGATCAATGTCCTCCATAGGTAGGAATTTTTTTTACTCTAAAATGAAAAATATTTAAATGTATAGAATTGAAATAAAGTGAAAAAGTTATTTTCTTTCCTTAAATTTCATTGTTCTTATAAAACCATAGTACACTTGTGTCTAAGGTAGCTATTGATTTCCTGACACAAATGTTATAGAAATTTCAGGAACCAGAAATATGGTTGTCTTTTATAACTGTTTTAAGTAAATAAAGAGAAACAGTCATACCAAAGTAAAGTATTAGTACTCAGAAAACTTTCTTTTCTCTTGGAGTCATCTGGCTAGAGAGTGATAGCTAAAATTAAAATTTTTGCAGGTCTTTGCCTTAGCAAAAACAAACTAGCAAACAAAAAACCCCCAGCTAATAATAGCTCATGTTTATATAGTACCTTGAGGAATAATATTTTTACTTAGAAATTTATTTTCAGTATTGTAAAAATATGAATTATGCAAGTTTTGGTTATTGGGTTCAACTTAGGAGGTCATTGCTTTTTTGAATGTAAATTTACTAGAAGTAAGAAACATGGATTTCTTACATGATGGGCATGAGGCAAAAATAAAAATTACTCCCCTTGTTAATCTTGAGTTACCCTTGGTTGTAATTATATCATTAATAAAGAACAACATTAGTTCAGCTTAGTACATTGAAAAGAGAGCTAGAGTATGTGAGAGAGAGGTTGGGCCAGTGATCCTGTAAGAGGTGAGTAGCTTCTCATGTGATCCCAGTTTGATATAAGGATGTCTGGGCCTAGTAGCTCAGGATACAGCTGAGAGGCAGAGGTTTTGCAAGCAGAGGGGAAGAAATCTCACTAAGTTGTTTCTGATTGGTTTCTTGTCTTTGATATCACAGCAACTTGGGATTGGAAGTTTTCAACATAGTTATCAGGGAGCTTAACATAAAGGATTTAACTGGATGACATGACTTTTTATGGTGCCTATAAATCATATGAACTACTTATTAAAACAAGATTGTTTTAAGGAAAAATAAATCTCAGTGCTATAGAAATGTGAGCTATTATTTATAAGAAGTATGTGCAACCTCCTGTTTGTGAAGTTCTAGGAATGTTGTGTGTCTTCTGAATAGTCAAGAATCTTTAACTTCTCAGTATAGTTTGATTATTTATATTTTATTACATTTTAATAGAACATTTGATTAGCCATTGATTCCCCCAATCCTCCCATTTCTCAACTATACCATAGAGTCTATTGTAAAAAGGCAATGCATTACCTTTATTTTAAAATTTAACTTTTTTACAGTGATGATCTAGAAAAAGATGTAGAATTTGAAGTTGTTGGAGATGCCCCTGAAAAAGTGGGGCCAAAGCAGACAGAACAGGCAGCTAAAAACATCAGTAATGGCAGTGATGATGGAGCACAGCCATCCACATCAACAGGTAAATAACTTCACAGAATCACAGAGTTGGAAGGGGGACCTCCAGCCATCTAGAACAGTACATACTTGAACAGGGAGCCCCTCTAAAACATACTGAGAAAATGGTCATTCAGCCTTTGTTTGAAGAACTTCAGTGAGGGGGAAACCTGGATGGTTTTTGTTGTTAGGAAGCTTTTCCTTATTATCTGTTTGCCACTTTGCAGTTTCTTTATATTATTCCTAATTTTGCTCTCTAGGGGCCAAGCTATAATTTTCTAAGTGTGTTTATAGACTACAAGTCTAATTCTTCTTCCACATTTTTGAATTTTTTGAACAGAGCTGTCTTGTTTTCCTGAAATCTTATCTTCTCTGGGTTAAAATTTCTCAGTTCTGTATCTAATCCTCATGCCACGGACTCAAGGTTTTTCACCATCCTGTTTTCCTTCTTCAGCCTATCAATGTCTTTCTTAAAATGTGGTGCCTAGAATTGAACAAAATTCTCTAGGACAAGTGTTCTGATCAGAGCAGAATGTAGTGATGAGACAATTATCTCCTTATTCCTGGATACTGTTTTCTCTAATAATGTAACCAACCTAAGACAGCATTTGCTTTTTGGCTATTATGTCATATGGTTGAAGCATATCTCACTTTTTTTTTTCCACACTAAAGCCCTTTTTTTTTTTTTCCAAACTGCTGTTCAGCCATACCTTCCCCCCTTTTGTATTTGTGATGCTGTTTTTTTTTTTCAAACCCAAGTGTAAAAATTTTATATTTATCCTATTTATAGTTCATTTGATCTGTTAATAGGTTTTTTTGTTTTTTGCTTTTTTGGAAGGGGGAAGGCAGAGCAGTTGGGATTAAGTGACTTGCCCAAGGTCACATGGCTGTTAATAGATTTTTAGATTCTGTCATTGTGTATAATAGTCCCTTCTACTTTTTGGTAATCTACAAATTTGATAATGTCATTATCATCTTTATCCAAGTCACTGACAAAAAGGTTAACTAGTACAAGTGTGAGTACATGTTCCTGGAACCTTTCTTTGGAGATCTTCCCAGGTGACATTGAACCATTAGTGATCACTCTTTATGCCTGAGCAACCACATCAAAATTCACCTAACCAGAACTGTTGTCTAGTCTATATTTCTTCATCTTTCATACAAGAATAGTACTGTAGACTTTGTTAAATATTTTGCAAAAACGTAGGTAAATTATATCTTAAGACATTTCTGTGATCTACTAGCCTTAACATGACAAAGGGAAATGAAATTATTTCTTAATGAAACCTCATTAGCTTTTTGTGATCACTGCTTCCTGTTTTAGAGGTTCACTAATTATTGTTTCAGTATAA
The DNA here is from genome assembly GCA_011680675.1 of Gymnobelideus leadbeateri. NCBI lineage: Eukaryota > Metazoa > Chordata > Mammalia > Diprotodontia > Petauridae > Gymnobelideus > Gymnobelideus leadbeateri. The sequence continues at coordinate 1,344,925 of WOXC01004099.1, forward strand.
AATGTTCCACAATTTTGCCAGGAATCCACATCTAGTTTCCTGATCGATGCCCTTCTTTCCTGGAGCTTTTTTTGAAATTTGGGATATTTGCTCTATTACAGTTTTGTAGTACTTCTCCCAATTTCCACAAACTTGCAGTGATCACTGGCAGTGTTTCAGTAATCACAGTAACATCTGCCAGGTCATTAGGTATAAAGGATATTGTATCTGTAGGCCTACCGATGTGAACTCATAAAAAGTGCTCTTCCCTGATTATATAACTTAATTCTCAAGAGAGAAATGACCATCAACTTAAATCTTCCATGGAAACTTTCTATGACTACTTGGTTATCTTGGTGTCTCTTCTGAAATAAATGATGTTTAAGTGCCAGAAGGTGTGGAATTTTTTTGTTTTTAAGATGTTTTTTATATGGGGGTTATCAAGAACTTGAATCTGGGGAAAGACACATATAGAAACATTTGACAGCAATTTTATTCATTAGTGAGTAGTGATAGTTTACAACTGGACAGATTATTGGTGGGTTTGCTTGGAACATAAAAAGGGGTCATTCTCAGTAACCATATTTGGAATATAAAGGTAAATTCATTAGCAGAAATGATTTGTAGATGCAGAATTAGAGTATTTTAAGTGGTGCCTAGGACCACTTAATGGTCCTGGGGGAGTCTTGGACAAATCTTTATTACCAACTTAGGCTTTGTGTTCATGTCAACAAATATTTACTGACGATTTTGTCAAATGGTTTTTGTCAAAATTTGTTTTATGAATTGTAGAGGATAGAACAATATGACAACCTCTGCATTAATGGGGTTTACAGTGTAGCAAGACAGATAAGACAGATGGCTATAATATAAAGTAGAATTTAAAGAGTGGTAAAAGAAATGTACAAAGTGTTAGTCCTGAGGAAAAAAGATCACTTCTGGCTGGAGGAGTGGGGTATAGATCAGGTAAAACTGAGTTTGAGCTGGATTTTGATGGATGAATAGGAGATAGGATTGATGGAGCTAGGTAGGGAATGATATTGCAGGCAGAGGGAACAATGTGAACAGATATACAGATTGGGGGAATTATTAGGCAATAGAAAATAGTCTGGCTTGACTGAAGCTTTAAAATGCAGAAAGGGGAGTAGCTCAAGATTAGCTGAGGCCCAAACTTTAGCAGGGCCTTGAATGTCAAGTTGGAGAAATTTAGACGTTATTTGCTGTGTAATGGAGAACTACTGAGGGGGAGCAAGGGGAAATGGTATCGTTAGAACTAGGCTTTAGGAAGATTATTTTTCCTGGTGATTGTGGAGGGGGGAGGTGAAAGTTCATTTCAGCAACATTTATTAGGTGACCAGTGTGTACAGGTCATTGTAGTATGGCATCTGATCTCTGGTGATGACAGTGGGAACAATTGAAGGGGATGGAAGAGGACAGGAAATAATTGGATAAAAGGACATAATCAAAGAGAGCTGATGTTTCCAGTTTGTTTGACTGGTAATCATGGTGGTGCCATTGGCAAGAACTGTTAAGTTTGAGGTTGGGGGAAGGTTATCAATTTAGATTTGTTTATTATTTAACCAAGGACTTCTCTGTATCATGGACTTCCTAACGTTTTGGTCACAGATCTTTTGACCTTTCTAAAGTTCTTCTCAGATTTAGTGAAACTTATATTTCATGTACACTTAGTCATTTTCAAACTGCTTTTAATCAAGCATTAAAGTAAGCTACTTTTCCTTTGTTTTATATTCTTTATTCTGGATCTTTTTTTGCTCTATAGAATGGGCACTCTTGCTGTCATGTACTCAAGGAATTTTAAAGATGGATTGTAAAACTCAAATTTGAATTGTGTATAATATCTCTTAAGATCATTAAATTGAATTTGCATTGTGTATTTCCTTGTTAACCAGTATGTGTAACATTCTTGTGACCTTGACCCATTTCTCACTGAAAATGGAATAGGACACTTTGCTCTCTGAGAAGAGTATGGTTATTTTTTGAGAATAATAATCTGACATGTAAAAATCACATAGGAGCAAGTTTATCATGGACTAGTATTTAAAAGTGACTTTTTTTTTTAACAAGCTCAAGATCAAGATGATGTGCTGATCGTTGATTCAGATGAAGAAGGCCCTTCAAGTAATGCTGATGTCACTGAGGAAGACTCAGCCCGGAAGAGAAAGTTAGATGATAAAGAACATGTCAACGCAAAGAGGCCACGTACAGAACAGTCTGAAGAGCTAGATGATATTATAGCATTAGACTGAATGAAAATAAACTTCATCATTTTCTTACTGTCTTATGTTATCTGGGCATTTGTGTTAAATGGCCAGAACTAGACTATTTATGTCCTTTGTTCCAAAGGAAAATCACATCACTGACTTGAAAATGAGTCTTTTTCCCCTTGATAAAACATTCATTTGGATAGAACCATTAGAAATATTCCCGTATGCTATATTGAACGTAGTAGCAATTTAGTTTTTAAATACTTGAAGAGAAGTATTTGCTTAAACAGTCATTAGATAAACGATAATACACAGTGCATGTTACAGCTTTTTATGTAAATACCTTTAGGTATAATTCAGTAGTTAAAAATACTGTGGTTTAGTTAAAATTAATACTCTGGTTATAAATATTACACCTTTATTTTTGACTAGGAAAATATTTTAGCTCAAATTTAATTGTTTTTCACATCTTCAGCTAAATTGAGATGTATTCAAAGATGCTTCAAGTGCTGTGTGTTGAAACTTGTTTTAAAATATCAACTGGCACTATGTACATTACTGTAAAACAATGTTAATTTACTCAATTTTTCAGCTTGTACTGCCTGGTATGTCAGCATCATAAAATTTTTGTGTATTGTTACAGTTTCAGGTTATTTATATTTGATGTTTTGTAAAACTCAAATACTCCTATGCTGTACCTTTAAAGGACCAAATAAATGATATTTGAATACTTGCTATACATGCCTGTACAGTTCAAGTTAATGCTGGCATTGTTGTGGGTTTTACATAGTATCAGTATCTTTTGCACACATATTTTTATTTTGAAAAGCCTAAACTATATTTAGGGTTTGAAAAGCCTAGCTCTATGGGAGGGTAATTTTAAAAGTTAACTGTTTATTCTTTTTCTTGAACTGTTAGCTAAAACAGTTGATGAATGTTCTAGAAAGACATGTTCAAGAATAATCTGAGACTTTTGCCTTTTCTGAAGATATTTTGTATGTATATATTTCTTATAATGGGGAAGTCTGTATTTATACTTAAGACTTTTGGGGCTATACATCTGAAGGCCATATTTTGATTTCAGATGTTTGTAAAAATCTAAAGGATGTGGTGGCAGTTAATTGAGTAAGGAGGACAAGAGTGAGGCATTGAGCCTAACATCTGGGTTGCAAAGCCTTAGTGATGGAGAGGATGGTGGCGCCCTCAACCAAAGAATTTAGGCAGGGGGAAGGCCTTGGGAAAAATGAATTCAGTTTTAGACATGTTGAGATTAAGTTTTTTATGGAATGTTTTGAGATGTTTAATAGGCAGTTAGATGTAAGAGTACAGTTCAGGAGAGAGATTAGGGCTGGATAAATGGGTTTGGGTTTCATTAGCATTAAGATGATAAATGAATCCATGGTATAGTGGATGAGATAAATTAGAGAAATAGGGTACAATCCTTAGGAGAGGAGGACTCCAGTGGTTAGTGGGAGTGGTCTGGGATGAAGATACTGCAAAGGAAACAGAAGAGTGATCAAAAAGGAGACCCAGGAAACCTAGGGAGAAGAGAGTGATAGTGTCAGAGGCTGCAGAGAGAGGAAAGGATCAGGACTGAGAAAACACCATTAGATTTGGCAATTAAGAGGCCACTGGTAACTTTGGAGAGAGCAGTTTTCAGTTGAATCCTGAAGTTGGAAGCCAGGCTGCAGAGCAAGCAAAGTAAATGGAGTCATGTTATAGATAGCCTTCTCGAGGAATTTAGTCACAAAAGGATATGGGAGGATAGCTATCAGGGATGGATGGAAGGGAGTTTTGAGGATGGGTTTGTATGTAGTATGGAAGCAGCCAGTTGATGGGAGAGATTGGAGAATAGAGGGGGCAGATGTGCTGGAGATGATGGGATCATTTGTATATACAGAAGGCTTTGCCTTGGCAAGGAGAAGTACCATCTCTATGTGAAACAAGGTGAAACGAGATATGTAGTGTGCTTTAAAACCCTTTAAGGGTTTATTTAGCATTTTAAATGGCAAATAAAATGTTTATTTGGCTATTATTTGGAGCTGGGCAGGAGTCATCTCATCCAGCTTCTACATTTTACCTTAAGGAACTTGGCCACAAATCACATGGTCATTTCTAATTTTTTTTTTTTTTTGCTTTTTAGAGGGGGGAAGGCAAGGCGATTGGGGGTGACTTGCCCAAGGTCACATGGATACACATGGCAAGTAAGTGTTAAGTGTCTGAGGCCAGATTTGAACTCACGTCCTCCTGATTCCAGGGGCTGGTGCTCTATTCACTGCGTCATCTAGTTGCCCCCTAACATGGTCATTTCTTAGCAGGTGCTAAGCCCACATTTGAATTTCCTCTAAATCCATCATTCTTTCCATGATAGGATTGTAGCCATTGAAGGTTTTTGAACAGGTGACTGCCATGATCAGACCTGGGCATTAGGAATATCATTTTGGCAGCTGTGTAAAGACATTTACCTCTGAGCCTATCCAAAGGACATGCAGTATGGAAAGGGTCTAATGGTCCAGATGGGACTATTTATAATCCATCACTTAAAACGTGATGACTGCTAGCCTCCCTGTCAGTCTACAAGATAGTTATCATCATGCTTGTTTTCGGATTCTGGGGTCATGAGTGAAAGATAGTATGACCACAACCTATTATTCTTATAGGTACCTAAAAATACCCAAAGAATAATATGCTACCTGAGATCATGTAACCACTGGTTTCTTCAGTATATTTACTATTGCTTAGACTTCCTTTCTTTTTCCCTTCTTCCCTTTCCTCCTTCCTTTCTTTCTCTGTGAGACCTTGTTTCTGGATTTACTATGCATTTCCCAAACTTTTTTCAAGCAAATTCTACCGCCAGAACATCTTTGGTAATCCTTTTCTTTCCACTTACCAAACTAAATACAGATCTCCATAACCTTTTACTTCTATTCTGAGTCTTCTAATTATTCTCCCAGATTTCATTCCACTAGCCAATTCATTCTGTACACAACTGCCAAAATAATCTTTGTAAAGTTTGACCATATCATTTCCCTGCTCAAAATTTTTCATTTTTCTATTGTTGCTAGGATAAAATACAAATGCCACAACCAGGTATTTAAGACTTTCCTCAGTTTAGTTCCAGGCTACCTCTCCTGCTTTACTCACATCTTACTTTACATATTCAGTATTCTAGGCAAAGTTGACTCTTTGTTTCCCAAACTTGATGTTTTTTCTACTACTTTTGCCTTCAGAAACCATTCTCCCTGCATGAAATGTACTTATATTTCCTGAAGTCCCCTCAATTTTTTGGTTCTCAAATTACCTTGTACTTAAGTGTGTACATGTTGTATTCCTTCAGTAGAATGTAAGTTCCTTGAAGGCAAGGATTGTTTTATATTTGTTCCTTCAACATATCAAAACACATTAGGTCCTTATATGCAAGGTACAAAGCTAGATGCTAAAGCACTTTGCACCAAAATAGACATTAGTATTTATTGAATTAAAGCAAAGAATTTTCAGTTGTGTCTCCTGGTAGGCAAATCTATTAGAAGGTAGCAAATGTACTAGTGTAGTTTGGACTAGAAAAGAATAAAGTTGCATTTCTTTTGAAATGCTCACTAATGGTCTGGCCTTTTTCAAGTAGTCTGATAGTAGTTTTACTGTACTGGGAAGTTTGGGCTACATTTGTGATTGTGTTTCTTAAGTACAAATATTTTCTTTTTTAAAAAGACAGTTTCTCTGGCTTTAGATGTTTGCCCATATTTTTTTTTCTTGTTAGGCATAACTGTCAGACCAATATTTGGAAGGTATGAAGAGGCTGATTTGGCTCAAAAAAGAAATTTAAAATTAGTTTTCCAAAAATGTAATAGGCTGAATTGAATAGTGAGCTCCCCATCACCAGCCATCTTCAAGCAGAGACTGGATATTGTAGTGGGATGTTGTGCTCTTGCTTTTTTTTCTCAACTCAGATCCTATGATTACAAAGGCTGAATTCTGTCCTCTCTGTTCACACTTACCTTTCTTTGTGGCTCTCTCCTTGTATTTTCTAAGCAGATAGGTCATGGTAGCAGAAAATGGGTTCTAGTTTCCAATATTTCACAAATTTATGGTTATAACTTATATGCAACAAAGGATGCACAGAGAACCTTCCCTCTGGAAGAGGTTGGTCTTTGGAAATGCAAGGAAAGGAGCAACAGCAGAGCATAAGGTAGATAGTGCCCTTCAAATACAGAGCAAAGTGATGGCACAGGGGGCATTGATGCCAGCCTTTTCATTAATACCTAGGCCTCCTATTGGTTCTTGGCATTTACCCCTCCTGTCAGTCACTTAGCTCTCCCTTCTTGGTTTTGGGTCTGAGCTGAGAGACTCTGCCTTCCTGGGCGCTGTCCATGTTCTGGGAAACACCCTTGCTCGGAAACATTTCCTAGGCCTCTAGTCACATTAAGGGTTTTGTTCCTGACGGTTATATTTAGTGTTTAGGGAGGATACTACTAGGGTAATCCATGCCAGGTCTGTACAATAAGTACTTGTCCTGAGCCCTGCCAGGACCAGACAGACATTCCTATAAAATTTAAAACTGTGACTGAGGAAATAACCAAGAATGTTCCAACAGGTTCCTTTTAAATCTTGTTTAATTTAAAGTCTGTGTAAGTGGGGGGGTGGGGGTGGGATAAGAAACACTGACCTTGGGCTAGCAGAGAACTGCCTGAGAAAAGATGCCGCTGCGTGTGGGGAAAGGAAGAAAACGATTTTTCAGTTTTCCTCTTGGCTAAAGCTGAATCTGAATAGGGGTCAGTTGTGAAGGCTAGGACCCCGGTGGCATGGAAGCACTGGAGTGCCGCGGAGTTAAGAAGATGAAGTCGGGCTATCTGGAGGTCGCCAGTCACTAGCTTGGGCAGATCCACATAGATGGAAGCTTGCTCTCCAGCTCCAGACGCAGTCTTCCCACACTCAAGGGTCTGTGGCAGGCGCCCGCTGCCTCCCCTTCCTCCTCGAGTGGGCTGAACAGCAGAAGTTGACAACCCAAAGTCTAGGGTTGGCATGGCCCGTCCTGGAGAAAAGAACCTGAGATAGGCCAGTGAGCCACCTCCCATCTCGCGCCCGGCTCGCAGCCCGACTCTGGGACGGTCACCCCCTTACAATTTTCACATTCCATGGCCGCAGCGCCTCGTCTCCTTCCTCGCATTCCTGCCCCTGGAAAAGGAGTCCCTCCTCTTTCCGGACGCAGCAGAGCCCCGAGACCCCGCGGAAGGAGAGGGGCGGAGAAGGAAGGGGAGGGGGAAGAGAGACACAACCAAACTCTGTAGTCCAAATTCCTCCGCGCCGCGCGCTGGTCCCTGTGCTGAGACCGCGCCTCGCCTGCGGGGGCCGGGCTCCCGGGACCTCGCACCCAGTGGCTTCCGCCCGGTTCCATAGGGGCCCGGGCCGGATGGACTCCGAGGCCTGGACGATGCAGCCGCCGCCGCCGCTCGGCCTCAGCGTCAGCCTTATCCTCAGCCGCAGCAGGAGGAGGAGGAGGCTGTGGAGGTGACGACTCGGCGCTGCGGTTCGGCCAGAGCCCCCGCCCGGGAGGAGCTGGAGCCGGAGCCCCGCGCGCCTGCTTGGCCCGGGGCGGGGCGACTCCGGGGACCGGGCCGGGGCTGGGCCATGCAGCGCTCGCAGGCTGATGCGGCCGCTCTGCTCCGCGCCAGCGCGCTGCTGGCCGATCTGTCCCTGGCGGAGCCGGTATCGGACGGCTGGTGCCGGGGGCGGCCAGGGCAGCGGCCTGCGCCCCCGGAGGAGGCGATCCCCGCCCGTTCCTGGAGGGTGGACGGGGGCTGCTTGGAGCCCGGAGGCTTCCTAGAGCGCAGCCAGCGGCGGGCAGCTTACGAGGCCCCCGGCGCCCGCCTGGCCGCCGCCTCTCCGGAGCCCGGCGCCAAGGCCTCGGGCAGCTCCCGTGGGACCAACCTGGCAGACTCGGAGGGCTGCGGAAGCCGACCCTGCAGCGCTCGCACCAGCGGCATCAGCCTGGGCTACGACCAGCGACACGGCAGCCCACGCTCCAGCTGCTCCGACCCCCGGGGACCGGGGCCACCCGAGCCACCCCACGACGCTGCGAGCCCCGGGCTGGCCCGGCTCGGCACCGCCCCTGCTCGCCCCTCCTGGTGCGGAGGCCCTGGAACCGGCGGCAGCGCCCGCTCCAGCGTCTCCAGCCTGAGCTCCCGGGGCTCGACGGGTGCCCACGCCGACCTCCTGCTGCTGCCACCCGCCCCGCCGCCCTCGGGCTTTGCTGGCCATGCCCAGCCCGCGGCCGGAGCCCGGCTTCAGCTGCCCTTCCAGGTGACCGCGGCCCGGGAGGGCGGCCCCAGCCCCGCCGAGCGGAGGCTTGAGGCACTGACCCTGGAGCTAGAGAGAGAGTTGGATCAGAGAACGAAGAAGGAGTATTTTGGTGAGTGACCTTTGACCCGAATCGTTTCCGCTGGAAGCGTCTGTCAAGCCCTTGGATGGGGGCAGGAGGCAAAGACACGAGAAGCAAGAGATTGGGTCCTGGTCCTGGGAACATTGGCTAGAAAGACAAGACTGCTTGCCGTTCTCTCGAAGTTCCCAGGTCGGCCCAGGAGTCCTGAAGAAGAGAAAGTCAGGGTTGGGGATCCAGGGAGGGCTTCATGGGGAGGTGCCAGCGACTTGAGCTGCCTCTTCAAGGGTGGGCAGGATTTGGGAGGAAGAACTGGAGGATGGGAAATTACCTGCGTAAAGGTCAGGAGGCTCAAGAAAGTTATTGGGGGTGGGTGTGGGAGGGAAGATCAGTCCTCTTGGACCTCACGATGGATGAGGGGGAAACTTCCCGGCAGAGAATTTGGAAAGGCATTTATTTGCCCTTTACTGATAAAGGTTTGAAAATTGTGTCCCATCTGTTCTTGGCCCCCCTCCTCTAGCTTTTAGCGAATAGGACATCACAACGTTAATCTCTAAGTGCAATGAAGAACAAGATTTTCTGATATTAAAGTGTGTTTTTATAAAACAAAGTTTATAACAAATCACGTTAAAAGCACCCCTTCTTGCACTACTCTCCCCACCCTCTTCTCTTTATGAGTGAAAGACAAGAGGGATAAGTTGAGGCAAGGTTGTAGATTTTAAGTGCTAGGTTAAGAAATTTGCATTTGTTCCTATAGGCAACAGGAAAGATAACTAGAAGGTTTGGAACAGGGGAGTGACATGGCCATACCTATGCCTTAGGAAGAGTATTAATTTAGCACTTGTATAGAAAATGAATTGAAGAGGGTAGAGGCTGGAGTCAGGAGGTATTTCTTGGTTAGGAGACCATTACAATAGTCCAGAGGAGTGGTGATGAGGTCCTGAAATAGTATAGTTGGTCATGTGAGGAGAAAGAAGAGGATGGATGAAAGCGATATTGTGTGGTAGAACTGACAGGAGTTCCTGGTTAATTGGATGAGAGGCCAGGGAGGGAGCAGTCTGAGGTCACTGAGGTAGTGAGCCTGGTATACCTGCCTAGGGACCTTTTGCTGTGCTCAGTTTCTTGACCTTTTCCCTTTCCCAAACCACATATTTATGCACAATAAGTTAGGACATTGGACAACTAATGTTCCTAGAAGACTGCAAATCCAGTCTTGTCAAATGTACTAGTTGCAATTCCATTGGGGGGGGGGGGTCCCTGTAGAATTAGCTTCTAGGCTGTCAGCAAATTTGAATTTTCATATTTTTGATTTTTTTAAAAAGAGAGTATAAACTATATACAATGACCCCAAAATCTTCATGCAGTTTTCTAAAGCTTACAACTGCACCAAGACTTTTGGGACAGCACGTAAATCATATACGTGTACCTTTTTCTGAATTGTTCTCCCTTGGACTAGGAGACTCTCTCTGCCCCCAGACATTTAATTGGACTATCTCTGGAACATTCTTCTCTGGTGGCACTTACTGGGGGTTTCTGGCCTATGGAGTTGGAGATTTAATTCTGTTCAACAAACATTTATCTGAGTGTCTATCACAGCTGGGTTCTTGCTTGGTTTGAAAGAAGCAAAGATGCACGATAGTCTCTGTCCTCAAAGCACCTAGAGTCTAATTCAGTGAATAGGTGTGTCTCTAGATTGAGGAAGAGAAAAGTGTAATTATAGTGGGGAAGAAGGGAAGATCTGCCTAGCCATGGCATTGTAGGCATTCCTACCTGTACTTTACATGTGCCCAGTATGTGCCTATGTAAGTGTGTGTTGTCTACCTTGTGAGGTAAACTGTACAAGAAATATTCCTGTTTTGCAGAGGAAGAAACTAAGATTCTAAGAGGGTAAGGGGCTTGTTCATGGTGATGTTGCTAGTAAATAAATGTCTGAGGCAGAATTTGAATCCAGGTTTCCTAGTTTCAGGTCCATTGCTCTATTGGACTATTGATATTATTGCTGTTCTGAATCTGCAAGCTAGTTGAGGGCATGGACTGTTTTGCTTTTGTCTTCATATCTCCAGTGCCTAGTATAGTGCCTGGCCCTTAATAAATAAATTGTTGATTGATTGACCTGTTTGATTTGAGGGCTATTTTATGGGAACAAACCTCTCCAGCTAGGCTGAGGTCAGCACTTCCCCTGAGATTGACTGTACTGGCAGGTTGGAGGGAATGAGTCCTTTGATGATCTGGATGCTCTTTGTCCCCTGTTATAATACCCTGAGACAGACACTGTACTGGGTTTACAGGATATTGTGGGTGGGGGTGCATTGCCTATGTCATACATAGACAAGTACCTCAGGTTGGTGATAGTAAGAAATCTCTTAGGGGATCTAATTAGTTAATGGGGTCATGGGGTCTCCAAGGTGAAGAGAGAAAGTTCAAGGAATATTTCTTTGTGATTTGGGCCAGTAAAGAGCTGAGAGGAGGGGTATCAGGAGAAGTGAGCTTCTGGAACATAACCGTATTCATATCATCCTGTTGCCTTGATAGAGCTAGACTATGTTGTTCCTTACCGTGGGAAGAAAAGGAGTTTGTGTTCCTTGGAACAGGAACCAGGTGGGGAGGACTTTGTCCAGCCTCTGGTGCCTTTTTGCCACTAACTGTCTCAGACAGAATTTAGAATTTGGGATGGTACCATAATGACCTCCTATGGATGTCTGTTATTGAAACTGGATTGGAGGGAGGATGGTGTACCATGCTGAAGAATGGAAGCTAGTATATATCAGAGGGAGGACCTGAACTCAGGTCTTTCTGACTCTAAGATCAGCTTTCCATTTGATGGTTAGATGTTCTCTAAAAGTTCACTTCTAGTTATAAATTAGAGTTTTAAATCTTAATCGTGTGTGTGTGTGTGTGTGTGTGTGTGTGTGTGTGTGTGTGTGTGTATGTGAGATGTCCCCTTTGGAAGTTTAGTGGAGCCTGTGGACCCCTTTTCATTTTTTTAAATGCATGAAATACATAGGATTACAAAGAAAACCAATTATATTGAAATACAGTTATCAATATATTAAAAAGAAGAATTTCATAGACTCAGGTTAAGAACCTCTGCTCTAAATCTTTTGATCCTATTTGTACGATGGAGTGCCTGCCCTCGTGAGATTCCTAGCCAGATTTGGGAGAGGGGGAAGAAAGAACAAACACAAACGTGTGAATCTGTGGTATAGGGTAGATTGTATGAAATTTGAGAGAGGTATGTATGAGGTACTGTTGAGCTCTAATAGAGCTGAGGAAGGAGGGAACCAGGGAAAGTTTTTTAGAGGTGGGGTGTGGGACCATAACTATTAGCTAGTCTAATCCTTTCATTTTAAATGGAGGCCCAAGGAGTGAAATTAACCAAGGTGTCCTCCTGAGCTTTCCATCCTTTCTTCCTTAATAGATATTCAGTTGAGGTTTGCTGAATTGTAATACAAATTCGAATATGCGTATAATAGCTGTCTTAGTTCTGCCCCAATATTTCCTGCTGTTAATTGGAACCACACCTATTCCTTTTATCCTTCAGCTGCCCTTAGTGGAGATAGATAGATAAATTCCAACCTTTTGAATATTAAATAATAACAGTGTTTTTATGTTTATATAGCACTTTATAGCTTACAAAGTGATTTTATTACAGCGAGGTAGAGAGTGCAAGTGTTCTGATCCTCGTTTCACAGATAAGAAAACTGAGGACCGTAGAGCAGAAGTGAAGTGGTCATACTGCTAGCAAATATCAAGCCAAGATTCGAATCCAGGTCTTCTAATTATATGTCTAATGCTTTTTCTCTTCAACTATGTTGTTTTACCAAAGAATGATCTTGTCCTAGGCGAGGAGGTGGGGTGATGGAATTTCTTGGTTCTCTGGTAGGGTTGATGTAATTCTCTTGAGAGTGTGGTATATAGAATGCCAAGGGAGAGCCCTGACTTGTACTCAAGCCTCAAGTCCGAGATCTCTGACTCTTGGGTTCTGTATGGTGATAGTCATATATGTCACTGAATCTATTATACTTTGGAAATGAGGACCTGCAGGGAGGGGAGGCCACACAGCAGGGCCAGAGGCTTGGGAGGTTAAAGTGTTCTCCTGTGAATTACTAAATATTCTTTTTCTTTTTCTCCTTTAGGAGTTTGTATAAAATGCAGAACGGGCATCTATGGTGCGAGTCAGGCCTGCCAGGCAATGGGGAGCCTTTACCATACCAACTGTTTCACGTGCTACTCCTGCGGTAGGTGCACTTAGCTCAGACACCAGTACAGGGTGTGCCAGACTGGGTAGATATGTACCCATAGATGTACAAATAATGTAAAAGACATATAGACATACAACCAGGGGACATGGGAACACATACATAAAAGACATGGATTTTCTAGTGGCACGTATGTAGACATGCGTGAAGAAGATAGCAGGGGTCACCAGGGAACTCCTGACTGGTCTCTGGTGACTGAAGGTCCATAAAAGAGGATTGGTGATAGCACTGGTGGGATGGACTCTAGTGGAGGAACCTCCTTACCTGTGGTATAGAATTGTGGAAATAGCTCTACTCTTATCTTTGGGACTGTCCTTTCTTTGTACATGCTTTTTCTCTCTTGGACTTCCAGCAGTTTGGTAGAGAGGGAAGGGGATTTTCTCCTATCCTTCTTACACCTACTCGTTGGTGGCTTTGGTGGCTTTCTGGAAGTCCAAGGGAGTGGGAAGGTGTACAATGAGAGAAGAGTCCAAAAAAGATGGATGGGATAATTTTTATAGGATAATTTACCCCTGCCACAGATGGGGACTAACAAGAACAAATGTATACACTAGAAGAGTTAATATGATAGAAATGGAGGTTTGGGAAAAGCTAGGCATGGGAAGGCAGGGATTGGCTAGAGGGGGAGTGGGCTTTGTTGGCCATGCCACGCCTTATAGCAATGTCAGGGTTGGGTTTTTTCTGGGAAGCTAGGGGACCTGAGATCAAACATGAAGATAAATACTGGGGTCATGAATAAGTTATTGGATTACTTGCTTTAAAAAATTTTGTATTGATATATTTTATTTTTACATCATTTACATTTCCCTTTATATGTTCCTTACCTCTGCTCCCCGAGGACTATCTCTTATAACAAACAGTAAAAAACTGTTCAGCAAAATTAACCAATACATCAAAGAAGTCTGAGGTTCCCAGCAATATTCCATAGCACCTCCCTCCCTCCCTCATATCTCTTCTTTGGGTCAAAGCATAGTCACTGGAATTTCATAGTATTTGGTTTCAGTTGTTTTATTATTGTTCTTTCCATTTATATAGTTTTAGTCACTATGGATATTAGGCATAGGGAATTAAAACTTGACACATTTGGCAAGTAGGCAGCTGCTGAAAGTTTTTGAGTAAAGGAGTGACAGGGATCTGTCTCTGTAGGATGATTATTTTGGAAGTAATAGGAGGATTGAATTGGAGGTATAGAATGTAGGGGTAGTGTTCAGAGGCTATTGCTGTTGTCTAGGTGGATGATAATGAGAATTTATTCTAAGGTGTGAGAGATGTGGTAGAGGTAGAATTAGACATGACTTTGTAAGGAAATGTAAGAAGGAAGGCAAAGGAAGAGTCAAGCCTAATCCTAAATACTCAGGAGCCTGGAACATTCATCTCGAGCTGACACTGACTCGTTGATAGTTACTCTTTGTGAATCCCTCTAACATTACTCTCATTTAGCCCACATTTTTCTAGCATGCCTGTAAGTCAGCTCTACTTCTTTGTCCCCTCCAGCATCTCAGATTCAGCTTGTCTATAAACCAAACTGTTCTCAGAATCATTTGGGTTTGTGTGTTCAGAATTTCTTTCATGAAAGCATTCCATCCCTCTTGGGCTGACCTCCCCTATAGAATTTTATGTATTCTAATTCTCTTTTCTCTGAAACCTTTGCTTTCCTCTCTCAAATCTAGGGCATATGCCTAATTATACTAAACTTTCTTCTTCTCTATGAAAAATCCTGTGATGAAGTTACAACCTCCCAAAGTTCCCATTATTTTTTTGTTTTTTTTTAGTCTCTTTTTAGTTTTCAACATTCATTTCTAGAAGATTTTTAGTTCTAAATTTTCTCCCCCCTCTCTCTGCTTCCCCCTTCCCAAGATGGCATACAATCTGATATAGGCTATCTATGTACAGTCATGTGACATACAATCATGTTTCCACAGTAGTCATGTTGTAAAGAAGAATTAGAAACATGGGGGAAAACCACGAGAAAGAAGAAGCAAAAAAGAGAGAAAATAGTATGCTTTGATCTGTATTCAGACTCCATAGTTTTTTCTCTGGATATGGATAGCATTTTCCATCATGAATCATTTGGAATTGCCTTAGATCCTTGCATTGCTGAGAAGAGTTAAGTCTGTCCAAGTTGGTTATCACACAATGTTGCTGTTACTGTGTACAGTGTTCTCCTGGTTTTGCTCACTTCACTCAGCATCAGTTCATGTAAGTCTTTCCAGGTTTTTCTAAGGTCTACCTGCTCATCATTTCTTAAGTTCCATCATTTCTACGTCAGCAACAATTCTTTCTTGTTAGCATTTCCCTTCAATACTTCCTTCACTTTTGAAGAATGAATTTATTGCACAGCAGGTCAGAAATCTATTAGTTTCTCTCCTTTTGGTGAGGGGATAACTCAGGCAGATGTCCAGGTAATTGCAGTTTCTCATTCCTTCTAAAGTATGCCTCCATGCCAGGTTCATGGTGATTCCTGAACTTTTCATATACTTCCTTTGTCTGGGTGGACAATATCCCTTCAGCATCCATTGATCTTCTCCGTTGGTTGTTAGATTTCTTTATCTTCTCAGTATTATCTTATACATTACTACTTTACTCTTCCAAAGGCCAATTTCAGTATCAAGCTCCATCATGTCAATGATATCTTTGAAGTCAGATTTACCTCTTTGATGATCTGAAAAAGAAGGGACATAGCAATAGGAGGAAAATCAGAGTGGAGCATTGCCATGGAAGGTAAAGGGAGATCTAGTAGGAGGGGATGGTCAATAGTGTTAAACTGAACAGAGAAATCAAGGTTGATGAAAACTGAGAAGAGGTCAGTTGGATTTAACAGTAGGGATTGTGAATAACCGTGGTCAGATCAGTTTTGGAGGGAAATGAAGGCATTTAGCATTTCCTTTCTCCTTGTCCATTACCTAGGGAGGGAATAGAGGGTATTGTGGTGTTGCCAATCTGTTTTCTTGTTTCCTGTACCTCTTTCATAGGGAGAAGACTCCGGGGCAAGGCCTTTTACAATGTAGCTGGGAAAGTCTACTGTGAGGAGGATTTCCTGGTGAGTTTAGGACTTTGGTTGTCTCTCCTCTGTGAGGCTGATGGTGGTGGGAATGCTGATGGAATAGGAGTAGGGGATGATGAGTCATAGCTGGGCTAGCTCCCCGTCTCTCCCCATTTGAGGTAAGATACAACGGTGATCCCCCTCCAGACAATAAAGGAGCATATAGGACAGCCTCCTCCTCTCCTGCTACGTCATGACTAGGGATGGGAAAATAGGGACAGGGGAATGCCTTGGAGGGGGGTATGTTGAGAGAGCAGGAGGGGGTCCTTAGCAGTGGCTGGTAACATGACTAGTTATAGGTTCTGTGTCCTCACTCTCAGTACTCAGGGTTTCAGCAGACAGCCGATAAGTGCTTCGTGTGTGGACATCTCATCATGGAGATGGTAAGAAAACCCAGCTTTCCTCACCCTAGACCCCAGATTACCTCCTTCAGGGCCCTACAGAACTTCTCTCAGAAGTTTCCTCTGTTTGTTCTCTGACTTCCAGAGGCTCCAATGAAGCCTGTTCCCTGGGTTGGGGTGTGGGTGCCTCCTGAGAGATCTAGGTCTTTCTGCTGTAAATTTGGGTGTCTCTGTGTTTCTGAATGTATCTCTCTGTTTCTTGCTTTCCTTCTCCCTCTCTGTATCATCTTTTTCTCTCTGTGTGTTTGTTTCTTTCTCTGTCTCTTCTGCCTCCAGATTCTCCAGGCCCTTGGGAAGTCCTACCACCCTGGCTGTTTCCGATGTGTTGTATGTAATGAGTGCTTGGATGGCGTCCCTTTCACTGTGGATGTCGAGAACAATATTTACTGTGTCAAAGATTATCACACGTGAGTGACTTAGAGGCTGTGGGGTCAAGGGCCTAGTGTGATACTGTGACATGTGTGACCTTGAAACCTATGTGACCTTGTGATGTGTGTAGCCCCAGGGCAGCTGTGGATGATCCTGGTCCAAAGGCATGATGCCCTGTCATGCCATAGGATCATAGGAAAGGACATTAGAGGTCATCTGATCTAACCCCCTCATTTTACAGATGAAGACAATGAGGCCAAGAGGTCAAGTGACTTGCCCAGAGTCACACTGGAAGTAAGTGACTGAGCTGGGGTTTGTGCCCATATTCTCTGACTCAGAATCTAGTGCTCTTACCCCTGCCCTGAAGCCTTTCTCCTCTGCCAGGCTGTGACATGGCCTAAAACTGGGCTCATTCTCCTGCCTCATGTGAACCCCTTGCTCATCGTGGTATGTCTCTGGCCTATTTGTTGTTACTGGCTTCCTTGTCACCGTCTCTGATTCTGTGAGTCTGTTTCTCAGATTGAAGCATTAAAGGTTTTGCCTTCTTGTCCTTTTCAATGCAGAAAGGATCACAATAACAATATCAATTATAATCGTAACTCATCCTTAAAGCATTTTACAGTTTACAAATGTACTTTCATTACAACAAACTTCTGTAATACAGTTTCTATCATTCACTCCATTTTACTGATGCTGACAGAGACTGAGGGAGTTGCCCAAGGTCACACAGCTATTAAGTACCTACTGACTTCACCTTAAGTTCTGGGTCTGTTATTGTTCAGTCCCTGGACTAAGTGATTCCTTGTGTGGCCTTTGAATAACTTTTCCCTTCTTGTTGTGGGACTTTGGCTTGTTTCTCTTTTTTGTTTCCTCAGGTATTGGACCCTGGATGAGTCATTCTTGTGCCTAGGGCTGAACCAGGCCATATATAACATATCCTGGGAAAATCTGTATCTCCTCAGAATGAGGAGAGCCTAGACATTGCTTAATCACTGTCTCAGGCCATGGAACACAAGGCAGATGAAATATCCACACATAGGGCTCTTGGGAGATCCCGTGCCATCAGATTCAATATCCACAGGCCATGGAGTCAGAATCTCTGGGTTAGAAGGGTCCTTACAGTTTTCTAGTCAAGCCAGTATCTGGGCTGGAGCCCCAATACTACACCCAATTCAAATAAACAAGCATTTAGTAAGCACTTACTGTGTACAAGGCACCGTGATAGGGATAGAGGATTCAAAGATGAACATGAAAGACAGTCTCTGTCCTCAGGAAGTTGCCCTTCTATGGGGAGATATAGCATATAAACAGAGAAATAAATACAAGATAACTTGACACTGATGGTCGTTCAGCCTCTCTCTGCCATAATATCTCCAGTGATAGGGAACCTGTTAGCCTCTCAGGACGGTTCATTCGACTTTTGGGTAACACTAATTATTATAAGCAGAAGTCTGATTCCCCTTCATGTCTGTCCGTTGCTGCTGTTTCTGAACCCTGAGGCCAAGCAGAGCAGTCCACTCCTCACTCTTTCATGGATGGCCCGTCAGCCGCTGGAAGGCAGTTCTGCAGGCCAACCATCTTCAGGCTCTTTCTCAGATGCTTTTAGGGCATGCCTGTCAGTCTCCTCTTAGGTGCCCTCCTTAGGCTCCACAACAGTGTATCAGTTTCCACTGGCAGGTAGTGTGGAGAGCCTGCTGGACTTGGAGTGGGGAAGGTGTGGGCTCATTGCTGTCCCTGGCACCAACCAGATGTGTGATTTTGGGCACGTCATCAGGTCTTAGTTTCCCCATTTCCATTAATGTATCCATTGAAGACAATATTATCTGCAGTGTCTCAGAGCCAGCTTGCAGCCTCGTATGGCACAGTCTAGGATTCCCTCATGATCCTGGTTGCTCTCTTGTGGACATATTCCAAGTTGTCAATGTCTTTCCTAGATTATGGTCCCCAGAACTGAACAGAATACTGTGTGGTCTAATCAGGACAGAGTATGGTAGTAATATCCTTTCTCTTGCTCTGGACACTAACATTTCTTTTTTGTGTCATTAATAGTAATTTTCCTATTTGACCTTGCACCATCTCTTATTTTAAGATTTTGTTTAAATATCGTATTGTTTAACTTGGACCATATTTATTTCTTGTCTCCTGCAACAAGACAGTGGGCACCGTAAAGGCTGGGGCTACTACTCTCAGAATCCCCCATGTTGCCACACATATAATAATTGCTTAATTATTTACTGGCAGATATTCCCATGGTATGTGTATCTACGTGATGGGGCTTCTCTCCAGCTCCTATGTGCTTTTTGTATGTTCATCAGGATGATGGGGCTCTCCTTCCTCTCCCCCATCTGTGTCCCATCCTCTGTACATGTGTATCACTTAGATGGAGTTCTTTCTCTAAATGTTCCATGTGAGTCATAGGATTTAGAAATAACAGGAGTCTGTGTACAAGTGAAAGTAAAAGACTGAAATGGGAAACATGGGAGGGACTAAGATGGAACCAAGAAACCAAACAGTGAATGAAAGAGCTCAGGTGTCCTGTGGGGTGGCGGCGGCGGCGTCGGCGGCAGTGAGTGTGACAGGAAGAGTGAGTAAGGGATGGGGAAAAAAATCAGGGAGGTTGGCTGAATACATGTGCCCATTACTGATGGAGGGGGCCCTGTGAAGGAGCCAGACTGCTGGCTCTAGGGAAGACACCTTTGAATTGTTGGCATGTGATTCCTCAGCTTCTGACTCCTCTTTCTCTCTTTTTCTCTTTTTTTCCCCTTCAGCGTTTTTGCACCCAAATGTGCCTCATGTACCCGACCTATCCTTCCTGCAAAGGTAGGGGTGTGTTATAGCTTTGTGATGTACGTCTTTTGATTCCCCTGGCTTTGTTCTTGGGTCCACTTAGGCCAGGATCTCTGCCAGCCAGGGGCTGGGGCTGGGTAGTGAGACCCGGGGCTAGAGGTCTGTCCTAAATATTTCAAGGATATGCATAAAACTTTTTTCAGATGCAAGAACACTGTCTAGTCATATCCATGTATGTTGTTCTTTGTTTTCAAAGAGGGCTAATGATATTACTCAGGTGTGCATACACAGGCTAGCCATGTACTCGTATGTTGTTGTTCATCCTTCATTTTTGAAGGGGACCAATGACAGTGCAGGTGATGTCTTGACCTGCTCACGAATTGAATTTAAGTAAGGCAGAGTGTACAAAGTCATCAGTCTCACCCTCTCTTCCTGAGTCATCGAGGTCCAGTGGCAGGACGAAAGTCAAGATGACTGACAGTGGGCCAGGATGCAGTGGATGACCTTGGCTTCTTCCATGCCTGACCAAGTTCTGGGGGTTCCGTAGCACCTGCTTTTCAGCTTCTTTCATGGCTCTTGGAACAAATTGTTCTTATCCACTCGTTCCTCCAGGGAAGGTCTTGACATGCTTGGGGTGGGCATCCCCAGTTACCCTCAACCTAGTTTAGCCCATCTGCCAGGAGAGCACTAGCACCTCTGGTGTGAGGGCTGCTGAGCCCTTTTCAGGGCTGCTCTGTATCTACAAAGCTGTTGAAGCACATGTATGGGTTTGTCTATGTAAGCATGCACTCATATGTTTATTATCTTGTATCTCTTTCATTAGGGCTGTGAAGAGACTATCAGGGTGGTGTCAATGGATAGAGATTACCATGTGGAATGCTATCACTGTGAGGTATGTCCAGGGGATTTCTATGGGGTTTTGGGAAGGGTCCTTCAGATTTACTATCAGTTCCCACTTTTTTTTTTTGGAGGGGAATGCAGGACATTTGGGGTTAAGTGACTTGCCCAAAGTCACATGGCTAGTAAGTGTTAAATGTCTGAGGCCGAATTTGAACTCAGGTTCTCCTGACTCCAGGGTTGGTGCTGTATTCACTGCACCACATAGCTGCCCCAGTTCCTACTCTTAATGTGTTCCAAGATGGGCAGTAGGTTTAAGAACAAAATGGGGAATGAGCTTATGGTGGGAAGTGGTCTCAGGATAGGGATATTGGACCTTTGGGCCATAGACTATCAATGAATCCCTTGCATGTATACAGAATTCTGGCCCTGGGTAGAGCACCAGGCTGGCTGTGAAGGAGGGGACTGGTTATGAGTGCTGATGATATTGCACTGGGGCATCTCATTCTACAGGATTGTGGGCTTCGTCTGAATGATCAAGAAGGCCGCCGCTGCTATCCCTTGGAAGGCCACCTGCTGTGTCGGAGCTGCCACATGGGACGCCTCCCCACCCCAGCCCTGACCAGCTATACTATGCATATGACAGAACTCTGATGGACTCCCTATTGAATCAGAGCCCAGGCCCAAGCCCAGGGGAATTTTTTCAGTTCCTTAACCAGGTGCTTCTTTAGGCAGAATGAGGTGAGGGTCTCTGCCCTACCTGCCACCCAGGAGAGTTTCTGGACCAGAGTAGGGCCTTCCCACTGATCCCCTCAGACATATATGGCCCTCTTCTCCTTGGGCTTTTACATCCTGAGAGATAGCTGTGGAATAGAACTGGTTCCTACAAGTTTCTTCATGCTAGGGCTGGGCTGGACCCTATACTCCCTTGCCATGAATTAATTTGAGCCACTTTTTCTTTTAGATCCTAGAGTAGCAGCCTTGTGGCCCTCTCCCCATAGGTCTATGAATCAGCAAACCCTGGGCCCCATGTACATGGGATTGCTGAAAATGGGGATGACCTAGGTCCTGTGGAGCCCAAGTTAGGTCACCTCCTGTCATCCAGGATGTGTTCAATCCTGTAGGAGTTTTGAGCTCTTAGTTTGTCTCTATCTTCAAGTTTGAGTGGTCTCTTCACCTTCCTTCCCAAACAAATATTCTAGTCTCAGGGATCCCAGAACCCAACCTGGTTTGGTACAGGATTATTGATAGAGGAGGTCAGACAGAGGAATGGAAGGGATGCCTAGACTCTGAAAGGGAGCAGGTTAGGAATTGGACATATCCTAGTTTTGGTATAAACTTTCATTACTCTCCTGGGACCACCTTTTTCAGGAAGTCTAGTGGACCATGTTGGTTGCTACCCAGTGGTAGATCTGTTTTGTTGTGCCTTCAAGACCCGTTGTCTCTGAGCTTTTCTCCTCTATTCTGAAGCAGATTGAAATTGTGATTGTCCCCACGTCTCTTCATAGACCATCCCTGAGCCTAGTGACTTTGAGAGCAGAGAGCTCTAGGCTCTGGACAGGTAGGGTCAAGCTCCATAGGCCAGAATGAGATGCTCCTGGGGATTGTGCCCTTACGTGTTATGGTACATTGCCTAAGGCAATAGTGCTATATCTAGACCAAGGAAGGCAGGAACCATTGTCTTCAGGCACCCTCCTGCTCTCTCTTGGCTTTGTTCCCACCACTAGCCAGAATATGGAAAAGGATGGAGTATGGACGACCAGGGAACAGTGTGTCTGGGTTGGGTTAGGAAGCACGGAGTGCTGCAGAGTTTTGGGGAATTGTGGTGTGTTTGTCTGTCTTCCAGAGGAGGGCAGCATATTTCATGAGGATGAGTGCTGTGTAGTGGTTGGAGTTAGTGTGTTTGCATGTGGCTAGAGAGGGTGATTGGTTAGCATGTTGTTTGAAGCATGCCTGGTTAGGATGAATGTTGTGTGATCGGGTCAAATGATATGCTTGTATGTAATTGGCCAGGATAGTGTGCCTGTGTGTGTGCTAGCAGAACGACAAAAAGCAGCTGTTTGCCCATGTCCTTTCCTGGGTTTCCTGTTAACTACCACATACTATTCACATCAGGCAGTACAGGAGGTGGTTAGGGGAGAGGGGAGGCTCAGGACTGGTTGGATCCTCTGTGGGCTTTGTTCTAGTGAATGTGGGGAGGGAGTGAAGTAGACTTCTATTGGGGGTGATAAGGGAGGTGGTCCATTCCTCCTTTACTACAGGCTGAGAATGGTCTCTCCCTCATCACTGCTTTATCACTATCCTTTGTCATTCTTCTTACCCCTTTTTTGGGTCCGTTTCAGGTTCCTGGACTCCAAGGTGCCTGACTGTGACAGTGTGGGTGCCTAAGGTTGTGAGTGCAAGTGTCAGAGTCTGTGTGTCCTGGTACATGTTTATGTTGTGGCAGTGGTTGTGATTGCATGTGTGGCTATGACTAGGGGCTGAATCTAAGGGCACAACTTCCTGAGGGGCCTTTAGCTATCAAGACTCCCTGAGGAGAAGGATTTTGAGGGAAGCATAGGAAGGGGCCCCACAGAAGACCCTGTTTCCTTGTGCTGCAAGAGAAGTGTATTTACAACTTCATTGTATAGTTGATGCCAGGACAAAGGCTATAATTTGACTTAAATTAAGTTTTTTTTTCCTTTGAGAATATTTTCATTTTCTTTAAGAGAATATAGTTTTCTTCCAAGAACTTGGACCAAGGTTGTTTCTGAAACTTTGTAGGAAATCTTCTAAATGCCCATTTTGTATATCATGAAGCTGGTTTGTGCAGGGCACACAATCCAGTTTAACTATTTTTATATGAAGTTTTCTGTCGCCTCAGAATGTGCATCTGTCTCCTCGGGGGCTTCAGAGCATAGGGGAATGGGGTATGGGGAGACGGGTTGCTTTCATTTCTGTGTTCAATTCCTTCAGTCTTTAAGGAAATGGATCTTTTGGGGGAAAAACAGATTTATTTATTTATCTAAAAGATTTGCTCATCCTTTTTTTAAGTTATCACTGGGATTTTGTTCTGTCCAATAAACATGTTTTACAGCTGCTTCTTGTGGTATTGGGTGTGGGAGATGCTGTATGATGGGATATGAGCCTGTAGCCCTGCCAGTCTGAGACCTCAACTTGCTCAGTGGCCTCAGTGGGTCCAGGAAGAATTTTGTCTTCTTTGTAAACCTTCTTCTCTATCTAAAATATACTGTTTGGTACAGAGACTCAAGATGATTTGGCCCCAGAGGTGAGGTTTGCTTAATGTTTTATACCTTGTCCAGTCTTCAATATAGAGGTTGGATTTGGCTCTATTTCCTTCCCTTGAGAGAGGGAATTGTCTTTGGCTTCAGTCTAGTAACTCTGGTAGAATGCTCTGAGAATCAGGAGGCCTCTCAGAGAAACCTGTGTTTCTCAAGAATAGTCAGCATTCTTTCAAGGGCTGTGAGAGGCCAGAAGAAAACAGCATCTATACACGGTCTGCTTTCAGTCATTCAGGTCGTTTTACATGTAGCTCACTTTTTACCCCATCCTGTGGTTTCCATGAATTGCTGGGTTATATCCTGTTTTGGAAGTAAGTATACCTTAGCTTGAGTCCCCAGATCACCTAGGAACCTCTAAAAATCATCTGAACTCTCATTTGCACCAAGCTAATAAAGTAGCCTAACAGTCTGTGTTTTGAAAGTAAAACTCTTTATTGAGAAGAAAATAATTGCTGGTGGAATAGTGGAAACATTCCTTATCCTAATCTCTGAGTTTTGAGTGTCCTTCACCATGAGTCATTTCTTCTTGGCCCGCTTGCATTTAGTCATCTTGTTAAAGCCAAACTCAATTTCTCGGTTCCTTCAAATTATTTTTCGTAGCCAGCAAAAAGGGTTTTGATTGGTTCCTTCCCTGTTCTGTAATGGGTACTGCTCTAAATGCTTTCTGCAGATGATATTCTACCTTCCCCATAAATCTCTTTGCTATCAGACTCCTGATGAAATGCGTCTCACATTTAGGCACAAAGCTCCTTGGGGAAAATGAAATCCTGGGAGTTTTTCCTTGGGGCATTTAGCCTTGGGGCATTCTGGGAGATGTAGTCAAAACATGTCTCCATGTCCCAATTATATATGTGACATGGATTATATTCATTTGATGGGTAACCCATGTGACATTTGGAATACTGGAATAGCAGCTAACATACTCTTGTGTTACCTGGCTTACATGGCCCTTCTCTGGTCTTATTACTCTATTAATTACCTAAAAAGAATAATATCTGAGTTGTCTACCAAGTATTCCTAAACTCACTCCCCCAGTGAAGTGATTTTTTTTTTTTTGCTTTTTGGAAGGGGAAGGTAGGGCAATTGGGGTTAAATGACTTGTCCAAGGTCACACGGTAGTGAAGTGATCTTAATAGACTCTTTGATGTACATGTACAAAAAAATCACCAAGTTATGCAGCTCTGAGTGACTGGGGCAGTTAAAAGCATTACTGAGTTTGCAATTTAGAAAAAAAATTGCTCAGAATTATTTTTTAAAAATAGGAAAACCCTTGACTCTAACACTCACCACATACCTTGAATTTTATATTTCAGTCCGTACTTCCTCCAATGCTCTGTACCACTCCGGCCACCCTCCCCCCTCCCCCCAAGTCAGAACACAATCATTTAATGTGACCATTCAGGCTTTTGGACAAAGGAGAAAGTAGAAAGGAAGCAGACCAAATACTCCTCCTGGAACATCTGTTGAACTGTTTTCGAAAACTCCCATAGCCAGATATTGTGGGGAAAGAATAAAAGGAGAGGGTGTGTCTGTGTGTCAGTGTGTCTGTGTGTGTCGGGGGAAGCTCGGGGCCTAAGGCAGGCAGGGAGCCTCAGTCTGACTCCCTGTGTCTACTTCCTGCTGCCTAAAATAGTGAACAGGAAGGGTGCAAAGAATAGGAAATGGAAAACCTTGGAAATTGTACGCCTGTATATAGATTTTGCCACTCTGGTTTCTCCTGTAAGAATCTCTAAGGGGCTTTTTACTCCCCAAAAGAGTGAAATATGGTTGTTGAAACACGTACACACCACCCATTTTATGACTGAGGTTTATACACATAACCTTAGGTGTGTTTGCAAGCATGTCTCTAGGGTAAGTCTCAAGAATGATCTCAATATCAGAACTGAACCCTGGGCTTTGAAGAGCCTTAGCAGCACAGAGTCAGGATAGCTTCCTGATAGATTGACTCCCCACCACCAAAGGAAATGCCAGGCATTGCCACAGTCAACAAGATACTTCAAGCAGGCTGATGCAGACTCGTTTCCTAAGCTACCTTCTCAGGAACCGTTTGTTGCTGGTATCTGGTAGTGAATTGGAAGTCTATGGACTCAGCCAACTCTTTGACTTAGGCTCGGAAATTTCTGATCATTCCCATTTTATCCTGTTGTCCCCAAACTATTTTGATGCCTGCCAAAAAATTTCACACAGAACAGCCAACTTTCAGGTGCTGTGTGAAGGCTAGGGATACCAAGCCCATTTCACTCCCAAGATGCTTTTGTTGCTTACAAATGAAATTGAATGAGAACAAAAGCTACACTTAAAAAAAAAAAGGTGGTTTTTCTCTACCTCTGTGGTCTACATTCCTGCCTTTATTAAATATATGTGAACAACAAAAATGATTTTACTTTTGAGCTGTATACCAGTCAGTACAAACTATCTGCCATATTCCCCATTTCCACACAATGATGAATCAATAAATTATTGTCATTCTGCTTTGGGCAGGGAGAGAGCTCTAGCTGATGTTCAGATATTTGAAATCTCTTGTCATGGTTATTTCTCTTCCAGACTTGTGATCTCGTTCCTAACCCTGTCTATTGACCCTTCTTTCCGGGTGAACCGTAATATAACCTGATGATATCAATTTTGTTTTTGCTTTCTTTGGTCTTGACCTACATGCTTTCCCATCATTTATCCCTTCTCTGGTGCTTGGATTTCTTTAGATTAATATACTTAATATTTAATGCTATTCCTCCTTCACCCTTTTGCCAACCTTATTTCATTTCTTTTAAAAAAGGTTTGCTCCTTTAGATTCCCTTCCCAGTCATGGGTCCCATCCTTGCCACTCTCTGTGATAGCTGTAAGTGCAAATGTCCTTCCTTACATGAAGAACTCTTCTTGTTCACCTTAGTTAGTACTCAGATTTATTCCATTTATGCACAGCTGTCTTAGGCTGCAGGTTTTATTCTCTTTTTCTCTGGATTCTTCTCTTGTGACTTCCTGGCCATCTCTACTGCTTTTCTTTTGATGTAGGTGTCTAGCTTAGGTATAGGTAGACAGTTTTTTCTCTTATCTTTACCTTTTCTTTTCTTTTTTTTTTTTAATTATACAAATGCTTTATTAACTTCTGGTTTACATCATTCATTTCCACCAGATTATGAGTTACATTTTTTCTATCTTTACCTTTTCAATTATCTAGGCAAATACATTCTTTCTAGCCCTTGTTAAGTACATTCCACTTTATCAGGAACCTATAATTCCTATATTTTAAACCAGGAAATAAAATAGCCTCAGATAACATCTATTTTAAAAATGGAATTTTCCTTTCTTTTCTTTATTCTCTCTTTCCTACCTCTCCTCCTCAAGTCAGATAGCAAAATAAACAAATCCTGTTACATACATGTATTGTCCTCTTTGTTTTTTTGTTTGTTTTGTGCTTTTTTGGGAGGGGGGAAGGCAGGGCATTTGGGGTTAAGTGACTTGCTGTAAAGCCAAGCACAAGCAGCTTTCCAGAGGACTGCTGTTGAAAACACTACTTCTTTGCTTGCCATTACACTTGCCCAAGGTCACATGGCTAGTAAATATTAAGTGTCTGAGGCTGGATTTGAACTCAGGTCCTTCTAACTCCACGGCCAGGGCTCTATTCACTGTGCCACCTAACCACCCCATATACATGTATTGTCAAGCAAAACAAATTCTTGCATTGGTCATATAAAGAAAAAGTTTCCATTTGCATTGAGATAACACTTCCTAAATTTTGAAATCCTTACAGCAGAAACCTAGACCAGAGGCATAAAAAAGTGTCCTTTAGCTGTAACACTTCGCAACAATTGATAAATATTTACCAAAATAACATAAAAATACAATAGAACATAGATAATGTTATTATGTGGCTTTCTAAGTCAATATATGGCCAACAGGAATCTTTATGTATGGTTTAGTGACCTTTTCTATTTGAGTTTGACAGCATTGACAGTAGATAATGCCTGTACTCCTAAGACTCAGTTTTTAGTCCATGACTGTAATCTTTACAATTCCTCCTAGATTCTTTCTGGTGTTATCACTTGTGCCTATATAAATAAACAGAATTTGTAGTACTCATCTGGTTTGACAAGTTTTGGAATATTGTAATTTAGGTCCTGAAAAGGAACAGCTAGAAGCTACAGGGGATAAAGTGCCAGGCCTGGAGTTAGGAAGACTCACCTTGTGAACTCACCTCATTTGTGGGTTTAAATCTGGCCTCAGACACTTGCTAGTTGTGTGACCCTGGGCAAGTCACTTAACCCTATTTACCTCAGTTTCCTCACCTATAAATTGAGCTGGAGAAGGAAATGGCAAACCATTCTAGTATTTTTGCCAAGAAAACCCCAAATAGAGTCACAAACAGTGACTGAAACAACTGAACAACCAAAGGTCCTGAAAACATGACCCAGGAAAATAGCATATCTCTTTCTTGTTACTGGTTTAACAGATAACTCTGTTCCCTTTAGCACCAGTTTTCCACTGTCACTTGTCTTTTTCCCCTGATCCCCACTGTATGCTCTCTCACCTCTTGGTGCCTCTAGATCCACATCATCATCCTTTGGTAGAAAAACAGCTGCTTCCTCTGAGGGATGAGCAGGGTTTGACTCCTCTTTGGGAAGAAGCTCGTATTTGTGCTTAATCAATCACAAGCACATTTATGAATACTCCGAATGTTCTGTGCTTTTTTCCTCTGTCACGTGTTTTTTTACTCTTGAACTTGCTGCAATAGTTCAGGATTCTCCTCTGCTATTTCAGATTCTACTTTGTTTTCACATTGAAGCCTTTCAAGTGCCTGCAGAACACAAAGACTATTCTAGACTAGAGGTGTTGAGTGATGGTTGGAGAGAATTAAAATGAAATTGGGAAGTATTTAACAAAATAAAAATGCAATCCAATGTAGATTATATGATGGTTTTCTGTGATGCCCTCCGTCTCTGGGATCCTGAGATTCTTTGATTCTGTATTCTGTAAGTACTGCCATGTGCCAGGCTCTGTGCTAAGCCCAGTGTAAGTAGCTCCCCTATTGTGCTGCTCTGGCAAACTGCTTTGTGGGGCTTCAGCTCTGGAGTTATTACTATCCCCACCTCATTAGCACCTTATAACTTTGTTAATACTTTAACCACCAGTGCAATTTCCTTTCTGGTCTTATAACCATTTTAAATTTTTTTGGAGGTGGTTGGGGTTAAGTGACTTGCCCAGGGTCACACAGCCAGTAAAACTGAATTTGAACTCAGGTCTTCTTAACTCCAGGGCTGGTGCTTTATCTACCGTGCCACCTAGCTGCTATGTCTTACTACCTTTGACCTTATCTTACCTGCTTGTCTTACCAATTCCCTCCTCTTCTTTCTTGGCCCTCCCTCTCCTTCAAATTAAGTCTTTTTCAGGGCAGGTAGGTGGTGCAGTGGATAGAGCACCAGCCCTGGAGTCTGGAAGACTTGAGCTCACATTCAGGTTCAGACTACTTGCTAATTGTGTCACCTTGGGCAAGTCACTTAACTCCAATTACCTCCCCAAAACAAAAACAAACAAATTGGGTCTTTTTCTTCTTCCTTGGGTTCTTCTGTTCAATTTCTCCTCCTCCTTGAATTCTTCACCTTTAGTTCCCCTATTCAGTTTTATTCATTCAGCTTGAATTAAATCCTCTGACATGTTCTCTTCCCAAACCCTCTCAGTGATCCTTAAAATTCCATCTTCTTTAGCTCAAGTTCTACAGGGCATCTCAGCTTGTTGTGAAACATGAAGATACTGGGACTTGGCTTGCTGTTGTGTTGAAGTAGTATAAATTCTCCTCATGGGGGTGTGGTGAGTGGAGGTTGAGGGGCCTGAAAGAATGGAGGTGGTGAAGGGAGAACGGGGAGGGCAGCCTACCTCATTCTCTACCTCTGCAAACTGGCTGCTAATGCTAAGGGATAGAAACCTGGCCACTGGGGCTGTGCTGAACTTCTCGGCTGAGTCCCAGAGTCTGAGCTTCCAAGCATAAAGAATGACAGAATCTCAGAGTTGATAAGTATCACAGAAGTCATTTAGTCCAATCCAGACCTGAAAAAGAATCCTCAATACAGTTTAACCGAGAGATAATAATTCAGTCTTTGCTTAATGACCTCTCTAGAGGAAAGAGCCACCACCTCCCAGAGGCATCCCTTTCTCCTTATGGATCACTCTCTGCAGAGAAATTTTTCCTTGCAGTAAATCTAAATTTGTCTTTGGGACTTCCACCCATTGTTTCTAGTTCTGTTCTTTGGGGACACATAAAACAATTCTAATCTCTAGGTTACTGCTTACACTGAGTTTGTTTAATAAACTGTCGAATTGAATCCTGTCTTTGTGTGTGTGTGTGTGTGTGTGTGTGTGTGTGGGTGTGTGTGTGTAATGTATCTGTGAATCTGAGTGTGACTTTGAGCTGTACACATTCTTGAAAACAGCCATCATGTTTCTACAACCTAAGCATTCATGGCTCCTTCTACTCCTCATATGGCACAATTTTTTTGTATTTAATATTTTATTTTCCTCATTAACATGTAAAAACAACTTTTAACATTTGTTTTTAAAACTTTGAGTTCCAAATTCTTTCCCTTCCTCCCCCCACCAGTGAGAATGTAAGCAATTCTATGTAGGCTATACATGTATAGTCAAGCAAAACACATCCATAATAGTCATTTTGTGAAAGAAGACTGACAAAAAAAACCATCAGGAAAAATAAAGAAAATAAAAAAGTATGCTTCAATCTGTATTCAGACACCATCAGTTCTTTCTCTGGGGATGGATAGCATTTTTCATCATAAGTCCTTTATAGTTTTCTTGGATCGTTGTATTGCTGAGAATAGCTAAGTGATTCACAGATCATCATCTTAGAATATTGCTGTTACTTTGTACACAGTACATTTCACTTTGCATCAGCCCATGCAAGTTATTTCCAGGTTTTTCTGAGAGCATCCTGCTTGTTATTTCTTATAGTACAACAGTATTCCATCATAATCATATACCACAACTTGTTCAGCCATTACCTAACTGATGGGCATCCTCTCAATTTCTAATTTTTTTTCTTTTTTGTTTGTTTTTGCTTTTTGCGGAGGGGAAGGCAGAGCTATTGGGGTTAAGTGACTTGCCCAAGGCCACACTGCTAGTGTTAAGTGTCTGAGGCCACATTTAAACTCAGGTCCTCCTGACTTCAGGGCTGGTGCTCTATTCACTGCGCCACCTAGCTGCCCCTCAATTTCTAATTCTATACCCACAGAAAAGGACTACTTTAAATATTTTTGGACGTATAAGTCCTTTCCCATTTTGCTTTGTATTGCTTTCTTGGATACAGACCTAATAGTGGTATTGCTAGTCCAAAGGGTATGCATGATTTTATGGCTCTTTGGACATAGTTCCAAATTGCTCTTCAGAATGGCTGAATCAGTTCACAACTCCTCCAACAATGTATTAAAGTCTCATTTTTTCCACATCCCATCCAACATTTGTCAATTACCTCTTCTGCCTTATTGGACAACCTAAAAGGTATGAGGTAGTACCTCAGAATTATTTCAATTTGCATTTCTCCAATCAATAGTGAGTTAGAATATTTTTTCATATGGCCATAGGTAACTGATTACTTCATCTGAAAACTGATTATATTTTTTGATCATTTATCAACTGGGGAATGGCTCTTATTTTTATAAATTTTACTCAATTCTTTACATGTTTGAGAAATGAGACCTATATCAGAGAAACTTGCTTTAAAGTTTTTTTCAGTTAACTATTGCTAACTGTATTTCTCTCCATTCTATCCCCCCATTTATTCTATTCTCTCTCTCCTTTCACTGTGTCCCTCCTTAAAAGTGTTTTGCTTCTGACCACCCCCTCCCTTAATCTGCCCTCTCTTCTATCACCTCCCCCCTTCTCTTATCTCCTTCCCCTACTACTTTCCTGTAGGGTAAGTAATACAGATTTCTATACTCAATTGACTGTGTATCTTATTTCCCCTTTGAGCTGATTCTGATGAGAGTAAGGTTCACTCACTTCCCCTCACCTCCCCCCTCTTTCCCTCCACTGTAAAAGCTTTTTCTTGTCTCTTTTATGTGAGATAATTCACCCTATCTTATCACTCCCTTTCTCTTTATCCAAGAATACATTCATTATTTATCCCTTAATTTTATTTTTTGGATATCAGTCCTTTATATTCAACTCACACCTGTGCTCTCCATCTATATATACTTCTTCTAACTACTCTAGCAATGAGAAAGGTCTTATGTTACAAAAATTATCTTCCCCTGTAGGAATGTAAACAGTTTAACCTTATTAAGGTTTGGTCTTTTCATCAACAATGTTGAAAGTCTTCTATCTCACTGAATGTCTATTTTTGCCCCCTGAACAAATATACTCAGTTTTGCGGGGTAGATGATTTTTGGTTGTAATCCTAGTTACTTTGCCCTCTAGAATATCATATTCCAAGCCCCCTGGTTCTTTATTTTTATTTTTAAAAACATTTTAAAAATTTATTTTTAATTTTCAACATTCAGTTTCACAAGCTTTTGAGTTTTAAACTTTATTCCCCTCCCTTATTTCCCCCCTCCCCAAGAGAGCATGCAATCTGATATAAGCTCTACATATACAGTCATATTAAACATATTTCATATTTTCACATTAGTAATGTTGTAAAGAAGAATTATAACCAATGGAATGAACCACAAGAAAGAAGAAACAAAATAAAACAAAAAAGAGACTAAATAGTATATTTTGATCTGCATTCAGACTCTGTAATTCTTTCTTTGGATGTGGATAGTATTTCACATCATGAACCTTTTGGAATTGTCTTAGAATTTTGCATTGCTGAGAAGAGCTAAGTGTATCAAAATTAGTCATTGCACAATGTGACTGTAACTGTGTACAATGTTCTCCTGGTTCTGTTCCCATCACTAAGCATCAGTTCATACAAGTCTTTCCAGGTTTTTCTGAAGTCCTCCTGTTCATCATTCCTAATAGCACAGTAGTATTCCATTACATTAATGTACCACAACTTGTCCAGCCATTCCCCAATTGATGGACATCCCCTCAATTTCCAATTTTTTGCCACCACAAAAAGAGCTGTTATAAATATTCTTGTACATATTGGTCCTTTTCCCATTGTTATAATCTCTTTGGGATATAGCCCTAGAAATAGTATTGCCCTCTGATCCTTTAATGTAGAAGTTGCTAAATCTTGGTTTATTCTTACTGTGGCTCTACATACTCGAATTTTTCTTTTCTGGATGCTTGCAATATTTCCTCCTTGACCAGGGAACTCTGGAATTTGGGCATAATATTCCTGAAAGTTTTCACTTTGAGATCTCTTTCAGGAGGTGATTGGTGGATTCTTTCAATTTCTATTTTACCCTCTAGTTCTAGAATATCAGGGCAGTTTTCCTTGATAATTTCTTGAAAGATGATGGCTAGGCTCTTTTCTTTTGATAATGTCTTTCAGGAAGTCCAGTGATTTCTTAAATGATCTCTCCTGGATCAATTTTTCGGGTTAGTTGTTTTTCCAGTGAGATATTTCATATTGTCTTCTATTTTTTCATTCTTTTGGTTTTGTTTTATTGTTTCTCTATTTCTCATAAAGTCATTAGCTTCCATTTGTTCCATTCTAATTTTGAAGGAATTGTTTTCTTCAGTGAGCTTTCGGACCTCCTTTTCCATTTGGCCAATTTTGCTTTTTAAGGCATTCTTCTCCTCATTGGCTTTTTGGATCTCTTTTGCCATTTGGCCTAATCTGTTTTTTAAGTTATTTTCTTCAGCATTTTTTTGTATCTCCTTGACCAAGCTGTTGATCCTTTTCTCATGATTTTCTTGCATCATTCTCATTTCTCTTCCTAATTTTTCCTTTACTTCTCTTTACTTGATTCTCAAATCCCTTTTGAGTTTTTCCACATCCTGAGACCAATTCATATTTTCTTGGAGGCTTTGGATATAGGAGCTTTGCCTTTGCTGACTTTGACTTTCCTTGTCACTTTAAACTTTCGGTAATCAGAGTTTTTTTTTTCCCATTGTTTGCTCATTTCCCCAGATTATTAGTGGACTTTCAAATCTTTGTTAAAGTAGGGTTCTGCTTCCAGGTTGGCGGCTACACTGTCCCAAGCTTTAGGGGTTTCCAAGCTTCAGAGATTTTGTGCAGATGTTTTCAGAGATACTTCTAGGGATCTGTAAGTTTTCAGTTCTTTCCGGTGGTGTGATCTAAGGAGAGGTGTTTACTACCCTCTTGCCCTATGCTTTGGTCCATGAGTAACCACAAGCACTCTTTTCTCCCCTGGAACTGTGAGGAGTATCTTCCCTCCAGCTCTGCTGTGCTAGTATTCCTTCTCACCCTGGTACTGCCACCCAGGACTGTGACCTGGATCTGAGTATGGGCCCTGCCTCAGTGTTATCAAAAAGACCCTTATAAACTCCTTCTGACCACTTGTTTGATCCCCTTATTATTTGTAGGCTGAGAGCTCTGGAGATAGCCACTGCTGACTCAGTCACTCCCAAGGCCTGCTCCTGGATTGCTGGTGTGGGGTCTGTGCTGCCTCAACGTGTGCTGGACTGTGCTCTACTTTCCCCCAAGGGTGACAGACCTTTCCTGCTGACCATCCAAGTTGTTTTGGGCTGGAAATTTATTTCACTCTGTCTTTTTATGGGTTCCGCTGCTCTAGAATTTGTTTAGATTCATTTTAAAAAAGTATTTGGAGGAGTTTAGGGGAGATCTCAGGTGAGTCCCTGTCCTTACTCTGTAATGGACAGTTGAGGCAAATACAGGACAACACAGCCAATCAGAATTTAAGAGTGCTTATTTATTAAGCCGGTGGCTGTCTCCCAAAAAGGAAGGCAGTGCTGAGCAGTCTGTCCAGCAAGCTTTATTTTTATACAATAAAAAGTACTTCCTGAAACAAACTGGTAAGCAAGGCAACTGTTGCTACATAGGGATGTAAACTAAGGGGGAGCTGCAAGCTAACAGGGCAGATCTTTGTTTTAGTTGCATCATGCTTACAAGGCAGGTGCAGGGCAAGGTTTCACAGCAGTCATACCTTTATGCTAGGTTCTTGGGGACCCCTGAGGGGCCTTATGAGAGGCCTTGTGTAGGAGCTAGCCCTATGGGAACCTGCCACTTCAACTCCACCATCTTGGCTCCACCTCCCATGTGGCACCGTCTTAAGACCCTTCACCACTCTGCCCATTTTGGGGATGCTGTTGGGCCCATAAGCATCCTTCCTGAAATGTGGTATTCAGAAATGAACACGATACTGATACGGTCTGACCAGGGCAGAGTCTAATGGTACAATAAGCTCCCTTGGCTTGCGTTTAATGCCTCTCTTAAGGTGCTTTGTGATTGTGTTAATTTACCACAACCTCATCTTTAAAAAAATGCTATCTAGCCATTCCTCAGACACTGTGTGACTCTGGGCAAGACATTAAACTCTTAGCTTCAGCTTCATCATCTGTATACTGTTGTTGTTCAGTCATTTCAGTTGTGCCTGACTAGAATGATTTTCTGTTTCTTTCTCTAGCTCATTTTACAGATGAGGGAACTGAAGCAAATAGGGTTAAGTGACTTGCCCAGGGTCAGACAGCTAGTAAGTGTCTGACGCCAGATTTGAACTCAGGTCTTTCTGACTCCAGGCTAGTGCTGTATTCACTGTGGTCCCTAGCTGCCCCATCATCTGTATAATGGGGATATAATGGGACTAATAATAACTACCTCCCAGGATTATTGTCAAGATCAAATGTGATACTATTTGTAAAACACTTTGTAAACTTTAAGGCAGCATGTCTACATGAATATGTTGTCATTTGTTCTGGGAGGGGACTAAATTGATATCACTATGTTAGACTCAAGTTACAATGAGTCAAACTGGCTGATCAGACTAATATGGGCTCAGAATGCTCTATTGCAGGCTGAGCTCAAATAGTCTGTGTGGGTTCTCCAAATCTGCACATCCTGTGTTTCCTTTGAACTGTCTCAATTCTGCTTTGCTCATGGAGCACTGCACCTTCTCTGATGTGGGTATGCCATGCTGAGTGGTCCCGTGCCAGCGTCTCCCAGGTCACACAATCAGTTTCAAAGTTCTTAAGAGAGAAATTGAGGGTGTCCTTGTATTGCTTCTTCTGACCACCATGTGTTCATTTGCCTTCTGTGTGATTTCTCTTTTGCATTTGAACAACATGGCCACTGGAGTTGTGCTATATGCATACACATATAAAATGAAATATTAGTTTTTATTATTATTCCTCTTCCAACTTTTGTCTATGAAAGTTGATTTTCTTGAACCCATGTAAGACTATATTTATTGGTATTAAATTTTAAATTATGGAATTTACCACTTTGTAATGTTTTCCACTTTCAAGATGTTTTTGAATCCTGACTCTGTCATCCAGTGTATTAGCTATTCCTTCCAGCTTTATGTTATCTGCAAATTTAATAAGAACATAACCTATGTATTTGTCAAAGTCACTGATAAAAATATGAAACAACATAAAGCCAAACAATTCTCTAGGGCACTTTATTGGAAACCTCTTGGCAAAATGAAGTGAAATTATTAACCAATATCCTTTAAGTTCCATAATTCAACCAGTTTCTAGTCTTTCTATTTCCCCTTTCCTCTTCTTTCCTCCTCATCTTGTACTGCATTATCCTATCCCATCCTATTCTGTTTATCCTTTCATTTACTATATTATGCTCTACTGCACTATGCTATGCTGTACCAATCCATATCATACCATACTATTCCATACCAGACTCCTTAATACACCTCCATCTTATCCACAAAAATAGGATGAGATAAAAGTTACACAGGTTATATTTACAGTATGATCTTCAAGTCCAGGGATTCCTTGACTTGTATACTCTTTTAGACTCTATTCATATGCCTTGCAGAGAGTGGCTGATATGGTGGCATGTAATTGGTTGTGTCTGGGTAAGAGAAGCAGGTAAGTCTCTGGAAGGGGAGGGTATGTTATTTTGAGTCCTTGTTTAGCAGTTACATCGGTTGTTTAATTATTTCAGTTGTGTCTGACTCTTTGTGACCCCCTTTGGGATTTTCTTGGTAAAGGTACTGCAGCGGCTTGTCATTTCCTTTCTAGCTCATTTTACAGATGAGGAAACTGAGGCAAACAGGACTACGTGACTTGCACTGGGTCACACAGCTGAGTTAGTGATTGAGACTGGATTTGGACTCTGGAAGATGAGTCCTCTTAACTCCAAGCTTGGCACTCCATCCACTGCCATCTGGTGCATGCTAAATACATATTTTTAAAGGAATCGAATATTATGAATCTGCTCTCTCTTTAAGCAGTCTCCTGCCTCTTAATGATGTCACTCACTCACTGTGTGTGTGTGTGTGTGTGTGTGTGTGTGTGTAGATATTCAGCTCTCTAAGTTCCCATCTATAGCCCTGGAAACATGGGCGGAATGCACCTCATTGATTCAGCCCTAATCTGAATAGCTACAGCCAGATAGTTACTTCCATACCAATCTCTGACCTTCTGCTCCATCACCACAAGGTGGCGCTACAACCCATGGAAATGATGCAGAAGCATTCCCCTGACACACCTGCCTGGAGCCACAAGTTTAAAAAGGAAGTTTCACTGAGAAACGGAAATCTATGAGGTCACCCCTAGGACTAAACAGGGAACATACCCAAGAGCATAGTTACACTGAGATGCACCATGCCCAAGGGCATATTTCTTAACTTCTGCCAATAGTCACACATTCATAATACACATAATTTGTACCTTACACACATGTCATAGATAAGACAATCAACTGAACAAGTTTTGATTCTGTTTGACAAGTCGTGTTCCCCGCAGTGCTGTTCTTACACAAGACACACACACACACACACACACACACACAGACAGAGACACAGAGAGACAGAGAGAGAGAAAGAGAGACAGAGAGAGATGGAGGAGAGAGAGGGAGGAGAGAGAGAAAGAGAGAGAGAGAGAGAGAGAGAGAGAGAGAGAGAGAGAGAGAGAGAGAGAGACAGACAGACAGAGAGAGACAGAGAGAGACAGAGAGAGAGACAGAGAGAGAGAGACAGAGACAGAGACAGAGACAGAGGCAGAGAGAGACAGAGAGAGAGTAGTTAAACTGTCAGTAGCTGGATGCTGTGCAGAACTATAGATTATAATATGAGTTGTCTTGTGGGTTACTATGTATAGAGGTTTGGACACTTAGCAGTACAACTGACATCCACTGATACTGATTCAATGATTTTTGTGTAAGGGAGAATTTCCAGGAAAGGTACCATGAAGTTCTTGCCAAATTTTCTTAAATTTTCTTTATATCAATGACTTAAAGGAACCTGGACTATAATAATTATTCTTATGATCACAAAAGGGACATCAGCATTAAAATGCATCCCTTATTTTACAAAATATCCTGTTCCAAGACTGTGTACTGATGTCCTGAAAAAATTTGTCTTTAGAATTCAAATTGTCCCATATTTTAAAGGCATACATTTAATACACAAATGAGACCAGTGATCTAGTGATTCTTATGATGCTTCAAGAGGGTTTTTGTAAAACCATGTAGGGAAATTCTATCAACATACCAGTCATTATTTGCATGGTAATGTAACTTGGCCTGTATAATACTGAGCTGCCTTATGGATTTTCCTGCCCTCTCTTCTGCTACATCCTTTGCTGTGCTAATGTTACTGAGATGTATAGATGATAAAAGTACTGAAGAACCATACATACAAGTATGCATGAATGTGCTTTAGATGAGGTTCTGAAGTAGAATGCTTTTTTGTCATTATAGATAATAAAAAGAAAATATTTACATTAACAAAGTATATAGTTATGTTCAAGCCTTTTAAAATATCCTGGATCTAATTTAGTGAAATTGCTCAAAGATGCAAGTGAGAATTGGAATACTTTAGGAGAGACAACAGTTTTGAAATATATTGAATTTTTATATTTCTTATATTTACTTTAATTCACATTATAATAAATAATAAATCAGTATTCCTGACATGGGCTCATGAACTTTGTAATTCATTTAAACAATAAAATTGTTTATACAGACATGGTCTTTCCCTCTCCATACCCACTACTATTTTCTTTCTTTCTTTTTTTTGCAAAGCACTATATATGTACATTATCTCATTTGATTCTTACAAAAACTCTTTGAGGAAGGTGATATCCTCATTTCATAAAAGAGGAAACAGACTCAGTGAGGTTGAATGACTTGCTAAGGGTCACACAATTAGTAAGTATCTAAGATGGAATTTGAATCCAGGTTTTCCTGACTTCAAGTCCAGTGCTCTATCCACTATGAGGAGATGGTGGCCCTCAGAGCTCCATTCCGGGTCAGTTTTTCTTCCTTCTCTATACTCTGTTCAGTCTGTGTTTCTGTAGATGACCCCCAAATCTATATATCCAACCTTAATCTTTCTTCTGAACTCCTGAACAACAACCACCACCTAGTGGGCATCTATCCTTAGGTGTTACATTGGTATCTCAAATTCATTATGTCCAAAACAGAAATGAGAATTGATTATCTTCCCCCAAAATCTACTCTTCTTTCAAACGTTCTTCCCTCTGCTGTGGGTGCCACCATCTTTCTCATAATAATGATAATAACTAGTGTTGAATGCAGCTGATTATGAGCTGACTGCTGCTGACCTTAGGAACTGACTGAAGCAGACCTTGTCCCCTTTCCCAAGACACATGGATTGCCTGAGTAAACCAGATGTTACCCTCCCTTCCCAACCCTCTCGCTATTTTGTAAATACTCAACTCTCCTCAAGAGATTTTTAAGCTTTCTCTCTGGATATTAGATAGTTATGCAGAATAACTTACCTTGTAAAACCATGAAATGTCCCTCCCCTGCAGCTGGGCTGTTCCAAGAATTGAACCCCTCTCCCTCTACCCTGTTACTCTATAAGAGCCCTGTGTCAACCCCCTCCTCGAACGTCAGTGCTT
This sequence comes from Gymnobelideus leadbeateri, assembly GCA_011680675.1. NCBI lineage: Eukaryota > Metazoa > Chordata > Mammalia > Diprotodontia > Petauridae > Gymnobelideus > Gymnobelideus leadbeateri. The sequence goes on from WOXC01004099.1 coordinate 1,384,400, forward strand.
GTTGCTACACGGCACCGTGAGTTGTGACTCCCTTACCTCAATTAAAAATCATAATTTTTGCTGTATTGGCAGTCTTCTTTTTAATTCTGATTGACATTAACGAGCATTTATATAGTATTTTAAGGTTTAAAAGCACTGTGTATATACATATATACACACAGCACACATATATACATGTATATAGTATATGTGTGTATCTATATATTTGTATCTTACTTGATCCCCCAGGTTTGCAATCTTAATATCCCACTAAAGTCTTCCCTTTCCCCCATACTCTATATGCAATTGATTGCATAAATCTTGTTGATTCTACCTATCTCCAACATTCACCCCATTCTTTCAATTCACACAGTTACTGGTGTAATTGAGGTCTCATCACCTCTCTCCTGAACTATTGTAATAGCCTCCTAATTGTTCTTCCTTTACAATATATCTTCCACAGTACCCTGCCTGAGCAGTCCTCAATCTTTCTGCATGATATTCTCTTAAGCCTTCCCCAAGTTTTTCAATTACCCAGTTCACTTTCCTTTGGTGTTCATTTCCCTTCTGGCAATCATCATGCCCTTTGTTCTCTTGTGCCTGCTATTTCACTTGGCCCCAATTCATAGAATTTATGTTTCTATGAATTTCTATGAATTCTTCATATTGGTCACTTATTATTATTATTATTTTTGCTTCTTGGAAGGCAATTGGGGTTAAGTAACTTGCCCAAGGTCACACGGCTAGGTTTTTGTTTGTGTGTGCGTTGTGTCTGAGGTCGGATCCCAACTCAGGTCCTTCTGACTCCAGGGCCGACGCTCTACTCACTGCGCCACCTAGCCGCCCCTTGGTCACTTCTTATTTTGCAAGAATACCCTATTGTATTAATACGACACAGGTTATGACATTAATGTGACATGCTAAAGCAAGAGGAAGATTGTCCAACAGGTAATTTTTTTGTCTGTAGCATTTTGCATAAGGGTGTAATGAAATGTGGAGGGTGGATCTGGGTTGCTGCAATTAGCACTCACACTGCAGAAGTTCTAAAGGCTATTTTAAAAGTCTTCTTTGTTGCCCTCCAGGTAGCCACGTATCTTGCTTATCCCTCATCCTGGCTTTGCTGCTGAAAGTCCCATTATTAAGTCTCTTGGGTTGGGATGCCTCTCTGGGCAATTAGGATGGTGAAAGGGCTGGAAATCATGTTGTATGAAGATAGTTGAAGGAACTGGAGTTATAGTAGAAGCTAGACACTGAAAGGTAGGAAGGACAGATTTTTACTTAAGACAAGGAAGATTTTCTAATAGGAAATGAGTTCCCCATCATTGGAGGTATTCAATCAGAGGTTGGATAACCACTCTCCAGGGCTGTGGTAGAGGAAATTCTTTGAATTTGGAAGCATATTATATGATCTCTTGAGGTCCTTTATTACTCTGAGAGTCTCTGTCTGTGTGTGGACATTGAGATGAGTGTACATTTCTGACCTGATTAATTGTCAATGAGGCTGGGATTGTTAGGATGAGGGAAGGTTAGGGAAGCATTCTCAGATTTTTTGTTCAAGGGGCTATTCTTACATATACTGCATGGAAGGGTAACTTAGATAATGTTTGTTGAATGAAATTAAGATTAAAAAATGCTACTTTGGGAATATTTCTTGATTCTTTAGTTTGAGGAGAAAGTTGGCACATAGTTTTTTCAAATTTTTTTTTCTGAAAAAAGCATTCAGTGATATCTTTTGTGTTTGTATTACTTCATTTCCAAATATATGCCTCATTCTCTCCCTTCCCCAAGGAGTCATCCTCCTTAAGGAAGAATAAAAAGAAAGAAAAGCATAGTTCAGTAAAACTAACCAATACCATGATCAAGTCTGAGAGTTTATGCAATGTTCCACATCCAGCCCCCCACCTCTTGGCAAAGAAGGGAGGAGGGGTGTTTCATGGTTTCAGAGATGTCTTGCAAACTGATTTTAGGTGTTATCACATTAAGGAATTGAGGGCAGCTGAACTGTAGGACCAATAAAGAGCAGTTTCAGTCAAAAGACTTTCTTACTCTGAGGCTTCCTCTAAACCATGAACAAATTCAGGGAGAGCAAGGATGGGGGTTATGGGTTGACCCATTATACTGCAGTTGGGGAAGGGTGAGTCAGGGACACATCCTTTTTGTAGGTGAATGATGTGTTTATGGAAGTCTAGTGTTTTGGCCAATAGATGTCCTTCTTTCCCAGTGTAATGTGTGTGCATTGGTCTGTACTGCATCCAAACTGATTTAATGTTGAGAACAGTGATAACATAATACTTCTTTTGCATCTTCCTTGAAGCCTAGCATAAAGTAAGTGTGCTTTAGATAAAGTAAGCAAGCTTTAACTAAATGAATGCATGCATGCTGAATTATTTTTTAGAGGAGTGACAGTTTTGGTGTAATTGCCTTCAAACTGTCATCTGGCTTGCCCCACTCCCCCACTTCCTGCCTTGGGACAATTGGTTATTCTTTTCAAAGATGTCTGCCTAGTGTCAAAGAGAGCAGTTTTTGGCATGGAATAACACTGACAACAACTCATGATAAGATTGGAAGTGTAACCTTATTAGTACCAGATAATTTAACCCCAATTGTGCTAACCAGATAGCAAGACCTTTTGAGTTATTATTTATTTTTTTGAGACTATTTAGCAGTCAAAATTATCCCCAAATGGAATGGGCTGTTTTGGGAAATAGTCTTCAATCAAAGGCTAAATGTCCACTTATTGGGAGTGTTGTAGCCTGGATTCTTGTGTGGGTTCAGGTTGGATTAGTTCCTTTTTGAGATCCTATGTAACCCTGTGATTCTGAGATTCTCCTTTTGTTTTATGCATCAGGAGATCAGCAATGGCTAGTGAGTCCTTATCTATTGTTTTTATTCCTGCATGTATATACTGACTGCTTGTAGCCTTTAGATAACAAAGAGCTTGTCTTTTACCTAATGATGATAACAATAATTGTGATAACTAGCATTTAGGGCTTGATATACAGATTTGGGAATCATTTGCAAAGGGATGATAATCCAATCCATGGAAGCAGGTGAGATTGCTGAGGGAAGTATAGACAGAGAAGAAATTAAGGGAGAGTGTAGAGCTATATGTAGGGGATATGAAACAGGAGATGAGGAAGCAAAGGAGACTGAGGGATGGTCAGGAAATTCCCTAATGCACTTCCTGCAGACCTTTCATATACATGTCAGATTGGAAGCTCCTAGAGAAGGAAGACTATGCTGTTTTTATCTTCCTATCCTTAGTGCCTGACACAGTGATTTTCACTAGTAGGCAATTAACTTAAATGTTTGTTGAACTAAATTAGTTCAGGGCTCTAGTGAGGCTGTCATGGGGCCCTTTTCTTCATGTTATTGGACAGGGCTCCTTGGGGGGGGGGGAGCTAAACTTCTCTGATCAGGTTAAGGGATTCACACCCCTTGGGTCAGTCCCTGATCAGTATTTCCACAGTCTTTTGAAAGAATACACAGAAAATGAGAGCTGAATTATATGAAATTTAGTGGATCCCAAGATCCTGATCTCTGGGGATGACATGACATGATTGAGGGTAAAGCATTAAAAGCAGGATGGGGTTGTTCATCTCTGGGGCTGTGATCAGTGGATTAGGGTGAGTAGTCATGTCAGTGGTCACCAAGTGTAGTGGAGATCTATCAGTGTTCCAGACTCAGGACACTATTTTTACACTCTTTTTCAGAGAGATGCTCCTTGGGAGGGAGAGGTCAAGGCTGAGACTGAGGCTGAGGCTTCCCTAGGATGTCTAACCTTGGGCCTACCAGAGGTCTCTGGCTCATAGGTCAGTCTGAGTCCAACTCTCTTTTCTGAGGGGCCTTTGTTGGTGAAAAAAAGAGTGAGTCAAAATTTTAGATTTTTAGGGAATAAAATACTTTGGGCATATTTCTGTGTAAATAGATCAAGAGTTTAGCAGAAATGGGGGTTTTGTAGGAGGTGTGAGGAGGAAGTTGGGGAGGAACTCTGAATGGTTATTGTGAAGGTGCCATGTTTGGGGCGGTGTCAGTCCTGAGAAACAGTTTGGGGGTTGGTGATGAAGAGGAATTGTGAAAGAGGAGGAAGGATGAGTCAGGTGGGGGTGAGCACAGGTCAGGAAGGGGGCAGGGAGAAAAGAAAGCTAGAACAGGCAGTTGATTTAACCACCAAATTTCTTTTTTTTTACAAATGCTTTATTAACTTCTGGTTTACATCATTCATTTCCAACAGATTATGAGTTACATTTTCCCCCATTTTTTCCCTACCCACCACCCCAGAATAGCAGTCCCACTAGATATCCCCTCATCCAATCCGCTCTCTCCCATATCTTCTCCCATATCCCCTTCGACTTTGCCATTAGGGCAAGGTGAATCTCTGAGCCCCAATGCCTGGACATCTTATGAAACATTTAATTTTAAAACTTCTATTTTCAGATCCATTCCCTTCCTCCCTTGTCACCCACTCCCTCTGAGGAGATAAGCAATTCAGTACGTATTGTACATGTATAGCTATGCAAAACATTACCATAGTAGATATATTGTAAAAGACTGCTTATATTTCCCTCCCACCCTACTCACTCACCTCCCACCTGGTCCATTCCTGTCCCTTATTGATAGTGGGTACTTCCAACCTCCCCTCCCCCCAGAATGCCCTCCCCTCCATCATCCCCGCTCTCATCCCCCTTTCCCCTACTCAGGAGAGTGAGTGAGGGTAAGATATTCCATTTAGTATGTATGTGATTCACTCCTTGAGCTAACTTCAATGAGAATATGCTTTTGCCTTTTTGCCTTCCTGTTCTTCCCCTCCCCTGCAACTACTTCCCCTTGCCTCTTCTACATGAGATAGTTTACCCTACCCTGTCTCTCTCCATCTCCTCTTGCCACTTTCTTGTCTCACCTCTTGACTTCACCCCTTAAGAATCATCCCTTCCTTGGGGTGGCTAGGTGGCACAGTGAGCAGAGCACTGGCCCCGGAGCCAGAAGGACCCGAGCTCGGATCCGGCCCCAGACACCCAACACACAAACAAAAACCCAGCCAAGTGACCCCGGGCAAGTCACCCAACCCCAATTGCCCTCCAAAAAAAAAAAAAAAAGAATCATCCCTTCCCATCAAATTCAACCTGTGTCCTCTATCCATGTATACCTGTGAACATATGCCATGTACCCTTCTTCAATTATTTTCATAATGAGAAAGGTTTCATCAAACACAGTTATTGTTTTTCCATGTAGGAATGTAAATAGTCCAACTTTGATAAGTTCCTTTTGATTTCTTTTCCTTGATTACCTTCTCAAGCATCTTTTGCTTCTTGTGTCTGAACATCAAATTTTCCATTCAACTCTGGTTTTTTCCTCAAGAATGCTTGAAAGTCCTCTATTCCACTGAATGACCATGTTTTCCCCTGAAACAAGATACTCAGTTTTGCTGGGTAGGTGACCCTTGGCTTCAATCCCAGCTCTTTTGTTGCCCTCTGGAATATCATATTCCATGTTCTTCGATCCCTCAGTGTAGAAGCTGCCAGGTCCTGGGCTATTCTGATTGTGTTTCCACAATATTGAAATTGTTTTTTCCTGGCTGCTTGTAGTATTTTCTCCTTGATCTGGGAGTTCTGGAGCCTGGCTATAATATTCCTAGGAGTTTTCTTTTGGGGATCTTTTTCAGGAGGCAATCAGTGGATTCTTTCAACCTCTATTTCCCCCACTGGGTCTAAAACATCAGGGCAATTTTCCTTGAGAATTTCTTTAAGGATTATTTCTAGGTTCTTTCTTTGATCATGGCTTCCAGGTAGTCCAATAATTTTTAAATTATCTCTCCTGGATCTATTTTCCAGGTCAATGGTTTTTCCCATGAGATATTTCACATTGCCTTCTATTCTTTCATTTGTTTGTATCTGTTTAATAGTATCTTGATTTCTCATAAAGTCACTAGCTTCCATTTGCTCCAGTCTAACTCTGAAGGAATGAATCTCCTCAGTGAGCTTTTGAGATTCTTTTTCCATCTGGCAAATTCGACTTTTTAAGGCATTCTTCTCCTCATTGCCTTTCTGAGCCTCTTTTGCCATTTGAGTTAGTCTTTTTTTTTAAGGTGTTATTTTCCTCAGTCAGGCTGTTGAGTGTCATTTCATACTTTTCTTGCATCTTTATCATTTCTCTTTCCAAATTTTCCCCCACTTCTCTTATCTGCTTCTTAAGGTCCTCTATGGCCTGTAGCCAGCTTGTATTTTCATTTGGGGCTTTTGGTGCAGGAGTTCTGACCTCACAGTCCTCCTCCATGCTTTGAGCCTCTTTGCCCCTAAAATAGGAGTCCAATGTTCAATTTTTCTGGTTATTTTGTTTCGTTTTCCTAGGCATGTTGCCACTTAATTACTTGATTTTGGGGCTTGTTGCCACAGTAGGACTCTGCCACCAGACAGGGGAGCTTCTGTCCCAAACGTGGGGTCTTCACAACTTCCTCCAGTTGTGTGGCCTCTGTAAAGCCTCCACCCACTCTGGCAAGTTGGATACACACCCCAAACTTCCCCCCCAGACCACAATCCAGATCCAGGCAGTTTAAAGCAAGAGCGATTAACCCCCAGACTGATTGCTGGATCTTCCTACAGTTTGCAGACCAGGAGCTAGAGCCACTACTGAGGCTGCAAAATGGCTTCTGTGCCCCGTTTCTTCAGCAGCTTTTCGCCCCCAGGGGAGGAAGCCACTCGTTCCCCAAATACTGGTCCCAAAGTCCATAGGGCACTAACCTCTCACTTTGTCCTAGGCATATCTATGCTGATAATTCTGGAATCGCCACAATTGCTGGTGTTCTGGGGTTCCCCCAGCAGGCTGAAGGCCCGGCCGCCCTGGGGCTAAAACCTCGGACCTGGGCTCGGTTCTGCACACTGCGCTGTCGTTCCCTGTGCGCTGCGTGCTGCCGGCTCCTAGAGTGCTGCGCTGGCCGCTGCCTGCAGGGCTGCTGGGCTGTCCTTAGCAGGAGGTTAGCTTCTCTGTGCAGTTCTGTGGGTGCTGTGGCTCCAGAGGTTGTTCAGAGTCCCCTTTCACATTGTTTGAAATTTGTGTGGGGCAGAGCACATTGGAAATGCTGTTTTTACTTAACCACCAAATTTCTGATCTTCAGATTCTCCATGGCCTACATGTTGGTGCCCACACAGCTCTTGAGCTGGTCGGCAGTCTGTATAATTTTATTCTTTAAAATTTTCACCATAGTGGCCATAAAGTTTTGAACAAAGAACAATCATCTCAAAGTACAATAGTCAAAGTTTTCCATTCATGGAGCACGCTAAATTAACTCAATCAATCACTATTCAGCAATCAATTGCTAAGTATCATTAATCACTAAGCATTAGTAAATATACAAATCCTCCACCCCGGGTCACTAGTAAACTACAATTTCATCATTACTCAGTAAGAGGTCTTTTCATCCTGACTTGGGGCCAGTTCTCAGATTCCCTGGATCCCCTTCCATGGTCCCAGATTCTACCTGGATCCACCAGACTGTTACCTGGGTTCAATGGCAAAAAGCTCCCAGTTCCTTATCCAGCTCTCTGGGTAGGTCCTGCTCCACATTTAAGTTCATAGGGTCCAGTCCATCTCAAATCCTTCACAATTTCTGTTCCTGAGAATTCAAGGCTCAACCAAGCCACAAAGTCCCTGCATCCTGGTCATGCTTCCTCAGTCTTCTGCAGCTTGTTAAAAAAATCAGAACCACCTTATCCAGCCTGGGGGGCAGGAGGGGCTCCTGGGCTCCTCTTCAGCCTCCTCCTGGCAGCTGCTTCTGCTACCATGGTGCTCCAGGAAATTCTGACTGTGCCTCTCTGGGGCTTTTCTCATGCACAGCATTAGCTACTTCCTGTTTCAGCCAACTCTTTCCTGTTATGTCAGGAACAGGGGTTCATACCTTCTGTTTCTTTCACAGAGGTTTGATTAGTTACTAAGTGCTAAGTACCTGCTTACTTGCCAATACAAAGGGGTCAAATTATATTACCATTACATGGTCTTGGGTGACTACACATGGGGATGCTATACCTCAGAGCCCCTACCCCAACCATAAAATGATCTTTTTTGTAAATTAACTCTGTATACTGAGGAGGAGGGGAGCAATACTAACAATATATTATATTTATAATGGTTAACAAAAGTGTTTAAATTCAGCATTTCCTTTGATTCCTACAACAGATCCATGAGGTCAGCAGGACAGGGATCATTATCCCCATATTACAGTTGTGGAAACTGAGTCCATCAGAGGTAAAATGATCCCCGAGACTTTGTAGCTATTGATTATTATTGGCAGAACCGAGATCAGTGGTCTCCTTAGTTCAAGGTCAGTGACCTTTCCATTGCACATTGTTGGGTATGGTAGTACCTAAGAAGGTTTGGAGGGAGGGAATTTACCCCTGGGGTAAGGAGATGGATAGCCTTACCCATGGTGGAGAACAGTGCTAGGCAAATGATCACTAGCACAGACAGAGATGTCTTCCTAGGTCTTGGTCCCTAGTCCTCAATTATTGAAGACTCTTCTCTGGTCACGACTTTGTTTCTGTGGAGGAAACAGTCCAGAGGGCAAATGTCCTGAGGCCTGATACCTTCCTAGGAAGAGGGGAGGAGAAGTCCAGGAAGATATTTACCTCAGCAGGCAGCTATCAGATAGGAGGAACCCCTAAGTGAGTTCTCACATTTCTTCCCAGAGTCCCACAGGGAAGATGGTCTGACAAAAACAAAGATACAAACAAGATGGACAACAGAACATCTCCTTGAGAGAGATTCTTAGGAAAACCTTTCTTTTTCTGTCTGGGAGTAATGTCTGTTGTTCACCTGTCTTTCCCTCCATCTAGAATTCTAGACACTTGAATTAGAAGGAACCTTAGCAGTCATTTATTGACTCAAGGTAACTGAGTAACAAACCCCTTCCCAATGTCCCTGACAGGTGATCACTCAGTTTCTGTCTGAAGACCTCCAAAGTTAGGTCACTCACTACTTTCTGATGCAGTCCATTCCACTTTTGGACAGTTCTCATGGTTTTAAGTTTTTCCTTGTGTGGAACAGAATTTTTTCTTTGCAACTACCATTCACTGGTTCTGGTTTTGAGCCAAGTTAAACAAGTCTAATCCTCTCCCCGCTCCAATATTTGAGGACAGCATTATGTTTCTACCAAATCTCTTCTTGAGGCAAACCCTCCCAGTTCCTTTAAGCCCCCAAGTTCTGCTACATCTTGGTATGCAGTCTTCCCACTCTCTGAGTAATCCTCTTCTATACACACTCCTGCTTGTTATTGTTCTTCCTAAAATGGAGCACCCAGAACTGAGCACAATAGTACCTCCCTTGTTTGACTGGAGAAACAGCATCCTTCCTTCCTTTCTGCCCCTTTCCTCTTCAACTTCTCTATGTACTGGCTTTCCTCCTACAAAATGCCCAGGTGCTTTCCATTCTTTAAAAAATGAACCAAACTTAAACTGACCTTAACACACTCTCAGGATAACATTCTACAGCTCTTCTTTCATTTTTCATTTCCCTTTATGAACTGTCTGCTTTTGATGCTTCCCCTTCCTCACCACTCATTCACTTTTCAGTCTTTCCATTCGAGATTCTGATCCCACCACTCTGCCGAAACTGCTATTTCCAAGGCAATCAATGGTTAGAATCTAAGGTCTAATGGAGTAGGCTCTATTTTTTTGTCCCCTCAATAATAAAGTAATATCTCAGCCCCTTCTGTGAGTTCAGCCCCTGGGAATATCTGATTTCAACTCATGGGGGTCTAGGTGGCATAGTGGATAGTGCTAGACTTGGAGTCAGGAAAACCCGAGTTCAAATCCAGTCTCATACTATCTGTGTGATGCTGGTGAGTAATTTAGCCTCAGTCTCAATCTTCTCATCTGTAACATAGGGATGATAATATCTATCTCACTGGGTGGTCATGAGGATCAAATGAGATAACATGTAGAGTGCTTTGCAAACCTTAAAGCATTACATACATATTGTTATTAGATGTCTCTCTAAGGATACTGGTTTCTGCTTATCTGCTCCCTTTGCAAGCAGTAAGGCTTAAAAAACAGTTGAGCAAAGACTAGGTTTATAAATGACAGGCAAAAGACAAAGGAAGTTGTCTCCTTTACCTCACCTTACCAGGAGGTTTAATGAGCAGGTCAATTGCACAGTGGTTAGAGCACTGGGCTTGGACCCAGGAAAGACTCATCTTCATGAGTTCGAATCTGGTCTCAGACAATTATTAGCTGTATGACCCTGGGTGAGTCAATGAACCCTGTTGACCTCAGTTTCCTCATCTGTAAAATGAGCTGGAGAAGGAAATGGCAAACCACTTTAGTATTTTTGTGAAGAAAATCCCAAAATGGGGTCATGAAGGGTCTGACATGACTGAAATGCCTCAACAATAAAACCCCAGAGGTTCTGTATCTTACAGAGTTACAGACCAGATGGCAACTCCACCTGACAAAATTGATTGAGAGCCTTGCTAACAGTGACCTAATTCCCTTTCCTGCTTCTCCCACAGGAGCCAGTTCACTTGACTCGATGCTGTGATGGACACTTCAACAATTTTTTGGCACCATAGCTCCTGAATCAGTTCTCTGTCTTAAGACTATTTTTTGGCAATGTGAGAGCACCACTAATCTTTCCTGCAAACAACATTGATTTGGCTGATTCTGATCCCCAAGTATCAGGATGTTTGATCAGAAGGGAAGGCCCTGCCAAGACCTTTAACTTCTAGTGGCAATAAAGTCAGTCTTACCCCCAAAGTTGCCTTAGGCTTCAGAGAAAAAAAACACATTGTTCTTCTGTTTTTGAGATCATAGGATTATAAATTTAGAGCTCACAGGAGTTTATAGGTCACCTAGTACCTTTCCTTAAGTATACCTCTATGGAAACTGAGGTCTGGAAGATGAATTGATTTGTTCACAGTCCCATTACCAGCAATAATCAGAGGCAGGATTTAAACCCAAGTCTTCTCTTCCCTCAAAGGAAGCATGTACCTGTCCCACTTGTATTCCTTTCCCAGTATTTCAACCTGGAAAATGTCTCACACACTTTTCTATGTCTATATCATAGTCCTAGCAAGGTACTCCAATGATTTCTTTTTCTTCTTTCTTAGCACATTTATACTGATTCCTTTTTATTTCTCTTACATTTCCTAATGCATCTCTTTCCTTCTAGAGAGCCATTCCCTCATAGCAAATAAAAAAAGAAAAAATTGAGCCAAACCAACATATTGAAAAAAGTGATATTATATATAACGTTCCATACCCACAGTTCCCAGCCTCTAAAAAGAAGCCAGGGAGTTGGTAGATTTCTTCTCATCTCTCTTTAGGACCTAGCTTGGTCATTCTAATTTAAAGCATTTGGTTTTGTTGCTGCTGTTCTTTCTCTCTGTAGATGTAGTCATTGTGAATAATGTTTTCCCAGTTCCTTTCCACCTTTTTCATCTATAAAGTTTTCCCATGCTTCTTGTATTAATCATGTTCATCATTACTTATAGGATAGTAATATGCAATTATATTTATGTGAGGGCCACAACTAGGTGAGCTTGTGCCAGGTTCTTGGCAGTCCTTGTTTCTTTTGTGTTTCCTTTCCTTGAGTAGGTGAGAGAGAGAGAGGCAAAGAAACATACACACAAAGAGAGAGAGACAGACAGACAGACACACACACACAGAGACAGAGATACCACTGGAAAGAGTACTGGACTAGCTCAACAGTCTCACAGGTTGCTGATCTGCATACTGAGAATACAGGTGAAATGCCAATTAGCAGCCTTCCAAGTAGATGTAAATCCTGAAAACACTTAACTATTAGTTTCCTTCTAGAGTCTAACTAGTTATAAATTAAATTACTGAATCCTATATAGATAATTTTTATTAATGAATGCTTCCACTATTTCTATGTTTAGCATTTCTTTCTAATAATAAATTACCTGTCCCATTCTCAATTCATATTTGTACTTCTAGTGCCTTTTCTATTCACCTTTTGGGGGGCCCTTTAGTCTTTAGACTTTTACTCTGAGTAGCATGGTCCCTGGGATGCTAAGGTGGCCTTTTGTTAGTAAGTCAATGAGTATAACAATGGGGAACCCAATCCCCCTTTGCAGTACAGGTAGATTCTCTTAGTACTGAATCTGGTCAAAATGAATTTCTGGGTACAGAACAGACAGGAAACCCAACTAGGTCTCCAGTCTCATGTATTGTCAGAAGTGGTTCCTCTATGCTAGGGATAAACACTGTGCATTACTAAGTAAACTTCACTGATTCAGTAACAGAAATAGGCCTAGGGGGCAGAATTCATCCTTAAATAGATTGATATTTCAAGCTGAGTGTCTGATTAGATACAGGCACATGTCTTAAATCCTCAGACTAAGCAAGTGAACATTGTCATCCACAGAGAGGAAGAGCTAGAGGAGAGGGGTAGATAGCTCCGAGAGCTGGAGATTGCTTGGCAGCCCAGAGAATGCTTTTGGGGATGGGACTGACAGTACTTAGGCCTAACAGGATGGGGCAAGTGGTTAGCAGTGCTCCCTGGCAGCTGAATGTCTTTTCTCTGAGGACAAGGTTAAGTTCAGAAAGTCTTATAAATAGGTTGGCTTGTATCTAATCGGACACTCAGCTTGAAATATCAATAAATAGGTATGTATGTATATGTGTGTGTGTGTGTGTGTGTGTGTGTGTGTATGTGTATAAATTTATTTATTTATTTTTGCTTTTTTTGGGAGGGAAATTGGCATTAAGTGACTTGCCCAAGGTCACACAGCTAGTTTTTGTGTTAAGTGTCTGAGGCCGGATTTGAACTCAGGTCCTCCTGATTCTAGGGCTGGTGCTCTATTCACTGCACCACCTAGCCGCCCCATTGTCTCAGTTTCTTTATCTGTAAAATGAGATGGAGTAGGAAATGACAAACTGATCCAGTATATTTGCCAAGAAACTTGCACAAAGGGTCACAAAGAGTTAGACGTGACTGAATGACTCAATAACAATATAACTTTTTTTGGGGTGTCTCCGTAAGGAGGTTATCAGAAATGAGTTGGAGTAGATCACCATTGAAGTTCCTTCCAACCCCCAAATTCTGTCCTGGGTCTTTTTTGATCAGATCCAGCTGGAAGCACCAAGGAGGAAGAGGAGACTGCCTCACAAATGAGGCTTGATTATCTGCTGAGGAAAAGGAACTTAACTGGAAAAGGCAGCCAGGGGCCCAGGTAGAAGCTTGCCTAGTTGAGGCCCATGTTCCCTCATGAGAATTGTGGGAGCTGGGAAGGAGCACAGCCCATCTCTCCACATTTCTCACTGGAAGTTTAGAGAGAGTTAGGTTGCCACAGCACTGAATAGAAGCAGGAGACAGAGTGAAAATGTCTCTTCTTTTTCTTTTTGGAGGGGGGAAGACAGGGCAATTGGGGTTAAGTGACTTGCCCAAGCTCACACTGCTAGTAAATGTTAATTTAGTGTCTGAGGCTAGATTTGAACTCAGGTCCTCCTGACTCTAGGGCCGGTGCTCTATTCACTGCGCCACCTAGCTTCTTTCCAAGGTCCCACATTACCTGCTCTTCTAGATAGAAGTCAAATGAGGAGATTGCTTTTTTGTTTTTAAGTGCTGATGTACTGCATCCCCTAAGTATCCAGGTTGTTCAGGAAGTTCATCATCTATTGGATTCATGACTTGGGGTCATCAGGAACCTGGACAAGCAACTCTGAGCATTCTCCTTGGCATATTTCCCCTTACATATGTACAAAGTGAGAATTGTCCTTTATGGGAACATGTACTGTGGTGGTGAACGTGCTTCTGGAAATTCTCTATGCTGTTGAATGGACCATTATACATACACAAAGTAAATACAAGGTAATTTAGGGGGGAAGGACTAGCAGCTGGAAGTTGTGGGTGGGAGTGAAGAATGGCTTCTAGTAGGAGGTGATATTTGCTGAGACTAGTTGGAAACTGGGGATTCAGAGAAGAGGAGGTGATGAGGGACATTCTAGGGATGGGGAATGGAAAGGCAGGGAGACTGGGAATGGAAAGAATAGCCAGAAAGTCTTTTTGTCTAGAGGATAGAATGTATGAGGGGAGAGTAAGGTGTAATAAGCCTGAAATGTGTAAAGAGGCAGGGGCATGCTCAGATTTGCCTTGCTGCTTTATTCTTCTGCTGTAGGTAATTTGGAACCAGACTTTGATGGGCTTTAACTGCCAAGCCACAGAATGGGTGTGTGATTCTAGAGCAATAAGAAACCTCTGCAGCTTTCTGAGGAGGAAACCCGTGTTTTAGAAATATCACTGGAGACAGTAAGACCAATAAGGGGGTAAAAGGCCAGGAGAGAGGGGATGAGGGCCTTAACTAGGTGTGGTGCACTTGTAAGTGGAGAGAAGGGGCCTGATGCAATATTGTGCTGTAGAATCTAGGAAACTCATTGGCTTTGTGGGCTGAGAAAGAGTCACAGTGAAGGTCAAAGTATATGGGTCAACTGAAGTAGTGTCTTAAGGATTTCCAGATTCTCAAAGTGAATTCCTCTCTAGCTTGGCTCTACTCTTCTCCCTCCTCTGTTGGTGCCTCCTTACTCCCTGCGCCTGTCACCAAAAACATCTCCAGGTAAAATGGAACCCTTAGCATTCATTGCAAAACAATGTGTTATTTGGTTTTTAGCCCCTGCAAAAAGTGGCCCTGGGGTAGGCAAATGTTACACTGGCTTTGAGGGAACATGAATCACATTGACAGGTGTGGGGTAAAGAGGACCCAATTTGTGTTAATCTTCAATAGAGGACTTCCTGACTGAGATGCCTACTATGACCCAAAACTTTGATGCTTTCTTTCACTGGGGTCCCAAACACTACAAATGTTCTGTGTCTTAAAACAAAACCTTAGTCCCATTAGGGCTGGGAAGTTTGGGACGTGGTATAGAGTTGAGGAAGGTAGAAGAGATGAATGTGTGGTTGGTGGTGGAGCAAAGTCACAGTTCCAATTATTAACCTGACCTCAGGGCCAAATAGTCTTTAGCCAAATAGTTATGTAGTCAAGGATGTAGGGATTACCTGGTTCCGGGTACCAGATTAGGGAATGTGAGCAGGCAGGGGAGGGATAGGGATGGGGAGGCTGGATGAACTCAATGTTCCATCCCTAGACTTTTAGGCTAATCTGGGAGAATAAATAGCAGGTGATAAAACTCTTCAGTGGTACAATAAAACCCTGGAGGTGAGGGAGGAGATGAAGGGAGAGAATATGCCAAATGGCTCTCTTGGAGGAACGTTAGATTTTAGGTGATATTCCCTGAGAGAAAGGCCAAGAAGTGAAGAAGTGTTGTCCTCATTAATCCAGATTCTAAAAACCAGACAGCACTTTCTTTTGCTATGGAAACTGGGTGTGTCTGGTCACTGGCCCTAACAAGGGCAAAATAGGGACAAAAATTTGATATTGGGGACCTTTGGTGATCAAGGAAATGGTTGTTAGGTGGTTTTATGATGCCCAGAAGAATGAAGCTGGGCCCCTCCCAGCTTTTTTAGTTTGGATCTAGTAGGGTCAGGAGAATAAAAAATGAATCTATAAATTAATGGAAGTGTTAACTGGAGGACATGGAATTAATTCTCTAGTCCTGGACATTAGAATGAAAAGCTAATTCACAATTGCAGGAAGGAATTTTTTTTTTTTTTTTTGCTTTTTGGAGGGCAATTGGGGTTAAGTAATTTGCCCAAGGTCACACGGCTAGGTTTTTGTTTGTGTGTGTGTTAAGTGTCTTCTGACTCCAGGGCCGACGCTCTACTCACTGTGCCACCTGGCCGCCCCTAGGAATTTTTTTTAAAGTTCAATTTTATTTAATTTTAATTTCTAAATTATCTTTCCTACCTTCCCTCCTTCACCCAATGAGAATACAAGAAAAACAAAATCTATTACAGATATATGCAGTCAAGAAAAACAAATTCCATCATTAGCCATGTCAAAAAAAATTGGAAAAAGAAGGAAAATATGTTTCAGTCTGTACTTCGAGTCTATTGCCTTTCTATGTGTAGGTGGAGAGCATGTTTTATCATCAGTCCTTTGGAATTGTGATTGCCATTGCATTCATCAGAATTCCTAAGTCTTTCAAAGTTGTCTCTCCTTAAAATATTATTGTTATTGTATAAATTGTTTTCTTGGTTCTCCTTACTTCACTTTACATTAGTTCTTATGAGTCTTTCCAGGTTTTTCTGAGACCACCCTCTTCATTTCTTATAGCACAATAACATTCCATCCCTTTTATACACCATAGCTGGTTCAGCCATTTCCCAGTTAATGGGCATCTGAAGGGGAGTAATTTGAAGAAAATTCCTAAGATATTTAGTGTTGTCTAGCAACAAATGACCCTAGGGGTCTTGTTTCGCTTAGAGTGGTACAGGTTGGGAAGAGTAAAATAAACACTGAATAGGACAAAAGAGGAGTTCTGGAGGTTTGGGCACATTGATGACTAGTGAGGTAACATCAGAGTGAGTGGCTCTAATATTGGGACCCGCCCCCAGCTGCAGTAGTCTGCTCTTACCTTGCAGGACCTGATTCTGAAGTCCCATCCTGACTCCTCAGGGACTCTAGAAGAGAACACAGAGGGAGAGACAGAACTGTCTTCTCTTTGCTCTGCTTCCACAGAAGGCCAGACCTTTACACTGCCTGCCTTACCGGGCTCTTAGCCCTCTGCATTTCCTTACTCTCTGTATGTCTCTGTCTCTCCCCATTTCTCTGTCTTTCCCTCTCTGTTCTCACTCTGCTCTTTCTCTGCTGTCTCTCTTTCTCTCTGTCTCTGTCTTTCTCTCTCTGTCTGTCTGTCTGTCTCTGGCTCTGTATCTCTCTCCCCTCCCTTCCCTTCTCCCATTACACACCTGCCCTCAGTCTCTACCTCCAGGCTTTTTGTCCTTTTGCTTAGAGTATACATGTCGACTATTTTCCTCCTTAAAATATGTCTATTCTCAAGGTGCATGGATTTAACTCTTATGAAATCTCTATTTTAAGTGGTCTTCTTGAGCGTACCTTTTGTACCAAGCCCCACGAGCCTGTATCAAACAAATGATCATGCTACAGGGCCCCTCTTCCTCAGAAGCTCAGAAAAGGCAGAATTTGAGCGATGAGAGATCAGATTTGGTTCATAGCCTTCACTATTACTCTTCATTGCTACTATATATGCTGTAAGGGGAAAGGGAAAGGAAAAGAAACTAGGACCCAGGCCCTAGAATTCACTCTGTGTCTTTGTGTTTGTTTATCTCTTCCTCTTGATGTCTGTATCACTCTTCTTTCTACCTCTCCCTCCTGTACCATGCAGTAAATTCTCTCCTCTACTCAATTTTCACTGTTCACTCTAAGTTTCACGTATTTGGTCTTCCCCATTCATACCAGCTCATGAATTCAAAGCACTGAACACAAAAGCTAGTTCTCCTCCCTTAACTCCATTTGGGTCAGTTTCTAACCTACAAGATGACTATATTCAGTCCTGAGGTACATACTCGAGGCATTATCTAGATTTGGGGAAGTAGAGGGAGATACAGTCAACTGTGTGTGCCCCCACAGCATTGGAGGTGAGTAGTTGTATCTTCAGATTCAATTCCTGTAGGAAAATGATTGTGTGAGTGACTATCTCTTAGGATAGTGGACACCTTCTCAGTACCGAATGGGTGACTGGGTGGATTTGTGGGTGTGTAGATTATAGCATCATTCATTCTAGTTTGCTTACTCATCAGTTACTTGTACACACAAGTAGTGATACAGTCATATATGTGGTGACACCATCATTTGTACTTTAGCACACAATGATAGTGGCATACACAACCTTACACATTGTAACAATCACATAGTGAGTGATAAAATACAATGACATATAGAGAACTGAGTTTCTTTAGTTTATTTGAATAAGGAAATTGAACAGCAAAGGCAGGGTCTCTTGAGCTCCATAGTTTGGTCTATAGCAGGCAGGGGTAGGATAGGGATGGGATGAACAGTTAGCTGTAATGGAGGGGTTCATAATTCATTGCCTCAGTTGGTCCAGCTTCCATTATCCTAGCACTTCATGCATACTGGGCTAAGCATGATGTTAAACTGAGAAACAAAGGAGGACACAAATGGTCAGGGCGTCAGGGTGTAACCGAACCCACTTAGGCTCTGGGGTATTTTTCTGTGGGGCCATCTCTGGCTATGGTCACCATCTCTCTCATTTCCAGATCAGTCAGTGGCAATGGGGCTCTTTGGCTGAATGAGACTGTAATTATTTGTTTTAGGATAGGCATTGATCACTCAATGTGCATATGTGTAAGTATGTATACATATACATACATGAATGCATACCCATTCCTAGGAAGTAATAATTTTGCCATGAGGATCAGTGAAACCTGGTCAGGGGAATCACCATTTGAGTTCACACGGAATTTTCCATTTGGGATGTCTATGGCTATAGTAACCACTCCTCACGTTATGAAATCCCCTCCTGCTATTTTCTTTTTGTTTTGTTTTGTTTTTTTATTTATTTTTTAAATTAATTTATTAGTTTAGTTTCAGTTAACAAGATTCAATTCCATAGTTCCTTGATTTTCAAATTTCCTTTACTTCCCTCCCCCTCCCCCCACAACAGCATATAGTCCAGTATAAGATCTGCAAATGCATTCATATTAGACATTATTCCAATTACAAAGGCGTATTGTACTAGGTGGGATGAAAGATGGTAAGGAAGAAATAAAACCAAACAACGAAAAGAAAAAGATCATTTAGTTTGCTTCCATCAGGATTCAGGCTCAGTTCTTTCTAGTTATATCTCTGGATGGCGCTTTTCTCACTTTCTTGAGTCTTTCGGGATTGACTTATATCACTGCATTGCTGAAAAGAGTCCAGTCTGTCATAGTTGGTCATCACAGATATGGTATGTCTGTGATTGTATACAAATTTCTTCTGATTCTACTCTTCTCGCTCAGCATCAGTTTGTATAAGTCTCTCCAGGTAACTGTGAAATCCATCACCTCCTCATTTCTTATAGCACAATAATATTCCATTACATTCATATACCACAACTTGTTTAGCCATTCCCCAATTGATGGGCACCCCTTTAGTTTCCAATTCTTTGCAACCACAAAAAGGGCTGCTAAAAATATTTTTGTACATATGGGTCTTCCTCCCACTTCTATAATGTCTTTGGGATATAACCCTAGAAGTGGTATGGCTGGGTCAAAGGGTATGAAATTGTTTATAATCCTTTGGGCATAATTCCAGATTGCTCTCCAGAATGGTTGGATAAGTTCACAACTCCACCAGCAATGTATTAGTGTTCCAATTTGTCCACATCCTCTCCAGCATTTGTCACTTTCTTGTTTTATCATCTTAGCCAATCTGACTGGAGGGATGTGGTATCTCATTAGAGTTGTTTTGATTTGCATTTCTCTAATCAATAGTGATTTAGAGCATTTCTTTTTATAGATATCTTTAATTTCTTTCTCTGAAAACTGCCTGTTCATATCCTTTGACCATTTATCAATTGGGGAGTGACTTGTATTCATATAGATTTGGCTCAATTCTCTATAAATTTTAGAAATGAATCCTTTATCAGAGACATAAGTTGTAAAAATTCTTTCCCAATTTCCCACCTCCCTCTTGATCTTGGTTACATTGGCTTTGTTTGTACAGAAGCTTTTCAATTTAATGTAATCAAAATTATCCATTTTGCATTTTATAATGCCCTCTAATTCTTGTTTGGTCCTAAAATCTTCCCCTCTCCACAAGTCTGTCAGGTAAACTATTCCTTGCTTTCCCAAATTGCTTACAGTATCATCCTTTACACCTAGATCATGCACCCATTTAGACTTGATTTGGTATATGG
Organism: Gymnobelideus leadbeateri; assembly: GCA_011680675.1. Lineage (NCBI taxonomy): Eukaryota > Metazoa > Chordata > Mammalia > Diprotodontia > Petauridae > Gymnobelideus > Gymnobelideus leadbeateri. The sequence goes on from WOXC01004099.1 coordinate 1,404,166, forward strand.
TGTTAGATAGTGATCTAATGCCCACTTTCTGCCATACTGTATTCCAGTTTTCCCAGCAGTTTTTGTCAAACAGTGCATTCTTATCCCAAAAACTGGGGTCTTTGGGTTTATCGAACAATAGATTACTATATTCATTAACTGCTGGGTCTCCTGCGCCTAATCTATTCCGTTGGTCCACTACTCTACACCTCTGCCAGTACCAAGCAGTTTTGATGACTGCTGCTGTATAATACAGATTAAGATCTGGCACAGCTAGTCCACCTTCCCTAGCATTTCTTTTCATTAATTCCCTTGATATTTTAGACCGTTTGTTTTTCCAAATAAATTTTGTTATTATTTTGTCTAACTCTACAAAGTAGTTTTTTTGTAAATTGATTGGTATGGCACTAAATATATAGTTTAGTTTGGGTAAAATTGTCATTTTTATTATATTAGCTCGACCCAGCCACGAGCAATTGATATTTTCCCAACTATTTGGATCTGATTTTATTTGTGTGAGAAGTGTTTTGTAGTTGTGATCATATAGATTCTGGGTTTGTTTTGGCAAGTAGATTCCCAAATATTTTATAATGTCTACAGTGACTTTAAATGGGATTTCTCTTTCTATCTCTTGTTGAGTTTCATTAGAGATGTACAGGAATGCTGAAGATTTATGTGGGTTTATTTTATATCCTGCAACTTTGCCAAATTTATTTATTGTCTCTAGTAGTTTTTTACTTGATTCTCTAGGATTCTCTAAGTATATCATCATATCATCTGCAAAGAGTGATAGCTTGGTCACTTCTTTGCCTAATTTGATTCCTTTTTCTTCTCTAATTGCTACTGCTAGTGTTTCTAGTACCAGATTGAATAAGAGGGGTGATAGTGGACACCCTTGTTTCACTCCTGATCTTATTGGCTGCTATTTTCTTAAGGAGAACAGATGCCCTCCAGGAAAAGAGAAAGGGGATTCAGGCTCCCTGGAAGATGCTACTTCTCTGGTTTTCTTTTTAGGTATTTCTAAACAGAGTTTTGGAGGCATAGTATGAGGATACAAGATAGTACATGCATGGGAGCATGTGAAAGTGTACGAGTGTGTGTGATGGTAAGAGTGCCTGAGAGTATGTGTATTTGGGTGTGTCTATTTCTTTAACTACAAAAGTATCTGTGTTTGAGGATTTAGGAGGGTGTGAGTGTGCTTGTGCATCAAAGGGATTTGCACTATCCTATGGAGGGAAAAGTACTGAAATTAGGTCTGGGGAAATACTGGCACACATTCACATATGGAAACTACCATACCTCAAGAAATAAGTGTCTCAACTTCTCAGTTAATGTGAGGATTGAATAACATTTGTAGAGTTCATGAAACCCCTGTTGAGTGATACTATCAGCACCAAAATCCTTGAGGGAAAAATCCAATGGTATAGCTATTGGGAGGTTGAGATCTGCAACCATCTCATGAATAGGCAGGCAGCCACTGACTGTGAAGAGCAGACAGACATCGGCATGAGAAGGGATATTATAATTTTCTTTGTTAAGGTTAGGATTGCATGATAGTGGGGTTTGGAGAAGTGTGGGCAGTTGTGGGGTGGTAAAAGCAGCGAGAAAGGAGATCATTGGGAGACATGATTTTGGGATATTTGGACGGTGGCGGGGGGAACATGGTGAATTAGGAGATTGGGCCAGTTGGGAGGGGCAAGGTCATTGGGAGTTGGGAGATGGAGCTGTTGAAGGGATAATATTGGACTAGTGATTTTGGAGGGTGTACCCACTACGTCTGCCACCTCTTGAGTCTTATCAAGCAGGTTGTTCTGGGTCAGAGTCAGAAGGATGGTCGAAAAGAGGATGGGCAATTTCATGTTGCAGTGAGAGGATCCGAAATTCCAAGGGCTGGAGGTTCCCAAGTACTGCACCCTGAGCCTCTGTGGGTACAAACCAACAGAGGCTAATGGATTTATAATGTGTTCTTTTGGACTCTGTCCATGTCCCTCCCAGGAGCTTCTGTAGTCCCACCTTTAGAGGTGGGTAATAACGTCTGTGATGGGAAGGTTCTGTCCACGAGAATCAGGATTTTCAACATGCTGGTTATGTAACACTGGGGGCAATAAGCTCATGTAAATTTATTTGCCTGGAATGAGTGAGTTTTGTATCGATGTCAAAAGGTGTGACATGTTGTATGTCAAAAAGGTCACATAATGTGTTTTGTGACAGATTTGCTCTGTTGGTGCTGTCAGAAAGTGATAGGATGATTTTCCTATGGGAAACTAGTAGAAACAGAAGTCAAGGTCATTATATAAGCCTCACAGAACCACTTGTGGAATGGAAGTACTTATGTAATAATTTTTCCCCCATCCCCTCAGTTTTATTTGTGTATGTTTTTCTTTTTTAAAATGTATTTCTTGTAAGTAATAGATTGTAGGGTTTTGTTTTCTTATTAAATCTGTCACTTTTTCTTGATTGTTTTATTAGATTAATTCATTCACATTTAAAATTTAGTTAGGTTTATATTTTTTTCATTTATCTCTAATACTGGTTTTTTTTCAAGTTCTGTTTCTCCCCTCTTTTACTGTAAATACAGTACTATGTCTCTTCAGTTACTTTACCTTAATCTTTTTTTTTTTTTGTCTTTTTGGAGGGGGGAAGGCAGAGCAATTGGGGTTAAGTTACTTGCCTAAGGTCACACAGTAAGTGTTAAGTGTCTGAGGTCGGATTTGAACTCAGGTTCTCCTGACTCCAGAGCCAGTGCTTCACTCACTGCATCACCTAGCTGCCCCACCTTAATCTTTTTTTTAAAGGTGACCCTATTACCACTGGCTCTCTTCCCATCACTCCAACCTTTTCCCTATTTGTCACCCCCTTTCTTTTTTTTGAGGGGGGAGGGCAGGGCAATTGGGGTTAAGTGACTTGCCCATGGTCACACAGCTAGTTTTTTGTGAGTTATTTGTGTGTTACCCCCTTTCCATTTGTAGTTTGGCTTACTAGTTCCTTTTTCATTCTTGGTTTTATCTGGTTATTTAATTCTTCTCTTTTTTCTTCATTAGTCAAATAAGTTTCACCGTCCTCTACTTCCCTTCATCTGGTCCTGTTCATTAGTTTTTTTAAATTTTATTTATTTATTTTTTTGTGCACCCATTACCAGAGAGACTTTCTTTCACTCATTGTCTTCATTATCTATTCTTTCTCCTTATTCTGGATCTTCCTTTCCTTGTTTATGACTCCTATGCTTATCTAGTCCCTCTCTATTTTCTTCATTCTGCAGAAAATGAGGCACAGAGAGAAGTGACTTGCCGAGTTCTCATAGGTGGTAAGTAGAAGATCTGATATTCAAACCCAGGTTCTTTGAAGCCAAACCAGGTACTCTTCACTGTAGCATCCTATCTTTAAGTTGACAGTTCATATCCAGAAAAATGGCTTGACTTTCTAATGACTGGAGTCTTTTCCCCTTATGGGAGAACCTCAACTTTCTGCTGTTGGGAGTACAGGCAAAAGATTTTAGGAATGCCTGCAATGTGAAACTGGTCCATGTAAGCCCATTGCCTTGAGTTCTGAGCCACAAATCATGAGCATGAGAACATCAGTAGGGAGGACACACAAACACACACACACACACACACACAGAGTGAGAGATAAAGAGAGACAAAGAGATGCACAGAGATAGAAAAATACACAGAGAAGAGGCGCATAAGATACATGTTTGGGATGTAGACCAGAAGCTGACCCCTCCTGACTCCAAACTTTGTTTTGCCTGGGCCTGCCTTTATGCCTGTTGGATCCCTCATTTCAATGGGCTTCACCAGAAGTGGTTTTATTCTCCTCATTTCTCTACCTTAGCAGGGCAGCTTGGGATCTCCCTAACCTCCAAGTCATTAGATCCTGCTGGGATGGGTGGTTTGTGACCAGGTAGTAAAGGTATAAGCATTGCTTCTGTCTCTTGTTATTGAGTCACTCATTTGTACCTGACTCTTGGTGACCCTGTGGACTCATCCCCAGGATTGATTATTTTATTTCCATTTACTTTTTCAGTATGTCCTCATTTTACAGTTGAGAAACTGAAGCAAATAGGGGTTAAGTGACTTGCCCAGGGACATCCAACTACTAAGGGCCTGAGGTCAGTTTTGAACTCAGGTCTTCCTGATTCCAAGCCCAGTGCTCTATGCCCTGTGCCATCTAGCTACCCTTGCTTCCTTCATGCCCACTGATAAATTCCCAAAGGATATCCAGGTCCTAATCTTCTTGCCTATGTTTTAGCAGATGCTCCCATATGTATATCTGTACCTATGTATGCATAAACATGGACCTGTGTGCATGTATACATGCTTTAATGATGACTTACACTTTACAGAATATGCATGCTTGTCCAGGATAGTATAATGGGCAATGCCCTCAGGCTTTCCAGTCACCAAAGGAGTGAAGCAAGGCTGGGTCCTTGCTCCCATGCTTTTTGGGATGTTTTCAGCCATGTGGTTAAACGCCTTCAATGAGGACTAACTTGGCATCAAGGTGAGCTACCGCACTGATGGTAAATTCTTCACCTTGAAAAGGTTACAAGGCAAGACCAAAGTGGAGGGAGTGTAGGTGCATGATTTTTTTGTTTGCAGATGATTGTGACCTCAATGCAGCCCTGAAGCTGACAAAGTGTCAATCATTTCTCTGCTGCTTGTGCTAATTCTGGCCCAACAACCAACAGAACACAGGTGTTTCATCAGCCAGCACCATCCCACCCATACATGGACCCAGTGGTTCCAGCAAATGGAGTAGACTTGAATGCTGTGGATAAGTTGACTCACCTTGACATATACTTTTTAGGGATGTATGCTTGATAATGAGGTTGACACATGCATTGCCAGAGTTAGCTCAGTGTTTGCGATGCCCTGGAAGAAAGTGCAGGAGAGATGAAGTATTAGACTGACTACCAAACTGAAGGTGTACAGAGCCTTTGTGCCAGCCTCATTGTTGGATGCCTGTGAAACCTGGACAGTCTACCAGTGCCATGCCAGGAAACAGAATCACTTCCAGTTGAATCATCTTAGGAAGATTCTGAAGATCACCTCGCAGGATAAGACACCAGACACTGAGGTCCTTTCTTGAACTAAACTGCCAAACACTCAAACTCTGCTGCAGAGAGCAGGCTATGATGGGCTGGTCTCCTTGTTCAAAGGCCAGATGTGTGCTTGCCTAAAAGGCTATTTTATGGAGAATTCACACAGGGCAAGTGCTTACATGGTGGTCAAAAGAAATGATACAAGGACACTCTCGAGGTCTTTCTTAAGAACTTTGGAATTGATTGTGTGACATGGGAGACATTGGCACAGGACTACCCATTGTGGCATGCCTTCATTGGAGAAGGGAATTTTGCACTATGAGCAAAGCAGAATTCAAGTAGCTCAAAAGAAATGTGATGTGCCCAAATTTAGTGAATTCACTCCAAATGTTTGACCTGTGGGGGAACATTTTGAGCTTTTATTGGTCTGATCAGCTAGAGCTGAAACCATTGTAACTTGACTCTAAAATAGTGATTTTACTTTGGTCCTCTTTGAGAATGGAGGACAACAACCAACCAGCCAACAAACAGAATATACAGTTTACATCTAGCATTTGTGCATAAAGATTGTACATGAGAGAACAAAACCATGACTTTTGCCCTCTGGAAGTGTAAAGGTGAGCAGAAATCAAACAAGTTTTGCCTTTAACTCTGATCCTTGCCACCTCCAAAACACCCTTTAAAGACTTCTAGACAGAGGTCATGTTAATTCCTTCATTGACTATTTATTAAATACCTACTATGTGCCAAAGACTGTGCTTGGTTATGGTTTACAAAAAAGAAACCATCCTTGCCTTTAAGAAACTTTCATTCTCCTGGTAAAAATTGACATGTGCACTTATAAGAAAATATAAGGTATATACAAAGTAAAAGAAACTTATTTTTAAAGGTTAGGAAGAACAAAATAACACCTGGAGGGACATTTCTTATGTTGGATGTAGTACTTTAGCTGAACTTTGAAGTGAGGTAAGGAGAGGTTTAAGTGAGGAAGGAAAGCATTCCTAGTACATGGAACAGTCTATGAAAAGATATGGGGGCCAGATACTGTGCAATATCATTTACAGGGGAAAAACAAAGAAATATGTTTGACTGGAACATAGAGTGCCTGGAGGGAAACAATGTGAAATCCATCTAGAGAGACAGTTTAAAGTCACATTGTGTGAGGCTTTAAATGTCAAACAGGGGAGTTGATATTTTTATCCCAGAGTCAATCTGAAGCCACTGAAACTTTCTTGGAAAGGGGAGCAAAATGGTGACACCTGTTACTATCTCTTTGGTAACTGTGAGGAGAACGGATTGGAAGGAAGAGAGTGGAGACAGAGATGGAAATGATGACACTGTTATAGCAATCCAGGAGAGAGGTGATGAGAGCTGGAAGTAGGGTGGTAGTCACGTGAGCAGTGAGAAGGGGACAAGTACAGGATATGTTGCAGAGGTAACTAACAGCACTTGTCAGCAATGGCCCTATGGGATAAGACAAACTCAAGGATTCTGATGCTCTGGGGAAAAATAGGACATGAACATTAGAAAACAGTTAAAAATTAATCATATTAGAAACAAAAAGCACTTGCAAGCCCCATGATTATATCTATATGTATAGAGAAAGCCTTTGATAAAATTCTGGTGTGAGGGCTTGCTGAGCCCTTTTCAGGGCTGGTCATCCACCTTTGGTGTCCACCTTTCACCCAGTTCTCACCTGTGGCTCTAAGAAACTCTATTGTGCATAGCATCCACCCCCCAGTAAAACCATCTTGGCAGGCGGGGTAAACCAGGTTGAGGGTAATGGACAGGTCTCAAAATGATCATGTGTTTGAGGGATGTCTGCCTCAAGCACGTGAAGACTTCTGGTGGAATGACCAGATGACTACAATTTGTTCCAAGTGCCATGAAGGTGGCTGAAGCAGGTGCTGTGGTGCTCTTACAGCTTGGTCAGACCATTGCCAGTCATCCTGACTTTTGTCTCGCCGCTGTACTCCAGTGACTCTAGAAGGAAGAGTGAGTCTGATGACTTTGTGCAACTCTGCTTCAATGAAACCCAATGAACACACAAGTCAAGACATTATCCATGATGTCATTGGTTTTCATTGAAAATGAAGGACCATCAATGACAACAACAACAACTTGCTTTTATTTTTTAAGTATTAATAAAGCTTTCAAATCTTTCCCATTATTTTGTGTTTTGTTTTCATGGACTTCTGTTTTTATTTTCATTTCATTTTTTAAAAAAAGATGCTTCAATGACTCTTTTTATTTTGAACTACTGTATTCCTATTATACTTTTGCTTACTCCCACCAGAAAAGAGGGAAATATCGAGGTCTCATAACAAGGGTTATAACGTTAATTGCATTAGTTTTATTTTGCAAGATATTTTCAATTTTATTTAAAAAATTTTTTTTATTTAAAGCAATTGGGGTTACGTAACTTGCTTAAGGTTACACGGCCAGTCATTATTTATGTGTGGATGCTCATTTTCTGAGGCTGGATCCGATCCTGGGTTGTCCCAACTCCGGGGCCGGCACTCTTACTAGCCACCCCGATAGTTTCAATTTTATATAATCAAAATTGTCCAGATCTGTTAGATAGCTATGTGGTATAGTGGATCACAAAGAACCAGGTTTGAATTCAAGCAAATCTGAATTCACAAAATTTGAAAAAAAAACGTTAAAATTGTTTTTACATGTAATTGGGAGAAAAATAAAATATTAAATTACCCACACATAGAAAAAGGAAAACCTGAGCTCAAATCCTCTTAGACACCTATTAGCTGTGTGATCCTGGATAATCACTTAATTTCTTTAAGTCTCAGTTTCCTCATCTGTAAAATGAGCATAATAATAGCACCTACCTCATAGCGTTGTTGTCATGAAAAATGAGATAATGTAGTGCTCTTCAGACTTTAAAATGTTATATAAATGTATGTTATAAAAGTATATATAAATATATAAAAGCTATTCTTATCTTCAGTGATCTTCTATATCCCTTGTTTGGTCATGAACCTGCCACCTAGTCAGAGATCTAAAAGATAATTTCTTCCAGAATTTCCAAATTTGTTTATGATATCACACTCCAGGGCTGGTTCTTGATCCGTGGTCCCACCTAGCTGCTCTATGGATTAATAGGTTTATAATAAATATTTGATTGTTGAATCTGGGGCTGGAACAGGTAGTAAGAGAAGTTGAACACCTTGAAAGGCATTTTTATTTAGAGTTTTAAAAAGGACTACACAAGAAACAAGCATTTAAAAAAAGTCTTGAGCTCACCACTTTTATACTGGAGCTACAGAGTCCAAAGATAAACTATCTTTTCTGTGTATCGAGTTTTTAGTTTTGTTTGTTACATGCAACAAATTTCAAGTGTGATTTCACCCTCTTGGCTCCACAGGAAACCATGTAGAACCACCTAGAACATCTTCTTTCAAAAGGGGTTTAGAAATGATCTACAAGGGGTGGCTAGGTGGTGCAGTGAGTAGAGTGCCAGCCCTGGAGTCAGAAGGACCTGAGTTCGGATTCGGCCTCAGATGCTTAACACACACACAAACAAAAACCTAGCCATGTGACCTTGGGCAAGTTACTTAACCCCAATTGCCCTCCAAAAAGCAAAAGAAAAAAAAGAAAAAAAAAGATCAACAAGTAACATTTTTTCCCACACCTACTCAGAGATAACTAAGATGATTACTATGTTTCTTCCTCACTTACTCCAACTCTGAAAGCCCATGTAATGGAACATAAGCTATGGGCCAATCTCCACTATCAGATAACTTCAAGGTGGCTTTGGGGACCTTATTGTCATCAGGTGTGAGGATGCCAACCTTATCATGATCAAACTTCAAATCTATTCTTCTTGTTTCTTTTCTCCCATGATACAAAATAGCCTGAGGAACTGGACCTTTCCTAATGTACTAGCACTTCTTTTAAGTCTTAATAATTACTGTTATTAGAGCAAATATCATCAGAAAAACAACAATGGCTCATATTTAACTTCTTCTTATGCATCATTGCTATTGCTAGGTGTCTTTGACTGTCAATTTCTTTTTCTGTCTTCTAGATATTTGAATTTTGACTGAAAGACCATTTTTTTTGAAGTTATGGATATGCATTCATTCACAACCATCCAAAAATAAGAGGAAATTTGACATTTCGAAGAACTTTGGTATTCACAGATTCCTTCTCTTCATTTTTTTCTTCTGGGGCAATTGGGATTGAGTGACTTGCCCAGGATCACCTAACTAGTATAGTCAAGTGTCTGAGGCTAGATTTGAACCTTGACTCCCGGGCCGGTGCTCTCTCCACAGTGTCACCTCACTGCCCCAATTCTTTCTCTTTGTAAAAAAAAAATCATATCATCTGAATAGTAAGGTAAACACACAGTCAGCTAATCTTGGAAGATTTTATATACAAAGAACTTTTTTTTTGGTAATGTTGGTGCTTGGTGATTTTTTTCCCCTGAAAAATCAATTTCAGTCCTACAAAAAGATACTTAACTCCTTGACTGATAAGGCAACTAAGCTGAAGCTGATTTTCTTTTGCATTTGGTCCTAGAGGTGATACGGAACCACTTGAGTTTCTTAAATAGGGGAGTGATATGGTTAGATCTACAATTTAGGAAGTTCACTTTGACAACTGAGTGGATGATGGACTAGGGTGGGGAGATGCTTGTGGCAGGCAGCTCGAGCAGCAGGCCATTTCAATAGTCCAGGTGTGAGGTGATGTAGACTATATTATGTATCAGAGGAGAGAAAAAAGAGAGTGAATTTAGGATGACATCAAGGGTTTGAGCCTTGGTACCTAAAAGAATGAGGATGCCCTGGACAGTATTAAGGAAGTTAGAATTGGAGAGGGGAAAAGATAATGAGTTCAGTTGTGGACTTGTAGATTTTAATATGTCTATGAAACATCCTGTTTAAGATGTTCAGTAGGAAGTTGGAGATGTGAGTCAGGAGATCAACTATGAGATTAAGGACTGCATAAGTAGATTTGAGATTTATCAGCATAGGAATTATAACTGAATCCATGGAAGCTGATGAGATCAGATGATGAGAACAGATTTTGTTTTCCCTAGATGACTGCAAACATAACAAAGACACATGAGAAGTACTAATGTGTCTGTAAACGTAGTAGCTATTCACTGAATGCTTGGACAGTGCAAGTGCTATTAAACCTTTGGAACTTGTCTGAAATGACTTTCTGTCTCTGGAAGGAGAGAAAGACAGTAAGAACATAAGTCATATTTTGGTCATGAGTAGCTATATCACAAGGTATGAAGAGTAACCCACCAGGAGCCAGAAAGCTTCAAGAGCTGCTAAAATATTGCAGAAGAATTGTGCATGGAGTCATTGACAGGCTTCATTCAGACCAAGGCAGGACCTTTGAAATGTGAAGGGCGAAATATGAATGAATTAAGTAGACAAATATTCAAACTTCTAAGCATATCAATTTATTAAGCAGTGCGTACCAATTGCATTACAAACTTCTGAGTTTGTCACCAGACCCTGAAAAAAGTTGGAGAGAGATATTTATTCATTAAAAGAAAATAATGAACAGGATACAAGATTAGGTTATCTGATTTCTAATTGGAGGAAAGATCAGGGCCTTTCTGAATTTGGAGGGGAAGGGCAAACAGGTGCAATTCCCTTAAATCAGAGAAAAGAGTCGTCTCATTCCCCTTCTATCAGTGTCTGTATTCAGTAAAAGGAACAAGGCCACAGTAACCCATTTGCTAGTAAGGGATGAGTTTTCAGATAAATCACATGGGTTGCTTGAGATGTATAATTAGGAGAATCACATCTGTCTTCAGATCTGACCGGGTTTCTGGTCAGCATAATCTAGGTCCTTAGTTAAGGGTCTTTAAGGAAGAAGCGGTCCAGCTTTCACTCACAGAGGGCTAGGTTCAACCAATGCAATAAAGTTTTCTTACAATTTGTATAACTGAATAAAGATTTCTCACAAGACAAAATTGTACTAGATTCATAAAGGGATAGAAAGGGAACTGAGCTAGATCCAGAATTGAGTCACAAGATGAAGTCAGTGTGGTTTACTCAATTCCCACACGCTCCATTGTCAACCACAAAATTGTCCATGTGAACTATTTGTTTTATTTTTTGTCAAAGGGTATAACATGGAGGAAAGAGAGACAGAGAAAGAGAGAAGAGGAGATAAGATGAGATGAGGTGAGACTATCAGCACTTTGTTGTTGTTTCAGTACTTGATTCATAATTAAAACTGGAATGGCAAAGGTAATGAGCTCTCTAAGTGCATTGGAGGCAAACTTCCCCAAAGTTCTACACTGTGTCTATAGGACTCTGTACATTTCTGTTTTTTTTTAAATAGTCATTTCAAATATTGTATAATGCATTGTTATAGGGAGTTATTAACTTCTTTGAAGATTGTACTACTCAAAAAAGAAACAATTATCATAATCCGGACTGGGGTGAGGGAGTGGAGAGGTAGTACATTTACATTGCTTACATGGAAATGAACATAATCCTGTTTTTTAATTTGTGGAATAAAACAAACATGTCCACAACATAGTATAATAATAAAAAAGGTGATTGCACATGAAACTGCAAATGTTATGCACAACTTGCTATTCCTTTTAAAATAAAATTATCATGCAAATTTCTTTTTTTCTTCCCTCCCCTACCAATCGAGATTGTTCCCATTAGAGACAAGTATGTATGCATATATGAACACACGCATATATGAACACACACATATAGGTCTATATGTCAAATTATTCTATATGTTCTTCTATTTATCAATTCTTTCTCTGGATGCAGATAGCATCTTTCTTCATATGTCCTTTATTGTTAATTTGGGTATTTATACTGGTCAAAATGTTTTATTTGCTCAAAGTCATTCTTAAAACAATATTGCTGTTACTATATACAATATTCTCTTGGTTCTGCTCACTTTGTTCTTCATTATTTCCTGCAAGTCTTTCCATGTTTTTCTAAGATCACTGAGCTCATAAATTTCTTACAGCACAGGAGTAGTCAATCACAATCATATACCACAGCTTGTCCAACCAATCCCCAGTTGATGGGCATCCCTGCAATGTCCTGTTCTTTGCCACCAGAAAGAGAGCTGCTATAAATATTTTAGACAATAAAGGTTCTTCTCCTTTTTCTCTAATAGTCTTTGGAAATAGACCTAGTAGTGCTGGGTCAAAGGTTATAGGAAGTTTAATAACTCTTTGGGATATAATAACAATGATATATAAGAATATGATAATATGATCCTTTTGAAAACATTTCGTATTTTCCACGTTGGTATCTGTTCCTTATTTATAATTGTCAGAATCAAAATGGCCCTTCTTTTCCCTTCTTGGTCTCCCATCACAGATGTGAATGAAAGCTTATTACGGTCTCCATAGGAGTTCAATTAAATGGGTTCCAGTCCTTGGGGGATGGAGGTGCTTTGCCTGTACACTGTCTTAAGATCAGTAAATATAAAAGTGTACATGTTAAAGGGGGTAAAATAGTGAGACACAATGAGTATTGAGCAAGGACATTTGCCAAGATGGTATGGTAAGAAGAATAGACACAAAATATCCCCCCTCCCATTCCCATTAGCTGTCATTACAGTAGTATCCATGGAAGGCACAGACTTAAAATATAATGCTAAGGGACATGTAGTCCAAGACAGTTCACAATTCTGAAATTCCTCAAATTCCTTTCTTTTATTTAGAGCCGCAGCTCTGTTCTTGGTTGCCAGGGTCAGCTCTCTCTTGAGGCCAAAGTCACCTCACTTTTTGCTGCCAGGAGCCATTCTTGTTGAAGCTGCTTCTAAGCTCAGGTGATTGTCTATTTGGAGAATTTGTCCCTGCTCCCTCAACTGTGTCTCCAACTCCTTCATAATAGTTCCCTGTCTTCTAGACACTGAGTCTCCTCTTGGGATAGATGTCATGAGTGATTCCCTTTCAGGGACCAGGTTCTTGATCCACTGCTGGATCCAGATCAGTTCTTCAAAAACCATCTACTTAATATTTGAGGGATTGTGATCTGTGTCAGTGAAGGGAGTACTGACAAAATCATGGCTCCTTCAGGCATAGTCTTGTTTGTGCCTCTATACGAGTGTGTCTGTTAGTATCCGTGTACTTAAATGTCTGTGCCTTCTACCATCTATAAATAGAAGGATGTTCTTCACCTAGTACAGACTCCCTTAAACATTGGAGTTTGAAGGAAGAAAGGACCTGGGTTGTGTTGTGGGGCCCTTTGCTCTGCAAGAGCCACTGTGGAGACACATCTTTACAGCAGTAAACCCTAAACAGTTCAGTCCAGCAAAGTCACTTATAGACTTCCCAGGAGAGACCAAAAAGCTTCCTCTTTCCTCTTCCATTCCTGCCTTAAAGGTCTTTCATCAATATCATCTTTCCCACTCTTCTAACTCTCCTGTTGCCTTTCTCTTACTGGACCTTCTCTCACTGTACTCAAGTCACTACAGTGTTTTAAGTACCTAGCACATGCAGTGTAGCACAGATGTCGCAGCTACAAAACCATCTATTATAATAGAGTAAGCTTGATGCAGGAGTTTATAAACTAAAGGAGACCAAGCATGGTATGCTCCACAGTGTCAAAAGGTTTAGAGAGACCAAAGAAAATGAGAACTGACAAAGGGTCACTGACTGGACTACTCTCTGAAAAGTGCTCCCTGCACTGAATAATTCACTGTTAATCCAGTGACCCTTGCCACTTTCCTCTCTCACCTCATAACTTCACCCTTTAAGTATCATCCCTTCCCACCAAATTCAACCTGTGCCCTTTATCCATGTATAACTGTAAACATATATGCACACATTCACATATGTATCCATATGCCCATATACCCTTCTTCCATTATTTTCATACTGAGAAAGGTTTCATTAGTCACAGTTATTGTTTTTCCATGTCGGAATGTAAATAGTTCAACTTTGATAAGTTCCTTTTGATTTCTTTTCCCTGATTACCTTCTCAGGCATCTCTTGCTTCTTGTGTCTGGATGTCAAATTTTCTATTCAACTCTGGTTTTTTCCCTCAAGAATTCTTGAAAGTCCTCTATTCCACTGAATGACCATATTTTCCCCTGAAACAAAATACTCAGTTTTGCTGGGTTGGTGACCCTTGGCTTCAATCCCAGCTCTTTTGTTGCCCTCTGGAATATCATATTCCATGCCCTTAGATCCCTCAGTGTGGAAGCTGCCAGGTCCTGTGCTATTCTGATTGTGTTTCCACAATATTGAAATTGTTTCTTCCTGGCTGCTTGGAGTATTTTCTCCTTGATCTGGGAATTCTGGAACCTGGCTACATATTCCTGGGAGTTTTCTTTTTGGGATCTTTTTCAGGAGGTGATCTGTGGATTCTTTCAACCTCTATTTTGCCCTCTGGGTCTAAAACATCAGGGCAATTTTCCTTGAGAATTTCTTGAAGGGTGATTTCTAGGTTCTTTCTTTGATCATGTGTAATGGAAATGCAGATTTAAAGATCTTCCCTGCCCCTAGCTTAAGTGCACCTGGAGCCTGTGGTGGGAGGCTTGTTTTTCAGGGAAGCCCACACCTTGATACTTTGTCATTGGGCAGTGGGTCAAGGAGGTTGTTACATTCTCTGAGCCCAGAGAAGGCTATATAAGCCCTGAGGAGAGGCTTTGCTTTGGGGCTCACTTGGAGAAGTGTTGTGTGATTTGACCAGATGAGACTCTGGGAAGCCGTTGTTGAGAGCCCCCCGGCTTTGAAAACCCAGATGTTGATGCTTCCCTCTCTGGTAACTGTGATTTGGTATTGATGCATGTAATGTTGGGACAGTTTGGAAGCCTGTCTGATCTGTAAGTTATGTAATTCTGAAGTTCGGGGTGCTGACCTTTTCCCCCTGAACTAGGTAATGTGTTTGATTAAAGTAAGCTTGTTAACCCATTTTGAGTTGCTTTCCTTTTGAAAAGCAGATCTAAGAACCTGTGTTGGCAGTCACCCTGGGGATGTTGGGGTGCTTGCCGCTACATCATGACTTTCAGGTAGTCCAATAATTTTTAAATTATCTCTCCTGGATCTATTTTCCAGGTCAGTGGTTTTTCCCATGAGATATTTCAGATTGCCTTCTATTCTTTCATTTGTTTGGATCTGTTTAACAGCATCTTGATTTCTCATAAAGCCATTAGCTTCCATTTGCTCCAGTCTAACTCTGAAGGAATGAATCTCCTCAGTGAGCTTTTGAGATTCTTTTTCCATCTGGCAAATTTGGGTTTTTAAGGCATTCTTTTCATCATTGCCCTTTTGGGCCTCCTTCGCCATTTGAGTTAGTCTATTTTTTAGGGTGTTATTTTCCTCAATTAGGCTGTTGACTCTCATTTCATACTTTTCCTGCATCCTTCTCATTTCTCTTCCCAATTTTTCCTCCCCTTCTCTTATTTTCTTCTTAAGGTCCTCTATGGCCTGTAACCTGCTCATATTTTCCTTTGGGGCTTTTGGAGCAGGATTTCTGACCTCACAGTCCTCCTCCTGTTCCCTGCTTCGATCCTCTTTGCTCCCCAAATAGGAGTCTAATGTATTTTTCTGTTTATTTTGTTTCCTTTGCCTAGGCATGTTGACACTTAATTATTTGACTTTTGGGCTTGTTGCCACAGTAGGACTCTGCCACCAGATAGGGGAGCTTCCATCCCGAACGTTGGGGTCTTCACAACTTCCTGTTCTGGCAAGTTGGATACCCACCCCAGACCTCCCCCCCGATCACAATCCAGGTCCAAGCAGGTTAAAGCAAGAGCAGTTAACCTCCAAGACTGATCTCTGGATCTCCGTACAGTTCGCAGGCCAGGAGCTGATGCTGCTACTGAAACTGCAAAATGGCGAGTGTGCCGTGTCTCCTCAGCAGCTTCTAGCCCCCAGGGGAGGAAGCCGACTCGTTCCCCAAATACTGGTCCCAAAGTCCATAGGGCACTAACCTCTTACTTTGTTCTAGGCATGTCTGTGTTGATAATTCTGGAATCGCTACAGCTGCTGGTGTTCTGGGGTCCCTCCAGCTGGCTGCTGGTCCAGCCGCCCTGGGGCTAAAACCATGGCTCACGAGGACCTGGGCTTGGCTCTCCACTTGCTGGGCTGTTGGCTTCCAGAGCGCTGGGCTGGCCCTCCCTGCAGGGCTGCTGGGCTGTCCTCAGACACCTATTTATCATGTGGTATCCCTTCCCCTTCTTTCATCTCCTCTTAGCTAAGACCCAATATAACTGAAATCTATATTGTTTTTTTCTGAAGAGTCTTACAGGAAATAGCTTCATTGACAAAGAAAAAATCATGGCAAGTGGAAACCAAAGACTCAGCAAAGTAACTGTGACAGCATTAGGACTCATCTGCTTGGCCCTATTCCCCACCACCGGTAAGTCCATCCATCTGTCCCTTCAATAGGTAAAATCAGTCACTCTCAACCTCACCTAGACCCCACCAGTACACATTATAGTTTAGGAGAAAAGGTGATGAATTTGGACTCAGAAAACCTGAGCATTGGCTCCACCAATAACTAGCTATGAAGCCTTGAACATCATTTTACCTCGCTGCCACTCAGTTTCCTCATTTCTGAAAGGACCCTAGGTGCACAGAACAGTGGAATGGACAGGGAGCCAGTCTTAGTATCAGAGAGACCTGGGTTCAAGTCCTATAACATATATATGAGTTTTGTGAGCATGGGCAACCATTCAATGTCTCTCAGGCAGTTTTCTCAAACTGTAAGTTGACTAATCTGAATTGGTGGAAGCATACTAGGAGTTCCACTCCCTGAGGAAATCACAGCTCCTGTATCTTGAAATCCCTGTTCTGTTGACCTCATTAGGCTATTGTGAAAATCAAATACGATATTGGATAGCAAGGACTTTGTAAAAATTGGTAAGTGTGAGCTATGACTACTTTTTTGCTTTCTTCCTTGGGATGTAGAATTAGTTCCCAAGAATGACTACTTTGATTCAGGGGGAGGAACATAACACACACTATTCAGGTTGAGGTATGTGGCTAGTCCAGATCCAGGGGGCAAAACAGTAACAGGGTGTGGTGGGTGGCATGCAGCGTCATGCTTCCCAACAGTCTGGAACAGATGGCCAGACTCAGGGAAAGTGCTGTAACAAGGAGGACAGCTGCACTCTCCTCTGTCAGATATTCCAGAATCTCTCATGTCTAACCACTCCCTTCTGACTGTGACCTCCGTCACTCTGAGCTTCTGCTCTACCCCCATCTATAATCTCTACACATTGTCCTGTGCTTCTCTCATGGCTGAGAATGAAGACCTTATCTCTGATCCAGATTCCAAGCCTCTCTGCCCCGAACTATTAAATGGAATTGTTTTTAACCGGGAATATAGAATACTACATCAATACAGTGAATAATTGTACCTTAAACAATGAAATAGACACTGTGAAGAAATTCAAAGACTGTGTGGACTCCACCTTGATGCCTGACAAGCAAAACACGACTTTAAATTTTGTGGTAATGCACCTCTCCTCACTGGCTCTTCCTGCATCTTTCCTGACCTGTGCCTACTCCCTACCTCAACCTCTCTTCTCCTCCCATATCCAGTCTATTCCTCAACCCCTCCCCCCAGCTGTTTATCAACACTGACATCTCCCCACTCTGGGCACCTCCACAAGAATGGTTCAGGGTTCCTGCCCTCTCCTCTCCACCATATTCTGACCCACAGACCCCTCATTTGGCACTTATTCCCTTAAATCTATTTACACAGAGAAGTCCAGGAGAAAGCCCCCCTCCCCATAACATTTTTTTACCTATACAGCAATTCTTTTTTTTATTTTTAACCAACAAAATCTCCTCTGTCAGTCAGTCAATGAGCACCTACTATGTTTCAGGCATTTTGCTAAGTGCTGGAATAGAAAGGCTAAAGGCAATTTTTGTCCTTGAGGAGCTCACGGTCTAATGGGAGGAAAAACAAATAACCAAATATATAAAAACAAGCTATATAGAAGACAAAAAGGACATAGTTATCAGAAGGAAGGCATTGGAATTAGGAAGGATTGTCAAGGTTTCCTGATGGAGGTGAGATTTTAGCTGGAACTTGAAGGAAGTCAGGGAAGCCAGTAGATGGGGAAGAGGAGGGAGAACATCCCAGGTGTAGAGGACAGCCGGAAAGAATGCTCAGAGTCAAGAGATGGAAGTGTTTTTTTTTTTTTTTTGAGGGGAGTGGAGAATGGAAGGAGTCCTGTGTTATTGGATTGAGAATATGTGGCAGGTGTAAGGAAACTTGAAAGGTAGAAGGGAACTGGGTTTTGAAGGACTTTGAACACCAGATAAAAGATTTTGCTTGATTCTGGAGGTGATAGGGAACCACTAGAGTTGACTGAGTAAGTGAATGACTTTCTCAGTTCTTCAATTTAGGAAGATCACTTTGACAGCTGAATGGAAGATGGACTGGAGTGAGGAGAGACTTGTGACACACAGACTAGCCAGGAAAGAGTGAGGAATTGAGGATGACACCTACCTTGTGAGCCTGGGGGACTGGGAGGATGGTGGTGCCTTTGAGAATATTAGGGGGCAATTGTTTTGGGGAAAGAGAATGAATTAAGTTTTTGGATATGCTGAGTTTTTGATATATACTGGATATGCAGTTTGAGATGTTTGAAAGGGGGTTGGAGATAAAAGAATAGAGGTCAACAGAGGTATGAACTAGATGAGTAGATTTGAAAATTATCAGCAGAAAGATGCTAATTAAATTTATGAAAGCTGATGAGATCACTATGTGAAGTAGTATAGAGGGAGAAAAAAAGAGTAGAGGACCCAGGAGAAAGACTTGTGGGACACTCATCGTTTGCAGATGTGACCTGTATGAAGATTCAGCAAAGGAGACTGTGAGGGAGTGGCTAGATAGATAGCATGAAAGCCGAGAGAGAGGTAGAAATATTCTTGTCTGAAAACCTAGAAAGAAGAAAATATCAAGGAGAAAATGGTGATTGACTCTGTCTAAGGCTGCAGAGAGGTAATGAAGAATGAGGATTGAGAAAAGGTTCTCAGGAAAGGAATCCAGGTCCTGGCTGAGCTATGATCAAGGGTCAGACATCCTGGGTAAGCCTCAGGTTCAGTCTTGTATATGTAGATGTTGCACTGAATAGAACACTCTTCCTTCAGTCAGGAAGAACTGAGTTCAAATCCAACCTCTTCCTAACTGTGGGACTGTGGGCAAGTCACTGAACTTTTGTTTGCCTCAGTTTCCTCATTTGTAAAATGAGAATATGTAGAGCAGCTACATTCCATAGTTGTTTTGTGGATAAAATGAGATATTTCTAAAGTGTTTTACACAGCTTAGAGCACTATATAAATGGCAGATATCAATGTAATGATATATCCTCCCCTTTCTGCAGGAACACCTCTCCCAAGATGAACAGAAAACTTTATGACTCAGGTTGATTAACCACTATGCAAGACTCCTATTCTCTTCACACCATGCTCGTTGACCATCATCCAGATTTTCTGACCTTCTTTCACTTATCCCAGCCTGGGTTACTGACAACCCATCATGATTCTACTACTTTGTCCTCTAAAGACCTCCAGGGATCAGGATCTTATGATACACTAAAATCCATGCAATCCAATACTCCAAGTCTGTGTTTTCTTGCAAAGGCTTGGGAGAACAGAAATTGGAAATCATTTCTGAAAGGTGAGGAGGTGTTCCTAACCCCTGAAGAGAAGCTCTGTCATTGCCCTTGGAACTCTTACACATACACACACACACACACACACACACACACACACACACACACACACACACAAACTCCAAGGAGCTTGACCCCCTAGTATGTATGACCCTCCTCATTGGTGTCCAGAGGCAAAAGTCCAAGAGTGTAATTCTGTGATCCAGTCAAATACTGAGATTCAAAGAGACAAAGTTCCCACCCAGAGAGCCCATGTCCAGAAACTGATCCATAAGTGGAAATTTTACTCCCCACCCAATACCCATTCTTCTCTTTTACAATGCAGAACCACTACGTGTCCCAAATTAATATATTTGGTTCTAGAATTATTTATTAAAATCTATTATGTGCAGGACCATAAACCAGGCCCTGAAGTCACAAAGTCCCCTATGAAAACCAAAACCCAACCTTCATATGAAAAAAATCCTTAAAAGGATTGTTATGTAACACTGGATTACTTAGCCTTAATCACCGAATGGGTTTTGTCTCAGTGAAACTGAGACATGGGAAAGATCTTAGCTTAAGAACACTACAGTCTCCCACTGCATCTGGGGCCATCTCTAGTCCTCGTGTTCTATATCACCCCACTGGATTTAGATGGCTCCAGAGGAGAGGGTGAGTCTGGTGACTTTGCACAGCTCCGCCTCTCTTTAATCCAATTCACTTGCAAGTCATGGCATCACCTTCCTGATGTCATGGCCCTTTTTGAGAGTTAAAGACAAACAAAAACCTGTGAGTAGTCATAGTAGCTGCCACAATGGGGACCCAATCGGCCAGTTCTAGTTAGGCAATGCAGCTCCTTCCTTCCTTGTACTATCTGTACAAATTTACCAAATATTCATCACTAGGGGATTGGCTCTTATTTGTATAAATTTGGCTTAGTTCCCTATATATTTCAGAAATGAATCCTTTATCAGAAAAACTTGTAAAAATTTTCACCAGATTCCTATTTTCCTTCTAATTTGGGCTGCATTGGTTTTGTTCTTACAAAAACTCTTAATTTCTGTAATCAAACTATCCATCTTACTTCCACAAATCTTTTCTACATCTTGTCTAATCATAAACCCTTCCTTTATCCATAGATATTACAGGTAATTTTTTTCCATGATCCTTTAATTTGTTTATGATATCATCCTCTATGTCTAAATCATGTACACACTTTGACTTTCTCTTGGTATATACAGTGTGAGATGTTAATCTATGCCTAATTTCTGTCAAACTGCTTTCCAGTACCCCACACCCCCAATAATGGGTTCTTGTCCTCAAAATTTGGCTATTTGGATTTATCAAACACTAGATTGCTATAGCAATTTATTACTATTTATTGTATACCTAATCTAGTCCACTGATCCACCACTCAATGGGCAACTTTCAAAGCTTTCTTGATTGTCTATGTGTATTTTTTCCCCTGGTTTTCTTTCTGTTCTCTTCTGTGCAATGAAAAAATGCCTCAATAATCTAGTTTTCTTTATCATTTTTTGCAACCCCATTGCTATGTAACCCTTCAAATAAAAAGCTATCATAGCTTTGCCCAACTTTTTTTTTTCTCCAGATGAAACATTCCCAATTCTTTCAACTGATCTTCTGATAATATGGAATCAAGGCCTTTCACCATCTTGATTGTCCTCCTCTAAATACTTTCAGACTTATCCATGTTTTTCTTAAATCACATTCCACTGATGCCCCCTGATTATTTTCAGACTAATTTCTGTTTAACTTTACCTCCTCCTTCTGCCACTGGTTAAACTTATTTTTTGTAGTCAGTTGTGATGGGACCAATATCTAACAGGCTCTCCACACCCCCTTCAACAGGGCATAGTTTTTCCTAAAGGGTGACAAAACTGTCCCAGAAACAAGATTGATCTCTGCCTCCCCATTGCCACTTTCGGGTGCTCCCCCTTCTTCTATCATACATGATGTGATATGTAATCTCTCTTCCTTTAGGGTTCATGCTATTCACATCTACCACTGAATGAAAATCCAGGTAACTGTTTTCTACAGATGCCCTGTCCACTCCTTTCCTTCCTCAGTGAGTTTAATAACTTGCTTAAAATTTTTCTTTTCTCCCCAACTCCTTGCCTTCATACTAGGGGACTTCAAGATATGTATTAATATTCCCTTAAGCACCCTAACCACTCAGTTCCTCAATTTACTCATCTCACATCAGCTACTCCCCACCCTACTTTAGCCACACACAAAAATAGTCATACCCTTGCTATCTTGCTATTACCTACAAATACATAACTTCCATGTTAAAGAATTCTGAAATACCCTTATCTGATTATAACCTATTGACTTTTTATCTCTCTCTCTGTCTTCCCTTACATGATTCTATTTTTCATTTCCACCTTGACTCCCAAATCCTTGATTTCTCAATTATCTCCATGACCACCTCCCCTGCACTAACCACTCTTTCCCCTTCTCCCTATCTTGACTTCTTGGTGAACAGATTAGGTTCTACCCTGTTCTCCTCTCTTTAATTGCTTACCCCCTTATCATATCACTGATCATGCTCAGCCCAGGCTCACCCTTGGATGACTCCCACCATTTACCACCTTCCTGTGCAGCTGAAAAAAGGTGGAGAAAATCATGTGACTGTTCTGACTAGACCCACTATAGTCTTATGTTACATAACCTCAACTGGTCCCTCACTGCCACTAGGCAATCCTGCTATATCTTACTTTTCAACTCAGTATCTCACTTTCCACAGAGGCTCATTCGAACCTTTTCCTCCCTCCTCAAAGCAGCCATATCTCCTTCTTCCCTCACCCCATTTTCTGAACTGAGATCTTTGCCTCACTTTTTACAGAAAATTTGATGCCATTTGCTGGCAGCTCTCTCTTCTCCCTTCTTCCTTATCTCCTATCACTCAGGTTCCTTCTGTTACTTTTTCTTCCTGCGTCTCTGTCTCACAGCATGTGTAGAGAGTCTTACTCCTCCCCAAGCTCAGCCTCTCTACCTGTTCAACTGATCCCACTCCATGCCGTCTCTTCTAACATGTTGCTCCCTCTGTCATTTCTCCTCTACTGGTTCATTTCCTACTGCCTGTAAGCATGTGAATGTCTCCTTTGTCCTGAAAAAAACCCTTCACTCGATCCCTCCATTCCTACTGACTTTCACCTATCTCTACTATCCTTTGTAGCTAAACTCCTTGAAAAGGTCATCTACACTAGGTGCCTCCACATTTTTTCTTCTCACTCTCTTCTAAAGCCTTTACAATCTGGCTTCTGACCTTATCATTCCAACAAAACTGCTCTCCAAAGTTACTAATGATTTCTTGGTTATCCAGTCTAATGGCCTTTTCTCAGCCCTCATTCTCTTTGACTTCTCTGCAGCCTTTGACATTGTTGATCACTCTTCTGCATCAAACTCTCTTCCCTTTAGGTTTTTGGGACATCATGCTCTCCTGCTTCTCTTCCTACCTGTCTGACTGCTCCTTCCCGGTCTCCTTTGTTGGATCCTCCTCCAGATCAGGCCCCCTAATGGTAGGTGTCCCTCAAGGTTCTGTCCTGAGTCCTCTTCTTCCTCTACAGTATTCCACTTGGTGATCTCTTCAATTCCTTTAGATATAATGACCATATCTATGCTGACGATTCTCAAATTTACCTTTCCTGCCCCAGTTTCTCTACTGACCTCCAATCTCACATTTCCAACTGTTTTTCAGACATCTTGAATTGGATGTCAGTAGACATCTTAAACTCCACATACCCAAACAGAACTTATTATATTATCCCCTAAACCCTCTTTGCCTCCCACCTGCCCTCTTACTATTGAGGGCAACGTTATTTTTCTCTTCCTTCAGACTCACCACCTAGGAGTCAATCTGGATTCCTCACTTTCTCACTCCCATTCTCAATCTTTGCTGAGGTCTGTCATTTCACCTTGGCAACTGCTCTCAAATATGGCCCCTTCTCTCCTCTGACATTGCTACCACACTAGTACAAGCCCCCATTGCCTTGTGCCTGGATTATTGCAGCAACCTTCTGGTGCATGTGCCTTCTTCAAGTTTCTCCCCACTCCAATCCAGTCTCCAGTCAGCCACTCAAGTGATTTTCCTGAAACTCAGATCTGATCATGTTACCCTCCCCACAAGTCCCCCACTCAATAAACTCCAGTGTCTTTCTATAGCCTCCAAGAACAAATACAAAATATCCTATTTTTCATTCAGAACCCTTCCTTACCTAGCCCCCTCCTACCTTTCCAGTCTTCTTAGAACTTACTCTCCAAAACATACTCTTCAGTCCAGTGACATGAGCCTCTTGGATCTTTTGCAGACAAGACATGCCATCTCTTAACTCCAGTTCTTTTCTCTAGCTGCCTCCCATGCCTGGATTGCTCTTTCTCCTCTGCTACAACTACAGACCTTCCTGGTTTCCTTTAACTCCCACCTAAAATCTTACTTTCCAGAGGAAGCTTCCCCAAGCCATCTTAATTCCAGTGCTTTCCTTCTTCCAATTATTTCTTAGGGAAGTTAGGGGCACAAAGATTGAGTGCCAGACCTGGGGTCAGGAAACTTCATCTCCATGATTTTAAATCTAGCCTCAGACACTTACTAGCTGTGTGACCTTTGGCAAGTCACTTAACCTAGTTTGCTTCAGTTTCCTCATCTGTAAAATGAACAAGAAAAGGAAATAGCAAACTGCTCCAGTATCTTCTGGGGTCACAAAGGGTCAGACAAGACTGAACAACAGTAACAACAATTATTTACTATTTTTCTCATTTAGCTTGCATTTTACATATTTATTTGCACTTTATTTCTCCCCCCCCATTCGATTATACTCTCCTTGAGAGCAGGGATTGTCTTTTCTTGCTTTTTGTATCCCCAGCACTTAGCACAGTGGCTGGAGCATAGTAGGCATTTAATAAATGTTTATTGTATGAATGAATGAACATCATAACTTTGTTTCTTACTGTCTTTAGCTTCAGTTCTCTGTCTCCTATAAAATGCCCAATGCAAGAATTCCTCCTCTGAATTCAGAAGGCTTGATCTAGGGACTCCTTCACCTTTCCACTGATATTACTCCAATGTTGCTGCCTTCCTTTCCTAAAGTTCCTAGATTGGCCAAGGCCTTCTACATCCCTCCACAGCTGCCTCCATCTGCTGCTATTGATGGAGCTCTGTGGTTCTCAGGGGGGTTGGAATGGGATAGGAAGACTATGTGCATGTGCAGGCCCCCCTCCAGCCAACTAAGTCTGAATCTCTGAGTAGTCTTCCTCATCTCTGTTCTAATGTTTCAACTTTCTGGTCCCTAGCATCGATTTCTTGCTCTCTTTGTCCTACTTTCAATGCCAAAGACATTGTAGGTCATGGGGAAACAGAGAGGAATATATGCCTCTTCCAGGGATCAAGAGAGAGAGAAAGAGAGAGAGAGAGAGAGAGAGAGAGAGAGAGAGAGAGAGAGAGAGAGAGAGGTATGAACACAGAGATAGGAAGAGATAGTCACACAAAGAGACAGTAACAAAATGGGCTACTCATAGAAGGAACAACCTATTCATGAGATTGTGTGTGTATGTGTGATGTGTGTATGCATGTATGTATGTGTGTGTGTGTGTATACCTGCAGAGTAATCCAAAGAGACAAGAAACAGAGAAAGAAATCCAGAAAGGCACAATAATATAATTGTTGAGATTTAGCGTGGGACAGAGAATGGGAGGACAGGGAGTGAAGAACTCAGAGTAATAGTCATAGGTAAAGTCACTGAGACAATAAGAGGTGAAGGATGAAGGGATATGAGGGATAATCCCAAGAACCAGGATAAAGAGAAGCCTCGGGAGTAAGGACTTATACTGTGGAAGGATTAGCTTTGGTTGGGCTAATCTAATGACTGGACAGAGATCTCTGGGAACTAGGTAGGATATTTTGAGATATCTCTAAGCTGCACACAGTGGGATGCTCTCTTGACTCTCTTCCTTTATCACCTCCAAGAATGAGTTTGGGTGGAATAGAGGAGTAAGTGTGGCAATTGGTACCTATCTGCTAGTTAGGGGGTCAGGCAGGAGAGGACATGGGTCTCTTCCTGAAGCTGCAGACTTGAAAATTGGCTCTCAGCCCTTGGGTGTAGGCCCTCTGACGGCAGGAGCCTCATGAGCTCTCATAAAGTACAACTCTGCATGTCTGACTGGTGTTTCACAAAATGACAAAGGGTGACAGGCAAATATCCAGTCACACGTGTTGGGTACATGCTGTCACACAATGACCCACGGGGACCTGGGCAGTCACACAGAATACTCAATAGGAAAACCACCATTGGAGTGAAACAGCTACATATAAAATGATAGATGACATATATTACAGTGAGTGACACACACATTACCTCAATCAGTGACAGAACCATCATGTTGGTGACACACACAATTCCATATGCAGTAACACAATGAGTGATACACACAGAGGCATGGGCTGAGTTGCTTTTCATTTATTCAAATAAGCCATGTGATCATGGTCAGCAGTGGAATGTCCTAAACTCCATGCTCCAGTCTGTAGCAGGTGGGGATGGGGATGGGATGATCAGTCAGAGATGATTGGGGGAAGCAGGATTTATGACCTGGAGGAACCCAGCTTCCATCATCCTATTCTTTTATACATTCTGGAGTCACAAGGATTTAGGCCTGAGAAACAGAAGAGAGGGCATGGTTCCAAGTTTCCTTGTTGTGGTCAGTGCCCCCTCATTCTTAGGTCCCTGTAAATGTCTACTGAGCAGGTCAATTGCTTTGACCAAAGGATGGGGAAAGGAAACAAGAATCTGTTCAGTTCTCTGAGGAGCCCCTTTTTCTTTGTTGTTGTTTTTTTCTCTATGGGCTCACTGATCTTACAGGCAATGTGTGCCTGTGTATAGGTGTAAGATGAAGAAAATGGGCTGTGTCTATAGGTTTGAAGACCTACAGCTTTGTGTAAGGGTAGCTTGTATTGGTCTGGACTGGGGAGAAGCCAGAGCTTGAACTCTAGGGAAAAGAATACCAAGACACAGACAGAATGAAACCGCTATGATGAGATACTCACTGTACCAGTCTCCTAGCCATAGAGAATTACAAACTGTCCCCCCTCCACCAAATACACAAATGCTGAGGCATGTCCTCACTATAAGAGCTGTGTTTGCTAACTTTTCTTGCCATGTGGTTGTCTTGTAGCATTTGTAGAGCACTGTAAACTTTCCAAAGTTTTATTACTGGCTTGGTAAGATATGAGGGTCTTCTTGAGAAGTCTATCATTCTCCAGGAAGAGATCTGTCAAGGCTTTATCTATAGGCAAACAGGTTTGAGCTGATTGTGAAATATTAGAAGATATAGATACAGTTTAGTTGAAGAGTCAAAGAGTTGGAATATTGTAAATTTTCTCTGAAGGTTCAATGGGTCTAGGAAAATTATGATGATGGAAGTACTAAGGGGATGGTAGGGGGAGGGCAGCAAATTTAGGTAAGAGCCCCTCCCCATCCCAATCCCCAAACCCCTCATCTCACCCAAGGGGCTGTTCAGAGTCATAGTCAGCAGAATGGCCAGTGTAAGGGTCCCCTTCATTGTTGAATCTTAGTGTGTGAGCCACTGGGTGGACAAGGCCCCTTATGGGTTTATATTCTCTCTTGGTCTCTACCTCCTGCCTTCCCTATATCCCTATTTCCTCAACTTCTAAGACATCGAAGGGTTTATCCCTGGCTAAGAACTGGGGATCAATCATTCAGATAAAGCTATGGGATAGGGTAGAGGCCAGGGTATGAACATAACTGCAAGGCCAAGTAAAAGTAAGGGGCTGGAACAGAATCTATTATACTTCAATTAAAGTTTAAAAAAGAAAGCAGGTTTAGTAATCATGACCTCAGACAAAGCAAAAAAAATCTAATTAAAAGAGACAAGGAAGGAAACTACTTTTTGCTAAAAGGTACCATAAACAATGAAGTAATGCACCAAGTGGTATCGCTTCCAATTTTTTAGAGGAGAAGTTAAATGAGTTACAGGAGGAAATAGGCAGTAAAACTATACTAATGAGGGACCTCAACTTTCCTCTCTCAGAACCAGACAAATCTAACCAAAAAATAAGCAATAAAGAAGTTGAGGTGAGCAGAACTTTAGAAAAGTTAGATATGATAGACCTCTTGGTTAGTTGGTTGTTGTCCTTTGTTCTTGAAGAGGATCAAAATGACATCGCTATGCTAAAGTCAAGTTTCAGTGTCTCCAACCATAGCTAAACAGACCATTACAAGCTCAGAATGCTCTATCACAGGTCAGGCATAAATAGTCCATATGAACATTTGGGGTGGATTCTCTAAATTTGTGCATCTTGCATTTCCTTTGAGCAGTTTCAATTATGCTTTGCTCATAGAGCATAGCTCCTTTTCTGATGAGAGAGTGCTAGGCTGAGTGGTCCTGTGCCAGTGTCTCCCATGTCACACAATCAATTCCAAAGTTCTTGAGAGAGACCTTGAGAGTGTCCTTGTATCATTTCTTCTGACCACCATGTGAACACTTGCCCTGTGTGAGTTTTCCATAAAATA
The DNA here is from genome assembly GCA_011680675.1 of Gymnobelideus leadbeateri. NCBI lineage: Eukaryota > Metazoa > Chordata > Mammalia > Diprotodontia > Petauridae > Gymnobelideus > Gymnobelideus leadbeateri. Next base: position 1,432,315 of record WOXC01004099.1, read on the forward strand.
GTCTTTTTTTTTTTTTTAAAGCAATTGGGCTTAAGTAACTTGCCCAAGGTTACATGGCCAGTTATTTTTGTGTGGGTGTTAAGTATCTGAGGCCAGAACCCATCCCAGGTCCTCCCAACTCCAGGGCTGGTGCTCTTACTCACTGCGCCACCTAGCCGCCCCCATAAAATAGTCTTTTTGGCAAGTATACAATCTTGCATTTGAATAACGTGCCCAGTCCATTGGAGTTGTGTTCTCTGAAGCAGGGTTTGAATACTTGGCAGTTTAGTTTAAGTAAAGTGTCTAGTACCTTATCCTGCCGGGTAATCTTCAGAATCTTCATAAGACAATTCAAATGGAAATGATTTAGTTTCCTGGCATGGTGCTGGTAGACTGTCCAGGTTTCACAGGCACACAACAATGAAGTCAGCACAATGGCTCTGAGGGAGTGTTGGTGCATGATTTTCTGTTTGCACATGACTGTGCGCTCAATGCATCCTTTGAAGTTGAGATGCAACAAAGTATGGATCAATTCTCTGCTGCTTATTCCAATTTTCCAACAATTAACACCAAGAAAACACAGGTGCTCCATCAGCCACCACCACACCATCCATATGTGAAACCATCAGTTACAACAAATGGAGAAGCTTTGAATGCTGTGGATAAGTTCACTTGCCTTGGTAGTGTACTTTCCAGGGATTCATTGCCAGAGCTAGCTCAGTGTTGGGAGGCTCTGAAGGTAAGTATGGGAGAGGAGAGGTATTAAACTGACTATAAAACTGAAGGTCTACAGAGCTATTGTGCTGACCTTATTGTTGATAAGCCCCTAGAGAAAACTGAATGAGAATAGAAAGGAATAAACCTTTTCTCAGCAATACATGGCACCTACACAAAAACTGACTATGTATTAGGGCATAAAAACTTCACAATCAAATGCAAAAAAGCAGAAATATTAAATGCATCCTTTTCAAACCATAATGCAATAAAATATATTCAATAAAGGACAATAGAAAGGTAGATTAAAAATTAATTTGAAACTAAATTATCTAATCCTGAAGAATAAATGGGTCAAAAAACAAATCATAGAAACAATCAATTTTATTTTATTTATTGCTTTTTGGAGGGGGGAAGATAGGGCAGTTGGGGTTAAATGACTTGCTCAAGGTCACAAGGCTAGGTTTTTTTTTTTGTTAAGTATCTGAGGCTGGATTTGAACTCAGGTCCTCCTGACTCCAGGGCCGGTGGTCTATTCACTGTGTGTGCCACCTAACCACCCCAACAATCAATTTTATTAAGGAGAATAATAGCAATGAAACAACATATCAAAAGTGGTATTAAGGGGAATTTTGTATCTCTCAATGCTGAAATCAATAAATAGAGAAAGAGCAGATCAATAAGTTGGGTATACAACTTAAAAAAAAAAAACCAGAAAAAGAACACATTAAAAATCCACAATTAAACACCAAATCGGAAACCCTGAGAATTAAAGTAGAGCTAAATAAAATTGAAAATAAGAAAACTTTTAAACTAATAAACAAAGCTAGGAGTTAGTTTTTTGGGAAAAAAAAACAATAAAAAAGACAAACCATTGGTTAATTTGATTTTTAAAAAATGCTCTACAAACCTTGTACTAAAGTCACTTTGGAAGCATAGATTGTGAACACATCCTTCATGGTGTGTGGAGTACCCCAGACTCTGTGTGTATATGTGTTATGTGTGTGTGTGTGTGTGTGTGTGTGTGTGTGCAAGCATGTATAATATCTCTGTAGATATTAGACTGGCACAGTGAGTACAGAATAACATTCCAGTGTCATTCTGTCTGTGTCTGGTGGCATTTTAACTTGAACCCACATTCTGGCTTCTCCCCACTATCTACCAACTCAAGCCTCCCTGACACATAGCCGGAGGCCCTCAGACCCACAGAAACACTCCACCCTCTCTCTCTCACTCAGGCATATATACACACACTGCTTCTAAGGGCATTAAGCCCTAAGAGAAAAGGGAAAAAAAGAAAGAAAGAAAGGGTCTCTCAGAGACCTGAACATTCATGTGCCTCCTCTCCCCAATTCTTGGTCAAGGCAAGGTTGCTGTAATGCTCAGTTGAACAGAACAAATGGGTAGAGACCTGAGAGTAAGAAGGGCACTGACTATGACAAAAGAACCTGGGTACCATGCCCTTTCTTCTCTTTCGTGGACCAAAATCATTGCAACTACAGAATGCATAAAACATGAGCTGTCTATAGGGTAATGGAAGCTGGGCTACTCCAAATTTTAAGCTCTGTCTCCCTAATCATCCCTGACTGATAATCCCATCACCATCCCTGGCTGTTACAGATTGGAGTTCAAGACATTCCACTGCTGACTGCTTTTCATGTGGCTTATTCAATAAAGGAAAAACACCTCAGTTCATGTCTCTGTGTATATCTCTCACTATGTGATTGTATGTCACTGTGTATAAAATTGTGCAGATAGTGGTAGTGTCTCTCATTCACTGCACAACTGTGTGACACACTAGAGATATATCATTGTGTGTGTAGTTGTGTCACTACATTTGTGGTTCTATTAGAAATGTTCTGTATGACTGTCTGGGTCGCTTGGAGTCATTTGTGTGATAGTGTGTCCTCTAACATACACAACCCTGTGTCATTTTGTGAAATATTGGGCAGAAAAGCAGGCAGGCAGACTCTGTGAGAACTTGGAGTACCCCTACATAAGAACTGGGAGTTATTCTTCAAGTCTATAGCCTCAGGAAGAGACCACTGTCATCTCTGTCTTGGCCACCTAAACAATTACACAGCAGCTCCCACATTCACTTGTGTGTTCAATACAAACTCCATCTTAGGAGTGTCAAAGTAAGAGAAACAAGACAACACCCACATTTGTGCAGCTCAGAAACATTGCAAAATATCCACCCTTGTTCCTAGAGATCTCCATTCAGTCACCAGCTCAGCCCAGCAAAACAAAGCCCCTCAGCAGCCTAAGACCTCACTTGCACGGTCTGTCTCCTCATCTTGGTTTTCAGGATTCTTCCCCAAATACTTCCAGCCTTCACCCCACTACATTCATATTGTCTCAATTTACGCTACGACAATCTCATTGAGTTTCTCACTCCCTGTCTTCCACATTGCTGACACATATGTAAACTTACAATCTCTATTTTTTTCCTTCTGCCTGTCTCTTTAAATTACTCCACAAGCCTCACCCACAAAAATGTTGGTCCCTCTGTGGGCAGCCTATTTTGCTGCTGCCTCTTCATGTGACTATCTTTTTCTAGCTTTCTCTGCATGTCTCACTGACTCTCTCCCTTTCTTTGGCCCCTGGAGAAGGCACATGTCTCAGGAAAGCTAAATCCCCAGTCTCTACTATAGACTTAGCCTAGTCCTCCCGTCACAGAACTCTTCCCAATCACTTAGAATTTCTCTCTCCTTACTGCTCTCTCCCTTTGGATCTCTCTTTTCCTCTACTTTACAATTAACCCTGCTCTGAGGGCAGAAGAGTACAATTCTGGGTCAGATTCTCTAAGTCAAAGAGAACAGCTTCTTCATCCAGATTCTCTTCATAGCCTCATAGTGTTAGTTGGTGGCTGCCAGACTAACTAAGATCAAGGAAAGTTTCCTAGCAATTTCTAACCAAGGGAAGATAGAGTCATAATGTACTTAGCTCATCTGCACTTGAGAGATTTTATGCATCATTGAAAAGGGCCATTTGGAGCATCCAAGTTTGCTCTGACCCTTGTCAGTGCTGTTCCTCATTCTGACTGCATCTAGGCAGGAGGTGATGATGAGGAGAGTAATAGAGAGTCCCCCAACCCCCCTGTTTACCTTTCACAGTGTAAGAAGTGGAGAATATTTTATTCACACCAAAGAACTTACTCCTAACTAAAAACCAGTAGCTAAGAGACATGCCAAAACCTTTACTGTCCAGCTGACAAAAACACTAGACACATAGCCCCTGACTTAACAAGACTTGACAGAAATCCAAAGACCTGGCAGTCCTACCCAAGAAAGCATCCCAAACAAATGTAATGTAGGAGCTCCAAATACATGTAACTTTCAGCTGCTCTTGGCCAAAGTCATCCAGAGGTTTCATGAATCCAGATCCTTTTACAAACAACATATCTTCCAAATTACTGGATAAAAATTTAATGCCATGGAAGGTTATAGTCTCAGTAGATGTGAGGTAGATGTGGAGACATTATTGGCCACAGTATGGCCTATGTCAGAAGATTTAGAAGCTCATAAGCCCCTTGGGGACTGGATGGGCTTATTTGTAGGCAGATCACCTATGTCTTCTTATCATTTCTATGCCCCAGGGATCACTTCACCTGCACCTTTGTCCCTATGATAGTATTTGCTTAATAAATTTGGGGTCAGAATTTTTGACTGACTAGATTGTGAGTCCATAATTTTGCTTCTAGGTTTCTATAAGTGGGGGACAAGCTAATAAAATCTATTATAATCAAAGTTCCCACTGGCAACCAGGGTCAATATCAAAGTCTACCAAAAGCAATGGCAATAGCCACCAGAGTTAGGAGACACCTGAGCAACATCCTTAAGATTGCTATGCCCAGGCAGAAATTTGAGGAGAATTGAAAGATCCAGAGACATTATAGGGTGGTAGATGACTAGCCTTACCCCAGCAGAGGGCAAGCAAAGGGAGGAGGCAGATCCACATCCAAGCAACCCAACTGACATGGCCAGCAGCATATTGACTCAGCCAGCTGAGACCTAGCACCCCACCAGAGACAGACCCAGCCGAGTTGCTCACTGAGTACAGATGCAATGCCCTGCATTGTATTACCAGTCAACTTAATAACGATTCCACAAAGGGAACAAAGGACTTTCTGGGCCAAGAATCAGGGGGTTCCTTTTGGACTTACGTGTTCTCTGCCCCTGTGTCTTACTACCACTATACTTCAATTTGGAGACCATTCTCCCCCAGCTACCTCTTGTTGCAAGGGGGTGTTGCACCCTTGATTTTGGGGGAATATTTTGTACCGATTGTTCTTGCTGCAACCTCTTAGTAAATCCCTTTTCTAAAATGTAAAAAAAAGAGATTTTATCTGGATTATTGGTCCCCATTGTCCCTGGCCAGGGTTGAGCCATCTGTGGGTCTCTCTATCCCCCTCTGGGCTGGTTGTTTGCTGTCTGTGACTTCTCAGTCATTGGGACTATGAGTACTAATGGGTTTTAGAGATGGATGGATTGGAGGTATTTTAAACTTAAGCTTTCATGACCAGGTCCCACTATGCCCTTATAGATAGGATGAGCAAGTACCCAATGGTTGAAAAAGGGAGCAAGAGCTGAGACAGAATGGATCAGTATGATGTTGACTTAAAGAGAACAAGCATTTGGAAGGGAGCTGTTGTTGTCTGGAACCTAACGTCGTCAGGGTAGCCCTGAAGCTCTAGTGGGGTCAAGGAGCTGGGTGACTGGCTGTGGGGGAAGGTTGTTCTGTAGGCAAGATTTTCTTGGGATTGGAGGAATGAGAGAGGTGAAAGATGGAGGGAGATTTGAAGGAACTGTAGATAAAGCAGAGAAAGAGAGATAGTAAAAGAGGGGGGACACAGGAACATAGATATAGGGAGAGACAGAGAGGCAAGAGGGAGAAAGACAGAGAAGAGAAGTGAGAAACACTCTAAAAAAGAGGGCTAGGGAGAACTAGGGAAGGAGCTGCGATAAGGAGGGAGATTCAGGGGAAATGGAACTTTAGAGAGAAAATTGATGGGACTGGGCTGGGACCTAGGCAGGGGTCTCTAGGCCTGAAAATGGAGGCTCAGAAGGGCATGAACCTGCAGTTGGGTTTTGTGTTTTTCGTCCTTATGTTACTCCCCTGGAAAGGGCTCAGGCCCAGCTTCGCTCATCCATCAAGAGGGAAAGAGCTTTGGTGCCCTCCCTAGGTGACAACTGGAGCATGCAGGGCTCAGCATTGTCTTGCTGGGGAGGAGTTAGATGGTAGGAAAGAGATGAAGGGTAGGTCTGGCATATATAAGAGCCTAGTTAGTTCTCACAAAATGGGCCTTGGTCCGTTGGGGGGGCGATGGTGAGTGTTACACAAGGTGACTCATAATGACATTCCAAGCCACTTTGAGTCACATATCTAGGTGATACGCAATTGCACACATAACACCTAGAAAGCTGTACAGTGTGTGATGGAGTATACCCAGTAATAGGCCATGATTATAGCCATACAAAATGACGCACAATTATAATGAAGCACAATTACCCAGTAGCACACAATTACAACAGATGCATAAACTGGGGAAAGCCCCCCCCCCCCTTTTTTTTTGCAGATGGGGAAGTTGAGGATGTGAATAATTTAGTTAAGGTCATACAATTAATAAGGGGAAAAGCTGGGGCCTGTACTCTAGTCTGGGGCTTGAACTCCAGTTTCAGTATTTCCCAAACCTTTCCCCAGTCATGAAGTGGCACACACACACACACACACACACACACACACACACACACACACACATCATATACTCAGTGACTCATTACACAGTCACAAATAGATTTGAGGTGCATTTGCTTTATTAGAATCATCAGGGTCTATGATTAACCCTGCTGGGCAGGGTCTTGGGGCCTAGGGTCTCTACAGGAGCTGAGCTGGGCAGAATTGGCAGTGACTGAGATGTTGTCCAGAGGAAATCCAGGGATTCCTTATTCATGGTATTGAACTCTTCAAGCATTCACGGCTGAGGCTGAGGCCCGTCTGGGGAGAAAGGATACGGTGTAAACCAGAGTTAAGGAAGGGCTTTAAGAAAGGTCTTATGCCCCACTTTCAGCTTATCCCCTAAACCCAAACCCTGTGATGGGGGTGGGGGTGGGGTGGTGGGGAGAATAGGGCTTCTGGGTCAAGATCTTGTTTATGGGGGAGGGCGAAGCCTTATGTGACAGTGCTGATGGTGGGTAGGGACAAGGTTCCTGGGATTCTCTTTTTTGGTGGAATTTTCTTGTAATCACATATTTGGTGATTGGTCTGGAGTCTGGCCTCCCCAGTACCACTCCTCTCAACCCCAACTGTGGCTGCTGGCCTTTGATTTCTTCCTCTTTTCTAGGCCTTCAGGATCATTGCTGGGATGAATTCCAGGGATTTCAGGGAGAAGGGGTGGAGGATTGGTAGGCTGGGATGGATAGTGTCAAGGAGGAAAGAAGAGGCCAATGAACCCAGGAGGTCTGTGGGAGGGGCCTTGGCTTATTCCCTTGATCCCTATTGTCTCTGCTTTCTGTTGTCACTATTTGAGGCAAATCCTACACTTCCTTATAAGACACATGCCCTATGTATATCATTGGTGCTTGCTGTCTGTACTTGTGTTTGTGTGACATCTGTCACTTGTGTCAAGGGTGGGAGTGTAGCACTGAAGGAAGTCTGGCCACTTGGAGCTGAGAGGAAGAAAGGGAGCTTTTCTTACCAGAAAGACTACGTCCGTGACCGTCGCTTCAAAGGGGTATTGTTTATAACAGTCCTGTATCTTTTTGAAGGCTTGAACCTCACTTTCAGTAGCATGGTATTTCTTGAGGTCCAGTTCTAGCAGTTTAGGATTCCTGAAGGCTAGGATACCGAAAGTGAAATAAAATCCAAGGCAGCTTTCAGCTAGAAACACAAACAGGAAGCATACGGTTAGGATGTGACTGGAAACCCATCCTTAGAAGTGGTCAGAGGGTCGGGGGCCATAGGAGGTCTTTCATATGTCTACCACCCTTCAATCCTATCCACAGAGCTATGACCCTTTACCCAGAGATTCATTTTCATTTGAATTGTCTGAGGCTTCCCTTTGGCACATCCCCACAAACCTTTCAGGTAGTAGTGAAATGGAACTGGAGTCAGAAGATTTGAATGTCAACCTGGCTTGCAGACTCACAGCTCAACTGAAAGTTCTCTCTCCAAGGTTACTGGCACTGTCTTAAATTGCAAGATCCCCTGGTCTCTATCTTGCCCTCTCTGGAGCATTTAGCACTCTCTCATTTATCCTCTCTTTTTGGATATTCTCTCCTCTCTGAATTCATATGACACAACTCTCTCTTGGTTATCAGCTTATCTTTCTGATGGCTCCTTCTCAGTCTCCCTTGCTGGTACATTATCCTTATCGTGCTTACTAACTGAGTTTGTCCTTGGCCCTCTTTTCATCTCTCTTTATACTCTCTCACTTGGTGATATCATTGACTTCCATGGGTTCGATATGTATGCAGATGACTCCCAAATCTACCTGTCTAACCCTAATTTCTCTTGAGCTTCTGTTACAGATCTCCGGCTGACTACTAGAAATGTCAAACTGGGTGTATTTCAAACTTAACATCTCTAAACCAGAGTTCTACTTTTCTCTCACTGTCCCCTACCCCTTCCCAATCTTCCAGATTTCCCTCTTTATGTTGAGGGCAGCACTATTTCAGTCACTTAGATTTGTGACTTCATCATTATCCTTGATAATTTATTCTCACTCACCCCAAATATTCAATTAGTTTCTAAATCTTGTTTCCACTCCCAACATCCCTTGCATCTGACCCCTTTTCTCAATTCACATGTTTGCCACCCAGATTCAGGACTCATGACCTCTTTTTTGGACTATTATGATGGCTTCCTAATTGTTCTCTTGGCTTCAAATCTTTCCCCATTCCAATTCATCCTCCATACAGCTAATAAATTGAGTTTCCTAATGCATAGCAACTGCCATGCCACTTTTCTACTCAGTTAATAAGCATTTATTACTCAACAAACAATAGTGGCCCCCTATTGCCTTTAAGATCAGTTATAAATTCCATTTGACTTTTTTATTTTTAAGCATTTGGGGTTAAGTAACTTGCTCAAGGTTACACGGCTAGTCATTATTTATGTGTGGGTGCTCATTTTCTGAGGCCGGATTCGATCTTGGGTCATCCCAACTCCGAGGCCGGTGCTCTTACTCACTGCGCCACCTAGCCGCCCCCCATTTGACTTTTAAAGTCTTTTATCAGCTGCCCCCAACCTCTCTTTCCAATTACTCTTCCCTTTCTTGCACTCCAATGCCCAATCAGACTGGTCTTCTTGACCTTCCATCTCTCTATCCTGGCACTTATTACTTTTGTGCACTTAATATCTTTGCATTGTACTTGTTACTTATTTTGTTCGTACCTTGTATATACATATTTGTCTTTACTTTACTTTCCACCCTGCCCCCCACTAAGAAAGAAGGGAGGAAAATAGAAGGGAAGCAGGGACTTAGAATGAAGGCCGGGACTATTTCAATTCGGTGCTTGTATGTCCAGCATCTAGCACAATATTTGGTCCATAGTAAGTGCTTAAGGAATGCATGTTGATTGCCTGATCCTTAGAGTGAGGTGAGAGGCAGTGAAAAGAGTTCTAGCTCTGGAATCAGAAGACCTGAGTTCAAATCCTAGTTCTACTACTTATTACCTCTATGACTTTGGGCAAGTCATCTAACCATTCTGGGCTTCAGTTTCCTCATCTGTACAATGAAGTGGGAGATGAAAGGGCCTCTGTGATTCCTTCCAACTCTAAATCTATGCTCCTGTGACAAAAATTTCCTTCCTTTCCCTTCTAGTTTGTCATTTATGCCATGCTTTCAGCTAAAATGAAGACAGTCCTCAGGGGAAATTTCCTGTGATCAAATCCACTGAAGGAGGGACTGGGGTAACTAGGGGGCACAGTGGACACGATGCTGGGCTGGAAATCAGGAAGACTGATTGAGTTTAAATGAATTTAAATCCAGCCTCAGGTACTTACCAGCTGTGTGACCCTGGGCAAGTCACTTAATCCTATTTGCCTCAGTATTCTCATCTGTAAAACAAGCTGGAGAAGGAAATGGCAAACTCTAGTATCTTTGCCAAGAAAAACCCCAAATGGAGTCATGAAAAGTTGGACATGAACAACAACTGATGGAGGTAAGGATGGAAGATGGGGATGGAGATCTAAGCATTCTTTAAAGGCAGATCTAAGGTACAGACATAGATACACCCCCTGCCCTTCATGCCTCACTACAGCCCTGGATTAATCTGAGACAAAATGATTGAGTTAGCCCTCTTTGTTGACCCCTCCTGTGGCCCTCAGCTAACTTCAGTCCCATAGATACAAAGCACGCTCAGGCTTCCCCAGCTGCTCAGATCCTCCCATTCTGTCTCTTTCCCCACTAAGAAATTATCTCTGACCCAGTGCAGCTGTTTTAATGAGAACAGGGTTGGATTTGAAGTCAGAGGACCTCAGTGAGAAACTTGGCATTGCCAGTGTGACTTTTGGCAAGTCTTTTTGTCTCTCTTGGGGTTGTGCCAGATGATTTTGGAGGTCCTTCCAAGTTTTAAATCTATGATCTACAGGTCTCTTCCTAAACCACCAACCCCCCCAAACAAGCCACTTATACAAGGTGTGAAGAGATGATGAGGGCTCAAAGTATTACCCTTCTCAAGAGTTTTATACCTTTAAAAGAGCTGCTATCTATACAATTTTTTTTCTGAGTGGGATGGAGTCTTAGTGGGGCTGCTTGGAATTCCTCCAAGTCTTCCAAGGAGGGTCTGGCAGTAAGGTATCTGTGTGTGTGTGTGTGTGTGTGTGTGTGTGTGTGATCTTGGTGTAATCCTCCCCCTCATCCCAGAGGTCTCACCATACTGGCTGCACAGGGCCAAGACCAGCAGCAGGGAAAAGATGACAACTGTAATCTTCATGGTGGCTCCCTCTAATCCTCCAGCTGAAGACCTGAGTTCACCTTGGATTGCCATCAGTTTATATAGGATAAGCCCCACCCTTTGCCCTTCCTTGTGTTGTACAGCTCTGCCAAGGAAGGATGGGGAGGGCGGGGCTGGCTCTGTGGAGAAGGGAGCAGAGAGTGAAGGAAAAAATATTTCTCCTTTTCTATGGTTCTACCTAGTGCCAAGTTAGCATTTGCTGTCCATTTTCAAAGTTTGGTGAAACTCAGTGCCATGCCAATGCCCTATCGATGAACATACATTCAAGGATGAGATGAATCCTTGATAATTAGCAAGACTCAGGCCTTTTGGACCTAGGCAGGTATGTGTAGCTTCATTTCTTCCCTGCCACCTGGGAATCTGGGCCTGGTCAGATAGCTAGGGGATGGTTTATCCAGGTCCTAGCCTCCTATCTACCCCATCTTCCTCACCTTTCCCAAGCTAACCTCACCCAGGACTCTTCCTCAGGGAATCAGTCAGGTGCAATGTTAGGCAAATCTCCACATCTTTCCTGATCCGGATCAATGGTGTCAAACTCAAAGAAACTTAGAAAACCACAAATCAACAATACCTATGTTTTATTGTATTTTTATTTACCCTGTTAAACATTTACCAATTATATTTTAATATGGTTCAGGCTACACTCAGGAGTGTTACCCTTGAGTATGTTTGACACCTCTGAGATTCTGAATATTTCATCCCCAAAGTTTGCTTTAGCTTAAATTACTCTTATGGTTACCCATCTTCATTGCCTGAAATCACTGGACAACTTTTAATCTTCTACTGGCTCTGAGCTGTGTAGACAGTAGTATTATAGAGCTTTGTAGGCCAGCAGGTTGTCACATTCCTACATTATGTTTGCTATCATTTAGGTTTCAACTATAATAGGTGCTTATTACATTTCTGTTTATTGCACCAAAGTTCTGGTGACTCTTCTACTTTGTTTGGAACATAGTAGGTGTTACATAAATGCTTATTTCCTTCTACTATTAGCTGGCACATATTTAGTACTTTATATATGTTATCTCATTTGCCAGAGGTGTGTAGTGTGTGCCTGAGTTTTACACAGATTGCCAACACCTATGTAATTTATAGTCTTGGACAGCTGCCCACAGCAAAGAGAAGTTATGGTTAGATAGCTCACATGTGTCAAAGATGGGACTTGAACTCAGGTGTTCCTGACTCTTAGGCCAACTTCTATTCACTATACCTTATGGACTCTTGCTGCTGCTGCTGGTGGTGATGATAAATGGCCAAACAAGTGCACATTCATTTAATGCAAGTGGGGAGCTAGCTCCTTTTATCCCTAGGAAAACTTATCCTGGTCAGAGGCCTAATTAGGTTAGCACTTAGAGCTGCTGGCCTGGGACCTTTCAGGCCTGGGCATCTGAGAAGTCTCTTTCTCAATCTTTTACCACAGCCACATTTTTACCTTTCCTTTTAGGATTGTAGGGATGGAGTGAGACTGTCAAATTCAACTATAACAGACACAGAGCATGGTCCAGGGCTGTAGCTGCATGAGAAAACTTGATTATACCTCCATATGAAGAGCCCTTCCACAAGTTGATCAATCAACAAACATTTATCAGATGCCTAGTATGTGTCAGGCCTTGTGTTAAGTGCTGGAGTCCAAAGACTAAAGAAAACAGTCTCTGGCCTCAAGGGGATCACATTCTAAGGAGGAAGATGACATGCACATATACAGGCTTACAAGACATACATAATTCAAATACAAGGTAACCTTGGAAGAGAAGGTCCTGGCAGCTGAGAAGACTGGGGAAAGTCTACTGCAATAGGCAACACTTGAGGGAGTCCTGAAGGAAGAGATTCTAAAAGGTAGAGATAAGGAAGGAAAGCATTCAAAGTATGGGTAAGAGCCAATTCAATTGTACAGCATTAGGAGATGGAGTATTATTTGTGAGGGACCGCAAATACATCAGAATGATTGGACAGAAAAGCATGTTGAAGGGAGTGGATTTGAGACTAGAAATATAGAAAGGGGCCAGGCTGAGAAAAGCTTTAAGTAGAGAAAATTCATACTTGATCCTGGAGGCAACTGGGAACCACTGGAGCTTAGTAAGTAGCGGGTGATATGGACAGATCTGTACTTCAGGAGGATCACTTTGATAAAGGGATGGAAGAAAAATTGGAGTGGAGAGAGATTTGAATCATAGATATCAATTACGAAGCTATTGCAGTAGTATAGGTAAGAAGTGATAGCTTGAACTGGAGTAATAATCATGAGAAATGAGAGAAGGGGGCATGAGAGATGAGATGTTGAGATACAGAAATAAGATTTGGCAAGTGATTGGATATGTGGGAGAAGTAAGAGGAGTGATATGCTTGCAAATCTGGGTGACTGGAATGATCAGAAAGGTGGCAAGGGAAAGACAATGACTTCTGTTTTGGATATGTTTACAACATGACTAACATGGAAATATGTTTAGCATGACTTCACATGTAAAACCTCTGTCAAATTGCTTGCCACATCAGGGAGCAGTGAGAGTAGGGAAGAAGGGAGAGCATTTGGAGCTCAAAACTTTAAAAATGGATGTTAAAATAGTTTTTAAATGTAATTGAATTTTTAAAAAAGTACAAGATAGTATAGATTTGAACTAGTTTGAAAAGGGGAAGAGTAACTCGGGGTTTTAGAAGGGGAAAGAGTATAGCCAAAATAGGGGTAATCTGCCTGTGAAAGAGCTAAAGGAAAAAGGTATTGGAGGTCACAGTGAGGATAAACTTTGTCTTCACCCCATCTCAAAATTTAATCCTTGAAGATCTCAACTCTTCCTGAAATGACCCAAGGCTGGCTGACAGGAAAATAATGAAGCAAGAGCTTTTGGTCCTTGTGATAGGTATTCAGAGCAACAGTGAATGACCAGCATGATGCTGACCCTAGGCAAGGATGACTTCTGTGAACAAAGATCCCAGGGAACAGTGGCTTCAGAGGATGGCAACCCTTTAGGATCATAACCTTGGATGCCAGTGTCCCTCAGGAGAGTGACCTGAAGAAAATAGTGACCTCTAAGGACGATGAACCTTGGTAACAGTGACATTTAAGACAATGATTCTACATAATTATTACTTCAGAGGATGCCTTGCCCCAGGGATGGCAGCTCTGGATAGAAAACAGGTTAATTCTCTTATGTTCCATTTGTTTTCTTAAGATTGGTAGCCGGATCCTATATCCGGTAACTGCTGTTGGCCAAAACCCTAGGACTACAGGATTATGAATGAATTCCAGGGTCTTTTCCCCTGAAGACTGTAACTGTTTTGAGAATAATCAATCCAGGTCATATTATGTCAAAGGACCTTTCTTCTAGAAACTGGGGTGCCAGTCAACCTTGCCTGAAAGTCCTATGGAGTTAGACAGATCAAGGTGAATGCTATTTTATAGCTGGACAGTTGTGACCCATGTATGCTGGTAACCTCTCGTACTGGGATTTCAAAAGTAATTCATGGACACTTGTCAAACTATACCAGGTGTGGAACATTCTCTTGTCTAGTGCCACTGTTCCCTAGAAAAATTCAGTTAAAGACCACATAAAATAAGCATCTTAAATTGAAAACTTTCTCTCTCTTTCTCTCTCTCCCTCCCTCCCTCCTTCCTCTCATCAGTGTCTATCTATCTATCTATCTATCTATCTATCTATCTATCTATCTATGTCAAAATGGTAGAATGAACAGAGAGCTGACTATGGAGCTAGGAAGACCTTGGTTCAAGACATACATAGGACACATTCTTTTTGTGTGACCCTGGACAAATGACTTAACTTCTCAGCATTGCATACAACTGTCTAAGAGTCTAATTTCAGAGTGTCAACCTGCATTGGTAGAGGGAATTTCTTAATCTAGATATTCCTATATGAGGGAAATAACTAGCATAGTTCTTCTCTTTCTCAGAAACCCCTATCAACCCTGCTCCCCACATTTTGAATAGAGATTAATGGGAAGACTGAGGCCTTAAAACCTCTTTGCCTCTTTAATTCAATTGAAGAAATCCTTATTATTTCCTATGTACAAAGTTCAGGTTCAGGGCATATAAAGATGTGACATTGATTCTGCTTTCAAAGAGTATAATCTAATTGGGTCAATAATTTATATATATTCAAATTCATATATATTCAAGGAATTCAGTTGAATCTTTCCTTCATCATCCATGAAGGCCTCCTGGGGTACATGAAAAAGAGTTAATTTTTAGACATGAGAGAGTAAGATTATGGAAATAAAAAAATGGAAATGTCAAACTGTATATGGGTCTGACAAGAAGTTTGCACAGAAGGAGGTAGTGCCATATGGAGATATTGAAATAATGATAGAGTCATGACAGGGAAGAGTGTGCCCATGCCCTTGCCTGTATCAGGGAGATGTGTTTAGCCAAGAACTCTGTGTGCCAATGAGTAACAGAGCACAGATCTATGCCAAGAGGAAACAAATGGAATTAATCTCTTTATTGGTACTGAGTTGTGTATATAATAATGGAAGGTTGGATCCACCAGAAGTGAATATTGCTTGACATCTTCTACAAAATGGCAAGTTTTTCTGAGGGTGGAGGGGCTCAAGTATGATTTTGCACTGCATTTTAAAAAATCCAGTCAAATAAAAATTTCCCTCTATTCAATGAATTGTTAGAGTGAATGTTTGCAGAGGAGATGATTTTTGTGGGAGCAAAACGAGCCAGATACCGATGTTCTCAGGATTTCCATGGGTAGGGGAATGATCCAGAAAAGGCCTTTTTGAAAAGTCATTTAAAATTATTGGAGGATCCACTGTGTCAGAAAGAACCAGGGGCCCTGTTGAAACATATGCTCCATTTGTCCAAGATCACTGGTTTTTTTTTAGGGGGGAAGAACTAGTAGGGGATGGGGTAGATAGGTGGCACAGTGGATAGAGTGCCAGGCCTGAAATCATGAAGACCCATCTTCCTGAATTCAAATCTCGTCTCAGATACTTAGTAGTTGTGTGACCCTGGACAAAGTCAACTTTGTTTGACTCAGTTTCTTCATGTGTAAAATAAGCTGGAGAAGGAAATGGCAAACCACTATAGTATCATTGCCAACCCCCTCCCAAAAATGGAATCATGAAGAATTGTAAATGATTGAAATGACTGAACGATAAAACTAAACTAGGGCTAGGTTTTCTTTACTAGCAGAGGCCAAATGAGAGACTATCCTTGCAAACACAAAAGCAGTCGTTAGCCTAGGGAACAAAGTACCATTGCAGTGCAAAGTTTCGAGAGACTGCTTCAGAAAGCCCTGCCTAGAAGTGTAGTAGCTGTTGAAATGGAGTGGGGGAGGTTCCTGATGATTAGCTATTATTGCTTGAGCATTCAGAAAAGCTTATGGCCTTCTTCATCTTCTGCTATGCAGAAGTTATCTGGTTGTCAATCAGGAAGGTAGAGGTAGAGCATAAAAGAGTAACAAAAGGAGTAAAAAGTCAGAGGCTATAGAAGTTAATCCTATGAGTCTCCCAGCCATTTGCATCTCATGGGCCCTGACACCAGAGTAGAGACCAAACAAGATTAAACATACCTGACTGAAGAAATTCAAGTCAGGCATGCTGTGTGTTTGGCAATTGTTTAGTCACTTGTTCTCAAGAACCAACAAGGTCCTCTTCAAGGTGAGACTAGAACAATACCTTTGAAGCATCTGGGCAGAATTTTGCTCCACTGTGGACAAAGATAAGCATGTGCTTAATAGAAGCATTCAAGATAAAAAACAATTCAAAAGAAACTAGTCTTCCCAGACTGAGCTTCCCTTAAGGATGTGATTCCCAAGGAAACAGATACTCACTCATATGGTCTCTCAATATTTCCTACTCTAGGCTGGGTTGTTCCTGGGCCCATCCCTGATCTCTCTCAGAAACCATCTTGCTTTTGATACAGAAAACTTCTCAGCTAACTTTTTTTTTGTTTTTAATTCAATTTTATTTTATTTTCAGATCAAAATTCTATCTTTTTATTCCCCTCCCTCACTCCCCATTAAGAAAGCAAGAAAACCAAAACTCATTATAAACACAGATGGTCAAACAAAACAAATTACCACAGTAGCCATGATCAAAAAAATGTGCCTTAATCTGCATTCTGAATCAATTTTTTCTTCACCTAGAGGTGGGTAGGATGTTTCATCATGAGTCTCTGGAATTGAGTTGTTCATTGTGTTCATCAGAGTTCTCAAGTCTTTCACAGTTGATTATCTTTACAATTTTTTTTATAAATTAGTTCTAGTTTTTAACATTCATTTCTACAAGATTTTGAGTTCCAAATTTTCTCCCCATCTCTCCTCTCCCCCTACCCCAGATGGTATTTTAATTACATTCTAATTTATTTATTTAGTTAAATTATATATATAAATTATATATTTAATTACATTCTAATTACCCCTACCCCCAGTCTGTTCTCCTTCTATCACCCCACCCCTTCTTATCCCCTTCCTCCTTACTTTCTTGTAGGGCAAGATAGATTTCTATACCCCATTGCCTGTATGTCTTATTTTCAAGTTACATGCAAAAACAATTTTTAAAAATATTTGTTTTTAAAACTTTGAGTTCCAAATTCTTTTTCTTCTTTCCTCCCCACCCACCCCCATTGAGAAGGCAAGCAATTCAATACAGGTCATACATGTGTAGTTATGTAAAACACTTCCATAATAGTCATGTTGTAAAAGACTAACTATATTTCCCTCCATCATATCCTGACCTCCACTTATTCTATTTTCTCCTTTGACCCTGCCCTTTTTCAAAAATGTTTGCTTTTGACTACTCTTTGCCCTAATCTGCCCTCCCTTCGCTCATTGACCCCTCCGCCATTCTCTTCCCCCTTACTTTCCTGTAGGGTAAGATACCCAGTTGAGTGTGAATGTTATTCCCTCCTTGAGTCGAATCGGATGAGAGTAAGGTTCACTCATTCCCTCTCACCTTCTCTCCCTTTCCCTCCATTGTGAGATGTTTTTCTTGTCCCTTTTATGTGAGATAATTTATTTATCTATTAATCTATTTATCCCTTTTTCCTTCCAATATATTCCTGTCTCACCCCTTAATTTTATTTTTTAGATATCATCCCTTCATATTCAACTCCCCCTGTGCCATCTCTCTCTCTCTCTCTCTCTCTCTCTCTCTCTCTCTCTCTCTCTCTCTCTCTCTCTCTATCTTTCCTACAACTCCTCTAATACTATGAAAACTCTCATGAGTTACAGATATCATCTTTCCATGTAGGAATGTAGACAGTTAAACTTTAATAAGTCCCTTATGATTTCTCTTTCCTCTTTCCCTTTTCATGCTTCTCTTGATTCTAATATTTGAAAATCAAATTTTCAGCAAGAATGCTTGAAAGTCCTTTATTTCATTGAATATCCATTTTTTCCCCTGAAGTATCATACTCAGTTTTGCTGGCTAGGTGATTCTTTGTTTTAATCCTAGCTCCTCTGACCTCCAGAAAATCATATTCCAAGATTCCTTAATGTAGAAGCTGCTAGATCATGTATTATCTAGAAGTTCCTAGGAAATTGGGGAGAGAAATGAAAGTATTCCCACAATATAGTTACAGCATTTATTCCCTTAAAGCTAGCAGACTTGTACAAAGAGTCGGGAGCTGAGTCCTGACTGATGAACAGAGAAATGAGAAAGATTTAAATACATTTCAGAATCATCCCAATTCAGGATGACTGTGCCACACAAAAATTTATGATCTCCATTTGTTACCATCCATATGTCAAAAAAAAGAAGTTTCTTGATTGTAAATGCAAATTAACAACAAATGGAGCTGAGTTCATTTGCAAATTATGGTCTCAGGATGTCTGTTTTCCTCCCATATGGAGTATGTCCCAAGATAGGGGGAATAAGGCTCCAGCCTTATCTGGTCTCTGAAGTTGCTGACACAGGAAAAGGCATTTTTAAAGCAAGGGAAAGCAGTCTGTTGGATTAATTCAGATTTTGTCCAAAAATATGATATTTAGTGATTATCAATACCTAGTAGTTGTGCCATTGGATTAAAAGGCTATATACAATTTAATAGCTTTTTGTTCTTCCTTCCTTTTTAAATATGCCCTATCTCCAACCCAACATCCAAGATGGCATCTGGAGTCTTTTCTGGAGCTCAAAGGCATCAAATATATGAACTCTACCTTGTAGTACATGTGTAATTATGAGCTACACTTTAAAATCTTACCACAGTCATAGCCTGTGAATACATATACTTAGGGACCAATTTTTACTTATTGTGAGGACTTTATGAATAACCATTGAGGGATCAAGGCAGGTGAAAAGCCAACAATTATTGAGGTTCTGAACTGAGTCCCAAGGAAGACAGTGGCAACTGTTAAAATTAATTATCTGAAATAGAAAATAACTCTGAGGTACAAAGTTTCTGAGTAACTAATGATTTAATAGTAATGGTTGACAGGTTACAATTAAGTCAAGTCAACTCATCCATCAGTAATTAGAGACAAGAGTGATTTATAGAACTCATTTTTATAATAGAAAAGAAGAACAAAAAATTACAGCAATTTTAGGAAACTTGTTTTGAACTTAATTCTATTGGACAAGGTGGGTCATCTAGCTAATTTGCTTCTCCTGGGGTTTCTTATCCACATTTGTGTTACTGACAACATTTAGCTGACAAAGTGAGATTACCCTAGAAGTCCTTGCCTTGCAACTGATGACTTCTGTAACCAGAAAACTTACTTTCAAGGGGCCTGTAGTTTGAACTAAGTTTGGGAAAGAATAACTTGTAATTTGTAGTTAAGTCACCCCCTGCCTCCACACCCATTCCTCTGGATGCCACAAAGGAAAACCCAACATTAGAAGGTTACACTACTCAATTTATACTTAACCTCTAGCTCAAGAAAGAAAAAGGAGTTTATCAAGTTTACCAAGACTGGAAAATAGAACTTAATCTTATTTAACTCCCCTTTCTTTAGCTGTCATAAAGGGAAATAGATTTTAAAAGGAGTTTTATAATTCTTTGATTATTTTATTCCTATAAAGATATCTGTCATACTCTAAATTATCTGTTATTAATGATAAAAATCTTATCAATATATCTATTCACTAAATCTATAGATAACCTAGACATAAGAGAATATCTATATTAGTTTGGCTTAGCTGTTAGGGCTAGCTTTTCCTAAAGAAGAGTTTAATCCTACAATCAAATGAAAAATAAAACAAAGTAATCAATATAGATGGATTTAAAAGGCATTTTCTTTCACAACATTGACAGAAACAGGGAAGTCGTGGAGGGGAGATATTTTAGAAGGTAAAGATGAGTTCCTATTTCACAGAATCTTGAGAGCTAGAAAGCACCACAGAGGTACTCTGTTCTAATTCATGCCTGCATGGAAATTCCTCTACAATAACCTTGACAAGGATTCACCCAACATTTACTTGTAGACCTTTTGTGATTAGGAATGGACTACTTCCTGTGGCAGCTCACTCCATTTTTTAGACTGTTCTAATTGTTAAGAAGGATTTTTTTCCTTTATATACAGTATCCACCTTTTTCTCTGTAACTCCTGACCTTTGTTTCTAGTTCTGCCCTTTCTGGCCAAGCAGATCAAGTCCAATTTCTTTTTCATATGACAATTCTTTAAATACATGAAGGCAGCCATTCCACCCCCTCTAAATCTTCTCTTCTCCAGGTTAAATATACCTAGTCCTTTATCTGATTCTCAAATGGCACTTTTACCATACTGATCATTGTATCTTCCTTTCACTTCTCAGTCCCTACCTCATTCTTAGTGGGGCTCACCTCCAATTTAGGGGAGTGATTCTGGTTTTTTTTTTAATCTTCATCATCTCACTTTCTAGATCCTCTTTAAGTTCTCTTTCCTAGTTGCTTCTCTCATACTCTGGAAGGTTTATGCTTCTTCAATTGTAGGGTAGATAGGACCCCTTCTCTTGGCCAGTTTAACCTGTATCTCATATTCATACTTCCCATCAGGCAGTCAGGGAAATGTACAACAAATGCACAACACCCTTCCCCTTCCTGTTTTCTTTTTTCTTCTTTTTTTGCTTTTTGGAGGGCAATTGGGGTTAAGTGACTTGCCCAAGATCACACGGCTAGTAAGTGTTAAGTGTCTGAGTCTGGATTTGGACTCAGATCCACCTGACTCCAGGGCTGGTGCTCTACTTATTGTGTCACCTAGCTGCACACCCCTCCCCCCAGTTGTTTTCATTGTGGAGAGGTGGGTGTGTGTGTGTAATGCTCAAGTAAGGTAGAAGGATCTGTCCTTTAGCAGTTATGTGGTACATCTAGGATAGGGATTCTTCTAGAAAAAAGCCATTGAGAGGTGTGGCTGGATGGCACAGTGAATAGAGCACCGGCCCTGGAGTCAGGAGGACTTCAGTTCAAATTTGGACTCAGACACTTGACTCACTTACTAGCCGTGTGACTTTGGGCAAGTCACTCAACCCTAATTGCCCTCCAAAAAAAAAAAAGCAAAAAAAAGCAAAAGAAAAGCCATTGAGCCAAAGCTCTGACTGCACAGTCATTTCCTGCCTCCTCATTAGAATAGGAAGATTAGTTAATCCTCAGGGAACTCAGCCAATAGCTGACTGAATGATTCATCTGTTTGCTAATCTCTGAGTGGTTTCAGTAGCCTAAATGTGTACCAGTCATTGTTTTTCTAGCGTCCATAGCCTCAAGGAGATCCTGAAACCAGATCTTTAGAGAGGGGAGGGAGTTGGTCTGAAGCCCTAGGGACCTACCTTGCACCACTCTTCATGGGCTGTGCAGATATATATGGTCCTGGACAGGATGGGGTATACTCATACCAGCACCATGAAGTCAGCAGCAGTCTTCATGTTGCTCAGTGGCATTGCCATGCTGTTGGAGTTCCCAGTGGGTAGGTGCTCATGAGACCAGACCTCACAACTAGCACTTGCTCCCAAGGCAGAGAAGCGCTTGGCAAGTGGGGCTGACAGACGTGTGTGTGTGTGTGTGTGTGTGTGTGTGTGTGTATTGAGGGTGGGTGGGGCTCTGTCAGACTGGGGCCCAGGGCATTTGGCTTAAGAGTAATCCTAATGATGGGTAAAGTGTGGTCAGATTCCCTCAGGAAATTAACTGATAGTTTGTTATCCTTTCTAGACTGTAAACTATGCCCACCTGTGACAGAGGATGTCCTTACATTTATTAATGGCACATCTGAACAATATATAGATGTAATAAAGAAACACACGAATAATCAACACACTATAGAAAATGCCAAAATGCTGAAAGCCTGTGTTGATTCAAAGCTGACTTCGGAAGACAAGGATGCTGCTGTCAATTTGCTGGTAATTCTAATTCTATGTGTGTGTATATGTGTGTGTGATTGCGTGTACATGTGTACATCCATCCAAAGCTTAAAATTCTTTTTGGATTCTTTTGCAGTTCAGATGGTGGCTCAGCAAGGACTTCATGTAATTTTTGTAAATGCAGAGAGTCACCCACTATCTTGTGGCTCAGCTCTGCCACCCTCCAGTTTCAGAGGAGAAAGAAATATAGTTTAAGTATTGAAAGTATGAAGGATAAGATCCAATCCAATGGGCTTTGTTCATTTCTGTACCCAGAAGTGTCATACAATTCAATTCAATAAGCATTTACTAAGTACCCACTGCATAATAGCTAGACACCAACAATACAAAATAAAAATACTCCAATTTCTGTGCTCAAGTAACCTACATTCTCACTGAGGGGAAGTATTCAGAATGTATCCAACTCAGTGTGATACAAGTAGAGTGAGAGGTCTAGATCAAGTATTGTAGGAAATTTGAGATGGGAAAGATTGCTTTCACTGGTCAAGAGGGCTGAGAGAATGTCCCTTTCAGGGACTGAGTTGGGGCTTAAAGGAAGGGAGGGATATTAATAGAGTTTGAGGGAGTTATTTCAAGGGTGTGTGAAGGTACAGAGATGATGAAAATGATGGTAATGATATCAATTTACATTTATATAGTACTTTAAGGTCTACCTACAAAGTACTTTATGTAACTTGTCTCATTTGAGTTAGGTCGAGGCAAGACAAGGGGTTTGAGAATAGTTCAGTTTCATTGTAATACAGACTATAAGACAAAGAGTAGTATAAAACTTGAATAGTTAGGTTGGAGTCAGATTGTGGAAGACCTTGAGTGCCAGAGTCAGGAGTTTAAAATTATTTGGTAGGTAATTAGGAAACATTGAAGGTTTTTGAGTAAAGGAGACACGCATGAGAAAGTTCTTTTAGGTGTTGGTATCAAGGACGAATTGGAGAGGAGATAACCTAAGCATAAAAGTTGTTAGGAGGCAATTACAATGATCTAAATGAGACCCTGATCTGAATTGGTTGCAGTAGGAGTGTGAAGGAATGGTTGGATGGGAAAGATATTGAGGAGATAGAAATGATAATACTTGCCATATGATTAAATGTATGTGAGGGAGAGGGAAGATTCAAAGATTTCATTCAATTAAAAAATACATATTAAGTTATCACTAAGGGCAGGGTACTGTGCTAGGCTCTCAGGTTATAAGGAAAAGAAATAATCCCTGCCTTCAAGGAGATCATTCTATAGGGGTGGGGTGGGAATGGGGAGTTCAACTTTCAGTGTAGCTGACTTGTAAAGGAAAGAGAGGTAAATATATTTGGAAGTCTTGAGTTTGAATCCTGTCTCTGTCATTCACTACATGTTTGACCTTGGGCAAGTCACATGGAGTCTATGGGCTTCAGTTTCCTGATCTTTAAAATGAAGAGTTTGTACTAGATAATCTTAGGGTCCCTTTGCACCCCTGAATCTATGATCTGATCTTATATATACAGATAAGTTGTTTGTTGTTCAATCATGTGCAACTCTTTGTGACCCTGTTTGGGGTTTTCTTGGCAGAGATACTGGAGTGGTTTGCCGTTTCCTTCTCCAGTGCGTTATCACAGATGAAGAACTGAGGCAAACAGGGTTAAGTACCTTGCCCAGGGACACACAGCTAGTGTATGTCTGAGTCTGGGTTTGAACTCAGGAAGATGAATCTTTCTGATTCCAAGCCCAGTGCTCTATCCACTGAGCCACTGGCTGTCTCTAATCATAACTCTGATTCCAAGGATGAGAATAAAGGAAGGTAATTGGATTTGACAATAAAGAGGTGAATTTGGAGAAAGAATTTTAGTAGAGTGATTTGACAGAAAGACCAAAGGAAAAAGACTAATTCTACTCTAATTGCACAAACAATGAAGCCCTACTTCTGGTGCAAGTGAGATAGACCCATTTTCCCTTAAGATAGCTTCTAAGAATCTTCTCCATTCTTTGCTGTCACCATCATTGCTTCTTCCTAGTGTCACAGAACTGTAACCCAGGAGTCACATTTGCCTCTTACCTCATCCTCCCTCTGTACTTTACCTACTCAGTTACCAATTGCTTCAATTCTTCCTTTGTTTCTTTTCCTCAATTTCTCTCCCATCTGTCCTTTCCTTTCCATGCTTATTATCTTTACTCTAGTCTGACTTTGTGTAAACTCATGTCAGTCTACCTCCAATCTTAATCCTTGTCAGTTCTATTTTGCACAGCATGACCAGAATCCTTTTCCTTAAACAAAAGTCCATTATGCCACTTTGCTAATCAAAAGCCTCCATTAACTCTCCAAAAGTTAGTTTTGCTTCTTAATAAAATCTTACTTTTTAGCCTCCTCTTCCCCATTTTCTTCTTCTTCTTCTTCTTTTTTTTTTTTTAAAGCAATTGGGGTTAAGTAACTTGCTCAAGGTTACACGGCTAGTCATTATTTATGCATGGGTGGTCATTTTCTGAGGCCGGATCTGATCTCGGGTCATCCCAACTCCGAGGCCGGGCGCTCTTACTCACTGTGCCACCTAGCCGCCCCTTTAGGGCAATTGGGGTTGAATAACTTGCCCAAGGTCACACGGCTAGGTTTTTGTTTGTGTGGATTAAGTGTCTGAGGCCGGCTCCGAACTCAGGTCCTTCTGTCTCCAGGGCCGGCTCTCTATTCACTGCGCCACCTAGCTGCCCCTTTCTTCTTTTTTCTAATATCTAAGAGCATTGCTCTTCTTATACCATATTCTTTTTCTTAAATAATTTCTTGCAAATTTGCTTTGTAGTTATATTTGTATTGTTCCTTGATGCCTCATAAATTGTTAATTTTCTCTTCTCAGAAAAAAATAAACAGCAGTATATACTGTATTGGCTAATAAAGCATGTCAAACAACTGAACGCCTGGACTTGTCCTGAATCTTCACACTTGACAACTGACCCATGAAGATGCTTAGCCTCTGAATCAATGGTGTTTCTCCTTACCCAATGCTCCTTTCCCCCCTCACCCTGATGCAGAATGGCAACTGACATAAAAATCTTCAATAAACTCCCTGCAATTCAACTGTGTATGTGTCTTTTCTCTCAGCCAGAAATGGGACATCCTAAGGGGAAAAATTGGGGATGTCCTGGCTATAGAGATTGGAGGATGCTGTCACATCTAATTCGTAACTTACTAGTCACATAGTCTCTAATATGCAACATAGAGTCATCACTACAGATAGACAGAAAGATACACACAAGACAGAGTCATATATTCATACATTTTCTCTGTCTTTTTCTGTGCTACTTGTTGGTTTCCATTTTTTCCATTCTCTAGATTTATTTGGCTTCTTCTCCCCAGCCCCTAATTCTGTCACTTCTCTGAAGGTGCAGGGATTCCTAACTCTAGCTCAGTCATTCCTCAGAGCATTGGAGAATCCCCTCGTGGTCTTTTACTAGTGAATTCTCCCACTTCTGGGTCCTAGAAAGCCGTTCAAGCCATCCCCTTCTTTCATCATCTCTGGATCCCAGAGATTGTCTCATTTTCCCCCTTCTTTACTGGTACCATGGGCTCTTCCACCTGGGTTCCTTTTTCCTTGTAGCAGCTTCCTAGCTTCTCTCTTTCATTCCCTGACCCAAAAGCAGAGCTCTTTTTAAAGGTTCTATATTTTACCCTTGTTTACAAATACTGGGTAATAGTGGCAAAAATAACAAACACAGGGGTGGCTAGGTGGTGCAATGAGTAAGAGCGCTGGCCTCGGAGTTGAGATGACCCGGGATCGAAACCGGCCTCAGAAAATGAGCACCCACACATAAATAATGACTAGCTGTGTAACCTTGAGCAAGTTACTTAACCCCAATTGCTTTAAAAAAAAACAAACACAAAGAAATTACAATAGGAGGCAATGTTGCCTAGTGGATAGAGAGTCAAACTTAAAGTTGTAAAGACCTATCTTCAAAACCTTCCCCAATTACATATGGTTGTGTGGCCATAGTCAGTCACTTAACCACTGTTTCAATTTCTCACCTCAAAAACGGGGTTAGTGATACCAACCTTATAGGGTTGTTGGGAGGCCAAAACAACACGATGCATCTGTTAAAGTTTAAGGCACTCTATAATCAACAGTTATACTTACAAAAAACCTTAATAGTCTTTGACATGTTAATGGAGCTAGGAGCCCAATCCTTTTGCGATTCCATCCCTTGGTTTTCTGAGCTAGGATTTCATGACACCTTTTCCCATGAGATCAAACTCATCTCATCTCTCACCCATTCAGACTCTTCCCCACTACCAGTTCCTCACTTTGAAAAAAATCACAAGGGTGCATAAAGCATGGACCAGGTATGCCAGCACACCTGGGCACAAGTGGCCTATTTCTTATACATGATTATGAAGTAAACACTGTTTTATTTCACCAGGCTTTGGCACACTTCTATCAAAAGTTCTGCTGGGTTACTTACTTTTAGTCAACTATAAGGTGTCTAATAAATCTGGCAAATGCAAATATAATTCTACAGGTGAGTCTGGAAGATGAATAATTCAGGACAAATAGCATTAGGCATGAAATTGTGATTTTCAAATTAGTAGGTAGCAAAGAACTAAGAAACACCATCATTGTTCACATATAAACAGACATATAAATGGAGTCACATATAGACACATTTATCACTTCATCACTTTTTTTCAGTCTTTAGGGATAGGGATTGAACCTATAATTTCAATAGGCATTTCTTGGGTAAGGAAACTCCCTCTACTAATGCATGTTGGCATCTTCTTTAGAATTTGGAGTTAGTTACCCAGGGCACAAGTTCAGTAGCTTGTCCAGGATCATGTAAACAGTATTCGTTAGAGGAAGGACTTGACTCTGGGCCTTTCTGACTTTAAGATCAGGTCACTATCCATGATATGATAAATTGTCTTTCACTCCATACTTCCTATAAATCTGTGGGAATGCAGGTCAGGGAAAGTCTGTTTCAGTATCTCAGAAAAGTAGAGCTGTCACACTGTTGATTGAATATCCATTTCCTAAGGATGTGCTGGTCTCTCTCTCTCTCTCTCTCTCTCTCTCTCTCTCTCTCTCTCTGTCTCTCTCTCTGTCTCTGTCTCTGTCATTCTCTTTCTCTCTTTCTCATTCTCTCTCACACACACATACACATACACATGCACATGCACACACATACACATATGCATACACACACCATATATATATATATAAATGCCATTAATTCTAATTTTGTTAATTTATAGCCAGTACAAATCAAATAGTATATTTGAATTTTCATTGGCAAAGGCCATCGTACTTTCTTTTCTCTTTCTTTTCTTTATTTGTTTACCTATCTATTGATTTTTAGCATTCATTTAAAGAAATTTTGAGTTCCAAATTCTCTTCCTCCCCCACCCATTGAGAAGGCAAGCAATATGATATTATTTATGTGTGTGAAGTCATACAAAACATTTCAATATTAGTCATGTTGCATAAAAAAAGGAAGAAAAAAAGAAAGTGAAAAAGTATGTTTCAGTCTGCACTCAGAATCCATCAGAACTATC
Source organism: Gymnobelideus leadbeateri (assembly GCA_011680675.1). Classification (NCBI taxonomy): domain Eukaryota; kingdom Metazoa; phylum Chordata; class Mammalia; order Diprotodontia; family Petauridae; genus Gymnobelideus; species Gymnobelideus leadbeateri. The sequence continues at coordinate 1,459,756 of WOXC01004099.1, forward strand.
TTGGATTATTGTCTTGATTAGAGTAGCTAATAAGTTTTTAATAATGATATTATTTTATAAAATATAAAATATAATAAAATATAAAAGCTAATAACTTTCACAGTTGCTCATTATTATAATATCATAATCATATACCACAACTTGTTCATTGTTGTTCAGTCATTTCAATCATGCCTGACTCTTTGTGACTCCATTTGGGGTTTCCTTGGCAAAGATACTGGAGTGGTTTACCATTTCCTTCTCCAGATCATTTTATAGGTCTAGATGATTGCAATAGATTCCTGACTTTTGCCAATGTTTTGCTCAACCTCAGCTAAATTAAGCTTTGTCATACACAGATTAGATCGTATCACTTCTTTTCATAAAACCATTCAGTGTCTCCCTATAATTTACCAAATAAAAGGCCAAATGCTTTAACCTGGCATTCAAAGCTTTCTATAATTTGGTGCCACCTTATTGAAGTTTAGCTCCTACTTCTCTCCTCCATATGCTAATATTCTCTAGCCACATAATACTACTTTCTACCTCCCTAATAAACAGTTGTCCTTTCCACTGCACAACTTTCCCCATTGTAATTATGATATATCACAGATTTGCATATGAAATTAAATTAGAAATTTTTGGGAATTTCATGGAAGCTGCAGATGGCATGCAAAGACCAGCAGATGATACTGAAAAAGTTTAGAAACTCAGAAATGCATAAAATATATGTGTAGTATTGTATAATATCAACATATTTTATCTTTTAATACCATTTAATACCATACTTCTTCTCTGATATGAAAGGAGGACCAAAAAGTTTTATGTGGATTTTCCAGGTTGTGGGGGTGCTGTGCCCCTAATACCTGCAATGTAGAAGGGATAACTGTATTTTGTACTTTCCTACCTTTGCCTTTTGCTTACATTGTACTTGGTGCTATGGTTATCTTCCTTCCATTTCTACTTGTTGAAAATTTATTGAATCTTTAAGACTCGGTTCAAATGTCATGGTTTCCATAAAGACCTCCTTGATCCTTCAACGAAATTATATTCTTTCCCTCCTTGGATCTTACATAGTGTGTTCCTTCTAGTTGTTTTGCAAACTTATTATGGCCCATTTTGTGTCCTGGGAATGACTGTGTGTACTGTATTCCCCTACTAAACTGTGAGTTCCATGAGGGCAGGGGTTATATCTTACTCCTCTTTGTATCTCCTCCAACTTAAGTACAGTGTTCTGCACATAGATGGGTAGTAAATAACATTTGTTGGGTTAAATTGAATTGAAGCTGATGGAACCTTAGACAGCATATTCTTTTTAGGATATTTAAGTATAAAGTCTGAGTGGACCTTGGAGATCATTTTGTCCAACATCTCATTTTTACTGATAAGGAAAGGAAGGTCAAGAGAGGGGAAGTGACCTACTTGGGATCATTAGTCAATCATTAGCTAAGTCTACATTAGATTTTAGGATTCTTGACCCTGATATGTAACTGTCTACTTAGCCACCTTGGGAAATAGAATTATTATTTCCACCAAGTTACTTTTCTAACTCTTTTGGTTAGGGTGTGTGTGTGTGTGTGTGTGTGTGTGTGTGTGTGTGTGTGTGGTGGGGGGAGGGGAAGGAGAGAACTTCTCCTTACCTTGCTTGTCTTTAGTCAGAATAAAATGTTTGAGGAGAAATGGGCTCTGAATCATGTGCCAGATTGAAGAGAGAGTTTTCTGCTAATAATGGGGTTGGAATTTTTCAATTTTTCAATTTCAATGTCAAACTAAGCATTCCTTCAGAAAATGATAGTATTGTGCCCATTGGTCACACCTCAGAGAATAGTGAACCCCAGTGTGAACAATAGCTTCATTTACTTAGATTGAGGAGACAGTTTACTGCTGTTAAAAGGACAGAAGCTTTTTGTTTTAAAACCCTCCAAATAAAGAAGAGGGGAAATAATATTGTTGTTCTTTTGATTTGATGTGGAGAATGGAAGGCAATAAATCTCTCTGAAGGCATTTGAGGAGCAAGAAGGAACATGACTAGGAACATGGCAACCTGAGCAGATTAGGAGCAGTGGGGGTACAATATTCTAAAGGTTATGCTCTTTCTGGGCTTGCTCTCTTCATCTCTTCTCCTGAGGCTCAAGGAGGTTATGTGATTTGCTTAAAATCATAAGGGTAGGAGATAATTATATAAAGATGATAGTAATAACACTGAGGCACTGGTTTCACCTCTGTTTTCCGTCAACATACACGTTACATTTTGGTATGCTCATATGGAAATTTTTTTTTTTGGTGTTGGTGGGGTGGTAGAAAGGACTCTGAGCTTCTTGTATTGGTGGTACTCTAATGAGATTCCTATGCCAGAAGTCTCTACCAGGTGACTTTCTTTTTTTCAGGTTATAAAGAAGGATTGTAATGATGGAATGAACAATGGGAAAGAGGAAACAAAACCAAACAAGAAAAAGACAGAGAATGGGTAATTTGTTTCAATCTGCATTCAAACTCTGTTCTTTCTAGTTATTTCTCTGAATATAGACATCTCTCTCCATCATGAATCTTTTGGAGTTTACTTATAGCCCTGCATTTCTGAGAAGAGTTGGTTCTATCAAAGTTGGTCATCACACATATGTTGTGTCTGTAATTGTTTACATATTTCTCCTGGTTCTGCTCTTCTCACTCAGCATCAGTTCATATAAGCCTCTCTAGGTAGATATGAAGTCCATCTGTTCCTCGTTTCTTATAGCACAATAGTATTCCATTACATTCATACATACCACAACTTGTTTAGCCATTCCCCAATTGATGGACACCCCCTTAATTTCCAGTTCTTTGCCACCACAAAAAGAGCTGCTATAAATATTTTTGTACATATGGGTCTTCCTCCCATTTCTATGATCTATTTGAGATACAACCCTAGAAGTGGTATTGCTGGGTCAAAGGGTATGAAATTACTTACAGCACTTTGGATATAATTCCAGATTGCTCTCCAGAATGGTTGAATCAGTTCACAACTCCAGCAGCAATGCATTAGTGTTCCAATTTGTCCACATCCTCTCCAGCACTTGTCATTTTCCTGTTTTGTCATCTTAGCCAATCTGACTGGTGAGATGTGGTCAGGTGACTAACTTTCACAATGTGATATATTTAGTACCAATGATGGAGTAGGCTTGAGCCCAAGTGTCCTCATGGGGTGAGTGACCACCACAGTCACCCAATTGAAGAACTGGTATACTATGTTGTTATATATCTTCATGAAGGTTTTGGGGGTGGTATCTATGATATGTGATAAGTACACTCCTGAAAGGTCTTTACATAGTGCTGAGGACTCTTGGATACAGCTGATATCTTGTGTAAGCTGGTTGAAACCTTGAGACTTTCCCAGGTGCCTAAAGAAATATTGGGAAAGAGGGTACATGAGAAGAAAAAGGTAGTTATAAAAGTCTATTTATGACCAGGAGTTGCTGAATTAGATCAGGTCTCTCACAAAGAATGCAGGCAGAATGTGGATTATATAAGGAGATAATTGGGGAGTGGGATTCACTCCCCTTCAGTTGGAGAACCATGCAACAGAGGTTGGAACTCAACCCTTATATTACAGGTTGGTGGTCCCAAGGATACCAGCTTACTTATAGAGGGTGAATAGGGTGATGGGACACAAAAAGAATCACAGTGGTTAAATGCCCAGATTATTGGACTAGTAACTAGTTTGACAGACAATGCCCTCAGGGTAGCTGATAAAGATCCCATTCACTTAGGCTAGCAGCTACTGTTTGTCAACATCTGTGTACTAATTTTGGTTAGGATGGCACTCAGATATTAGAGTGTTTGTAAGGTATACCATGTCTCCTGGCCCTGCCTGACCCGTCTCCTCCCTCAGCTGAAATGCAGCATAATTACTGAGAGCATTGGAAGGTCATCCTTGAGCAGATACTTGGAATAGCCCTTTCTGGCCTCAGAATCTCAACAGAGCAAGGAGGCAGCATTGCCACTGAAGCAGCAGTCACTGTAGAAGAAAGGAAGGCTCAGTAGAGAGATCAGGGATGCTCTGTCTTTAGAAGAACCTTTCTGGGGTTAGGACAAAGTCAGCTTTTCTCAGTCTTTTGGAGAGGCCGGTTGCTGCATTTGGCCCCAAAGTGGGAAGGGGAGGGGAGGGAAGCAGACCTGTTTAGGATCCTGGCACTTAGAGGCTCTACTTTAAAGATGCTCTTCACAGCCTACCTTTAGGCTGGTAGAAGTTTCAACTAGCTTCACCATCCTTGATGAGAGTCAGGTGTAGTCTGAGAAACTGGAGGAAGCCTCTGCCCAGAGAGCAAAACAGCAGCCAACAAAAGGCTAAAGATGTGCTAGGTCAGGAAACTGGATCATAGAAGGTCAGAGGTTCCAGACCAGGAGAAAAGAGATCAGGGATCAAAGGTCAACTCGGCCAGTAGAAGATGCCTGGCTGGGCCTGAACAAGTAAGGGTGAGGTACCACTACAACAGAGAAACAGATGCACTGAGACTGGCATGTTCAGTCGCTTACAGAGGGAGAAGAGCACAATTGGAGAAGAGTTGTCGGGAGTAGAAACAGCACTTCCAAGGTACTCTGCCCCACACCACTTCCAAACGATGTAAAAGGGGAATCTGAACAACTTCTGGAGCCCCAGAACCCACTGAACAACACAGAGAAGCTAACCTGCTGAGGACAGCCCAGCAGCCCTGCAGCACAGTGCTCTGGGAACCGACAGTGCAGCACTCTGGGAGTTGAGCCCAGGCCCGGTGAGCTGCGGTTTTAGCCTGAGGGCAGCAGGGCCAGCAGTTGGCTGGAGGGACCCCAGAACACCAGCAGCTGTGGCAATTCCAGAATTATCAGCACAGATATGCCTAGGACAAAGTAAGAGGTTAGTGCCCTATGGACTTTGGGGCCAGTATTTGGGGAACGAGTCAGCTTCTTCCCCTGGGGGCGAAAAGCTGCTGAGGAAACACGGCACAGAGGCCATTTTGCAGCATCAGTGGCAGCTCCAGCTCCTGGTCTGTGAACTGTAGAGAAATACAGCAACAGTCTGGGGGTTAATCACTCTTGCTTTAACCTGCTTGGATCTGGACTGTAGTCTTGGGGGGAGGTCTGGGGTGGGTATCCAATTTGCCAGAGTGGGTGGAGTCTTTACAGAGGCCACCCAAGCGCTGGAAGTTGTGAAGACCCCATGGTTTGGGACAGAAGCTCTCCTGTCTGGTGGCAGAGTCCTACTGTGGCAACAAGCCCAAAAATCAAGTAATTAAGTGGCAATATGCCTAGGCAAAGGAAACAAAATAAACAGAAAAATGAAACTTTAGACTCCTACTTTGGGGGCAAAGAAGATCAAAGCATGGAACCGGAGGAGGACTGTGAGGTCAGAACTTCTGCACCAAAAGCCCCAAATGAAAATACAAGCTGGCTACAGGCCATAGAGGACCTTAAGAAGCAGATAAGAGAAGTGGGGGGAAATTGGGAAGAGAAATGAGAAAGATGCAGGAAAAGTATGAAATGACAGTCAACAGCCTGACTGAGGAAAACAACACCTTAAAAAATAGACTAACTCAAATGGCAAAAGAGGCCCAGAAAGGCAATGAGGAGAAGAATGCCTTAAAAAGCTGAATTTGCCAGATGGAAAAAGAATCTCAAAAGCCCACTGAGGAGAATCACTCCTTCAGAATTAGACTGGAGCAAATGGAAGCTAGTGACTTTATGAGAAATCAAGATGATGTTAAACAGATCCAAACAAATGAAAGAATAGAAGGCAATGTGAAATATCTCATGGGAAAAACCACTGACCTGGAAAATAGATCCAGGAGAGATAATTTAAAAATTATTGGACTACCTGAAAGCCATGATCAAAGAAAGAACCTAGAAATCACCCTTAAAGAAATTCTCAAGGAAAATTGCCCTGATGTTTTAGACCCAGAGGGCAAAATAGAGGTTGAAAGAATCCACAGATCACCTCCTGAAAAAGATCCCAAAAAGAAAACTCCCAGGAATATTATAGCCAGGTTCCAGAATCCCCAGATCAAGGAGAAAATACTACAAGCAGCCAGGAAGAAACAATTTCAATATTGTGGAAACACAATCAGAATAGCCCAGGACCTGGCAGCTTCTACACTGAGGGATCGAAGGGCATGGAATATGATATTCCAGAGGGCAAAAGAGCTGGGATTGAAGCCAAGGGTCACCTACCCAGCAAAACTGAGTATCTTGTTTCAGGGAAAATATGGTCATTCAGTGGAATAGAGGACTTTCAAGCATTCTTGAGGAAAAAACCAGAGTTGAATAGAAAATTTGACATTCAGACACAAGAAGCAAGAGATGCTTGAGAAGGTAATCAAGGAAAAGAAATCAAAAGGAACTTATCAAAGTTGACCTATTTACATTCCTACATGGAAAAACAATAACTGTGTCTGATGAAACCTTTCTCATTATGAAAATAATTGAAGAAGGGTATACGGATATATGAATACATATGTGAATGTGTGTATATATGTTTACAGTTATACATAGATAGAGGGCACAGGTTGAATTTGGTGGGAAGGGATGATACTTCAGGGGTGAAGTTAAAAGGTGAGAGAGGAAAGTGACAAGAGGAGATGGGGAGAGACAGGGTAGGGTAAACTATCTCATGCAGAAGAGGCAAGGGGAAGTAGTTGCAGGGGAGGGGAAGAACAGGAAGGCAAAAAGGCAAAACCTTATTCTCATTGAATTTGGCTCAGGGAGAGAATGACATATATACTAAATGGGATATCTCACCCTGCAGGAGATTAGGGGGAAGGAGGATGAGAGGGAGGATGATGGAGGGGAGGGCATTCTAGGGGGAGGGGAGGTTGGAAGTCCCCACTTTAGAAGAGGGACAGGATCAAAGTAGGGAATAGACCAGGTGGGGGGTGGGATGGGTGGGAGGGAAATATAAGCAGTCTTTTACAATATATCTACTATGGTAATGTTTTGCTTAGCTATACATGTACAACACATACTGAATTGCTTATCTTCCCAGAGGGAGTGGGTGACAAGGGAGGAAGGGAATTGATCTGAAATTCGAAGTTTTAAAATTAAATGTTTCAAATGTATATAAATACTATTATTGATACTATTTTGCATGTAATTGGGAGATAAGATATGCATTGGGGCACAGAGATACACCTTGACCTAATGGCAAAATCAAAGGGGATATGGGAGAAGATATGGGAGAGAGCAGATTGGATGAGGGGATATCTAGTGGGACTGCTATTCTGGGGTTGTAGGTAGGGAAAAAATGGGGAAAAATTGTAACTCAAAATCTGGTGGAAATGAATGATGTAAACCAGAAGTTAATAAAGCATTTGTTAAAAAAAAAGAAGAGTTGTCAAGGGAAAGGTCCCACAGGATGACAGTCGATGACTTTGCTCACACTGGCAGGCCCTTGAGCTACCTGGACCTCAGTTTTCCAGTTTTTCATAGGCTCAGAGGACATGGGAGTATCTCTTCTGCTATATTACCTGGGAAGAAAGCAAAGCAAGGTGACATTGGCCCTGAACTTGCTTTCACTGAGACTATTACTCAGGAGGATCTATTTTCTCTCCATGAACTCCAGAATAGGCATTTAGGGCTTCTGACTGCGGACGGGTCCTGTTAAAATAGGAGCAGGGGGGTGGGGGTGGTGGTGATCCAAATCAAGGAGGGGTGAACCCACAGGAAGGCCAAGTAGGCTTCTTAGGGGAAAAGGCACATTCCTCTTGTCCTGTCTGCCTAGAGGGAGGAATTAGTAACCATCAGCATTGTCTGTCCAGTGATAGTTGGCTGTAAAGATGCCAACAATTAGCCAGCATGCTGTGGCTGGGCAGGGCTGGAAGATTTCCCTCTTTCCCTTATTCCCCTATCACCCTCTATGGCATTCTCAGTATCCCTCAATGTCTTGGAGTTGCCATTTACTCTCTCAGTCTTTGAATCTATAGGAGGGGAGTGGAGTGGGAAAAGCATGGGGTTTGGAGGCAGAAAATCTCAACTCTAATCCATCCTTTGACTTTAGCTCACTTAACATCTCTAGGTCTTGCTGTCCTCATTTGTAAAATGAAAATATCCTTCACAATTCAGTTGTCACTTCTAGAATGACACTCTGATTCCTCCCCAAACAACTGTGAAAGAGATCCCACCCACCTCAAATTCCCTTATCACTTTGCCTATATCTCTGCTTTGCAATGATTTCACTCTTCTTCCATAAATGTTTTATTTTTGAATTAATAAACTTTTCCCACCCCAACCTGAGAAAAGAAAAAAAACTTAAAAAAAACAAATATACATGATCAGGCAAAACAAATTCTCAATCTGTCAAGAGGTGGATAACATTTTTTCATCATTAGATCTTTGTAATCATTGCTGAACAGAGTTCTTACGTTTTTCTTTCTTTTTTATAATCATAGGTATTTAAGCACCTGCTATTACCCTAACTTCTGAAGCCTGTTTTACATATTTAAGTAAGGTGATTTACACAAAGTAGTTACTTAATAAATATTGACTAGGGCTTCTTAAATGGAGCCTGGTTATGATGGGGTTAGGAAATCAGTCTGACTTTGTTGTCTTCTGATTTAGGATTTTTGTTAGGGGGGATGGGAAGAGGAATCCATATTTCTGAGATCTGAGGAATGTCTGCATAGAGCAAGTTCAGAACTTGGATGGAGGGTGACTCCCCCTATCCCAAGGTGGGAAACAATGCCTAAATAATCCATGGGAATCTGTGACTACTGGCACCACTGAAAGATACTGAATACACTGTCAGTTTGAGGTTAGAACCTTTCTGCCAAACCCAGGGACACTGTCCCACACAGGATTTTAGTTGTTAATCAATGAGTGTGGTTACTGATAGTAGATAATAGTAGGCACCTATTCTCCCCCTTCCCCCTCCTGCCACATTCTACTTTGACTTAGTCTGGTTCAGACTCATCTAATGGGCCAAGGGTGGGTTAAGGTTTCCTTTAATTTTTCCAGGGTTTGAGAAAACCATATATTCTCAAGATGTTTATCTTCTGAATGGGAGAGCATTCTGCTGAATTCATTTGCATACAGTATGTTCCTTTGTGGCATAATAATGGATGCATCATATGTATCCAAGGTGGTCCATCTCTGATAATTATCTTATATCTCTTCTACCTTTTGTGGTTAAACTCCTTGAAAAGACCATCTACAATAGGTGCCTCTATTTTCTGTCTTCTCACTCTCTTCTTAACCTCTTATAATCTGGATTCTGACTTTATTCCATAAAATTGACTCTCCCCACCTGGAAAAACTTCTATGAACTGATGCTAAGTGAAATAAGCAGAGCCAGGAGAATATTGCACACAGTAACAGTCACATTGTGTGATGACTGACTTTTATAGACTTAGCTCTTCTCAGTAATGCAAAGATCTAAAATAACTCCAAAAGTTATGGAAATGGCTACCCTTATCCACAGAAGGAACTTTGGAGTCTGAATGCAGATGGAAACCTACTGTTACACTCCTTTTGTTTTGTTTTGTTTTGTTTTGTTTCTTCTTTCTTGTGGTTCCTCCCATTAGTTCTAATTCTTCTTTACATCATGACTAATGTGAAAACATGTTTAATTATGAATGTATAAGTAGAGCCTATATCAGATTTACACGCCATTTTGGGGAGGAGGGAGAAAATTTAAAACTCAAAATCTTATGGAAGCGAATGTTGAAAACTAAAAATAAATAAATAATTAAAAATCTGCTTTCTCCAAAGTTATCAATGATCTCTTAATTGTCAAATTCAATGTCCTTTCCTTAATCCTTTTTATCTTGACCTCTCTGCAGCCTTTGCCACTGTTGATCACTCTCTCCTCCTTGATACTCTCTTCTCTCTAGACTTTTGGGCCTTAACTTTTTCCTGGTTTTTCTCCTACCTATTTACCATCTCTATTCTGATGATTCACAGATCTACCTATCCTTCCCTAACCTCTGTACTGACCTCCAATCTTGCATCTTCAACTGCCTTTCAGTCATCTCTAACTGGATGTCTGGCAGACATCTTCAACTCAGTATATCCAAAAATGAACTCATTGCTTTCCCTCTAAACTCTTCTTCTCCATACTTCTCTGTTACTGTTAAGGGCACCACCATCCTCCCAGTCACTCAGGCTCAGAGCCAAGGTATCATCCTCAATTCCTCACTATTTCTCATCCCCTATATCCAATCTTTTGCTGAGGTCAAAGGTCAATGCCACCTTTGCAACATCTTTGCAATAAGCATCCTTCTCTCCTCTCCCATTGCCACCACTGTAGTTCAGATCTCCATCACTTCACACCTGGACTATTGCAATAGCTTGCTGGTGGGTCTGCTTGTCTCAAGTCTCCCCCCCAACTTCAATCTGGCTTCCTTTGATCCACCAAATTGATTTTCCTAAAGTGTATGCTTGACCACATCACCCCCCTACTCAAGAAACTTCACTGGCTCCCTATTAACCTAGGATCAAATACAAAATTTTCCATTTAATATTCAAAGTCCTTTATAACATGTACCCTCTTCTACCTTTACAGACTTCTTATACCATATTCCTCACCACATATTCTTCCATCTAGTGCATTAAGTGACACTGGTCTTTTTGCTATTCCTCAAACAAGACATGTCATCTCTCAACTCCAGGCTTTTTCTCTGGTTGTTCTCCATGCCTGCTATGCTTTCCCTCCTTATCTCTGCCTACTGTTTTCCTTGACTTTCTTTAAGTCTTAACTAAAATCCCATCTTCTATAGGGAACCTTTTCCAAACCCCTCATAGTTCTAGTGTTTCCCTCTATTAGTTATTTCTTCTTTATCCTGTATATAGCTTGTTTATATGTATTTGATTGTTTCTCTATCATTATATTGTGAGTTTCTTGAGGGTAGGGATTATTCTTTGCCTCTTTTTGCTTCCCCAGCTCTTAGCATAGTGTTTGGCATATAGTAGGCACTTAATTAATGTTTATTGGCTGATTGATTTGTTCCTAGCCTAGAACAGGGTTTAACTGTATTGTGTTACTTGGATTCAAGGGACGGGTGTTGGCTGAATAACCTTTCAGGCTATACTGCAGTTTGTCTTCGTTCCACATTTTAGTTCTATAATCTATATTTTAGATGTCCATTCCTGTGTTAGATATTGGAAAAAATAATTCTTGTACTCAAGAAGGTGAAGGGTTCCCCACTAGTATAATTTCGCTATCTCTCCCTATAGCTCACTTGCCTTTTCCTTTAAGAATTTGGATGCTATACTGCTTGGTGCATATTATGTTTTGTAGTGATATTACTTCATTGTCTATGATACCTTTTAGCAAGATGTAGTTTCCTTTTTTATCTCTTTTAATTAGAATTATTTTTGCTTTTGTTTTGCCTGAGATCAGGATTTCTACCCCTACTTTTTGTATTTCAGCTGAAGCTATTCCAGCTCCTTACTTTTATTTACTTTGTGTGTGTCTCTCTGCTTAATAAATGTATTTTTTTATAAACAACATATTGTAGGATTCTGACTTTTGATCCATTTTGTTTTAGGGGAGAGTTTATTCCATTCACATTCACAATTATGATTACTGTGTGTATTTTCCTCCATCCTTTTCCCCCCTCCTGTTTGTCCTCTCTTTCCTTTTACCCTTTCCCTCTGCACTAGTGTTTGTTTCTTTCCACTGTCTCCCATGATCTGCCCTTTCTTCTGTCAGTCCTTGTCCCACTACCTAACCTTCTTTCCTCCTACTTCAACTGATTGTGTTTATTATTCCCTCTTTGAGCCAATTATGATAAGAGTAAGGTTCAAGTGATGCCCACCTCCCATCCTCTCATTTTCCCCTCCACTGTAATAGGTCTTTTGTGCCCCTTCATATTAAATAATTTACCCTGTTCTACCTCTCCCTTCCTCTGTACTCCCTTCCAGTGTACTCCTCTTTCTCATCCCTTATTTTTTATGTCATTCCCTGAAATTCTAGCTGCACTGAGTGAAACAGTTTTTAAGGACTATAAGTGTTGGGGCAGCTAGGTGGCACAGTGAGTAAGAGCGCCAGCCCTGGAGTTGGGAGGACCCGGGATTGGTCTCGACCTCAGAAAATGAGCACCCACACATAAAATAACTAGCTGTGTAACCTTGAGCAAGTTACTTAACCCCAATTGCTTTTATTTTATTTATTTATTTTTTTGCATGGTATAATGAACTCTCTATTTATTTAGCAATAAACTCACAACAGTCACAACCATATAACATAACAAGTTCTTACTAAGGTATCCACATTGTCTTAAACAAAACATATCACTCAGTAAGTCACAATCTCCTCAATCATATAGAGTACCCAAGTAAAGTCTTCTTTCATCTTGACTTGAGACTGGCTTCCAATCATCCTTAAGCCAATAATCCTTAAGGGGTAATGGAAAGTACAAACACCATCCACCCCTGGTCACAGTAAGTTATAATATCATCAGTCAGCACTGAATACCCAAGTAAAGTCTTTTTTCATCTTAACTAGAGGCTGGCTTCCAATCATCATTCCAGTCATCCTTAAGGGGTAGCAGAAAGTACAAACACCATCCGCCCCTAGCTCACAATAAGTCACAATCTCATCAGTCAATGCAGAGTACCCAAGTAAAGTCCTCTTTCCTATTAACTTGAGGCTTACTTCTAAACTCCACAGCTCTTCTTCCACAGGCTGGCTGCTTGCAGCTCTTCCCTGGATTGACCTGAGTCTTGCCTGGATTCACATGCAGGTAGCTCTCTGTTCCAGGTCTACATCTCAGCCCACAGCGACTATTCCACTCCAAGTCCTTTTAGGTTTCTATTTCTAGGAAAACAAAGCTTAACAGAGCTAAAACAATATTTACATACATTAGGCTTAACAGAGCTACAACGATATTTACACACATTGCTGGCAGTATCAACAATTCACTTTCTGTCTGACAAAGTAACAGAAACCAAGACAACCCTTCTGTCTGAGAAATTAAACACAAATCAGTGGTGAAGTCCCAGGAATTCTATAAACAGCAGTGAAGTCCTCTTTCAGGGCTTCTGGTAAAGTCCTCTTTTTTTTTTTTAGTTAGCAAAAATATTTTCTCAGGTGATCTCTTCCCCAGTCCACATTGCTCCCTACAGTACTCTCCAGCTTCCCTAGAGGAAAAGTCCCATCAGTGTCTTAAAGTCTTTGTCTTTCCCATAAACATGACAGTGTCTGGTCCTGCCTCATGCCTCAGATGAGGACATAATTTATGTCACTTGCCCATGGCACTGTTTTTGGTGGTTAATTCAGATGCAAAAATTCCTAGCTCCAGCTGTGCTGTTGTGAAAATGCTGACAACTTTTCAACAACATTCTTTTTTTTTCATATGCTCATATACCCTTCTTCCATTATTTTCATACTGAGGAAGGTTTCATCAGTCACAGTTATTGTTTTTCTATGTAGTAGTGTAAATAGGTCAACTTTGATAAGTTCCTTTTGATTTCTTTTCCCTGATTACTTTCTCAGGCATCTCTTGCTTCTTGTGTCTGGATGTCAAATTTTCTGTTCAATTCTGGTTTTTTCCTCAAGAATGCTTGAAAGTCCTCTATTCCACTGAATGACCATATTTTCCCCTGAAACAAAATACTCAGTTTTGCTGGGTAGGTGACCCTTGGCTTCAATCCCCGCTCTTTTGCCCTCTGGAATATCATATTCCATGCCCTTAGATCCCTCAGTGTGGAAGCTGCCAGGTCCTGTGCTATATTCTGATTGTGTTTCCACAATATTGAAATTGTTTCTTCCTGGCTGCTTGGAGTATTTTCTCCTTGATCTGGGAATTCTGGAACCTGGCTATAATATTCCTGGGAGTTTTCTTTTTGGGATCTTTTTCAGGAGGTGATCTGTGGATTCTTTCAACCTCTATTTTGCCCTCTGGATCTAAAACATCAGGGCAATTTTCCTTGAGGATTTCTTGAAGGGTGATTTCTAGGTTCTTTCTTTGATCATGGCTTTCAGGTAGTCCAATAATTTTTAAATTATCTCTCCTGGATCTATTTTCCAGGTCAGTGGTTTTTCCCATGAGATATTTCACATTGCCTTCTATTCTTTCATTTGTTTGGATCTGTTTAACATCATCTTGATTTCTCATAAAGTCACTAGCTTCCATTTGCTCCAGTATAATTCTGAAGTAATGAATCTCCTCAGTGAGCTTTTGAGATTCTTTTTCCATCTGGCAAATTCAGCTTTTTAAGGCATTCTTCTCCTCATTGGCTTTTTGAGCCTCTTTTGCCATTTGAGTTAGTCTATTTTTGTTTTTTTTTCTTTAAACAAATACTTTATTAACTTCTGTTTTACATCATTCATTTCCGCCAGATTTTGAGTTACAATCATTTTCCCCCCATTATTCCCCTACCCAACCTCCCAGAATAGCAGTCCCACAAGATATCGCTTCCTCCAATCTTCTCTCTCCCATACCTTCTCCCATACCCCCATTGACTTTTCCATTAGAGGAAGATGAATCTTTGTGTCCCAATGCCTGCACATCTTATCTCCCAATTATAGGCAAAAGAGTATTAATAATAGTATTTATATATATATTTGAAACATTTAATGTTACGACCTCGAATTTCAGATCCATTTCCTTCCTCCCTTGTCACCCATTCCTTCTTGGGATATAAGTAATTCAGTATATGTTGTACATGTCTAGCTATGCAAAACATTATCATAGTAGATATATTGTTCAAGGCTGCTTATAATTCCCTCCCACTCATCCCACCCCCCACCTGGTCCATTCCCTACATGATCCTGTCCCTCTTCTATAGTGGGTACTTCCAACCTCCCCTCACCCCAAGGATGCCCTCCCATCCATCATCCCTCCTCTCATCCCCCTTCCCCCTATCCTGCTGCAGGTTGAGATATCCCATTTAGTATGTATGTCATTTTCTCCCTGAACCAAATTCAATGTGAATGTGGTTTTGCCTTTTTAGCCTTCCTTATTCTCCCCCTCCTTTGCACCCACTTCCCCTACATGAGATAGTTTACCCTACCATGTCTCTCCCCATCTCCTCTTGCCACTTTCCTCTCTCACCTCATAATTTCATCCCTTGAGTACTCTCCCTTCCCAACAAAATCAACCTATGCCCTCTATCCATATATAACTGTAACCATATACACACACATTCACATATGTATTCATATGACCACACCCCCTTCTTCCATTATTTTCATAGTGAGAAAGATATCATCAGTCACAGATATTGCTTTTCCATATAGGAATGTAAATAGTTCAACTTTGATAAGTTCCTTTTGATTTCTTTTCCCTGATTACCTTCTCAGGCATCTCTTACTTCTTGTGTCTGGATGTCAAATTTTCTATTCAACTCTGGTTTTTTCCTCAAGAATGCTTGAAAGTCCTCTATTCCACTGAATGACCATATTTTCCCCTGAAACAAAATACTCAGTTTTGCTGGGTAGGTAACCCTTGGGTTCATTCCCAGGTCTTTTGCCCTCTGGAATATCATATTCCATGCCCTTCGATCCCTCAGTGTAGAAGCTGCCAGGTCCTGGGCTATTCTGATTGTGTTTCCACAATATTGAAATTGTTTCTTCCTGGCTGCTTGTAGTATTTTCTCCTTGATCTGGGGATTCTGGAACCTGGCTATAATATTCCTGGGAGTTTTCTTTTTGGGATCTTTTTCAGGAGGTGATCTGTGGATTCTTTCAACCTCTATTTTGCCCTCTGGATCTAAAACATCAGGGCAATTTTCCTTGAGAATTTCTTGAAGGGTGATTTCTAGGTTCTTTCTTGATCATGGCTTTCAGGTAGTCCAATAATTTTTAAATTGTCTCTCCTGGATCTATTTTCCAGGTCAGTGGTTTTTCCCATGAGATATTTCACATTGCCTTCTAATCTTTCATTTGTTTGGATCTGCTTAACAGCATCTTGATTTCTCATAAAGTCATTAGCTTCCATTTGCTCCAGTCTAACTCTGAAGGAATGAATCTCCTCAGTGAACTTTTGAGATTCTTTTTCCATCTGGAAAATTCGACTTTTTAAGGCATTCTTCTCCTCATTGCCCTTTTGGGCCTCCTTAGCCATTTGAGTTAGTCTATTTTTTAAGGTGTTATTTTCCTCAGTCAGGCTGTTGACCCTCATTTCATACTTTTCCTGCATCCTTCTCATTTCTCTTTCCAATTTTTCCTCCACTTCTCTTATTTGATTTTTAAAGTCCTTCTTAAGGTCCTCTATGGCCTGCAACCCGCTCATGTTTTCCCCTGGGGCTTTTGGAGCAGGACTTCTGACCTCACAGTCCTTTTCCCGCTCTATGCCCCCAAAATAGGAGTCTAGGGTTGCATTTTTCTGTTTCCTTTGCCTTGGCATGTTGCCACTTAATTACTTGACTTTTGGGCTTGTTGCCACACTATGGCTTTAAGGCCAGATAGAGGAATTTTCGTCCCGAACGTGTGGGGGGCAACTTCCGTTTCTGGCAAGCTGTAAACCCACCCACAACTTCCACCCTAGATCACAATCCAGATCCAGGGAGGTTAAAGCAAGAGCGATTACCCCCCAAGACTGATCGCTGGATCTCCCATCATTTGTAGGCTGGGAGCCAAATGCCTCTGAAAACTACAAAATGGCGTGTCTCCTCAGGCTTCTAGCCCCCAGGGGAGGGAGCCACGCATTCCCCAAATACAGGTCCCAAAGCCATAGGACACTAACCTCTTACTTTGTCCTAGGCAAGTCTATGTTGATAATTCTGGCGTCTCCACAGTTCCTGGTGTTCTGGGGTTCCTCCAGCCGGCTGCTGGCCCTGCCGCCCTGGGGCTAAAACCTTGGCTCACGTGGACCTGGGCCCGGCTCGGCTCCTGCGCTCTGCGCGCTGCCGGCTCCCAGACCACTGCGCTGGTCCTTCCTGCAGGGTGCTGGGCTGTCCTCAGCGGGAGGTTAGCTTCTCTGTGTCGTTCTGTGGGTGCTGGGGCTCCAGAAGATTTTCAGAGTCCTTTTTTCATAGTTTGTGGAGAATCTCTGAGTTAGTCTATTTTTAAGGTGTTGTTTTCCTCAGTCAGGCTGTTGACTGTCATTTCATACTTTTCTTGCATCTTTCTTATTTCTCTTCCCAAATTTCCCCCCACTTCTCTTATCTGCTTCTTAAGGTCCTCTATGGCCTGTAGCCAGCTTGTATTTTCATTTGGGGCTTTTGGTGCAGAAGTTCTGACCTCACAGTCCTCCTCCTGTTCCATGCTTTGATCTTCTTTGCCCCCAAAATAGGAGTTTAAAGTTTCATTTTTCTGTTTATTTTGTTTCCTTTGCCTAGGCATATTGCCACTTAATTACTTGATTTTTGGGCTTGTTGCCACAGTAGGACTCTGCCACCAGACAGGAGAGCTTCTGTCCCAAACCATGGGGTCTTCACAACTTCCGAAGGTTGGGTGGCCTCTGTAAAGCCTCCACCCACTCTGGCAAATTGGATACCCACCCCAGACCTCCCCCCAAGACTACAGTCCAGATCCAAGCAGGTTAAAGCAAGAGTGATTAACCCCCAGACTGATTGCTGGATTTCTCTACAGTTTGAAGACCAGGAGCTGGAGCTGCCACTGACACTGCAAAGTGGTAACTGTGCCACATTTCCTCAGCAGCTTTTCGCCCCCAGGGGAGGAAGCCGACTCGTTCCCCAAATACTGGTCCCAAAGTCCATAGGGCACTAACCTCTCACTTTGTCCTAGGCATATCTGTGCTGATAATTCTGGAATCACCACAGCTGCTGGTGTTCTGGGGTCCCTCCAGCTGGCTGCTGGCCAGGCCGCCCTGAGGCTAAAACCGAGGCTCACACAGGCCTGGGCTTGGCTCCCAGAGTGCTGTGCTGTCAGTTCCCAGCTTGCTGTGCTGCCCGCTCTCAGAGAGTTGTGCTGGCTACTCCCTGCAGGGCTTCTGGGCTGTCCTCAGCAGGTTAGCTTCTCTGTGTTGTTCTGTGGGTGCTGGGGCTCCAGAAGTTGTTCAGATTCCCCTTTTACATTGTTTGGAGGTAATTTGGGGGCAGAGCACCTTGGAAGTGCTGTTTCTATTCCGCCATCTTGGCTCTGCCCCTCTGTAAGTAAAGTCCTCTTTCAAAAGACAGAATGCTTCATTCTGACAAAGTGACATCAACACAGATAGAACAGACAGACAGAGTGCTGGATATCACAAACCTTTTCCTTCTCAGTTCTGCTCAGTTCTAGATCATGCTTGAGCTTTTCTCTGCTCTGCTCCTTCCTATTCCACCCTTCCTCACTCCAATTGCTTTAAAAAAAAAGAATTATAAGTGTCATCTTCCCATTTAGGGATGTAAACAGTTCAGCCCTATTGAATCTCATGTTTTCTTTTTACCTTTTTATGTTTCTCTTGGAGTCTTGCTATTCAAAAATCACATTTTTTTGTGCAGCTCTTGTCTTCTTATGAAGGCTTGAAATCCTTCCACTTAATTGAATGACCACTTTTCCCTTGAAATATCATGCTCAATTTTACCAGGTAGGTGATTCTTGGCTCTAGTCCTAGTTCCTTTGCCTTCTGGAATATCATGTTCCATGACCTCTGATGCTTTAGTGCTACAGCTGCTAATTTCTGTGTAATCTTCATTGTGGCTCCCTGATATTTGAATTGTTTCTTTTGACAACTTGTAATATTTTTTCCTTGACCTGGTTGTTCTGAAATTTGACTTGTAATGTTCCTTGAAGTTTTCATTTGGGATCTCTTTCTGGAGGTGATCAGTGGATTCTTTCAATCCCTATTTTGCCTTCTGGTTCCAGGGATATCAGGACAGTTTTCCTTAATAATTTCTTGGAGTATGATGTTCAGTTCCTCCTTTTGATTATAGCTTTCAGCTAGTCCAATTATTCTGATTTTGTCTCTCCTGGATCTATTTTCTAGGTCAGTTGTTTTTCTAATGATTTTTGATCCTTTTGATTTTGTTTAATTGTTTAATTGATTCTTGCTGTCTCATAGAGTCATTAGCTTCCACTTGCCCATTTCTCATTTTTAAGGAATTATTTTCATCAGTTAGCTTTTGTATTTCCTATTCCTCTTGGTCAATTCTACTTTTTGAGGAATTGTTTTCTTTTTCCAAGCTGTTGACTCCTTTTCCATAATTCTCTTGCATCACTCTCATTTTTTTTCACAATTTTTCTTCTTCCTCTTGTATTTGATTTTTAAATTCCTTTCTGAGCTTTTCCATGAGTTCTTTCTGGGCTTGAGACCAATTTCCACTTTTTTTTGGTGTTACTTTACCCATAGGTGTTTTGACATTATTGTTCTCTTCTGAGTTTGTTTCTTGATCTTCCCTGTCACCATAATAACTTTCTTTGTTCAGAATCTAATTTTTTGATTGTTTTTTTGCTCATCTTTTCCAACTTTTTCCTTTACTTTTAAATTTGAGTTCTGCTCCTGGAATGAAAAGGGCACTGTCCCAAGCTTCTTGTGCCAGGGGCTGCAGGTCCTGGCTGTTTACCTGGTACTTCACTGGTGTTGCTCTGAGACCATGGGGTGCCTATTGCGTCTGATGCTGCGCCATGGTTTGGTGAGGGGTGGCTGGTGCTGCTGGAGGCCATAGGAGCCTGGCAGATTGCCTGGTGCTAAGTTGAGTCCTATGGAGGGTCAGTCCCACTGCCTGTATTTGCCTGTGTGCTGAGGCCTGTGGGGTCCTGGCATTGGCATTTTCCTGTGGGTGGGATATGGGTGATGGTGTCTGTCTGTTTGTCTGGCTATGCTGAGTTATATAAGGGGTCCCAGCATTGCTGTCTGCCTGTGCCTGGAGCTATGCTGAAGTCCATAGCAGGTCCCCAAGCCTGTTTTCCTGGCTATGCTGAGGCACATGAGAGGTCCTGGTGTTGGCATTTTCCTGCTGTGCTGCACTGGGACTCATGAGCTTCTACTAGTTGGCTGAGGTGGGGCTTGCTCCTGGCTTGCCAGATGCTTCCTATCCCAGACTGCACTCCCCTTTTACCTGAGTGAGACAGACTTTTCCTGGACCTTCCAAGATTTTTTCATCCATCTTTTTGCTGGTTCTGCTGTTTCAGGGTTCCTTTTCGGGGTGCTATTTTATAGTTATTTGGGGGTAAATATGGGAGAGTTAAGGTGATTTCCTGCTTACTCTGCCATCCTGGCTCCTGGAAATCTCTAATATAACTCTTTTTGTGTATTAAAAATCCTTTTTTCCCCCCTCTCTCTTTAAGCATCAAATTGTCTCATGTGAATGGAGTAGTTTCTAAGGCAGACTACATCACATCATACTACCCTAGAAAATCAAAGAGAAATCTAATATTGGAAACATCAGTTGCTACAGATGATAGCTGAATTATAAAAGGTAACTTTGCCTACCTGGGCCCAGTGCTAATTGTTATGGTTCTGTTATCCACTGGCCAATTATTCAGTTAAAAAGTCTAGTTTAGGGGCGGCTAGGTGGCGCAGTGAGTAAGAGTGCCGGCCTCAGAGTTGGGATGACCCGGGATCGAAACTGGCCTCAGAAAATGAGCACCCACACATAAATCATGACTAGCTGTGTAACCTTGAGCAAGTTACTTAACCCCAATTGCTTTAAAAAAAAAAAAGTCTAGTTTGTTTAGTAGAAAGGGAAAGAAGTATTTTCCCACTTGATTACTTCCAGCCTCTATCTTTGTCTTTTAAATGATTAAATTATTTATAATTACACACTTACATACCTTCTTTAGGTAGACAAGGACACAGACTGGGGGAAGTTTTTCTTCAGCATCTAATTCATTTTCTGAAGTTGTAGGGGGCTCTGATGGAGTTCTCAGGAAGTCTTAAGAAGGCAGGCCTTGAGAACTAAGTTGGAATCAGTGATTAATACGCAGTTCCCAGTTTGTACTGGAGACCTGGGTAATGAGAGGTATAGAAAATCAGACCAGCCTTTAGAGCAGAGGTAGGCTACTGGTTGCTGATCCTGAGCAATGTCCAAAGTATAGGAGAAAAAGTATTCTCAAATGATGCTTGGAGGTTTACTTTTTGTGTGGATAGTCTAATCCATATTGTAATATGTCTGTTCTTGTGGTGGTTTTAGCAGATTAAAGCTAGATGGGGAGATACAGTAATCTTTTGCTGAGGGCTGAAACTGGTGTATTTTGGTAGGCATGATTATCATGTTCACCCCAGATAGTGTGGGGAAGCTGGAAGGTTGATAGGATAGGGGCAGGGACAGAGACAAGATTTGTGATTTCACTGGTAGGGGGAACTTTCAGTTGAAGAAACTCTATCTACCAATGCTGGTTGAAACAATTTTCTGCATATAGTCAGTTTGTAGTCTTAGAGAGTCTTCTAAAGAATTGAGAGAGTAGTGGCCACAGTCAGTTGTGTGAAGTCAGAATTGAACCTGTATCTTTTTTTACTCTAAGGCCTATTTCTAGTGGTATCAAACTTAGATGGAAAGGGATCAATGCAAGCTGAATATTTACTTAGAAAATCACAAATTAGCATTATCTATATTGTGTTATATTTTTATTTATTTTGTTAAACATTTCCCAGTTGTTCAGGTCACACTCAGCCAGGCTGCTAGTTTGACACCTCTGGATACCATGCTGACTCACTTCATAATTAGCAAGTTTTAAAATAAGCTTGTGGTCCAGCAAAATAAATTACCAAATTAGTTATGTCACATGTGTGTCACATTTACTAGTTGTGTGACCCTGGGCAAGTCACTTAACTCTGTTTGTCTTAGTTCTTTATCTGTGAAATGAGCTGGAGAAGGCAATGGCAAACCCACTCCAGTATTTTTACCAAGAAAATCCCAAATGGGGTCATGAAGAGTCAGACATGATTGAAAAAGGACTGAAAACAACAAAATTACAATCTTCATCACTACCACCACTACAACCACCACCACAACAACTACTACTACTTTTAGTGCTATGGCTACTACTACTACTATTACTATGACTACTGCTACTGCTACTACTACTACTAGTTATATAATATGGTTATAGATGTTTTAGTCACAGTTAAGGTCTTGGGATATTTTATTCTTGGGTAATATAGGGTTCACTTTTCAAGAGTATGAACTAGGCCCATAGTTTTTTTCAGGGAATTCTTGAACTCTGTATTTCTCAGGCAATAGATCAGAGGATTCACAATTGGGGTTACAACAGTGTAAATGGCTGAAATCAGTTTGTTGGAACTCCTTTGGTCAATGGCCTGGGGACGGACATACATGAAAATCAAGGCTGTATAGAAAATGATCACAACAATGAGATGAGAAGCACAAGTAGAGAAGGCTTTCCATCGGCCTGTGGATGATGGTATTCGGATGACAGTTGAAGAGATGTAGCCATATGACAGCACAGTGGAAATGAGTGGGAACACCAGAATGATGAATCCCAAGACAAAGTCTACAAGTTCAGCTGTTGAGAAGTCTGTGCAAGCTAGTTTAAGGATAGGGGAGACATCACAGAAAAAGTGGTTAATGACACTAGAACCACAGAATGTAGCATGAGAGATGAAGTAGACCTTGATCACAGAGATGATGAAGGCAATTGCATAGGAAAAGGCCACCAGCTGCACACAAAGCTTTGTGGTCATGATTACTCCATACCGGAGTGGGTAACAGATAGCCACATAGCGGTCATAGGCCATGGAGGCCAGAAGGACACACTCAGTGCATATCAGAGAAATGAAGAAGTACAGTTGGGTCATGCATCCAACAAATGATATACTTTTTTGCTGAAAGAGAAAACCACTCAGCATCTCGGGAATGATGTCAGAGACATACCAAACTTCCAGAAATGACATATTGCTTAAGAAATAGTACATAGGCTTATGAAGAGAGGTATTGGCCCAGACAGTGAGGATGATAATGAAGTTTTCCATCAAGACAAAGAGATAAACAAAAAGGAAGAGAAGAAAAAGCAGATACTGGAGCCGTGGAGCTGTGGGGAAGCCTAGGAGAATGAATTCACTGATGTAGCTGATGTTCTTTCCCCTCATTCTGTTTCACTTGAAGGTTCTAGATCTGGAAAATAAAAATCATTATACACAACATAGAATACTGAAGGTTAGGTGGTCAGAAGAGAGAGTCAATGAGAAACCCTCTGCCATGCTTTGTTAAATTAAATTTCAAAGTCCAAATACCTGGGTGATATGATCAGGTGGGAAGAGCTTCCCCCTATCCAGGGATTTCCTTCTTCATTGGCTGATGCCTTTCTTGTCTTCAATACTGTGTGTCATTATTATCTCAATTCACCCCCAATAGATGGTGTATTGCAGTTTGCCTATTAGTGGATGCCAGAGATCACAGAGTTTCAACAGTAATGGTCTAAACCTCCAAAATAATCAGCCTGAGACACTAAAAGGTGCAAATTCTTGTCTGAGAAAGTGTTTGAAGCAAGTGGCCTGGGCACGTCTTACATGTAGAATTCCTCAGATAAATATTTTTTAATTTTATTTTTAATTTATGGAATAAAACAAGCATTTCCATAACAGTACAATAAAAAGATGATTGCATGTGAAACTGCAAATCTCTTGTGCACAACTTATTATTCCTTTCAAATATATAACAAAATTGTCAGGCAAATCTCTTTTTTTTCCTTCCCAACCCCTCCCCCCCAGCTCCAGACCTTAGAGGTGGCTACCACTAGACACAAATAGTGTGTGTGTGTGTGTGTGTGTAAAATTATTCTGTATATACTTCTGTTTATCAGTTCTTTTTCTGGATGTAGATACTATTTTTGTTTGTAGTTTTTTTTGTAGTTAATTTGGATATTTATAATAGTTAAAATGTCTTAGTCACTCAAAAAGTCTTTCTTAAAACTATATTGCTATTGCTGTATACAATGTATTCTTGGTTCTGTTTATTTTACTCTTCATTATTTCATTCAAATCTTTCCTTGCTTTTCTAAAATCATCGAGCTCATCATTTCTTATAGCAAGGTAATATTCATATACCACAACTTCTTTAGTCATTCACCAATTGATGGGCATTCCTGCAATTTCCAGTTCTTTGCCACCACAAAGAGAACTGCTATAAATATTTTAGACCATATAGGTTCCTTTCCTTTTTCCTGAATCATCTTTGGAAATTGACCAAATAGTGGTATTGTTGGGCAAAAGGATATAGGTTGTTTGGGCACTCTTTGGGTGTAATTCCACATTGCTCTCCAAAGTAATTTGATCATTTTACAATTCCACCAACAATGAATTAGTGTTCTGATTTTTCCACATCCTTTCCAACATTTGTCACTTTATTCTTCTATCATTTTAGCCAATATGGTAGGTGTAAAATGACATTTCAAGATTATTTTTATCTGCATTTCTCTAATCACTGATGATTTAGAGCATTTTCCCCTTATGATTATGAATTGTTTTGATTTCTTCATTGGAAAACTCTTTATTCATATTCTTTCACCATTTATCAATTGGGGAATGACTTGCATTCTTATAGATTTGACAAAATTCTCTGTATATTTTAGATATTAGACCTTTATCTGATAAACTGTTTATAAAATTCCCACTATCCCAATTTTCTCCTTTCCTTCTAACTTTGGCCTTTAAAATTTAATGTAATTGAAATGATCCATTTTATACCCAATTTTGCTCCAGATCCCTTGTTTATTCATAAATTTTTCACCTATCCACAAGTTTGATAAATAATATGTTCCGTTTTCTTCTATTTTCTTGTAAAATATCTCTTTATATCTAGATCATGTATCCATTTTAACCTTATCTTGGTAAGTGGTGTAAGACATTGGTCTATGTTCAGTTTTCACCATACTGCTTTCCAGTTTTCCCAATTTTTTACAAATAATGAATTCTTATACCAAAATCTTAAATCTTTACACTTGTCAAGTACAAGGTTACTACTCTACTCTATTCCATTGATCTACGTTTCTATTTCTTAGCTAGTACTAGAGAACTTTGATAATTACTGCCTTATAATACAGTTTAAGTTCTGGTATTACACCTTTTTCACAATTTCTTTTGATATTCTTGACTTTTTATTTTTCCAAATGAATTTTATTATTAGTTTTTCTAGTTCATTAAAATAATTTTTTTAGTAATTTAATTTGGATGTCATTTAATATAGTTTGGGTAAAATTGTCATATATATATATTTGTTGTTGTTGTTGTTGTTGTTGATAGGTGGAGTACTTCCAGAGTTAGTGGTTTCATGAAAGTTCTTTATTGATATATATCCCTTGAAGAGTCCCAAAAGACTGAGCAAAGGTGCCCCAGTAAGTCACCTTTGGGAGCTGGTTGCATGTTGTGGGGAGGTGGTACTCCATCTAGTCAGAGATGGAGCCAGTCTTGGACTAGTCTTCTGCTTGACCCCAGAAAGTAGAATAAAGAACAGTAGGTAGGAATCACAGAAAAACCACATTTAACCTTGATAAAAGGAAATACTTCTTAGTAATTAGAATAGTTCCAAGGGGGAATGAGGCATGTTAAGAGGTAGTACATTCCCTCTCCCTGGAGGTATTCAAGCACAGAGCAGGTTGTTGGGTATGCTGTGGAATAGATTCTTGGTTAGGTATGGGTTGGAAAAGAAGGCCTATGAGGTCACCTTCAATTCTTAAAAAGTAGACTGAAGGGGCGGAGTCAAGATGGTGGAGTAGATATAGGACTTTTGTGGGCTCTGGCTTCCAATTCCCTGAATTCATGTAAAAGGTGACTCTGAAGAAACTTTGGAGCTACAGAACCCACAAAATGGCACAGAGAAGCTAACCTCCCGCTGAGGACAGTCCAGCAGGTGGGCAGGAAGCAGCCAGCACAGCACTCTGAGAGCCAAGCACAGCCCCACGGGAACAGGGGGTTTTAGCCCCAGGGTGGCTTGGCCAGCTGCTGGCTGGAGGGACTTCAGATCACCAGCAGCTGTGATGGTTTCCAGAATTATCAACACATAGATGCTAAAGACACAGTGAGAGGTCAGTGCAATGTGGACTTTGGGATCTAGTAGTTGGGAGTGTGTTGGCTTTTTCTCCCAGGGTGAGAAGATCAAGGCACCATGACCCTGCAGCCACAGCCACACATGACTGCTTCAGCTCCTGGCCTGCAGACTGTAGGGGGATCAAGCGACCAATCTGAGGGGTAGTCGCTCTTTCTTTAACCTGCTTGGATCTGGATTGCAGTCTAGGGTGGAGGTCCTGGGGTGTGTGACCAGCTTGTCATAACGTGTGGAGGCTTCAGAGAGGGCACCCAACTAATACCTCCAGCAACTGAGAAAACCTCAGCGTCTGGTATGAATCTCCCCTGTCTGGTAGCAGAGTCCTACTGTGGCAAAAAACCCAAAAGTCAAGTAACTGAGTGGCAACATGAGTAAATGAGGGAAGCAAAGCAAACAGAGCAACTCAACTATTTCAGGGACAAAAAGGATCAAAGCATGGAACAGGAGGAAGGCAGTGAAGTCAGAACTCCTGCACCAAAAGCTTCAAAGAAAAATGCGAGCTGGTTACAGGCCATAGAGGACCTTAAGAAGGATTTTGAAAAGCAGATAAGAGAAGTGGAGGAAAAATTGGGAAGAGAAATGAGAAAGATGCAAAAAAAAAGTATGAAATGAGAGTCAACAACCTGATTGAAGAAAATAACACCTTAAAAAAAGACTAACTCAAATGGCAAAAGAGGCTCAAAAAGGCAATGAAGAGAAGAATGCCTTAAAAAGCCAAATTTGCCAGATGGAGAAAGAATCTCAAAACCTCACTGAAGGGAATCATTCCTTCAGAATTAGATTGGAGCAAATGGAATCTAGTGACTTTATGAGAAATCAAAATACTATTAAAAAGATCAAAACAAATTAAAAAAAGGAGACAATGTGGAATATCTCATTGGGAAAACCACTGACTTGGAAAATAGATCCAGGAGAGATAATTTAAAAATTATTGGACTACCTGAAAGCCAAGATCAAAAAAAAAAAAAGAACCTAGAAATCATCCTTCAAGAAATTCTCAAGGAAAATTGCCCTGATGTTTTAGAACCAGTGGGCAAAATAGAGGTTGAAAGAATCCACCAATCACTTCCTGAAAAAAGATCCCAAAAAGAAAACTTCTGGGAATATTACAGCCAGGTTCTGGAATTCCCAGATCAAAGAGAGAATATTCCAAGCAGCCAGGCAGAAACAATTTGAATGTTGTGGAAACACAATCAGGATAACACAGGATCTGGAAGCTTCTACACTGAGGGATCAAAGGGCTTAGAATATGATATTCCTGATGTCACAGGAGCTGGGATTAAAACCAAGAAACTACCCATCAAAACTGAGTATCATGTTTCAGGGGAAAATATGGTCATTCAGTGGAATAGAGGACTTTCAAGCATTCTTGAGGAAAAAACCAGAGTTGAATAGAAAATTTGACATTCAGATACAAGAAGCAAGAGAAGCATGAGAAATAAACAGGGAAAAGAAATCATAATGAACTTATCAAAGTTGAACTATTTACATTTCTATATAGAAAAATGATAATTGTAACTGATGAAACTTTTCTCAGTACAAAAATATTTGAAGGGAATAGAAATATATACATACATATGTCTATATAGGAGGGTATATGGGCATATGAATACATATGTGAATGTGTGTATATATGTTTATAGGTATACACAGAGAGAGGGCACAGGACCAATTTAATAGGAAGGGATGATACTTAAAAGGTGAAATTAAGAGGTGAGAGAGGAATATGATGAGAGGATATGGGGAGAGACAGAATGGGGTAAACTATCTCATGTATAAGAGGCAAGGGAAAATGGTTACAGTGGAGGGGAAGAGCAGGAAGGCAAAAGGAAATGGGTCAACCTTATTCTCATTGAATTTGGCTTAGGGAGGGAATGACATACATATTAAATAGGGTATCTCACGCTACAGGAGAGTGGGATGGAGGAGGATGAGAAAGGGAATGATGGAAGGGAGGGCAGGCTGGGCGGGGAGGCAAGTTGGAAGTACCCACTTTTCAAAATGGACAGGATCAAAGTAGAGAATAGAACAAGTGGGAGGTGGGATAGGAGGGAGGGAAATATAGTCAGTCTTTTATGATATATCCACTATGGAAATGTTTTGCATAGCTACACATGCACAACCTATACTGAATTGCTTATCTTCCCAGTAAGGGTGGGTGACAAGGGAGGAAGGGAATGAATCTGGAATTCATAGTTTTAAAATTAAATGTTTAATATATATATATATATATATATATATATATATATATATATATATATATATATATATATACTATTAGTATATTAGTTTACATGGAACTGGAAAATAAGATATACAGTCACTGGGGCATAGAGATCCACCATGCCCTACTGGAAAGTTGAAGGTGGTATGGGAGAAAATACAGGAGAGAACAGATTGGAGGAGGAAATATCCAGTGGGATCACTATTTTGGGGTGGTGGGTAGGGGAAAAACGGGGACAAAATTTGTAATTCAAAATCTGGTGGAAATGAATGATGTAAAACGGAAGTTAATAAAGCATTTGATTTGAAAAAAAAAAATAAAGCATCATAGCTCCTCAGGCTGATTTCAGAAAAACCTGGAAAGACTTATATGAATTGATGCAAAGAGAAGTGAGCAGAACCAGGAGAATACTGTACACAGTAACAACAACATTGTATGATAATCAACTGTGAATGACAGTTATTCTCAGCAATACAATAATGCAAGACAGTTCCAAAGGACTCATGAGGAAAAATGCTATCCACCTCCGGAGAAAGAACTTATGAAGTCCAAATACAGTTAGAAGCATACTACTTTTCACTTTCTGTATTTTTTGTGTTTTTTTTTCTTTGTGTCTGTGTCTTTTGCAAAATGACTAATATGAAAATATGTTTTGCATGATTGAACATGTATAAACAATATCAAATTGCTTACTATTTAGGGGTGGGGGAAGGTGAGGAAGGGAGAGATAAAATTTGGATTCAAATTTTTTAAATGAATGCTAAAAATTGTCTTTACATGTGACTGGGGGAAAATAAAATGTTAAAAAAAATTTGGGCTTAAAAAAAAGTAGACTGGATTTGGAATCTGAGAACCTAAGGTCCAAATATGGGCTATGCCCTTTCTAATCTGTGTGATTTAGGACATGTCAACTGTTTAGGTTTCAGTTTTCTTTTCTAAAAACCAAGGAAATTGAATGATGTGATATTTATCATGCCTTCTAGCTCTAAATTGAAATGATCTAAATCTAAATAATTTATGATCTTATGACTAGTATGACAGGTGAGGTTTTGGCATAGACGCCCCCAGTTTTCTGCACGAGTATTGCCACATGACCCAGATTGTGGCCAATTGGATATCAGTTTCTTGTTGGCAAGAACTCACATTTTTCTTTGAATCCCAGTACCTGGTATAGTCTTTGGTATGTAGCTGATATTTAATAAATGCTTTTTGAATAGAACGTAATGCAATTGACTCCTTCCCCTCCCTTCCCAGAGTTTTAAGATTGAATTGACAGGAAATTAGATTTAGCTCAATAGTTTAAGCCATATCATACAAAGAGTCTAAACTAGATATTTGATTTGAAGGTCACATCACAAAAACATTAAAAGGGTTACAGTTCAGATACCTTTTACAGTTATGACTAGGGGAAGAGTTCTTAACCAGAAAAGGGATAGAGGTGAGCATAAAAAATAAAATAGATAATTTATGTTATGTGAAATTGAAAATCTATTGCACAAAAAATAAATGCAACTAGGACAAAAAGAAAAGTTGTAAATCAGGGGAAAATATTTGCATCATATATTGAGGCAGCATGGTATAATTAAAGGTATACTGAATTTGAAGTCAGAATATGCAAAGTTTGACTTCTGACTCTACCACCCACTAATTGTATGACTGTGAGCAAGTAATTTAACTCTTTTTATAGATAATTCCTTATCTATAAAAAGAGAGTTAAATTACTTGCTCACATAATTCCTTATCTATAAAAAGAAAGGGCTAGACTAGATAGCCTCTAAGGTCCCTTCCAACTCTGAATCTGTGATCCTATTATGACTAATGAGGGTCTGATATATAAAATATACAAGGAACTAAATATATAAAACCAAAAGCCATTCTCCATAAACGGACAAAAAAATTTAACCAAATAATCCTCCGAAGAAAAATTGCAAGCAATTAAAAATCTTATGAAAGGCAACATAGTATAGTGATTGAAGCAGGAGAACATGTGTTCAAGTTCTGCCTCTGACAATAATACTGCTTGACCCTGGTCAGGTTACTTAAAAACTCCCAGTATCCTCAGGCAACTCTCTAAGACTATGAATTAATTGCAGAGAATGTGCTGACCTATACTGGCAGAACCCCACCTTTTGGAGGTTTTCTACATTGATAGAACTACCCTGTTTCTATGAAGGACATAATAACAAGGGAAAGATCACTGACTTCAGTGTTAGAAGACCTTAGTTCAATTGCATCTCTGATTCTTATCTGTGCAACATTGAAAAACTCAGTCTCTCTGGGACTCAGTTTTGTAATATGTAAAATGGGAAGATTGAACTGAATGTCCAATGTAATCTAAAATGTCTTCCAGATTCTGAACTCTCATCACCTAAGGCATCAGAGGAGTTGGTAGCAGAGGTGGTAGAGACACAGAATAGGTCAGCAGTGAGTCTATGGATCAAAGCTTCATAGATTTTGAGCTGGAAGAGACCTTGGAGAGCACCTAGTTCAACCCTCTCTCTCTCTCTCTCTCTCTCTCTCTCTCTCTCTCTCTCTCTCTCTCTCTCTCTCTCTCTCTCTCTCTTTTGCTGTTGAGGAAACTAAGGTCCAGAGAGGTTAAGTCATTTGTCCAAGTTCACAGAAAAAGTAAGCAGCAGACCTAGGATTTGAACCTAGGTTCTCTAATTTCAAATATGATCCTCTTTCTGTGGTTATACAGAATTTCTTAAAGGTCACTCTTTCCTCCCCTTGAGTACCCTCATCTTCTCATATTTCCCTCATGATTTTACTATTGTAAAAACCATTATTTCCATTTGAAAGAAAAAGCTGTTAACCTTAAAGATGCATTATAGACATCCCTTTGAGGGAGTGTGACACCCTACTCTTGTCCATACTGACCATAAAATCCTGGAGTACCTTCTGACTACCTAGAAGCTCAATATACTCCATTTCTAGTAGCCCTTATCTTAAAATACTGTTTTAACTTCATTTTAGTTTATGCTCCTGGACACTACAATATGTAAGTAGAAACATTTTTTGCAAAAACCCAAGTTTGGTCATCAGATACATCAATCACCCCAGCCTGTCTACACACTGTACATTCTGCAGTCTTGAGAGAGTAAATGGAACTGGTGGAGTTAATTTAAAAATAGTGGGCATGGGACAAGAACATTTGGGTCTAATTATCTATCCTACTATTAAATTGGGCACCTTTACCCAAAGTGAAGATCATTCTTGGATGATTCCTTTGGTCCTTTAAAATATTTTGATATACTAAAATATTATTTACACATAACGTTTTAATAATTAGTCAGTTACTCAACAAACATTTATGACAAGTTACAGTTTGACACAATGATCTATCACAGAAGCTGGCTATAAAAGCTTAACAAAGTACTGAAAACCATATATTACTTCCCTCATTAGATTGTGAGCTTTTTGAGAGCAAGGATTGTCTTTCCACCTTTCTTGACTAGCTTAAAAACTTCTATAAACAAACTAATGAAATCAATGCAAAGGTAATAAACTGTGAAAACATTTGTGACAAATGAGACAGATTGAAAACTTGACATTTAAAGTATATAAGGAATTGTTAAAAATGGCTAGCTGTTGCCTGTAATAAATATTTGAAGGATATGGCCAATTTCTAAATGAGAAAAAATTAATAATTACTTTAAGATCCTCAAATTTATCAAATCAAAGAGATATAAGTTGAAATAATTCTCAGGTATTACATCATACCCTCAATCCTGGAAAAAAATGGTTAAAAGCAGTGATACTCAATGTTGTGGAGGTGAGGTTGTGGAGAAACAAATATTCATTCATTGCTAGTCTTACTGCAAACCTGTAGAATTTTTTTGTTGATCAAGCTGGCTGTGCTCAGTAAAAGTTACAAGCAATAATCCTAACCTTTAAATGAGTAATTTTGTTATTGGAAATATACCTGGAGAGTATTAACAAAGACAGACATAAAGAACTACCTGTTCAAAGATTTTCCAGAGAAGCATTATATGCAATGGAAAACAAAACAAAAATAGAAAACATACAACAACAAAACTGGAAGCAACCTGAATGTCTAACATTAGAGGAATGACTGCACAAGTCATGTCACATTAATATACACTATTAATATGCATTAACATACACTATTACAACTTTTCTCTCTTCCCTCCTTCTAGTCACAGTGGGAGATGTGGTTTTCTTAATGGCAAAAGCTAAACATATATACGAATCCCTTTCCAAGCTAGAACCTTTCTCTCCCTGTCAATCCTTCTATGTTAAGTAAGAGAAAATCTCTAATTAACTGATCAATCAGCTTCAGTAAATAAATGCTCAAGATCATAAATTTGGAGCTGAAAGGAACCTCAGAGTCCATCAGGTTACAAATGAAGACACTGTGACCCATAAAGGTTAAGTGATTTGCTCAAAGTCACACAGGTAATAAGTGGCAGAGGCTAGATTTAAACTCTTGTCCTTTAACTCCAGATTAAGTGGTTTTCCCCACTAGACTAGGTCATCATCCTGCCCCTCCTCATATTGAACTGTAAGTCTCTTTAGAGTCTTTTGTCTATCTTTGTGTTCCTGATACCTACCTCAAAGCCTTACACATAGTATACACTTAATCTTTGTTCCTTTTTGTATTTCAACCTGAATTTGTGACAGAAAGAATTAAGAACTGTAGGTACTATTTAACTGTGAGTGAGAGGCAAGAGTATCTGGGAGAATGGGAAAACTGGGAACAAACAAGTAAGAAAGTTCCCCCCACCCCAGTAGAAGGTAAGTTCCTTAAGGGCAGAGACTACACCGTTTTTGCTTCTGTATTTCAAGTCCCTGCCACTGTGCCTGGATCATTGTAGGAGTTCAATATGTGTTTGTTGGATGAAATGGAATAAAACAGTAATAGATTGGGACAAAGAGGAAGAAAGAAAAGGAGGGAAGGAATAATCAAGCTAAGGAGGGAGAGTGCAATAGAGGAAAGAAAGGAGGAGAAAAATCAAAGGAAAGAAGAAAGACAGCAAAGGGGTAAGGAAGAGAGATAAAGGGGGATAGTGAAAAAGGAGTTGATGGATTGAGAAAGAGAAAAACAATCTTTGGGAAGAGGGAGAGAGACTGAGGAGAGTGTAAGTATCTGTGGAAAATATGTGGGAGCACATAATAATGAAATAATTTGTTGTCATTCACTGAAACTCCATCACTGTCCTTTTCCTGGGTCTTCCAAATAGATTCTCCCCAGTGCCTCTTCAATATCAATTCCAAGTTTTTTCTGCTTTTCATTCTTCAGTCTTATTCAATCATCCCATTCCCCTCCTTATGGCCAGACCTATGTGAGGGACTGGAAAAGTTGTGTCTCTCAGATTCTATTTCCTCCCCATATAATCCTAGAAACTTCCTTTCTTCCCTTTCTCTAAAACCTAAGGGATTTTCAAGAGGCAAATTATTTGTTTTATACCTAATTTTAAATACCATAACTCTAGACTAAATGACATGAGTGGGAGGTGGTCAGTATGCTGGGAAAAGCATTGGAATAGAAAAGAGAGAATTTTGAGCCAAATCCTGCCTTTACCATGGCCAAGTTCCTTAACCTCTAGGAACTTATCTCTTCATTGGTAAAACGATGACATTAGTTTAGAGGACATCAGTGGTTCCTTCCAGCTCTAAATCTGTCATCTTGATCATTTATTTATTGAAGCAAGATCAGAAGTCTCTGAGGGTTGCCCAATACAGAAATTATCTGTAAAGCCCATTTCTATCAAAGCCTCCAAGTTATAATAGTTCTCTAAACTTCCCTGTTCTTGTTGAGGACACCATCATTCTTCTGGCCATTTAAGTTGGAAATACAAAAACCACCAATGCTCCAGTGGAGATCATTTGCCAAATCTTGCCATTCTATCTCCACATCTCTCATATCTCTCAGTGCCTCACTCACTGTCACCTTCTCCTCACTCACTGCCACTGCTATCACCTTTCACTTGGTCTATTACAAAAATATTCATAATTGGTCTCATTGATTCTAGACTTTTCTTTCTCCAAAACAATGTCCTAGTAAACTTATAAAACAATTTTCCTCAAGCAGAGGAAATGTCACTTTTTTTGCTCAAGAATCTTGAGTCGCTCCCCTTTGTCTCCCCAACAAAATGCAAAGGGTCTTTAATGCCCTTCACAGCCTGGTTCCAAACTTTTTTTTTCTAGACTTATCTGATATTACTCCCCTTCCTCTACTTTATATTTCAACCTCACTAGACTATTTTCTGCTACCCAAACTTGGCACTCCATCCCCTGCATCTCTAACTTTCCATGGGTTGTGCCTCATTCTTGGAATGTCTTTCTTCCTCCTCACTATCTCTTAGAATTCCTAGCTTTCTTCAAGGTATAGACCATGTGCCTCCTCCTACAGAAAGTCTTTCAGAATCTCCCTAATTGTCAGAAGTACTTTCTTTCTCTTCAAATTATTCTTTATTTGCTTATACCTTTACATGTTTTATTCCTCAGTAGAATAAAACTTTTTGAAGCAGGGATTTTTTGTCAGCTTTACTTTTATATCCTCATTGCCTAGCATAGTACCTTTCATAGATGAGTCATTGATAAATGCTTATTGAATTAATTTGGATAGAATCCTTAGTTCCTGAAACTTACTGGAGGCGAATTGTTCAAGGGTCTTTGATTTACCTGAAGAAAATGGCAAAGACCATAGGGTCAGGGAGAGAAACCCTGTCATCTGCCTATTGTTTCTCTGTCCTTTAGTGGAAACATCTTCCATGTAGTAACTTTATTGCAGACTGTGAATGATAAAGGGAAGATTTTGGTACCATTAGAGAATAATGCCAGGAGAACAAGATGGGATCTTACCTGTGGTACTCTGTGAACTCGTTTGTGATTTCCTCCCAACACATTCAGTGCTCCTCTCTTCACCCGACTCAGTTCAAGATGTGACTCTTCCTGATCCCTGGGAAGCTATCTGATCTTGCTTGCTTCTTAAGAGTTTGATTGTCTTTTACAGATACTTGACAGATAGTATGATTTAGCCCAAACATGACCCCTAGAGTGAAGGAAACGACGTTTGGCTAATTATGGCCAATTAGCTTTAGCCATTGCTAAAGAAGATGCTTTTTTTCTATTGGGGTTTGGGGACTTTTAAGGCCCAATTCCCACGCTGCCCCAACGTGACCCTGCCAAGCTGCCAATTAGAACAGAAATTTTTCTGTTATGACCCCCATTAGGCTATTCCATCAGGTATCTCTGGGGGTTGGAGCAAGACATTATGTTGGCCCGGAAGCAATCACAACAGGGTATTTTGGAATTTCTTTTCCTATAGACCCTCAGTGGTTACTTTCTGACTGTCTCAATGTCTCCAGTCCAAACATGTGGCCTACTCTGTCCCAGTCAAGTCTTCTTTCTTTTTTTGGTCTTTTTTTGGAGGGGAGATGGCAGGGCAATTGGGGTTAAGTGACTTGCCCAAGGTCACACAGTAAGTGTTAAGTGTCTGAGGCTGGATTTGAACTCAGATCCTCCTGACTCCAGGACCCATGCTCTACTCACTGTACCACCTAGCTGCCTCTCAAGTCTCATTTCTATTCAGCTTCGAGGGTGTAGGGGTGGGATGGGGAACCTGCAGCCTGAAGAACAGTTTTACAGACTAAATCCTTTTATTAAGGGGATTTGTTCTGTGAAGCTTGGATTCAGTTAAAGGGCAGCACTTGAGCACCTAGAAGGCAACATGTGGCCTCAAGGCCATAGGTTCCCCATCCCTGCTTGGCCAACCCCATTCCAGGGGAGGAGATATCCATCTTCTGTTACTATTTTTTCTGAATTTTCACTCAATGGCCAGAGGGGTAATATCAATCAGTTAACAGCATTCATTAAGAGCCTTCTATATGTTACTGGGAACAAAAAGGAAACATACATATCTTCTACTTTCAAGGAGCCCACAGTCTAATAGGAGAGACAACATGAAAATACCTAGTTTCAAACAAAATATATTTGGAATACATTAGAGACAACCAATAGAAGAAAGACATTAGCATTAAGGGGAACCAAGAAAGGATTCTTATAAAAGATAAGATTTTAGCTGGAACTTGAAGGAAGTTAGCAAAGCCAGGAATAACAAATGAGGATGGAGAGGATTCCAGGTATGGGGACCAGCCAGTGAAAATACCGAGTCTAGAGATAGCACCTTTGCCAGAAACAGTAAGGAGGCCAGTGTCTCTGGATCACAGTGTACATGGTGGTGGTGGAATAAAGTGTAAGGATACTGGGAAGGTAGAAGGAGTTCAGGTTATTAAACACTTTGAATGCAAAGCAGGATTTTTGATTCTGAAGGTGATTGGGAGCCATTGGAGTTTATTAATTGGAGTGTGTGACATGGTCAGATCTGGGCTTTAAGAAGGTTAATTTGCTAGATGGACTAGAACAATGCTTTTTAAAGGGTCATGAGTGGGAAAAGTTTAAGAATCTTTAGACTAGAGTGTGAAGGGACTTGACACAGGGAGACCAACTAGCAAACTCTTACAATAATCTAAGTGTGAGATGATGAGATTAGAGAAGAAAAGAGGGCATATGTGAGAGATGTTGCAAAGATAAAAGTGACAGGCCTTGGAAACAGATTGGATATTAGGATATTGGATATTAGTAGTGAGGAGCTGAGGATGACACCTGGGTGTTTGAGTTTGAACCTGGGTAACAGGCAACATGATGGTGCTCTTGACAGTATTAGAGAAGTTCAAAAAGGGAGAGACTTTTTGGGAAAGATAATAAATTTAGTTGTGGACATGTTGGGTTGAAGATGTCTCTGGGACATCTGATTTAAGCTGTCTAATAGGTAGTTGGAGATGTGATACCAGGGGTCAGCAGAGAAGTTAGGGCTAGATAAGCAGATTTGAGAATCATCAGATTAGGAATGATAAATTAATTAACGAGAGAGGATGAGATGACCAAGTGAAATGTGTAGAGGTAGAAGGGAAAAGAGCCCAGGATAGAGCCCTTGGAGACACCTACCCACCTAGATTTTCAGGATATTATTGTATCCTATCACACCACCTGCAAATTTGAGAAGCATGCCTTCCAAGTCATTGATAGAAACAATTTCTGGTAGATGTAGATAGGAGAGACTGCCAAATTGAGTCAGACTAGTTGAAGGAGAACCAGGATAGAGTAGTGTCATGGAACTACAGATAAGAGGGTAGCAAGAAGAAGAGGATGATAGTGTCAAAGTTTGCAGAAAGGTCAAGAAGAATGATGGTTGAAAAAAGGCCATAAGATTTGGCAGTTAAGAAATCATTGGAAACTTTGGAGAGAGTAGTTTCAGTTGAATGATAAAGTCAGAGGCCAGATGGTAGAGAGTTAAAAAAGAAAATGAGAGGAAAGGAACTAGAGGCATCAGTTGTAGGTAACCTTTTCAAGGCGTTTATTCACAAAAGGGAGAATAGTTGTGGGATAATAGCTAGTGGGGATGGATGGGTCAAGTGAGGCTTTTTTTAGGATATGGTGAAATTTGTGCATATTTGTGGACTGTAGGGAAATAATCAGCAAGTGGGAAGAGATTGAAGATAAGTGAGAGGGTGAGGTGATGGAGGTGGCAACATACTGGAGAAGATAGGATGGAACTGGGTGCCTGTAGAGGGTCAATATGGGTTCAGTGAATCTCAAAGGAGGCAAAGTTACCAAGTGATGGTGGTAGAGAGAGAACCTGGAAGTGACAATGGGAAGCAGGGAGTATTCTAATTCCTCCACCTCAAGCAATGAGTCAGAAGGAATGAATTAAAGTGAATTTATAGCTGGAAAGGGCAGCTGGAAAGGAAGGCTATGTTATTAGGAGGGAGACAGATTTCAGTGAAATCCAGAAGATAGAAGAAGAGGGAAATTTTTTTTCCCTTCAAACCTATGGACTAAGTATTCTCGAGCGTACAGTGGAAAGACTGGGCAGTGTTCCAGTGAGATATTATGGAGGTTAGATTGAGCCAAATGGAAATAAAGGATTAGGCAATGGGGAATGGGGCCTGAATAATTTTTGCTTGGGGCTCATCGATTAGGTTAAGCCCATACTCATTAAAAAAAAAAAAGAAAAAGAAGGAAGACATCTGAATGTGTCAGGGAAACAATCTAGGATCGTAGGTTTAGAACTTAGAAGGGCCCCTAGAAGTAATCTAGTCCAAACCCCTCATTCTATAGATGAGGAGAGCAAGGACAAGATTGTTTATATCTTTATTTTATCAAGATTTTATTTATTAAATTAAAAATTGATGCATTTTATTTTGACACAAAGTGGATCTAACAAAACTCAAATCAACCTCCCTTGAAAAGTAAAACTCCTGATGAAATTCATTTCTTGTTAAAAGAAAGCAAGGATGTCACTTTTGACTTTGACATTATACTTTGGATTTTAGTAAAGTGTTTGGAAAGTGGTGTTTTTTCGGACAAAATGGAGAGACATGACAATAATACAGAAAGGTGCATTGGGAATTAGTTGAAAGCAGAAAAGAGCAAACATTTATTAAGCACCTATTATGAGCCAGTCACTGTGCTAAGCATTTTACAAATATATTATTTGATTCTCACAAAAACCCTATGATGTAAGTGATATTATTATCCTCATTTTATAGTTGAGGATATAGAACCAGAAGGCAGTTAAGTGATTTGCCCAGGGTCAAAGAACTATGATGTGTCTGAGGCTGGATTTGAATTCTTCTTGGAGTCTTCTTGACTTCAGACCCAACACTCCATCTACTGTGCCACCTAGCTTTCTCTGTTGTTGAATAGCTAGCTCCAAAAAATAGTCATTAATGGTTCAATTTAAACTTGGAAGGAGGTTTCTAGTGTAATGTCCCAGGGTTTTGTGGTTGGTTCTGTGATGTTTAACATTTCTATCAATGACTTGGAAAGCATGCTTCTCAAATTTGCAGGTGGTGTGATAGGATATAAGAATATCTTGGAAGTCTAGAATGATAGGATACATGGTAATAAGTAACAATAATAAATGATAAAATTGAATTTAAAAGGGATGAAAGTAAATTTCTACACTTGGGTTAAAAAAAGCAACATTTCAAGGTCAAAATGGGGGAGACATGACTAGACAACAATATGTCTTTAAGAGATCTGGGTATTTCAGTGAACTGCAAGCTGAATGTGAGTCAGTAGTATGATGTCACAGCCAAGAAACACAATGTTATCATCAGCTACATCAAGATAGGCAGAGAGTTTGCACTGATTTTACTGACATCTGCTCTGGTCAGATCACATCTGGTATATTGTGTTCAGTCATGGGTCCCCAATTTTAAAGAGAACATTGGTTATCTGGAGAGTACCTTGAGGAATGTAGCCAGAATAGTAAAGGGAATTGAGTTCATGCCATATGAGGATGACCCATATGGGAAGAGAGGCAACTGACAACAGAAGGCTGCTGCCACCACTGCGACTACATCTTTCTCCACTGGGAAGCTTGCAGCATCCCATAATTTGATCAGCTTGAAGGAGAAAAAAAACAAATGACTTGGTTGGTTAACCCCTGTTGTAGGCATGCTGGGTTCTGGCTCATTAGCTGTAGATCCTCTGAAGGTGATATGAGAAATTACGTGAGGCAGAGCACATTATGTATCCTCAGAAAGACAGTGCTCTCATTGGCAAATGCTTTGTTATAGTCTTAAAAGAAAGTTGGTTGATGAAATCTCTGTATATCCACATTGGTTACTTTAGAAAACTCTCCTTTTTATACAATTATGCAATAATTTCTCTTTGTTTCTTCTAAATTTCATTCATGAGAAGTACCCATTCCTATTTCTAAAAAAAATATTTATTTTATTCTGAACCTAAGAAATAAAATAAGCATTTCCATAACATAGTAGAATAGAAAAAAAGATAATTATACACGAAACTCCAAACCTATTACGTACAACATACTATCCCTTTAAATATATAACTTCAAAAATGTATCTTTCTTTTCCCCCGTTTTTCTTCTCCCAAATTCTACAGATGGCTACTATTAGAATACATGTATGCATACATTTATGTATGCATACATACATAAAACTATTCTCTCTATATATATTTCTATTTATCAGTTATTTCTCTGGATGCAGATAGTGTCTTCCTCCATACGTACTTTGTAGTTGATTTAGCTATTTATAATAGACAAAATGATTTATTTACTCAAAGTTGTTTTTAAAACAATATTGTTGTTACTGTATTGTGAAACCTATAATCCCCTCTCACTAAAAGCATTGACAATCAGTTGTGAGGAAGAAAATATCTAAAAAGCCTGTATTTGGAAACAGAGCAGAGCTAAGGGTACAAAAGAGAAGTTGTCTTGTCAGCTGTTTCCACAACTTAATTAAATTCTTAAAGCCCTCATATTATGTGTGAATGTAAATGCAAAGCATGTTTTCCCCATCCCCATCCTCCTCCTTCTGCCTTAGAAAAATAATTCCTTTATTAATATAAAGAAGAATTAAGTTTTGTAGTCATACCTACTGTCATACCCACTAGGTATAGGTTTCATATAGATAAGCTTAGGTGGTCCCAAGGCTCTGCCTAAACTCATCCTGTGGTTCACACGAGATAAACCTCCAACCTCTCCCCTTACACATACCTACAGCCTTCTAAAAATTATGTAAAACCCCATGATTTTGTTCACCTGGTTAGCCAGCCTTAGCCAGAGCAGACGAGCCAGCTTGGTCACCAAGGCTGACTTGCTAGATGTGGGAAGCCAAGCCCACCCAGGGACCCTTGCATTTTTGTGGCAGAATCTGAGATAGTGGTATAGTGGAGCCCTGACTGCCAGCAGCAGAGCTGAGAAGGCAAAGTTAGGTGAAAAGATAGACTTCAAAAGAGTCGCTTAACCAGAGGTTGACAATCATAAATGAGGCGGGACTCCAGTATGGTGGAAAACAGGGTCAACTTTATTCAGCTGAGTCCAGTTTATATAGCATAAAACTGTGTAGTTATCATAGGCCACTATCTTTGGGATTGCACTATTGCCCTAGTTCCCATTCACCTCATATGTGATGGCCGTATACTCTATCCTTGTTATCTGGATGTGAGTACCAGGCAGGATGTTCCAAACCTCCCTAAACCTCCCTAGAACAGAATGGAGTGACTGTCCCAAGGCTTCTAGTTAATACTACGTTGCAACATTATGCTAGTTTCCCCTGAGAACACTGTGAGTGTCCTTGTTCCCAAGCCGGGAGCGCACACCATACTTCTCATGAGGATGTGATGCCCGTGCCTGTGAACCTTCCTGGGGGATGGGGAACTGATCCAGGTCTGTTTAGCAGGGTCTTATGCTGAGAGGGCTTATTCAGCCATCAGGGTCACATCCCCACTGACTGTGGTCCTCTACAGCTAGAGGGATGGGGGAGTACACTTGATTCTGCCTAAACGGAGTCACAAACTGGTCTTGCCAGTATCTACTCTTGTACTCGAGGAAAGTTCCTGGCACATAGCTCCAATCTGTCTTGCCCAAGCATCATCCTTAGCCCTAGGCAAATATACTTGCCTTTACAATAAACATCATGTATTGTGTATCATTTCTGACTGGACCCAAGTAAGTCAGCAGGAGGTTAGCTTCTCTGTGTCATTCTGTGGGTGCTGGGGCTCCAGAAGTTGTTCAGAGTCCCCTTTTACATAGTTTGGAGGTGATCTGGGGGGAGAGTGCCTTGGAAGTGCTGTTTCCACTCCACCATCTTGGCTCCACCCCTGTTTCACTGATTCTTTTTTTTTTTTTTTAAAGCAATTGGGGTTAAGTTGCTCAAGGTTACACGGCTAGTCATTATTTATGTGTGGGTGCTCATTTTCTGAGGCCGGTTTCGATCTCGGGTCATCCCAGCTCCGAGGCCAACGCTCTTACTCACTGCGCCACCTAGCCACCCCGGTTTCACTGATTCCTGATGTTTCATAGAATCATTACTTTCTACTTGGCTAATTCTAATTTTTAAGGAATTATTTTCTTTGGTTAATTTTTGTACCTCTTTCTCATTTGGCCAATTATACTTTTTAAGGAGTTAGTTTTGTCAGTGGATTTTTTTCCCATTTGGTCAATTCAATTTTTTTTAAAGGAATTGTTTTCTTAAGTCACTTTTTTGTGCTTCCTTTTCCAAGCTGTCTTTTTTTCATGATTCTCTTGCATAATTCTCATTTCTCTTCCAAATTTTTCTTCTATGTCTCTTATTTGATTTTTTAAAATGCTTTTTGAGTTCTTCCAAGAGAACTTTTTGGGCTTGAGATAAATTAATATTCCTCTTTGGAGTTATGCACGTAGGCATTTTGACATTGTTATTCTCTTCTTTCTTTTCTTAAAAAAAAACCTTAAATACACAATAGAGAAAAGAAAGAGAAACATATTATCAACTTAAATATTGAAACTTAAATACAAAATAAGAAAAGAAAAAAAGTATGTCATGTACACAGCAGACCATAAGAGAGGATTAAAAATGTATAGCAATAAATTTCTATTTCAAGAAAGTATGTATAATAAATACTACACATTATGTGGAGAGCTATTCATCTTTTCTTTGCATTCTTGCAAATTTTCTTTTGTTCTCTGCTGTGCAGTTTTTACTTTGTTCTTTCCCTCTCTTCTTCCCCCAACCCAGAATGCCACAATTAAGCACAGAGATATACATACATGCATATATAGAAATTTATTTTCCCTAACAAATTCAACTTCTGATCTTTGTTTTTATGTCTGTGCATAGCTCTTATTTCCTATCCCTCCTGACTCCTCTACTTTACTTCTGCCCATACCTTGTCCTCCTATTGCTTAACCTACCTCCTTACCAAGGATCCCTCCCTTATTCTCCCATTCCCATAAATCTAAACAACCTTCTATACTTTCCTTTAACCTATTCTGTCACCCTTCACTCTAGAGATGCCTTC
The DNA here is from genome assembly GCA_011680675.1 of Gymnobelideus leadbeateri. Taxonomy (NCBI): domain Eukaryota; kingdom Metazoa; phylum Chordata; class Mammalia; order Diprotodontia; family Petauridae; genus Gymnobelideus; species Gymnobelideus leadbeateri. Next base: position 1,502,630 of record WOXC01004099.1, read on the forward strand.
TTTATCATCTCCCCCTTCCTATACCCTTAAAATTTTATTTCTTTCTGAATTTAGAAGACTTTTATACGCACATATTTATATATTGCTCCTTCTTGAACCCATTCATGATGAAAGTAGGTTTCCAGAACAATAACCCTCCTCCCCCATCTAATTCCTTTGTGTTGGTTCTTCCTCTTGCACCTCATTTGTATAATTATTCTTTTTAGCTGTCCCTAAATGATTTTTCTTTTTAAAGTCATATCATACTCAGCTCTACCCCAACCTTTCTCATGAACTACACAATTACTAAAAACAATCTTAGACATACATTTTGCATTTTACATACATAAAAGATAAACAGTTGGTCTTTAGTGAGTCCCTTGTAATTAGTCTTTGGTATGTATCTTATATTTCTCTTGACTCTTGTATGTCAAATTTTTAAGTTCAGGTTTTTTTTAAAACAAAATCCTGAAAGTCTGACAGTTCACATTAAATGTCCATTTTTTTTTTTTTGCCTTTTGGAGGGCAATTGGGATTAAGTAACTTGCCTAAGGTTACATGGCTAGTTTTTTGTGTTAAGTGTCTGAAGCCAGATTTGAACTCAGGTCCTCCTGACTCCAGGGCCAGTGCTCTATTCACTGTACCACCTAGCTGCTCCTAGATTGGCTTTTCTAAAGGAAAGCAATTCAAAATGGGTTAACAATCTTTCTTTAATCAATCAAACATATATCATTTACCTAGTTCAGGGGAAAAAGTCAGTACCCTGAACTTCAGAGAATTCAAACAGAAGTTACAAAAGAAAATAACACAATTCAGCAGACAGGGCTTCCAGCTGTCTGACCATTATATACATACCTAGTTACCAGAGAGGGAAGCACCAACATGGGTTTTCAAAGCCAGGGGGCTCAATGGCTGCCCAGAGTCTTATCTGGCCAAATCACACAACTCTATCCAAAATGAGCCCCAAAGCAAAACCTCACATCAGGGTAGATATAGCTTTATCCTGGATCAGAGAATGTCACAACCCTCTTGACTCACTGCCCAATCACAAAGTAGCAAGGTGTGAGCATTCCTGAAAAACAATTTTCTCACCACAGACTCCATGTGACCACATTCAACCTATTAGGGGGCAGAGTATATTTTCAAATCAAAGAAGGTTCTCAGATTCACTTAAGCCTATCGAAGGGCCAAGGGGAAGGGAAGATCTTCAGATTCCCATTACACTTGCCCAAGGTCACACAGAAGTGCCTGAGGCCAGATTTGAACTCAGGTCCTCCTGACTCCAAGGTCAGTGCTCTATTCACTGTGCCACCTAGCTACCCCAAGAATCCTTTTCTGATCATAGCTTTCAAATACTCTGATTATTCTTATGTTTTCTCTTCTTGATATGTTCTCCAAATCAGTTGTTTTTCCTAAAAGATGTTTTACTTTATCTTCCATTTTTTTCTATTTTGTTTTATTATTTCTTTTATCTCTTATATCTCTTATAACTTTGCTGGTTTCCCCTTGCCCAATTCTAATTTTCAAGGAGTCATTTTCTTCCTTAAGATTATGGATTTCCTTTTATAATTGGTTGACTTTCTTTTTAAAATCTTGTTTTTCTTCAATTGTTCTAATTTTATTTTATTTTCTAGTTTTTCCTCAATCTCTGTCATTTGATTTTTTAAGTCTTTCTAAAGTTTTTCTATAAAATCTTTTTGGGCAGGTGACCGTTTGATGTTACTCCTTGGGGTAGAAAAGGGTTCCTCTGAAGACAAACCCTAGTCTTCTCTAGTGCCATAGTAACTCTGTATGGTTAGATTCTTTCTCCTTTGCCTGTGCATTTTTTTGTAGTAGTATCTTAATTTTTGTAATCACCTCTAGTCCTGGGGTATGGATGAATGGTGCCTCTGGCCTAGAACTGCAACCAAGCCCTCTAGCCTCCTGTAAATGCTTACAACCAGTGCTGTCCCCACTCCAGTGCTTCTGCACTTATCAGGCAGGTGTGTGCTGGTTCCTTCTCACCCTCTAGCTGCATCTTCACAGCACAGTTGGGTCCAGTTTTACTTTCTATCTTTTTCTCTTTCCCAGCTCGGATGCCCAGCTCCCCTCACTGTCCCTGGGCAAAAGTTCCTGTGGCTGGGGTTGAGGCAGCCTTCCAACCTGGCTAACTCCAGGGCTTGCTGCTTGTTGTTTAAGGGATCTAGGACCTACCCTGGAGGTGTTTATTCTTCACATGTACCAAAACTCATCCTGGGATTTTTCTTCAGATCTTCTTCTATTGTCCCAGGAGGAACCCTGTTACACCCTTACTCATTCATTTTTATTGTTTTGATTTTCATTTCTCTAATCAATGATGATTTGGAGGATTCTTTTTCATATGACTATAGACAGCTTTAATTACTTTCTCTGAAAACTGCCTGTTCATATCCTTTGACTATTTTTCAATTGGGGAATGACTTGTTTTCTTATAAATTTGACTCAGTTCTCTCTATATTTTAGAAACGAGGCCTTTATCAGAGATACTGGCCATAAAGATCATTTCCCACCTTTTTGCTTCCCTTCTAATCTTGATTCCATTGGCTTTTCAAAAACTTTTCAATTTAATATAATCAAAACCATCCATTTTATATTTCTTAATGTTCTATCTCTTGTGTGGTCATAAATTCTTTCATTCTCTATAAATCTGACAGGTAAAGTATTCCTTGCTTTCCTAGTTTGCTTATAGCATCAGCCTGTGTATACCTGTTCGTACCCAAATCATGTACCCATTTTGATTTTATCTTGATATACAATGTAAGATGATGGTCTATGCCTCATTTCTTCCATAATATTTTCCAGTTTTCCCAGCAGTTTTTGTTAAATAATGAGTTCTTATCCCAGAAGCTGGAGTCATTGTGTTTATCAAACAGTAGATTACTATAGTCATTGACTTTTGTGTCTTGCCTATCTAATCTATTCCACTGATCCATCCATCACTCTATATCTTAGCCAGTACCAAATAGTTTTGATGATTTCTGCTTTTGTAATACAATTATTATACAATCTATTACAGGTAGACGACCTTCCCTTGCATTTCTTTTCATTAATTCCCTTGATGTTCTGGATCTTTTGTTTTTCTGGATGAATTTTGTTATTATTTTTTTGAATTCTAAAATAATTGTTGGTAGTTTGATTGGCATGACAGTGAATAAGCAAATTAATTTAGGTAGAATTGTCATTTTTATTATATTAGCTCAGCCTACCCATGAGCAATTGATATTTTTCCAATTATTTAGATCTGACTTTATTGGTGTGAAAAGTGTTTTGTAACTGTGTTCATGTAGTTCCTGAGTTTGTTTTAGCAGTTAGACTCCCAAATATTTCATAATGTCTACAGTAACTTTAAATGGAATTTCTCTTTCTATTGCTTGCTGTTGGGCTTTGTTAGTAATATATAGGAATGTTATAATTTATGTGGGTTTATTTTTATATCCTGCAACTTTGCTAAATTTGTTTATTATTTCAAGTAATTTTTTTACTTGATTCCAAGTAAAAAAGATTTTTTTGACTCCAAGATTCTCTAAGTATACCATCATATCATCTGCAAAGAGAGATAGCTTTGTTTCTTCTTTTCCTGTTCCAATTCCTTCAGTTTCTTTTTCTTCTTCTATTGATAAAGCTAACATTTCTAGTACAACATTGAATAACAGTGGTAATAATGGACATCCTTGTTTCACCCCCTATCTTATTGTAAATGTAATTCTACCTTATCCTCATTACATATGTTTGCTGATGGTTTTAGATAGATGCTACTTATTATTTTAAGGAAGACTCCATTCATTCCTATGCTCTCTAGTGTTTTAATAGGAATGGACATTGTATTTTGTCAAAAGATTTTTCTGCATCTATTGAGATAATCGTATGATTTCTGTTGGTATTGTTGGTGATATGAACAATTATGTTGATAGTTTTCCTAATAGTGAACCAGCCCTGCATTGTGGGTATAAATCCTACTTGGTCATAGTGTATTATCCATGAGATAAATTGCTGTAATCTTTTTGCTAATATTTCAGTTAAATTTTTTGCATCTACATTCATTAGGGAAATTGGTCTATACTTGTATTTCTCTGCTTTGGCTCTTCCTGGTTTAAATATCAACACCATATTTGTATCACAAAAAGAATTTTTCCAGATTATTTCTCCACATTTTTCCTAGTTGGCCTTCTCATGTTGGTATTACCTTTACCTTATGACCTCTTTGTCAGAATAGTGAACTCCTTCCTAGAACTCCTATTTGAAGACTCTTAACACACACTAGCCACACTCACTTTGAACCCTGCTAAGCTATAATTCAACAGATGATTCATCATGATTCTTCAGATGACTTTCCCTTCTAGCCTCTGTGTACTTTACTTACTTGCTTTTCAGTTCTCTTTTAAATGTTGTCTTTTCCCATTAGAATGTAAGGCTTTTAAGAGATATGGCTGTATTTGTTTTTCCATGTATTTGTATTCTCAGTACTTAGTATAATGCCTGGTACATTGTAAATGCTTAATAAATGAGTTATCTGAGTAATTAAATCTAATACACACAAAGAATGGCTGTTATGAAAGTTTTGGTGGATATGGGACCCCTCCTCCTCTTCCTTCCTTTTCTTCTTTCCTATTTTAGGATAGGGGTCAATTGAGTAAATCAATCAAATTGCCTCAGTTACCTAAGCAATTGATAAAATACTACAACCTAGTACCTTAACTAAGTGGGAACATATCTCAGTTGAATCAACTCAATCAAAGGAATTCCAAAGAAGTATGAAAAGGCATTGATCAATTAGATCTCTGGTGAACCTTGGAATAAACGGATGTGATTTTGTGCAGGGAATATTAAGATTTACTGAGCAAAACTGATCACTCTCTAGGGTCGTCTATAAACCACCAAGACATTTAGGTCCAATAGAGATTTGAACTGACTGAGTGTCAATAAAGAGAGGAAAAATTGTGTTTGAGAAGAAAGTGGTTTTTTTTTTTTTTTTTTGGCTGGGGATGGGGTCGGGGGGGGGGGGAGAAGAAAGTTTCTGAACCAATGGAATATGTCATGAATTTCATAAGTTTGGAGAATTTCCTAGCTTCCCATTGATATTCTAGCCACATCTCTGGAACAGCTGGCAGCAGTATCTTCGCTGAGAACCAAGGACAAAATGGATATAGATTCATGGGTTTATAAGGACCATGGCAAAGAGGCTTTACTATGTTTAAGGAAAACCTCTTGAGTAACCCACAACTGGAGAAAATAATTTTCTGCAACAAAGAACTTTGATTCACCCCTTTGCTACCTTGCTCTTTTAACTCAAGCCCAGTTTTGCTTGTATTCTATGTACTGGTGGGAGATTGTGTCACAGGTTTTGAGGGAATGCTTTGTAATAACTTCTTATTATGCAACTTTAGTAAAAACTCCTTTCTAAAAGTTAATGAAGTCTAGTTGACTGTTAATTAATTGACAGCCATGATGGGAAACACACTGGTGGGGGCTCATGAGCTACATAGCAATAGAAAGAGCCTTAATTCCTCAAGTTTACCCTTATGACCCTGAGGGATGCAGTAGCTGTGCCCTGGAGACCTACCTCTTCAGTGCAAGTGAGAATCAGCATAAGGAGCTCAGAGATTTTATGTACTATACCTAGCAGTGTGATCTCTGAGTCTGAGGTGGGGATTATAATTTCTCTTTTCCCCTAGGATCTTTCATCTTTATTTTTCAACTTATAAAGAAAATATATAATAGAAAACATATTTGAAAAAAATGTAAGCACCTAGGTATGAGGTAAATCCCTTTGCTAGTAATATTTGTTGGCTTGACACACCCCACAACTTTTAGAGTAGTATTTAGAGCTGGAAGGGACTTCTGTGGTTCTCTAGTGCATCCTGCTCATCTTACAGATGAAAATATCGACACTCAGGGACATTTAATGACTCTCTCAAAAAGCTACAGAGCAGATATTAAGTTAAACAGTGGTTTTAACCGTTGTTTAACTAAATTTTATCTTTCCTCTTTTCAGAAAAAGCATTGCAGTATCACTCAGTGATTGCTACTGGCACCTCCAGTCTGGTTTTAGCTGTTGCTCATTTCTAAATCACTTGACTCTGTGTGGTTAAGAGATCGGCTTCCAGCAGCTCTTCCTTTCTTTGTTCACTTTCTTCTATCTCACCCCAGTAGAATAGAAAGATCTGGAGAAAAATCATGCTCATCTTTTTAAAAAAAATTCACTGTCTCTCTTCAGGTAACGAGGAAGTTAGTCCTGGAAGTAACGTTTCTACCTCATTTATTAAAAAATTTTTTTAAACTATTTTATTTTTTCAAATTCCATGTAACAGCAATTTTCTTTCTTTCTTTCTTTCTTTCTTTCTTTCTTTCTTTCTTTCTTTCTTTCTTTCTTTCTTTCTTTCTTTCTTTCTTTCTTTGCTTTTTGGAGGGCAATTGGGGTTAAGTAACTTGCCCAAGGTCACACGGCTAGGTTTTTGTTTGTGTGTGCGTTGTGTCTGAGGCCGGATCTGAACTCAGGTCCTTCTGACTCCAGGGCCGACGCTCTACTCACTTCGTAAAAGCAATTTTCAAAAAAATTGAGGATTATGGGAGCCAAGATGGCAGAGTAAGCAGTAAGTTGTCTCATTCTCCTTTACTGACATTGAAAAATTCAGAAAATATCACCCCAGGAAAAATCCTGGAACAACGGAGCCAGCACAAAGATGGGGAGCAGCAGTTTTTATTAGTTTATGAGGTTAGGAGGATTAACAGGAAAGGTCCCTCTTGCTGTGACTGAAGGGGACCAGTACAGGATGGGAGATGTCCAGGCAAAACAGCAACAGACCCCACCTCAGCAAACCAATGAGAGATCCTGAGACCCAGGGTGGTAGAGTGGGCAAATGCCCACAGCCAGGGGAACTGGCAGACACCAGCACAGAGAACCACCACTTGCACCATGGATAGGCATCCATCAGTAGCTGAGCCTACCCTTTTTCTAGCACAGCCTCAGGGGAGGAGGAGACCTTTAGGGACCAGACCCCCACACCCACCTCACCTTGCAAGCTTCAGTGTAACCAGGGGAAATGCAGAAAGACCTCAGTTGGCCTTGGCACACATCAGTCACCAGCTCCAGCTCAGCATCAGGTAAGCTACAGCATTATACAGCTTCCAGATTCCAGAACCTGAATAACCAGGCTCCTAGACCCACCACAAGAAGCATGGGACAGTGCTCCTTATGCCCCAGAAGCAGAGATTAATTTTAAATTCAAGGAAAAATGCAAACACAGGAAGATGGTGGAATAGGTCAGAAAATTCCAAGTTCTCAAGAACTTCCCCCACAAAAGAGTTAAAATAGCACCTTAGGGTGAACAAAGTGAGGGTGGAGATAAATAAGAGCAGGGGCACAGGAGTGGCTAGGTGGCACAGTGAGTAGAGCGCCGGCCCTGGAGTCATAAGGATCTGAGTTTGGATCTGACCTCAGACACTTAACACACACAAACAAAAACCTAGCCGTGTGACCTTGGGCAAGTTACTTAACCCGAATTGCCCTCCAAAAAGAACAGGGGCACAACTGGGGTCCTCCCAGGATGATTTGAGATCAGAGGAAATATCCCAGGAGGAGTTTTTGTCCCTGAGAAGAGTAAACACCTCAAGGCTAGGTTCCAGTTTTAGCTAGCCTCTTAAACAAGTGGCAAGCCCTGGGGTTAGTTGGTTTGGGAGGCTGTCTTGGTCCCATCCACCAGAATTTTTGCCCTGGGATAATGAGGTGAGTTGGATGTCTGAGCCCAGGAAGGCTGAAGGAACCTCTGCTGACCAGGAATGCCAGACCCAGTTGTGCTGTGAAGAGTGATGGGGGTGGGTTTTACAGGAGGCTGGAGGTTTGGTTTTGGTTTCAGGCTAGAGGAAAGACCTGAAGACCTGTGGCAAGGGGCACCATTTCCCATACCCCAGGGCTAGAGGTGACTATGAATAATTAGGATATTACCGCAAAAAATGCACAGGCAAAGGAGAAAGAATCCAGCTGTAGAAATCGATTATGGGAATAGAGATGACCAGGGTTCATCTTCAGAGGAAGAAGTTAAAATAAAGAAACCCCCAAAGAGTAATATCAAATGGTCACCTGCCCCAACAGAATTTAAAGATCTTAAAAAGACTTTAAAAATCAAATGACAGAGATGTAGGAAAAACTAAAAAAAGAAATAAGAATAATCCAAGAAAAACAAGAAGGTTGTTTAGATTTATGGGAATGGGAGGATAGGGGAAGGATCCTTGGTGAGGGGGAAGGCAAGTCATAAGAGGGCAAGGTGGTGGGTAAGAATAAAGTAGAGGAGGCAGGAGGGATAGGAAACAAGAGATATGCATACACATAAAAACAAAGATCAGGAGTAGAATAGGTTTGGGAATGTATATGACTACATATGTTTGTATGTATGTACATGTGTATGTATATACCTAAAGCTATGGAGAAACATATCTCAACTTTATTGTAGCCTTCTGGGGGGTAGGACGAGTATGTGTATATCTAAAGAGAAACATATCTAAACTATATTGTGGTCTTCTGGGAGGGTTTGGGGGAATGGAAAAAAAGAATAAAGTAAAAAAGTGCACAGCAGAGAACAAAAGAAAACTCACAAGGAAGGAAAGAAAAGATGGACAATTTTTAAGACCAGAAGTAATATTTATCCTATAGACTTTCTTGAAATGAAAATTTGTTGTCACATATTTTGAATCCTCTCTTATATTCTGCTTTGCACGTGACATGTTTTTATTTTTTTCTAACTTTGTATTTGTTTCAATATTTAAATTTTTGATATGTTTTTGTTTCTTTTTTCTATTCTCTATTTGTGGTTTGGTGTTTGAGTTTAAAATAAAATTTTGGAAGAAAAAATGGCAAACCCTGAGAAAAAAAGCAACTTAGGAAGGCAAAGACTAGAGAATCTAACTATGGGGACAGGGAAGATCAAAACACAAATTCAGAAGAGGACAGAACTGTTACCATACCCACATCTGAAACCTCAAAGGGGAATTTGAACTGTCCTTATTTTCAAAAAGCCTTTTTGGAAGAACTCAAAAAGGATTTTAAAAGTCAAGTTAGAGAGGTAGAAGAAAAATTGAACAATTTTTAAAAAATACAATTGACAAAATGGAAAAAAAAATTCACTGAAGAAAACAATTCCTTAAAAAGTAAAATTGGCCAAATGGAAAAGGAGGTTCAAAAGTGAACTGAAGAAAACAGTTTGTTAAAAATTAGAATTGGAAAAAAGATTAGAATTGGGCAAGTAGAATAACTATATGAGGCAGCAAGAATCAGTCAAACAAAATCAAAAGAATGAAAAAAATAGAGGAAAACATAAAATATCTCAATGGAAAAACAGCTTACCTAGAAAATAGATCTAGGAGAAATAATTTAAAAATTATTGGTCTACTGGAAAGCCACAATTAAAATAAAGAACATGGACAGCATTTTCTAAGAAATAACCAAAGAAAACTGCCCTGAGGTCCTAGAAGCAGAGGGTAAAATAGTCAACAAAAGAATCCACTGATCACTGAAAGAGATCCCAAGGAGTATTACAGCCAAATTCCAGAATTATCAGGTCAAGGAGAAAATACTGCAAGCAGCCAGAAAAAAACAATTCAAATATTGTGGAACTAGAGTCATTATCATGTAGGACCTTGTAGCTTCTACATTAAAAGATCAGAGGGCTTGGAATATGATATTCTACAAGCAATGAAACTTAGATCACAACCATGGATCAACTACCCCGAAAAATTCAGCATAATCTTTCAGGCAAAGAGATGCACATTCAATGAAATAGGGGACTTCTAGACCTTCCTGATGAAAAGACAATAATTCAATGGAAAATCTGATCTTCAAATACAAGGCCCAAGAGAGGAATAAAAGGTAAACAGGAAAGAAAAACAAAACATGTTATTCAATAAGGGCAAACTGTTTATATCCATAGATGGGAAGATGAAACTTGTAACTCTTGGGAATTGTGTCTTTATTATGAAATTTAAAAGGGTTATACATAGACAGAAGTTGTAGGCATAAATTAACTAATGTGATGAAGAAAAACCTAATTAAGGAATGAAAAGGGATTGTAATAGGAGAAGAGGAAAGGAGGAGACAGAAAAAGGTAAATTACATCACACGAAGAAGTATATTACTGTAGAGGGAAAGAAGGGAGGGTGATGAGCATTGTTTGAACTCTACTCTCATCAGACTTGGTTTAAGGAGGGAATAACATATGCAGTTAGGTATAGAAACCTAACTTGTCCTACACGCAGTAGGAGGGAAAAGGGGAAAGAAAAGGGAGAGGGGCCAATAAAGGAAGGAAAGATTAAGGGAGGTGGTAGTCAAAAGCAAAACTCTTTTGAGGAGGGAAAGAAAGAAGGGAGAAATAAAAGCATAAACGTGGGGAGTAGGGTGAGGAATAGGATGGAGAGAAAGTCATAGATAGTAATCATAACTGTGGATGTGAAAAAATCTCCAGGGCCAGATGTATTTACAAATGAATTCTATCAAACATTTAAAGAACAATACTATATACTTTTTGGGACAATACATGAAAAAGGCATCCTACCAAATCCTTTTTATGATACAAATATGTTGCTGATACCTAAACCTGGAAGAGTCAAAAGAGAGAAAGAAAATTGTAGACCAATTTCCCTCATGAATATATATGCAAAAATTTTAAATAAAATATTAGCAAAATGATTACAGCAACTTATCATAACAATAATACACTGTGATCAGGTAGGATTTATACCAGGAATGCAGGGCTGGTTCAATATTAGGAAAACTATCAGAATAATTGATGATATCAACATCAATGTTAACAGAAACTATATGATTATATTAATAGATGCAGAAAAGGCCTTTGACTAAATACAACACTAATTCTTATTAAAAACACTAGAAAAAATAGGTATAAGTGGAGCCTTCCTTAAAATGATAAGTAGTATCTATCTAACACTACCAGCAAGCATTATATGTAATGGGAATAAACTAGAAGCATTTCCAATAAGATCACAGGTGAAAAAAGGATGTCCTCTATCACCACTGTTATTCAGTATGGAACGAGAAAGATTAGCTTTAGCAAAAAGAGAAGAAAAAGAAATTGAAGAAATCAGAATAAAAAAAGAAGGACCTCAAGTTATCACTCTTTGCAGATGACATGATGGTATACTTAGAGAATCCTAGAGAATCAAATAAAAAACTACTTGAAATAATAAACAAATTTAGCAAAGTTGCAGGATATAAAATAAAACCACATAAATCATTGACATTTCTACACATTACATACAAAGCCCAACAGCAAGAGATAGAAAGAGAAATTCTACTTAAAGTTATGGTAGACATGAAATATTTGGTAGTCTAACTGCTAAAACAAACTCAGGAACTACATGAACACAGTTACAAAACACTTTTCACACCAATAAAGTCAGATCTAAATAATTGGAAAAAATATCAGTTGCTCATGGGTAGGCTGAGCTAATATAATAAAAATGACAATTCTACCTAAATTAATTTGCTTATTCAGTGCCATACTAATCAAACGACCAAAATTAATTTATTGAGCTAGAAAAAATAATAACAAAATTTCATCTGAAAGAACAGAAATCCAGAATATCAAGGTAGTTAATGAGAAGAAATGCTAGGGGAGGTGGCCTAGCCATACCAGATCTTAAATTGTATTGCAAAGCAGCAATCATCAAAACTACTTGGTACTCGATAAGAAATAGATGGGTGGATCAGTGGAAACAGTTAGGACACAGTAGCCAATGACTATAGTCATCTACTGTTTGAGAAACTCAAATACCCCAGATTCTGGGATAAGAACTCACTATTTGACAAAAACTGCCAGGAAAACTGGAAAATAGTATGGCAGAAATTGGGCATAGACCAGCATCTTACACCATATACCAAAATAAAGTCCAAATGGGTTCAAGATTTAGATATAAAGGCTATCCCATAATCAAATTATGAGAGCAAAGAATAGTTTATCTGTCTGAAAATGGAGGAATTTATGACCAAACAAGAGATAGAGAACATTAAGTAAAGCAAAATGGATAACTTTGACTACATTAAATTGATAAATTTTTGCACAGACAAAGCCAATGCAACCAAGATTAGGAGGGAAGCAGAAAACTGGGAAAGAATTTTTACAACTAATATCTTTGATAAATGCCTCATTGCTAAAATATGTGGAGAACTAAGTCAAATTTATAAGAATTCAAGTCATTGCCCAATTGATAAATGGTTGAAAAATATATGCAGTCAGTTTTCAGAGGAAGAAGTTAAAGCTATCTATAGTCATATAAAAATGTTCTAAATGTCTATTGGTTAGAGAAATGAAAATCAAAACAATTCTTAGGCACCACATGATATCTATCAGATTGGCTAACATGACAAAAGAAGAAAAAAATAAATACTGGAGAAGAGGTGGGAAAATTGGAACACTAATTCATTGTTGGTGAACTGATCCAACCATTCTGGAAAGCAATTTGGATCTATGCCCAAAGGGTTATAAAACTGCGCATACCCTTTGACTCAACAATACCATTTCTAAGGCTATATCCCCAAAATATCATAAAAATAGGAAAAGGACCTACATGCACAAAAATATTTATAGCACTTTTTTTTGTAGTGACAAAGAACTGGAAATTGAGGGGTTGCCAATCAGTTGGGGAATGATTGAACAAGTTGTGGTATATGAATGTAATGGAATACTATTGTGCTATAAGAAATAATGAACAGGTGGACTTCAGAAAATCCTGGAAAGACTGACATGAACTGATGCTGAGTGAAGTGAGCAGAACCAGGAAAACTTTGTACACAGTCACAGCCACATTGCATGATGACTAACTTTGATAGACTTAGCTCTTCTCAGCAAAGCAAGGACCTAAAACAACTCCAAAAGACTCATGATGGAAAATGTCATCCCCATCCAGAGAAGGAACTATGGAGTATGAATGTGGATTGAAGCATACTATTTGCTCTCTTTCTTTGTTTTGTTTTATTTTTTCTTTCTCATGGTTCCTCCCATTCATTCTAATTCTTCTCTACAACATAACTAATGTGAAAATATGTTTAATAAGAATGTATTTGTACAGCCTATTTCACATTGCATGCCATCCTGGGAAGGTGGAAGGTGATGGTGATGAAGAAAATTTTAAAAATTATGGAAGTGAATGTTGAAAACTAAAAATAAACAAATTAATTTATAAAAAGGAAGGGAAATGCCCAGTAGGATTGGGAAAGAAAATAAAGACAGAATGAATCATACTTCCAGATTAAATGATTTTATGTGATAAGGGTGCTTGATATGGTATAGCCATAGTGGGTAAGGTGTTGAGTTAGATTAACAGCCAAACCTATATAGGCATCTGACTGACCACAGAGGGCCACATTCATAAACTCTCACTGTTGGATAAATCAGTGTTTTGCCTAATCTTTAGTTTATTGAAATTAATTAAGAAAATCTTATCCAAATCTCCAAAACAAATTTGAGTTCTAGATTATTTTCTTTCCTGCCCTCCTACCTCCCTGAAAAGGCAACCAATTTGATATTGGTAATACATATACAGCATTATTAAAGAAAACACAGAATAAAACCCTAAACAAAACAAAGTAAAAAGTTATGGTTTGATTTGTTTTCAAATTCTATCCTTTCTTTCTCTGCAGGTGGAGAGCATTTTTCATAAGTCCTTTAGAATTGGATCATTATATTGCTGGAAATAGCCAAGTCATTCACAGTTGATTATTATAAAATATCTGTTACTTTCTACAATTTTCTCCTGTCACTGCTCACCTCACATTGCATCAGTTGCGTAAGTCTTTCCAGATTTTTCTGAAAGCATCTTACTCACCATTCTTATAGAACAACAGTATTCCATTGTAATGATATACAGCAACTTATTCAGCCATTTCTGGGCATCCCCTCAAATTCCAATTCTTTGCCACAACAAAAAAGCTGCTACAAATATCTTTGTATTTATAGGTTCTTTTCCTTTTGTTCATTTATTTTTTATCTTTTTGAGATACTGACCTAATAGTAGTATTACTAGGTTAAAGTGTATGCACAATTTCATAGTCCTTTGTGTATTGTTACAAATATCTCTCCAGAATGGTTTTATCAGTTCGCAACTCCACCAACAGTATATTAGTGTCCCAATTTCCCCACATCCCTTCCAACATTTGTCTTTTCCCCTTTCAGTCATATTAGCCAATCTGGTGGTATGAGATGGTACCTCAGAATTGTATACATTTGCATTTCTCTAATCAATAATGAGTTAGAGCATTAAAAAATATGACTATAGACAGTTTGATTTCTTCTTTTGAAAGCTTTCATATTCTTTGACCATTTATCAGTTGGAGAATGACTTGTATTCTAAAGTTAACTCAGTTATCTATGTATTTGAGAAATAAAGCCTTCATCATATAGACTTGTAAGATTCTCCTCCCCCAGACCTGGATTTTGGCTTTCTTTCTAAGGTTGGATGCATTGATTTTGTCTGTGCAAAATCTTTTTAATTTGATGTCATCAAAGTTATGCATTTTAAAATTGTAATGCTCTCTTTCTCTTGTTTGGTCATAAATTTTACCCTTTCCCACCTATCTGACAAGTAAACTATTCCATGCTCTCCTAATTTCCTTTTGGTATCATTGTTTCTGTCATAATCATATACTCATTTTGACTTTGGTATATAGTATGAGAAACTGGCCTATTCATGGTTTTTGCCAAACTGCTTTTCAGTTTTCCCAGTAGTTTTTGTCAAATAGTGAGTTCTTGGCCCCAAAGTTTAGTTTCTTTGTATTTATCAAACTCTAGATTACTATGGACAGTTATTACTATGTATTGTGTACCTGATCTATTCCATTAATCCATCACTCTATTTCTTAGGGAATACAAGATTATTTTGTTGATTACAATTTGAGATCTGGTATGTCGAGGCCAACTTCTTTTGTATTTTTTTCATTGATTCTCTTGATACTCTTGACATTTTGTTCTGCCAGATGAAATATTTTGGCAGTTTGGTATTACACTAAATAAAGAAATTAATTTAGATAAAATTGTCTTTTTAATTATATTTTCTCAGGCCTATCCTTGAGCAGTTAATATTTTTCCAAATGTTTAGGTATTCTCTCTAGTGTTTTAAATAGGAATGGGTCCTGTATTTTGTTAGACTTTTTATGCATCTATTGAGATTATCATATAATTTTTGTTGATTTTGTTGTTGATATGGTCAATTATGCTGATAGTTTTCCTAATACTGAACCAGCTCTGTATTCCTTGTATAAATCCTACCTGGTCATAGTATCTGATCCTTGTGCTATATTGCTGTAATCTCTTTGCTAGTATTTTATTTAATTTTTTTTTGCATCAATATTCATTGGGAAAATTATTCTATAATTATCTTTCTTTTGGCTCTTTCTATTTAGAGCATCAGCACCCTATTTGCATCATAAACAGTTTGGTAGGACTCTACCTATTTTTCCAATTAGTTTATATAGTATTGGGATTAATTGTTCTTTAAATGTTTGGTAGAATTCACTTAGGAATCAATTTGGTACTGGGAATTTTTTCTTAGGAAGTTTTCATTGATGGTTGTTCAATTTCTTTTTCTAAGACTGGGTTAAGTATTTTATTTCTTCTGATAATCTGTGTAATTTATTTTTTGGAGATATGCCTCCATTTCATTTACATTGTCAAATTTATTGGCATATAATTGGGTAGAATAGTTCGTAACAATTGTCTTAATTTCTTCTTCATTGGTAGTGAGTTTACTCCTTTCATTTTTGATACTAGTAATTTGGTTTTCTTCTTTCCTTTTTAAAAATCAAATTAATCAATGGTTTATCTTCTTATTGTTTTTTTCTTCCATAAAACCAGCTCCTAGTTTTATTTATTATTTTAATGTTCTTCTTACTTTCACTTTTATTAGTCTCTCTTTTGATTTTCAGGATTTCAGATTGTGTGTTTAATTGGGGGTTTTTAGTTATTTTTATTGGAATTTCTTTACCTCTTCCCAATGGATTTTTGTTGGCAATATACTGAAAAACTAATGAGTTATGTGGATTTATTTATATCAGGCTGCTTTACTAAAGTTATTAATGATATGAGTTTTTAATTGAATTTTTAGTATTTTTGGGGTGAACCATTATATTATCCAAAAAAAGTGATAATTTTGTTCTTTGATTCCAGTTTTCTTTTTTTGGTCTTTTTGATATAACTAGTATATCTCTACAATTATGTAAAATGACAGTAATGAGAATGGGCATTTTTTGCTTTATATCTGATGCTACTGGACAGGCTTTTAGCCTTTCTCCATCACATATAATTCCATATTTCATTTTAGATAAATATATTTAGTGCATTAGAGAAATTTCTATTTATTACTGTAAATGGTAGGTTTTTCTGATTGTGCATTATTTAATTTTTCAATTTATTATTTAATTCATTTTAAACATTATTTTTAAAATTTGAATTTCAAATTTTCTCCCTCCCTGTCACCCTCTCTCACACTCACTTAGAAGGGAGGGGATATAATATTAATTATACACATGAAATTATGTAAAAATATTTCCATACTTGCTATATTTTAAAATTAATAAGAAAAATAAAGTGAGAAAATTATACCTCAATTTCTACTCAGAATTCATTAGTTCTCTTTTTGTTCATCATGAGTTCTTTGGAATCGCCATGGATCATTGTAGGAGGAGCCAAGTTTTTCACAGCTGATCATCATTACAACATTTCTGTTACTGTGCAAAATGATCTCCTAGTTCTTCTTACTTTACTTTGCATCCATTGATATAGTTCTTGCCAGGTTTTTCTAAATCACCTCCCCATCATTTCAGAACATAACACAAGAGTACTCCATCACAACCATATGCCTGAACTTGTTCAGTCATTCCCCAATTGATGAGCATCCCCTTGATTTCCAATTCTTTTCCACCACAAAAAGAACTACTATAAATATTTTGTACATATAGATCCTTTTCCTTTAAAAAAATTTTTTTTGGAATACAGACCTAGTAGTATTCATTACTGGATCAAAGAATAGGCAAGGTTTTAAAGCCTTTTGGCACAGTTACAAATTGCTCTCCAGAATCATAGGGCTAGTTCAGGACTCCACCAGGAATTCATCAGTGTGCTTATTTCCCCTAATTTCTTCCAGCATCTGTCATTTTTGGTATGTATAAGGTGGTACTTCAGAGTTATTTTAATTTGCATTTCAACAGTGATTTAGAACATTTTTTCATGTGATTAGAGAAAGCTTTGATTTCTTCTGAAAATTGCTTATTTATATCCTTGGACCATTTATCAATTTTGGAATGGCTCTTATTTTTATAAATTTGACTCAGTTTTGTATTCAGTATATATTTGAGAAATGAGGACTTTATTATAGAAATTTGCTGTAATTTTTTTAAAATGTTACTTCATTGTCTGTGGTCTCTTTGAATATAATGTTGTTTCCCTGATTAAGGAATTAGGTCTATTTTTGTTTTTACTTAGTCTGAGATCATCGTTGCTGCACCAGCCTATTTTTTTCCTTCAGCTGAAGCATATTAGATTCTGTGCCACCCCTTTACTTTAACTCTGCATGTGTCTTTCTGATTCTGGTATGTCTCTTGTAAACAACATATCGTTGCATTCTGATTTCTAATCTATTCTGCTATCTGCTTCAGTTTTATGGGTGAGCTCATTCACATTCACAGTTATGATTAATCACTCCATCCCATTTATTTCTGTTTCCTCCTCTTTCTCAATTCTGTCCTTCCTCAAAAGTATATTTTGCTTCTACCACAGCTTCCCTTAATCTGTCCTCTCTTTTATCACCCCTGCTTTTTGTTTTATCTCATTCCCTTCCTATTTCCTTGTTGGGTAATTTAGAGACACACACACACACATACACACACACATATATACATGTACATATACACAGAAATACATACACATATACATGCATACATACATGCATGCATTTATGTATATATATACATACACAGATCCATATATATTCTTCTCTCTTTGAACTTTGAGAGTGTGAGAGTGAGGTTCAAACACTGACTGCCATCACCCTATTTTCCCATCCATTGTAAAAGATCTTCCTCGTGTGCCCCTTTTACATGAGAAAATTTTCCTTATGCTACCTTTTCCATCTCTCTTTTCCCAGTGTATCCCTCTTTCTCATTCACACCACATTCCCTGACTTTTGGAAATCATTCCAACATAATTGACTCAAACTCATGCTTTTTGTCTATGTAAACTCCTTTTTACTACCCTAATAATAATAAAGTTCTTGTTTGTCCTTTGTTCTCAAAGAGGACCATGACATCATGGAGGTGATACCATGACATACAAGTGAATTGGATTTAAGTGAGGGAGAGCTATGCAAAATCACCAGTGTCACTTTTTCCTCTGCAGAGATCTGGATCCAGTGGCCAGACACATATCAGAATGACTGGAGATATCCCAGATGTGGTGGAAAACCTTGGTCTTTTAAAGCTTTAGCAGGTCTGAGCTTGACTGAGGCAAAACCCTTTCTGTGAAAAAAATTCTTAGGAGTCATATGTATCATTTTCCTATAGAGAAATGTAGACAGTTTAACTTTCTTGAGTCCCTTATGATTATTTTTTCATATTTACCTTTTTATGCTTCTCTTGAATGTTCTGTTTGAAAGTCAAATGTTCTCTTTAGCTTTGGATTTTTTTCATTAGGAGTGCTTGGAAGTCCTCTATTTTTATTAAATATCTATTTTCCCCTTGAAGGATTATACTCAGTTTTTCTTTCTTTCTTTTTTTTTTTGCTGGTTTTTTTTTTTTTTTGGAGGGCAATTGGGGTTAAGTGACTTGCCCAGGGCCACGTGGCTAGTTTTTTCTGTCAAGTGTCTGAGGCCAGATTTGAACTCAGGGCCTCCTGACTTCAGGGCCAGTGCTCTATTCACTGTGCTACCTAGCTGCCCCAATATACTCAGTTTTTTTAGGTAGGTTTTTCTTGGTTGTAATTCTAGCTTCTTCACCTACCAAGCCAACTCCTTTAATGTTGAAGCTGCTAAATCTAGTGTGATTCCGACCATGATATTTGAATCGTTTTTTTGTGGCAGTCTGAAGTATTTTCTCTTTGACTTGTGAGCTCTGGAATATGGCTATAATATTCCTGGATGTTTTCATTTTGCATTTTTAAGGAGATGATCAGCAGATTTTTTCAATTTCTATTTTAGTTTCCAGATCAAAGATAAATTTTTTGAAACATGATGTCTGGGTTCCTTTTTTCATCTTGACACTTTCAGGTATTCCATTAATTCTTACATGATATTTTCTTGAACTGTTTTTCAGGTTTGTTGTTTCTCTGATGAGAGAATTCACATTTTCTTCTATTCATACATATTAACTTTGTTTTATTGTTTTTTGATTTCTCACGGAGTCATTAGCTTCCACTTCTACAATTCTGTTTTTAAGGAAGTATTTTCTTCAATGACTTCTTGTACCTCTTTTCCCATTTGGACAATTCAGCTTTTCAAGGAATTTTTTCTTTAGTGGATATTTGTGTCTCTTTTAACATTTGACTAATTCTGTTTTTTAAGGTATTATTTTCTTAAGCATTTTTTGTTGTCTTTTACTAAGCTGTAAATTATCTTTTTATAAATTTCTTGCATTGTTCTCATTTCTTTCCCCAGTTTTCTCTCTACAACTCTTGTCTTTTTCTTTAACTCTTCTAGGAATTCTTGTTGGATTACTGTCCAATTAGCATTTTTCTTTGTGACTTTTTTTGGTAGTTGTTTTCACATTATTGTTTTCTTCTGAGTTTATGTCTTACTCTTCCCTGCTACTGTAGTAGCTTTTTATCGTCAAATTCTTTTTTCAATTGTTTGCTGATTTTTCTGGTCTATTTCTTGGCTTTGAATTTTATGTTCAAGTTGGGCTCTGCTCACATGTGGGTGAGGAGGCAGTATCCCAAGCTTCAAGTTTTTTTGCTTTTCAATTTCCTGACGTAGGTCTGGAGATCTGCAAGTTTCGGGGGCTTCCAAGGTAGTGTAATCCTAAGAGTGGCATCATCATTGCTCTTCTGGTCTGCACTATGGTCTTTACTCAGCAAGCATCCCTCATCCCCTGTAACTGCAAGCACTCCTTTCTTGGTTTGGAAATGTGAATAGAGTTTTTGCTCCTTTTCGACTGACCTCTAGAATTCCATTCTTCCTTGGAACTGTGATGCAGAAAATCTTATGGGCAACAGAATTGACATTTCAGTACCCAGTACCAGCAAAAGGTCCTCTATAATCTTTTCCTGATCAGTTGTCCAACCCCCTTACTATATCTGAGTTGTGAGCTCTTGAAGCTGTCGCTAAAGTTGCTGTTGCCACTGTGATAAGTGTGCTCCAGACAGACCAGTCCACCTCAATGTCACAGACTTTTCCTGCTGACCTCTTAAGTTTTCTTAGGCCAGAATAATTTCTTACACTGTCTTTTGTTGGCTCTGCCACTCCAAAATTTGATTTGAGGCTTTATTTTAAAGTTGTATGGAGCCAAATGTTTGGAGAATTCAGCTGGATGCTTCCCCCTAATCCTCTATTTTGCCTCCACTCCTCCTCCCACATTGTTGTTTTTCTAAACAAAAAGGATGTTATGTCAAAAACTCTTACTACATTTCTCTCTGTAACCATGTAGGTTTTATTATTTTTGTTATTAATATGGCATATTACGCTTATAGCTTTCAGAATATCAAACTTGCCCAGAGAATCTTGCATATATTCAAATTCTGTTATTTTTTGAATGTTTCCCTACAGATTGTTTTTTATACTTGCCAGCACTGTGTGGATGCATTTCCCTTTTAGGATTGCCCTTTTAAAAATGCTATATTTAGTACAGAACACAAACGTGCAGATCTCAAAATGCGGTCTGATCGTGACAAGACACAATGTTACTCTAACATTAAACACATTTAACACTATTTCTATTATTGCTAGTTTTAAGATTGCATTGTAGAGTCAAGGTTACCTAGAGAATAGAGGCAGCTCTAGTGTCAAGAAGCATTGTATTTAATTTATACCTCTGTCATTGACTGGTTGTGGGATTTTTGACAAGTCACTGAAAAGATTGGTGACCCTGGTCAACTTTTATCAAAGACAGTTTAACTTGTAGTAATTGTCAGCCTTCATTGATAAAGGAAGTTTCCTTAATGTTGGTTCATTACAATAATAAAAATAACAACTTCATACATATATTTAAAAGGTGAAGCTAACTTTTTATGTATCTCTAAACCAGATTCCCTGACATCTGATTGTTTTTCCTTGATCCCACAAATCCTTATGGCAGATGTGAGCCTGTTCTCCAAAGGCCAGTGCAGAATTTCTGGCGTCTATGAAAACTTTACTAACAATATTTGGTCTTGAGTTCTCCATATTAAAGAAATATCACCCAAATCTCTGGAGAGATTGATATATCATGTCAAACTTCTCTCCATTATTGAGGCTTTACAGGAATTTACAATAAATATTATATAGGTATATATAACAAAAGGATGACATATTCATGCATTCTTTACCACCAGTTATAGGGGAATTACAGTTTCTTGCCAGGGGGCCACACAATAAATGTTGGAGATAAGAGCTGTGACCAAATGCAATTATACTGTTGGACTCAGGGTCTGCAAGATTTCCCCTTGTTGGTTGCATTCCTGAATGCCCTCTTTACATCTTTGTTCCTCAGGCTATAGATGAGAGGGTTAAGCATAGGGTTTATCACTGCATAGAACACAGAAACCAACTTGACCTGCTCTTTGGAAGACTTGGGGGTCATGTAGGAAATTATTGCTGTCCCATAAAAAAGGATGACCACAAGAAGGTGGGAGCCACAGGTAGAAAATGCCTTAAGTCTCCCAGAGGTTGTCTTCATCCTGACCACAGTCACTATAATAGAGCTATAGGATGCCAGGATAAGGGACACAGGTGCTAGAAGAATCACCACTCCCATGAGGAAAATGACCATTTGTGAGTTCTGAGTGTCTGCAGATGCCACAGCCAAGAGGGCAGGGGCCTCACAAAAGAAATGGGCGATCTTGTTGTCTCCTTGGAAGGGGAGCCTTAGTGTGAATGTAGTGTCCACCAAGGATATTAGCAGACCACTGACCCAGCACCCCAAGGCTAATAGGCCATACATCCTCTTTGTCATGATGATAGGGTAGTGCATGGGGTCACAGATTGCTAAATATCGGTCATAGGACATCACAGCTAACAAGGCACACTGAGTGGCTCCAAAAATGAGGAAAAGAAAAAGCTGAACAGCACAGCCCATGAAGGAAATGACCTTCCTCCTTGTCAGCATATGTACCATGGCTTGGGGAACAATATTGGTAGAGAAGCAGAGGTCAGCCACAGACAAGTTGCATAGAAAAAAGTACATGGGTGTATGGAGTTGTGAGTCAGTCAGAACCAGGTAGATGAGGAGTAAGCTCCCAAACACAGTAGCCAGGTAGACCCCCAGGAACAATACAAAGAGAAGCACCTGAGTTTGAGGGTCATCAGAGAGACCCAGGAGGAGAAATTCTGTCACCCAAGTCTGGTTGGCCTGGCTCATGTTCCTTCTTCCTGCTTTTTTTTAGATGGGAGGAAACAGATATTTCATGTGGGAATATTACCTATAAAATTATAGAAAATATAAGAATGTTGGAAGGGATCTGAAATGACACCTGTTCCAACCTCCTGCCCAACCATCATCAGTTGCCCAAACTCATTTTTTAATATCTTATTTCCCAATTGCATGTAAAATACTAATTATATATATGTATATATTAACATTTGAATTTAAAACTTTGATTTGAAGACTATTTCCCTTCTTCCCTCTTCACCACCCCCCCCAGGAAGATAAGTATTTGAATATAAGTTATATACATGTAGATATGCATAACATTTCCATAGTAAATATATTGTGAAAGAATGACTTTATTTCCCTCTTTCCTATCCTGTCCCCCACTTATTTTATTCTCAAGTTTGACCCTGTCCCTTTTCAGAAGTGTGTGCTTCTAACTACCCTTCCCCCCATCTGCCCTCCTTTCTATCATCCCCGCTCTTATCCCTTCCCCCCCCCCACTTTCTTGTAGGGTAAGATACCCAATTAATTAATTAATTAATTAATTTTTATTATTATCATTTTTTAGACAAATGCTTTATTAGCTTCTGGTTTACATCATTCATTTCCGCCAGATTTTGAGTTACAATTTTTCCCCATTTTCCCCCTACCCACCACCCCAGAATAGCAGTCCCACAAGATATCCCCTCATCCAATCTGCTCTCTCCCATACCCCTTTTGACTTTACCATTAGGGCAAGGTGAATCTCTGTGACCCAATGCCTGAACATCTTATCTCCCAATTACATGCAAAATCGCATTAATAATAGTATTTATATATATTTGAAACATTTAATTTTAAAACTTTGAATTTCAGATCCATTCCCTTCCTCCCTTGTCACCCATTCCCTCTGGGAACATAAGCAATTCAGCATATACAAATTTGAACAAAAATAGTCCAATAGAAAGTAAATTCCTTGAGAGAAATTTTTATTTCAGGTTTGTCATTGTTTTCTAGCATAGTGCCTGGAACATATGAGGTAATTAATAAATGATTTTTGATTTACTGCAGGAAACAGTGATGAGTACAGAGAATATTCACTCACTGGAATTGTATCATTATGGAACATAAGTTAATAGCAACCCAGATGGTTTAGGAGAACCATTCCACCATCTGGAAGGAACCCATTGTTAGGTCATGGATTGCTGAAATCATTATCTCCCTCTCTTGGCTATATTAGGAGTGATGAAACCCTGTCCTCAACATTCTGTTGTGCACATACTATAGATTATTCTACTGTGGAAAGAAACCTTTGCACTTTGATTTACACCGGTGCTTCCTTGTTTTGTTTTGAATTTTTTTGTGTGACTTGGTCCCTTTATCTCTCCTAGGGTGTGAGTGCCCTGGTCACTACTGATTGGCATGCAAGCTTTGACCTGTTCCATTTCTGATCTGAGCTGGTTGTCCCAGGCAGCCTTCTTTGGTTGTCTGGGGGTCCCTAGTCCCTGGGGGTTTACCAATCAGGTGATAGATTAATGTTCATACCCCTTCTTATCACACTGAAGCTCAACACTCCTGTACTCAGTGTATCTACCTATCTCAGCTTCCCTCCTAGAAGTGAGTACATGCCTGCATTGCTAATCCAAGTTACCATAAAGGGGTTGAAATGACTTTAGGACATTTCCATCCATATTATTATCTTCAGTACAGTGAGATTTGATTGTTAGTTTTGGTGGCTGGGATATACATGAAATCAAAATTTTTCTAAGGCTCTAATGAGATAATTGATGTGAAAATACTTTTGAACCTCTAAAGTGTCATGCACTCATTCCCTTGAGTAGCAAACACCAGCCTCACAAATACATTATACTGTACATCAAATTTGTACTTTCTCTCTGACCTTTTTCCTCCTTCACTCATGCTGATGTTCTTTCCTGATCTCTCAAATTAGCAGACACTATCATTGATTCACAGTATGGCCTGATTTCCTGTGTAGGGAGCTATCTGATTGAGGCTTTCTTGTCAACAATGAAGCTCCTGTTCCCTCAAGGTCCCTCCAAGACAAAGGTGTCTTTCCCACTGGTCTCTTGGCTCTTAAGTGTTAACGTCTCTTGTAGCCCTGGTTCATTCCTGTGTAGGGAGCTATCTGACTGACATCTCAATCCTATAGCTCTCTCTCAAAGCCCATAGGAAGATCAACAGCTTCATCTTTTTTCATCTGACATTCATTATAAAAAGTTAGTTGATTTCCAGTGTTTTTTACTCACTTAGATGCCTGGCTTTTGAATCTCTTTCTTTGTTTTCCTGCCCAACACTTTCCATCTACATGTGGAAAGTATTTTTTCCTTTCTACTTCCCACTACTTTCTTCCTCTTCTTGATCCTAATTTCATCCATGAGCCATAAATTTTGGTCAGTAAGTTTGTGAATCATATAGGCAATCATATTTTGAAATCATATTAGACAAAATGAAAAATCAGTGCAATCTTATTTTAAAACCCTTGAGAGTTCTAAGACAATTCCCTTAGGTGTGCCATATACATTTCTTTCTTCCTCTTATTAAATCTGTAGTTCTTTCAGTACCAGAATTCTTTTCCAAGTTTAGGGAGCTGTTCAATTTTATTGACTATTTTCTTCCATTTCTCAAAGGATGTGCTTAGTTAGAATTATGCTTACATGCAGCACAGAACTATGTTAGGAGCAACAACATCTAATGCATTTTATTTGTGATTGTTAAATCATCTCTGTCATATCTGAGTGCCTCCATATGGGGTTTTCTTGGCAAAGATGTTGGAATGGTTTGCCATTTCCTTCTCCAACTCATTTTACAGATGAGGAAACTGAGGCAAACAGGATTAAGTTACTTGTATAGGGTCACAAAGCTAGTAATACATAAGTATCATTTCTAAGGGACAGTGAGATCTGAATTCCAATTCAGTGACTTAAAAGTGAATTTCTGTATAACACTTGATTGTGATTTTTGAATAGACAACAAAGAAAATGCCACCTACTTAAGAAACTTTAATTGGAATGGTTGGTCATTCCAACTGAAATGATCTGAATTAACTTTTAAGTTCCTGCTTACCATACCCCAATCTTAGCTATTTGTTAAAGATTTCCCCTAGGATGTCTATGATTTGTGAATATTTGAAAGAAGTGAAGTGTTTTTCATTGCAAATATCCTAAATTTCAATCTGATAAATGACCCTGATTCATACAACTTAAGGACAGTTGTCTCTCATAATTCTTTCCTCCATTTTGAGATATGATTCTTCTTGGGATGGGATATTTTTAGTTAAAATGATTGGGAGATGGAATTCCCAAGTTTTGGTTTTTATCCTGCTTTAGATTTATGCCAACCATCTTTTCATTTCCTATATTTCCTCTCACCCACTCTATTTCTTATTTCTACCAACCTCAGCTCAGTTTGATCATGTCCAGGGTTCCAAAGCACCTGGAAAGATTGATCCAAGAGAAGACAAAACCTTCACCTAGTCTTGTTTCCCTGATGTGGGGTGAAGAGGCACAGAAAATAGCAAAATCATGGAACTATGGAATTATGCATAGATTTATGCTTACACACAGCATAGAATTACATTAGGAGGAACCACATCTAATGCATTCTATTTGTTGTTAAATCATCTCAGTCATATCTGTCTCTTAATGCCTCCATATGGGGTTTTCTTGGCAAATATAATGTAGTGAGTTTTCATTTCCTTCTCCAGCTCATTTTACAGATGAGGAAACTGAGGCAAACAGGGTTAAGTGACTTGTCCAGGATCACACAGCTAGTTAAGTGTCTGAGGCTAGGTTTAAACTCTGGAAGATGAGTCTTCCTGACTCCAGGCCCAGTACTATAGCCATTGTATCACCTCACCACAATCTATATGGGGTTAAATTTTTTCTCTACCTAATCCTTAAAAAGTTTTTAAATGTATTCGTTGATAGGGAACTTTCTACTTTGTGATTTATCTCATTCTACTTTTGGACAACTCTAATTCTTACAAAGTTTTTTCTTATATTTGTCATAAATCTGCTTTTTTGCAACTATCACCCATCATTCCTGGTTACACCTTCTGGGTGTGAAGGTAAAAAAGTTTAATTTCTCTTCTATATGATATTTCTTCAAGTAGACTCCTTTTTATAAATATTAATAATTAGCAAATATGTAGTGCTTTTAGGTTTGCAAAGTGCTTTACAATATCTCCTTTTATTCTTGTAACAATCCTAGCAAGTACCTGTTAATATCTGCATTTTGCAGATGGGCAAACTGAGGCAAACCGTGGTCAAGTGACTTGCTCAGAGTCACCTAGCTGGTTAGTGTCAGAGGATGGATTTGAAGTTGGGTCTTCTTCACTCCAGGTTCATTTCTCTATGGAAACTAAAACTTAGGAAGGCTAATTGATTGTCCCTAGTTTCCAAAAGTGGCAAGCAGCAGATGTGGGATTTGAATTCAGCTTCACTGACTCTTCAGCAGGTTCTCTTTCCACTGTATCACTCTGCTTTGAGGAATACAGCTTTGGACCTTGGTCTTCCCAGGAAAGTGAGAAGATTCTGTTACTATGAGATATTAACACATTTTCTTTTCCCCATCAAAATGTGGTTTCTGGGGAGCTGTTTGCCCAGATGTCTTTAAATCTCCAGTGCTGTAGTGTTTCCTGCTAGGCAGCTGGCAGTGAAGTGGATAGAGGGAAGGGCCTGCTGTCAGAAGACCTGAGTTCAAATCTGGCCTTAGACACTTACTAGCCATACGACCAAAGGCAAATCATTTGTGTCAATTTCCTCAACTGTAAATTGTGAAAATAATTGTATCACTTCTTAGTGTTGTTGTGAGGATCAAATGAGGCAGTATTTGTGAAGTCCCTGACACAAAGCAAGCTCTTTATAAGTCCTCAGTCCCTTTTCTACTAATAGGTTATATCAAGGGCCCATCAGTCTCTCACTGCTATGACCACACAGATCAGCACAGGCCAGGAGCTGAGAGATGAGGCACTAGACAGAAATACAAGATTTCAGTTCTCAGTGTGGCTTTAATGTAACTCTGGAAATGGGATATAATGGGGACACATAAATATCAGGGGAAAATGTCCAAATTTCCCTTTTGATTTTATATTTCACTTCTCATTCCCTGTCATGAAATTTGACTTCCTTTCCTTATAACCTCCAACCTTTACTCTTATCATCATTTTTTTTCCTCCTGAAATCTTTGCCTTTTTTGCTTTTGGAGAATGTTCATTTGTCTTATATTCTACCTTGATTCAATTGTCCTTAGTTTGGCCCAGAGCAAGGGCCCATCTAAGGCAGTTTTGATAAATAGCAGAGGAAGGAAAGGGAATGGAATTGCTTTCAGGGGTATCAAATGTGTTCTATGGAAAGTAAATTTAGGGGGCTGAGGGCAGGTTATATCAGACTGCCACATCAGTACCCAAACCCAAGGTTGTACACTAAAACACCCTATCATCAACTAGAACTGGTGATGCAAGAGTTATGTCATTTGTCCATCAGGTGTCTGATGACTGGAATTCAATTCTGAGCATTACATTCACTTTTGATACTCAAAATAATCCTGTAAGGTAGGTGCTTATCCCTCTTACTTATTATTATTTATTTATTATTTATTATCTTATCCTTTTTATAGGTAGGGAAACTGAGGCTGAGGCAGATTTAGTGAGTTTAGGGCCATATACTTTGTAAGTGTCTAAGGGAGGATTTAAACACATAACTTTCTGACTGCAATTTCAGCACTCTATTCACTCTGTAGCCACACCTAAGTAGATTTATGTAAATAGTATCTCCATAGTCCCAGCATCAAAGTAATTCTTCCTTTCATTTAAGCCACCAGCTATTTATTTCATGATGGTTCCTGAGGAAGTGATGATGGGAGACACAGGGCTCATATGGAAGATCATTTGCCTGAATCTCCAAGGGGAGAATATTGGAATATCAGTTTTGGTGGGCATGGAATCTCAAAACCAAAAGAACAAACCCAGAAAGAAGCTGCACCCAAATCCCCTTGAAACAGCCAGTATCAAAGTTCTCCTTCAGAAGCCCCTCTTACTTTTCCCCTTCTCTATTCCAAACCTAGCTTCCTTACCTGGAAGGCAGAAAGAACGAGGAATGCATCTCATAGCCAGTGAGGAGAATCCAAATGCCAAACATAAAAAAATGCTTGATAAGTAACCATTGGGCTATGTTGGTGGGAGGAAAAAGCACAGGGGTCTTGTCCTGAAGTCAGAGAGCATATTTCAAATCCTTGTAAAAGGGTCAGGGAAAGGGAAGGGTATAGATTTGGGGTAAAAGGGAAGGACAGAAAATTTCTTCAAACTAACCCTTTGGGCAGTAAGTCTCCTTGATGGTTCAAAGGACTTGCCTTTCAAACAAGGGCTGTTTATTTAACGTGTGTTGGTGTGAGTTAATCTCTGGAGCATCTATTATGCTCTAGAGGATTCCTTCTCATTATGGTAGATCTGGTACCATGTCCTTTTTTTCAGAAGGGTTCTCAGGTGGTAACAAGGGAGAAATTTTATATAGGTAATTCAAAGCTCTTGTTCCAATCTCAACCTCTGAATATCTTCTTTCCTTTCTTCCCTATCTCTTCTGTGTCCCCTTAGGTGTATGGATGGGTTGTTGCTTGACTACCTGTGTTGCCTACTTAAATATTTCCTATGATAACACAAATCTATTTAGTGGTTAATGAGAATCTGTACATTTCAGATCATAGATTACAAAGTTTGTTACCCCTGAGAAGAAAATGTATATGGATATGTTGATTGAATATATATTGAATAGAAATTTTGAATTATATAATTTTATGATTTCTTCACTTTGATATTTGGATATTTTAAACCATGAATTATCATTAGAATAACTCAATGTCAGCCCCTCAGAAGTCAAATATTTCAGCCTAAACTTTGTATTCTATTTACAACATCCCTCATGATGGTCCTCAAACCTCTATTTGAAGACCTGGAGTGGTAGAGATCTCACTGTCTCCTGAAGCAACTCATTCTCTTTTTGATCAACTGCAATTGTGAGGAAGTGTTTTTTCCTGATTGCATGCGAATTTTTTTATTCTGAACTTTAAAAGCACAAAATTAAAATGTGAATTTCCATAGCCACAATTGAACAAAGAAAAGTGGATTGTACATGCATTTGTAAACCTCTATTTCATATAATTTGTCTTTATT
Source organism: Gymnobelideus leadbeateri (assembly GCA_011680675.1). Lineage (NCBI taxonomy): Eukaryota > Metazoa > Chordata > Mammalia > Diprotodontia > Petauridae > Gymnobelideus > Gymnobelideus leadbeateri. The sequence goes on from WOXC01004099.1 coordinate 1,532,344, forward strand.
TAAAAATAAATAGTACATTCAACTTGTAGCTTTCAACACTCTCTTTCTTGTCTTTAATTCTTTCTGTCATTTCTTCTGTGTATTTTAAAAATGTTTTGATGTTATTTCCTGTGTTGGCTTCTCTGCATAAATGTAGGTTTTTATGCCATGTCTCAGTAAGTCCCTAACTCTGATACATCTTCCCGTGCATTCTTTTCTATATTCCTGCTAAAGGGCTAGGTTTGTTAAGGGTCATTATAATAACTGTTCTTAGTCTTTTCATAATTTAAGACACTCCTCTCTCTCCTCATACCAGCCCTTTGACAACATATTGTCAGTTGTCAATATAGCTTCTAAGTTGTGGTGCCCATATGAAAGTGGTGCTATTTTTGCTTACTCCTGGTGGATCTAATATTTTGTTCACTCTGGAAGCCATAATTCTTAATTATGCTTAAAGGGTAATCTCCATGACTCTTCATATCCTTCATGAATCTAATTGTAGGGTCACCAGGAGATGTGTCTCAATTTACCATGGTCTAGATAAAGTTCAGAAGGAAAATAGAAGCTCACTAGCATTTTACCAGATATGAGGACTGTGGTCTTAGAGCAAGTGACAATGGGAGTGAATAGCAACTCCTGGTTTTCAAGCCTTTTAAACTGAGGTCCTCATAGAAGGACTATCAGAGTAGATAGATATCTAAAAGTTGGCAGTGAACTTTCATTGGAAAGATAACCCACAGGTCTTCATTTGCCTAAGCAGCCAGTGAAAATCAAGGCCAATATTCTCCCATAATGTGGTCTGGCCTGCAGATATATAATTTTGCAGATAAGGGCCTGAGCAGTGCAATTCACTTGCTGGGCTTCTGGGATCTCCTATAGGATAGCCATGTTCCAGTAATCATTAATTTCATTACTTGTTCAGAGATCTGGGTGGATGTTCATCTACAGAATCTTCTCCCCACAAATTACTCATGAAATAGAAATTTATCACAATAAATGTTAACATTGAGTTTCTTTTTTCTCATCATTTGCAAATGGTATCTAACTCATCTGGGCCTCACCATGGTGTCTTCAGCTACATACAATCTTTAGCCTCTTGTGGTTCAGAAAATAAAGCAACACATCAATTTTGTGTTTTATATATATTCATATATATATTATAATATATAATTATATTTTATATAAATCCATCCTCAAAGAAGAAAACTAAGTCCTTTCTTCTTCAGAATCAGAGTTGGTAATTCTATTTTACATAGTATTCACTTTCTTTTTTTGCTGTACTTCTTTTCATTTTCATTGTTATAGTCAGTGTATTTCCTTAGTTCTGTACATTTCACTCTACAGCATTTCATAGAATTCTTCCCATGCTTTTTTGAGGAATGATATTCATTTATTTATGAAACTACATTTATGAGTCATAATTCATCTAGCCCAGGGCTGGGGACCTGCAATCTTGAGGTCACACTTGGCCTTCTAGGTCCTCTAGTGCTATCCTTTGTCTGACTCCAAACTTCACAGAACAAATCCCCTTGATCAAAGGATTTGTTCTGTAAAACTTGGACTCAGTCAAAAGGCCACACCCAAGGACCTGGAAAGCCACATGTGACCTCAAGGCTGCAGATTCTCCATGCCTGATCTAGCCATTCTTCAACTGATGGGCATCTATTTTGTTTCCAGTTATTTGAATGGAAATAAACCATTTATTAGAGTTTATCAACTTCAAAGCACTGTGTTAAGCAATAAGGATACACATACAAAAGTAAGGTCTGTTCTTATCCTCAAAATGCTTACATTTCAAAATGAGATACAAAATCACTGTATTGCTGAGAAGAGCTAAGTTATTCACAGCTGATTATCACACAATATTGCTGTTATTGTATACCATATTCTACTCATTTCACTTTGCATCAGTTCATGTAAGTATTTCCAGGTTTTTTTGAGAGTATCCTGCTCATCATTTCTTATAGCACGACAGTATTCCATCACATTCATATATAACAGCTTGTGCATCCATTCTCCAGTTGATGGATATCCTTTCAGTTTCCAATTCTTTGCCACTACATAAAGAACTGCTGTAAATATTTTTGTACATATAGGCTTGTAATGGCAAGCGTGGAAGTAGTTCACACCTTTTTTCAGCTATTGAATTAACACCTTGTTTCAGTTCAAGTTTCTTTTGAACCTTGTATCAAGTCTGTTAAGAAACAGAACTGTGAACCCCACAACTTGTGAACCCTAGAACTCATGAACTCCTGGAGAATTTCCAGGCTAGAGGACTCTTATGGTGGCAGAATCAAGAAGGAGAAAACTTGTGAAATAGGAACTGTGAAGGACTTGAGGTGGACTGGACACTGAGAACTTCAATATGGAACAGGAATTGGATGAAGAACTGGACAAGAAGCTGGACAAGGAACTGGGAGATGTCTGTCTTTGAACCCAGGTGTCAGTTGGAGCTGGGACCATGGAAGAGGAACCATGGAAGCTGAGAGCCAATCTCTAGTCAAGCTGAAAGAAGGCTTTACTTGGGTACCGTGTACTGACTGAGAAGATTATGATTTAATGTGACCTAGGGGTGGAGAACTTTGACTTTTATACTTTGTAATTGAATTAAGGATTTTGTGATTGACTAAATGAATGTACTTTGTTTAAAACTATGTGACCACTTTGGTGAAAACTATGTGGCCATTTTACCATGTAATCAGAACCTTGAAAGCTGTTCACAGTAGCAGTCCTCTGGAAAATGGCTTGTGCGTGGCTTATAAGGCTTGATCCCTTTTGTTTTTATCTCTTTGGGACATAGACCTAATAGTGTATTGCTTTGTCAAAGGAGACATGTGGCTTTATAGCTCTTTTGACATTTTTCCAAATTGCTCCCCAAAATGGTTGAATCAGTATACAACTTCACCAACATTCACCAATAATTATTTATTTAATTTTCCAACATCCCCTCCAACTTTTGTCATTTTCCATTTCTGTTATATTAACTAATCTGATAGAAATGGGGTAGTAGCTCAGAACTGTTTTAGTTTGCATTTCTCTAATCAATAGTGATTTAGAAAATTTTTCATATGACTATAAATAGCTTTAATTTCTTCATCTGAAAACTGCCTGCTTATATCTTTTGATCATTTAACAATTGAGGACTGTCTCTTATTTCTATAAATTTGACTCACTTTTCTATATATTTGAGAAATGAGGTCTTTATCAGAGAAACTTGCTGGGAAAATTTTTTTTACAGTAATGATTGCTAACTTTGTATATCTCTCCATCTTATTGTCTCCTTATTTATCCTATTCTCTCTCTTCTTTCACCCTGTCCATTCTCAAAAGTGCTTTGCTTCTGACTTTTACCTCTCCCAATCCACCCTACCTTCTATCAGTCCTCCCTTCTTTTATACTCTTCCCCTCCTACTTTCCTTTATATTAAGACACATTTCTATACTTAAATAAGTGCATATGTTATCCCCATGTTGAACCAGTTCCATTGAGAGTAAGGTTCACATACTCCTCTCCACTTTCCCCATCTTTACCTCCACTGTAAAATCTCTTTTGTACCTGTTTTATGTCAGATAGTTTATCCCATTCTATCTCTATCTTTCCCCTTCTCCCATTGTATTCTTCTTTCTCAACCCTTAATTTTATTTTTTTTTAGATGGTCATCTCATCACATTCAACTCACTCCTGTACCCTTTGTCTATTGCTCCTTTAAAAATAAAAATATTAAAACAAGCATTTTCATACCATAATACAATAAAAAAGATAGTTGCACATGAAACTGCTAATCCATTATGTATAATTTGCTATTCTTTTTAATATAAAATAAAGTTATCATGTAGATTTCTTTTTTCTATTTTTTCTTCCCCCCCAGATGAGTACCATTAGATACAAATCGGTATGTATATGATACGTATAGATATATTACATATATACATATATACACACATAAATACACACACATATATGCATGTGAAATTATTCTATACATACTTCTCTTTTTCAGTTCTTTCTCTGAATGAAGAGAGTATCTTTCTTCTTATGTCCTTTATAGTTATTTTGGGTATTTATAATTGTGAAAATAACTTATTCACTCCAAGTAATTTTTAAAACAATATTGCCTTTACTGTATACAATGTTCTCTTGGTTCTGCTCATTTCACTCTTCATTATTTTGTGTCTTTTCATGCTTTTCTAAAGCCATTAAGCTCATCATTTCTTATAGTGCAGTAGTATTCCATCACAATCTTATACCACAACTTGTTTAGCCTTTCCCCAATTGATGGACATCCTTGCAATTTTCAGTTCTTTACTACCACAAAGAAAGCTGATATAAACATTTTATAACACATAGATTATTTTTCTTTTCCCCTAATTATCTTCATAAATAGACCTAGCAGTGGTATTGCTGGGTCAAATAGGTGTCTTAATAACTCTTTTAGGTATAATACTGGATTGCTCTTCAAAATGGTTGGATCAGTTCACAATTCCACCAAGAATGAATTAGTGTCTTAATTTTTACACATTTTCTCTAACAAATGTCACTTTCTCCTTCTATCATTTTAGCCAATCTGGTAGGTGTAAAAAATATCTCAAGGCTATTTTAATTTGCATTTCTCTCATTAATAATGATTTAGAGCATTTTTTTCATATGATTATAAATTTTTGTGGTTTCTTAATTGGAAAGTTGACTGTTCACATCCTTTGACCATTTTCCATTTGGGGAATGACTCATATTTTTATAGATTTGACAAAGTTCTTTATGTATTTTAGGTATGAGATTTTAATCTGATAAACTGCCTATAAATCCCCCGTTTTTTTGTTTTCCTTCTGATCTTGCTACATTTGTTTTAATTGTCTAATGTAGTCAAAATTATCCATTTTGCACCTCATTCTTCTCTTTATCTCTTGTTTATTCATAAATTGTTCACTTATCCACATATATGATAAGTAATGTGTTCCATATTCTTCTCATTTTCTTGTAAATCTTTTTTCTGATCTCGGTCACGTATCCATTTCATCTTTATCTCGGTAAATGTTGTAAGATACTGTTCTATACCAAGTTTCTGCCCTTTTGCTTTCCAATTTTCCCAACAATTTTTAAAAACCAAATAATGAATTCTTATTCCAAATTCTTATTCCAGAATGAGTGCTTATACTCATCAAAGCAAGGTTATGCTTTTTATTTGCTGCTGTAAATTGTACTTCTACTCTGTTCCATTGACCGAACTTTTTGTTTCTTACCCAGTACCAGACAGTTTTGTTGATTACTGCCTTGTAATACAGTTTAAGATCTGGTACTGCTGAACCTCCATCCTTACACTTTTAAAAATTATTCCTTTTTATATTCTTGACTTTTTGTTTTTCCAAATGAATTTTGTTATTATCTTTTCCAATTCAGTAAAAAAATTTTTCAGTAAATAAATTGTGATGGTGTTGAATATATAAATTAGTTTGGATAACATTTTTGTTATATTGACCTTGCCTACCCATGTATTTCTCTATTTAAATATTATTTTATTTGTAATAAAAGCTTTAAAAGTGATTTTATGGATATAGTTTATTGGTTTGTTTTGGCAGGTATACTCCAAGGTATTTTATACTTCCTAGAGTTATTTTAAATAGGATAATTTTTATACTATCTCTTTTTGCAGAGTTTTGTTTGTGTCATATTAGGAATTCTGATGATTTATGTGAATTTATTTTATATCCAGCTACTTTGCTAAAATTATTGTTACAGCTAACTTTTAGTTGAGTCTTTGGGATTTTCCAACTATATCATCATATTGTCTACAAAAAGAGATAGTTTTATTACTTCATTCCTTATTCTGATTCCTTCAATTTTTTTTTCTTCTCTTATTGCTATTTCTTGGATTTCCAATACAACAATGAGTAATATTGATGACAGTGGAAATTCTTGTTTCATACCTGATTTTACTGGGAAGGCTTCTAGTTTATCCCCATTACAAATAGCAGTTGCTGATGGTTTTAAATGCCTTTTAAAAATCAATTTAAGGAAAAAATCCATTTATACAAACATTTCCATTATTTTTTTTTTGTTTTTCATTTCCATTATTTTTAATAAAAATGAGTCGACTTTATTGAAAATTGTTCCTGCATATATTGATATAATAATATGAGTTTTGTTACTTTTATTATGATATAACAAATTATGTTAATAGTTTCCTATATTAAACCATCCGTGTATTCCTAGTATCTTCATCTTGTTGTAATCTTTAAGCTAGTATTTTATGTGGGATTTTTACATTCATATTCATTAATGAAATTTGTCTATAGTTTTCTTTTTCTGTTTTTATTCTTCCTGGCTTAGGTTCAGTATCATATTTTTTTTTTTTCATAAAAGGAATTTGGTAGGATCCCTTCTTTACATATTATTCCAAATTATTTAATATTGGAATTAGTAGATTTTTAAATATTTGATAGAATTCACTTGTAAATCCATATGGTACTGGTGCTTTTCTCTTAGGAAAGTTATTTCTTGGTACTTGACCTACTATTTTGTTAATGCTTGGTGTATTTTTTTCTTCGATGTGGGAGATTTGACTTTTGGCTATGACATTTCTCAAAATTTTCCTTTTAGGTTTCCTTTCAGGAAATGATTGATAGATCTTTTCTACCAGCACTTTGTCTTTTGTTTTCTAATGGATTTAGATAACACTTATGAGTTGAAAGGAAGGACTCAGGTTTTATACAATATTTCTTTGTTTTTCAGATAATCTGATTATTTAAAACCACCTGTCCAAGACCTGTATTTCAGGGTTCAATTTTTAAATTTTGCTCAACTATTTCTTCCTGCCTTGGAATAACTGATCTGTTTGGTCTCTTCTAGATTTTAGATTCCATTTCTTGGTTTGAATTTACCACTTTGACTTCTACTAATTCTCTTTCTAATTCTATCCTCCAGACCTTTTATTTCATATTTATTTGATCTCACTTCTAGTGATCACTTCATGTGATCCTTGCGGAAAATCCAGTTTTCACTGTGTCACTGCTAATCGTTATTACAGAATTACTTTCTCCTTCTTTCAAGAGATCTCTAGATTTGCAATTTTTTCCTACTTGTCTGTATGATTTTCTCCTTTCTCCAGTATTATTTTCTAAACTGAGGTTATGTGCCAGACCTTGGCGTGTTCCCTGCTGTGCTTTTGGTTTGCGACAGAAATTTTTCCTCCTGCTTTGACCCCTGGGCTTCTACTTTGATCTCCATATCCCAGGGTTAGCCACCCCTATGATCTTTGAGGTGTAGAGTGCTTGATCTTCAGGATTTTTTTCTGGGATTTTAGGACAGTGTTTGGAACCTCAAAACTCTGGGCCTGGAGTGTTAGGGACAAAGCAACAGTCACATTGTAACAGTCCTTTTCCTCTGCACTGGAGTTTCCCGGGTGTCACAGACTGGGCATATCTGAATACTCTGCATCTTTAAGAAAGGAGAACTATACTAATGTTGCCTCAGATCATTGAGTTTTGTAGGTTACATGTGTTCCTGGACCCCTCTGTGAGGCTGCCTTATACTTGACCTCATTTTGTGGGAGGTGCCCTTGCTTATTGCCTTTGGATTTCTGACTGATCTCTTTTGCAGTTCTGGGGTGAAAGAGCGCACGTTTCCTATTGGACTTCTTTATAATTATTTGATTCTTTATCAATTCCAGTGCTTTGTTGGAGTGGATATATTGGGGTAGGGTGGTCTGCCTACCTTGCAGGTAGAATTCTGGAATGAAAGAGACTTCTATTAGCTTATGTACCTAATCTGTTCCAGTGATCAACTTTTCTATTTTTAATCCATTCTATTTATAACTGTTTTGTACTATAATTTTATATGTGATACTAGCAGGTCCCTTTTCTCTGGACTTTTCTTTCCCCATGATAACTTTTTAGATTATTGCTCTTTTCTTTTTGCAAATGAATTTTGTTATTTTCTTCTAGCTTTATTAAAAGGGTTCTGAGGTGGCTAGGTGGAGCAGTGAATAGAGCACCGGCCTGGAGTCAGGAGGACCTGAGTTCAAATCTGGCCCCAGACACTTAACACAAAAACTAGCCGTGTGACCTTGGGCAAGCCACTTAACCTCAATTACTCTACTTTCTCCTCTCCAAAAAAAGGGGGGGTTCTTAAACTTTTTGTGTCATGGGCTCTTTTTGTAGCCTGGTAAGTCCTTTAAACTTCTGAGAATAATGAATGGTGCTAAATGTATAAAATAAAATAAACAGTTACAAAGGAATCAAAACCTTAATAATAATAAAGATGTGGTTTTTTTAATCCAAGTTCACTGAGGTGCTAAATATAGCCATTGTTATAGCTAGCATTTCTACAATTATATCTAATAACTATGGTAAGGAAAGGCATTCTTGCTTTTGACCCAATTCTATGGGAGAGGACTTTCCCATTTATCCACTATTTACCTAATGTTAGACAGATACTATGAGTCATATTAAAGAAAGTTCTATTTAATCCTCTAATTTGTAATGTTTTTCACAAAATAGTGTCTTATAATTTGTCAAAAGCTTTTTCTGCATTTATTGCTATACCCACATGATATTTATTGCTTTTGTTAGTAATCATATCTATTTTATTTATAGCTTTCCTAATTTTGAACTAACCTAGAATTTCTAGTGTAAATTCAGATTCTATTACTCTTTGAACAAATCTTCATGTAGCTTGTTTTAAATCCTCTCATTTTCCTCATCGGTATAATCTTGATACAATCTACCTTAGGACTTCCCCTCTTAAAATGCTATATTCAGGACAAAACCACAGTTCTTCAGATGTTAACTAATCCACATTTTCACTAAAACAACAAACAAGTTCAACTATTTTTCTAATAAACTAGTACAAGATCAGGTTTGGGAGGCAGGATCACTTAGTAAATATGAACCATCCTCAGTGTCAAGATATCCAAATCACAACCATTAGCTATGTGACTTTGACCAAGTCACTTAACCCATCCATGTCTCTGGGCAACTTTTATGTGAGACATTATATATTATAATATTTTCCAGTCTTCATTGGTAGAGGGAGTTTTGCCAATTGTCGTTGTTAACTTTTTATGTATCACTTAATTAGATTCGTAGTGGCCTTCGTGATTGCTTTTCTTTGTTGGCATGAGTCCTTTAGCCAAAGGTGACTCTATTCTCCAAAGTCTAGTGTAGAATTTCTAAAGTCTTTGAAAATTCTATATTGTTAATATTCTTCTCTGAGTTTTCCATATTTGCAAAACTCTACCCAAAACTCTGGAGAGATTGATGCCTCACCTCAAACTTCTCTCAGTGATTGAATCATTGTAAGGATGTACAATAGATAACACACACACATATAAATGTACATATAGATATATGAAATAAAAGCACAATATATTTCTGTATTCACCACTGGTCAAAGGGAAATGATAATTTTCTGCTGGGGGCTAAAAGATAATTATTGAAAGAAAGAGATGTGGCCAAAAGTAGTTATACCATAATTATCAGGATTACTTCCTGTTGACTGCATTCCTGAATGCCCTCATTACATCCTTATTCCTCAGGCTGTAGATGAGAGGGTTAAGCATAGGGTTTATGACACCATAGAACACAGCCACTCGCTTCATCTGTTCCCTGGAGGACTTGGGTGTCATGTAAGAGATTATTAGTGTCCCATAAAAAAGAACAACCACCAGGAGATGGGAGCCACAGGTAAAGAATGCCTTGAGTCTTCCCGAGGTTGTCTTCATCCTGATGACAGTCACTATAATAGCACCATAGGATACCATGATCAGGGCCACAGGTACGAGAAGTATCCCTACACCCATGGAGAAAATGGCCATCTCTGCTTTATGAATGTCTCCAGATGCCAGGGTCAAGAGAATTGGGGCATCACAAAAGAAATGAGCAATCCTATTATCTCCTTGGTAGGGGAGGCATAGTGTGAATACAGTGTCAACTGAGGATGTTACAATACCACTGACCCAGCACCCCAATGCCAATTGGCTACATATCTTCCCTGTCATGATGAGAGAGTAATGCATGGGGTCACAGATTGCCAAGTACCGGTCATAGGACATAACAGCTAATAGCAAACACTGTGTAGCTCCAGAAACAATGGAAAAAAATATCTGAGCTGCACAGCCCATGAAGGAAATGACATTCTTTCTAGTTAACATGTGGACTATTGCTTGGGGAACTATGACAGTAGAGAGGCCAAGGTCAGCCAGAGACAAGTTACAAAGGAAAAAGTACATGGGTGTATGGAGCTGTGAGTCAGTTAGAACTAGGTAGATGAGGAGTAAGCTCCCAAGCACAGTGCCTAAGTAGACCCACAAGAACAATATCATGAGCAGTAGCTGAGTCTGAGAGTCATCAGAAAGTCCCAGAAGCAGAAATTCTGTCACCCAGGTGTGGTTGTTCTGGTTCATGTCAGATGTTCCTGCTTCTTTTGAAAGGAACCAACACATATTTGATGTAGAGATGAAACCTTAGCATCATAGAATCTTCTAGTTGAAAAGGACTTGATATGTCATCTGATTCAACTTTTCATGATCCGTCTATATCTCCCCTGGTAATATTTCCAAAGGTGATTTTCACTGATGAGTAGTGAACCCTAACAGAAGAAAGCCATTTCATTGTTTGACATCCAAAGCATTCAGAAATACCCTCTAAACAAAAAGCCAACATAGGACACGTCATGGTGTTAGTTTCTGAGTCTTAATGGCAACCATCAGTCTGCTGTCAGACAATGGCAAAGTTCTAAGGAGGAGAAAAAGCAGCAGCAGGGAAGGATCCATTGGAACAGCAAGGCTGAATAATCACGGCAATATCTGTCTTTATCTTCCTTTCCTATTATTTGTGTACATGAACTTAATTGGTAATTGGTCTTGCTGCAATGTTGCAATTCACTACTGTGAAACTAATAGGTAATGATCATCTTTTTTGCCTTTTTAATACTAACCTACTTTTTTATACTTTATGCTCTCTGCCCAGCTCTGCCCCCCCCTCCCCACCCCAACCCCCATAATACATTCTGCAAGCCAGTAACACTGAACTCTTTCTTATTCTTCAGACAAGACACCTCATCTCCCATCTCTGGGTGTTTTCACTAGTAGCTTCTAATGCCTGGAATGCTCTCCCCCCTCATTTCCACCTTTTGGCTTTATTCTCTTTTTTTTCAAGTCCCAATTGAGACCCCGTATTCTTCAGGAAGCCTTTCTCAGTCCCCCTAAATTCCAATGCATGGCATTTGTCACTTATTTTCAATTTATCCTGTTTGAACATATTTCTTGCTTTAGACTATGAACTCCTTGAAATCAGAGACCATCTTTTGTCAGTCAGTCAATAAACATTTATAAAGTGTGTCCTGTGTGCCAGGCATTGTATTAAGTGTTGGGGATATGAAGAAAGGCAAAAGACAACTCCCACCTTTGAAGAGGTCACAATCTAATGTGAGAGATGACATGCAAATAGCTATGGACAAACAAGTTACATGTAAGACAGACAGTAAATAATCAACCTAAGGAAGATTTTAGAATTAAGATATTTGTGAATGGCTTCTTGCAGAACATGGGATTTTAACTTAGACTTGAAAGAAGCCAAGGAGATGGAGATGGGGAGGGAAAGCATTCCATGTATCAGATAGAGTCAGTGAAAATACCCTGTCTAGGGAGATGAAGTGCTTTGTTTTGGGAACAAAAGCAGGCTAGTATTACTGGATTGAAGAGTATATGTGTGTAAGACTGGAAAGGCAGAGAGGGTCTAGCTTATGAATGGCTTTGAATGACAAACAGGATTTTACATTTGATCCTTAGGGGGAAAGCAAACCATGTGAGTTTATTGAATAGGGGTGTCATATGGTTGGACCTTGTACTTTAAGAAAATACTATTCCTGACACAGAGTAATTGCTTAATAAATGTTTTATGACTACTGAGAAATCAACTCAAATATTACTTGCTGCTGAATGGTTTCTTTGACACACCTAATGACCTTTCCCCTCCACCCTCTTATTTTGCTTTGCTATCATCATGTGAAATTCTGTATTCTGATTTTCTGTTTTAGAATCTTACGTGTACAATCAGTAAAAGACCTTCGAGGGAAGACTCTGTTTTTCTCCACTTTATATTTCCTCAGCTTCTAACATGTTGTTCTGCTGAAAGTCTATATAGATATGTATGTATAATTTATGTCTGTTGAATGAATGAACCAGCGGATCTAGTGATTTAATCTCAATTTAATGTCATCTGAATCTATATTTCTTAGACCATTACTTTTTCTCAGGGAACATCTATGAGAGTATTTGGGGAAAGGGTTCCCAAAGTTTGCAACTTTCTCAGTGATAGTTGATAAATTGAGGGAATAGCTAAAGGAAACTCAAGGGTTAATGGTATAGATTATATCACTGAAGAAAAACCTCTCTCAGGACTTATGGGAACTCCATCAGTTTCTCCGGGCACAACAGTGTGACCACTGCTTTGTTCCTTTGCAATATTCCAGGATTAGCTGAAACAAAAAGTGACCATACTAGATGAATTTGAATTATTATTTAAGATCCTCTATGGTTTGGTTTCAATAAATCCTGATATGTATGGTAAATTGGAAGTTATTACTCTGAATTGAGCTATCTGTTTGATGGAGAAGGGTCAAGGTGGAGTCAATGATGCTATGACACATAGGTTAGGGGAAAGTGCACTGGATTTGGAGATGGAGGATGTAGGTTTGAATGACCCTTTGACCCTTACTGCTTGTGTGATATGGGTCAAATCACTTAGCAGCTTTTTACTCTTCACCTGAAAATGTAGTAGAATAAAGTAGACACTCTCTAAAGACACTTTACATCTGTCATCTGATGATCCTTTCTGGGATAGTTGGTAGAGATTAACTACTTTAATAAATGTTTATGCTTTTGCTGTACAGTAATTTTTAGAGTGCAACTGAAATTTTGGGAACTATCTGTGGGAAAAGCTCCCACTTATTTGGTGCATGGATGTACTTCTCAATTTCTTTCCGTGGTTGTGATGATCAGCAAATATATTCTGAAGTGATTAGATACATTCCCCTGTATTCCATTTTGGAACAAGAGTTGATATTTGTATTCTTTTATATACATGTATACCCTATTCAGTAATTATCTACTTCATGACATTCTCTATTTTGTCTTTCTTCTTCCTCTTCCCTCTTCCTGTCTTCTCCCATTATTTACTCTTTTCTCCTCTCTTCTTCATTCCTCTCCTCTTGCTCTGTCTTCTTCTACTCCTTGTTTTCCTCTTTTTCCTTCTCTTCCCTTTCTTTTTTGTCTTCTTATAATCCTTTTTCTCTTTCTCTTCCTTCTGGCTGGCCGTTGGTAATTAAACACTGATAACTTCAATAAGTAATATGTATGCTACCCCACTGGGCACTTCTAGTGTAATTCTAATAAGCATATGCAGCAAAAAGGAGGTGGGGTTACTTAATATGACTCTTGTCAGTCAAATTTCTACATAAATAATTAAAAATCCCAGGGCACTACTACTCAGATGGGGCATCAACCTTTCTGCACCCTTTCCTTCCACTCTCTACTATTAAATACCTAAAATCTGTAGTGATTTTCCAAGTCAAATTTCTCTCTTCCCTAAACCTTAAAGAAAACCAGTCAACTGTACTGAAAAGTAGAGGATAAACTGGCTTAGACAGGACAGTAGCATAAAAAAGGTTCAACTGAGAAAGGGAATTAAGGTAAAGCTTAGGAAAATCAGGCCCCCTGAGAGAAAAACGGATTTCTTAGCTAAAAGAGAAAAGCCTTCCAGATTCCAGGGAAAGTAAGGCAGAAGGAAGATTAATCTCCAAGCTCAGATCACCTTTAATATATTTTTATCCAGCAATCCCCTTGAGTCTTGCTTTCTAGTCTCCTCTCCATCCTAAAGATCTTACTCACCAGTTGGCAATGTCCTTCCTAAAATGTGACACCCAGAACTGGATAAATTCTCTAGATATTACATAAAAAAGAATGATGTAGGACTATCTATTCCCTTAACCTGGTTGTGGCAGTTTTTTTTTAAATATAGCATGAAATAAGACTGGTTTCTTTGGGTTCCATATGAAACCATTGACTCATTTTGGGCTTGTCATCAGGAAAACTTCAAGACTTTTCCCCACATAAACTGTTATGTAGCCATAGTTACCCTTGTACTGTATTATAAAGAAAATTTTAGTATCTTGATAGAGCATTTCTCATTTTTAGCTGTTAAATATCATTTCATTACTGTGAAATTATGATTCTAGTCTATTAAAAATTTGAAGCAACTATCACAACCAATCTGCCCATTTAGTTCAGTCGTTCAACCAGTACCAAATCCATCTAATTTTATAATTATATTGTCCATATCTCTCCAGTCTATCAAAAAGGGTTTCATAAGAGATTTTTCTAGATATTCTGCAGAATTCTTTGTATACTTTAAAGCTTATTCAAGAATAGGACAAAAACTTCAAAACAGGGACTAAGTATCTTATTATCCTTTCCAAAAACCAAATAGGGTTAATTTGGGATTTTTCTGCTTTTAAGAAGCCATGTTAGCCTGCAGGAATTATTTATTTATTAATACAAATAAATATTTTTTAAGAATTTGCTTTAGAATTTCATCTAGATTTGAAGGGAAACTCACTGATGTCTAATCTATGTACTCTCTTTTTTTGAAAACTAGGACAATATTTCCCCTTCTTCCCATCTGGATCTCTTCCATTATACTAGGTTATAGAATTTAATAAAATAGAAAGTTCAGAAATGCAAACAAATTATCACTGAAACCCCATTCTGAATTAACTTTTAAAGAACTTCAACCTGAATTAACTTTAATATGTGTTACAAATATGCAAATTTGAACAAAAAAGATAATAGGATGTATATTTTTCGAAGACAGTATCTGCTTAATTTTTTTCTTGTATCTGAAGTATCTAACACAATAAATGATACATAACAGATCCTTTAATTAGTGTTGATAGATTGCAGAAGAGAGTGATGGGTGCAGAGTATTGAGCTACAATTGAGATGAGTTGGAATAAACATGGGAAAGAAATCTTACATCAGGTCATGGATTGTTGAGGCCATTATCTTCCTTCATGTAATGCCCTTTTTAGGAGTCATGAAACCCTCTCTCCAAAGATTCTATTCCTCCACAATGTGGAAGAGCACATTTTGGTTGTGGAAGAGAACATTTCTGCCCTGAATTTTATGGATGCTTCTTTATTAATTAATATTTTATGGAAACAGGTGAAATGAATTTTAGGACATTCCACTCACAGTTTTATACAGTTCATTGAGAATGAATTGTTGAAGTTGGTGCCAAGTGCACATATGGATTCCAACTCTTCCCAAGGATCTAATGAGATAGTGAATGTGAAAATGCCTTCTATTCTCTAATGAGTTATGCATCTGTTCCCCCAAGGAGGTAACACCAAACTCACAAATATATCAAATCTCATCTTTCTGGTTGTTCTCTGCCCCCTCTCCTGCCTCACCCACTGGAATGCTCTTCCCCGTGCTCACTGATGATAGCAATCAGATTATCATGGGCCCATAATACTATGTGATGATCTGTGGGAAGCCATCTGATTCATACCTCTTTCCTAGCACTTCTCTAATCTCACAAGAAGGTCAATCTCTATCTCGGTCTCTGTGTCTATCCATCTCTCATTTTTCATGACTCTTCTTCCTTCTACCTACCTTTTTCTCCAACCTCTTTTGGCCTTACTTTTATTTTTGAATATGAATATGAATATGAATAATAGGTTTGTGAATCATGCAGGTGATTTAATGAAATCAAGGAAAATGGAAAGGAATCATAGTTTGAAGTAAGTTTAGATAAAAAGAAAAATTGGCGCAGTCATCATACAAAGTCCTGTGATTTCTACAAGAATGCTTTTAAAACTTCTTCAACAGATGTATCCAATTCCCATCCTTCTCTAATTCAGTGCAAATTTCTCAAGCACTATCCCTCTAGAAAAACCAGAATCTCTTATTCAGGTTTAGGATGCAGTTTAATTATGATGATTGCAACTGTTTTCTTCTATTTCTCATAGAAAATGTACCATTTTATAAGAAGCTTTTGAGTTTAGGTATAGGAGCCTAAATACAAATGATGACATGGTTTCTATTGAATACTAAAGTCCACTTTCCAAACCCTTGACTTACAAGTGAGTTTCTATAATAACTTTTGAACATGATTTGGTAATAATCTTTAAAGAAAATACTGACCATTCTGAACTAGTGGTCATTCCAACCAAATTTGTCTGTAGTTCCTTCTATGTGGTTCTTCAAAACAAATCTTATCTTCTTGTTGAAGCAAATCTTCTAGGATGTTTATATTTTTTAGTATCTGAAAGAAATAAATTACTTTTCTTTATAAGTATTCTAAATTTTAGACTAGCCCCGCTTTATAGTACCTTTGATTAATGTAACTTAATGAAAAATTAATTATCCTGATTTCCTGCTACATTATGAAATCTTATCTTCTTGGCTGATAGATAAGATAGGGTTATTTAGGTAAAATGATTGGGAGTTAGAATAGTTGGGTTCTGGTTCTGACCCCACTTTATATTTGCTCCTTTTGTGTTTCCATTTTCTCTATTCCCTTCTCCACTTCTTAACACTACCAACCTGAGACCTTGATTAAGTTCCAAAGGTCCCAGAGTAGGTAAATCCAGGAGAATGCAAATCTCCATCTTGTGTTACTGAGATGTGAAGTGAAGGTGCAAAGAAGAACATATTCATAAAGTCATATAATCACATAAATGGGAATAGTCTGAGAGCTCATATAATGCAATTTATATCTTGATAGGAATCATTATTCTCTTTTCCCCAAAACTTATTTTTCACTCTAAAAATTTCCAGAAACATTAAGTTATCTTAATATCATATATATCGAAGTCTCCTCACTATTCTCTGAATATGCTATAGTTTATGTTCTTTCTTCCCAAGATGTGGTCCCCAAAAGTATACAAAACAGAAGAGTTCTAGTATGGCTTCTCTTTTCTGGAAACTTTGCTTCTATGATTGCATTGCCTTTCTTGGCTAGAATGTCCCATTATTTAGTAAAATTAATATTTCACTACACTTGAAATAATGTGTTTTAAAAATATGAATTGTCTCCCCACATCTACTTTTGCACAGATTTTGCACAACCAATTCACTCCAGTTAGACTTCACTTTTTCCTTGACATTTTTAGTGACAAAAATAGTCCTTGGGTGGGTGTCTTAGAATTTACCATAATGGGTTTGAGTTTTTTCATGGAGACATAGTTGAAGATTCTGAGTAAAAACCATGATGTTCAGAGAATATTAAAGACTATGGGACTGAAAGGTAGATATTGGAGGAGAATCAGAATTTCGCTGAGATAGTTGATTCTGACAAAAGATAGTGATCAGGTAGGTGAAAGATGCTACTTTAGACCCTGGGTTCTCTGGATATTGATAAAATCCTGACTTCATTAGATGAGTATGAAAGAACAAAATTCATGACAGGATTCTAAGATGGAAAGTTCAATAATTGGTCCTTAGAGGCAATCTTAATCAAACCTCTCATTTCTCATTCCAAATGAGGAAACTGAGGCACAGAAATGTTGAATGAATCATCCAAGGTGACAGAAGGGATAAGCATCAGAGCTGGGATTTGAATCCAGGTTCACTAACAAGTTCTTTTTCCATTATGTCATGGACTACCTTGGACACAGAAATATCCTATTGTTCGATACTGACAACACCCTAGAATCCTCTACAAATGGTTTAAATGAGGTTTAAATAAATGCATCATTTCCTTCTTTAATGTCTACAATTACATTTTGGGAGTTATCTGTTTACTGTTTCTTCCTTAAATCATCACCAAGCCTGTCTTAGGTAGGGCATTTTTTTTTCCTGAGTAAGCACGGGGGATTAGTTTTTCTCTCTTTTAGCCTATAATTATGAATAGATAAAGAGATTATTTTTTCATCAGAGCATTAATAATATTTGATGTTTATATAGGGCTTTAATAAATCACTTTATGTAGGTTTTATCATTTAGTACTCACAAAAATCCTATGAGGAACGCGCTAGTATTACCTTTTTTAAAACACATAAGGAATCTGAGGTTTATAGAAACTAAATGACTTGTCTAGAGTCACACAATTATTGTCTGAGGCAAGATTTGAACTCAAGTCTTTTTAACTCTCAGTTCAGCACTCTAGCCACTGATCTTCCTTTCCCAATTCTGGATAAGCAAATTGCATCTTCATACTGTCTACATCAAAGGAAATTTCATTTCATGCAAGCTGTCACTCGGGATTCATTATAGACTAGTTCTTGAGGAGACACAGCTCCATATGGAAACTCATTTGCCTATTTCCATTGCCAAAGGAAGATTGTTGGCATGTCAGATCTGGTAAAAAGGTGTTCTCAAAACAAAGTCTAATCAGAGAGAGGCATCCCCTTGAAATACCCTTGAAACATCAAATATTAAAATTTCCTCCCTCACCAAACCTGTTCACTTTGCCCCTTCTTTGTCCTAAACCAAGCATTCTCACCTGGATGGCAGAAAAGAACAGAAAAATGTCTCATAGGGAATGAAAAGATTTCAAATGCAGACTATAGAACAGAGAACTGAGAAGTAGCCTGTGGGTAGGATAAAAAGAACAATGATCTTGTCCAGAATTCGAAGAACATATTTCATCTTCTTCTAATAAGAACAGGAAGAGAAAAATGGATAAAGGGAAAGGGAAAAGAGTAGAAAACTGGCTTAAATCAACCCTTTCATCAGAAAATATCCTTGGTTTTTCAGAGTACCTTTCTAGTAAGGGCTGGTTATGTGAGAATAATTTAACCCCAGTTTAATGGGCTGTGGTTCAGCTGGTCTCTGGAGTATCTAATATACTCTGGAGGATTCCTCCTCATTAGCGTAGATCTAGTGTCCTATGTTTCTGTTCAGGATGGTGTTCAGGTATTATCAAGGGGGAAATTATAGTTCAGGTACCTCAAAGGCATATCCTCAGATCTAAATTCTGAATATTCTCTTTTTCTCCTCCCCCCATTCTTTGTGACTTCATAGGTAGGTACATAGAAGGATGACTAAATAACTAGGTATGTAGCCTACTAGATTTTTGCTATGATACCAGACATCTTATCTGTTTAAAAGAATATGTACATTTTTTTGACCCTAGGTTTCATGACTTGTTTTCCTAAGGAAAAAAAAATCATTTGAAATGCCCATAAACTATAATCATCAGTGTAATCCTGTGATTTTGGTGTTTGGTCATACTTTGATATTTCAAATTCGGAACTAGAAAGAGAGATTCTCAGAGTTGGTGCCTCAGAAATAACCTAGACCAGTCCAAAGGATCAAGTGTTTCTATAACATCCTTGGCAACAGAACATATTGGTTCTGCTTTATCACCACATATAATTCCACTACCTCTAGAAGTAACTTATTCTATTTCTGTACAATTTTTAATAATTTAAAGAATTTTTTCCTATACAGTTGAAATTGATCTCCTTGTAACTTTTATCCATTTTCCTAGTCTGGTCTTCTGCCAGAGTTGCAACTAGCATGGGTCTAATAGTTCTTCCTATCAGAGCACCACGTACAGAGAGGACATGCTTCATCAATGAGGTGATAGCTGTCCTCACATCTGAACTTACAATCTTTTCATGGGCCCTCCCTACAAGACAGCTACCCCTGGATGCGAGTCTCATTGAATTCCTATGGAATTTTACTTCTACTTCTTATAGAAGTATAGGCCACACTGTCTGGTGAATGGGTCATTATATTTCTGAGCCAAACCCATCATCAGTAGCACTATCCTTTGTACTACTGCAGTCTCCCCCTTCCAACTAAATTTTCCTTAGGGACAAACATTTCTAGTTATTTTTAGTTACTGCTCCTCATTCAGGCACCAAGTAGAACCTTTCTAATCTCTTTTCAATATTGGTAGGAAGATAGGGGAGTGAAAGAATCATTGATAGATTTGGGCCTTGATATAGTGCATAATAAAGTTCACCACTCAGCTACCAGGAAACGTGCTTCCATGGATATTCTGGTGTTGGTGGTAGTCTTCTTTGACATGCTTTGGCTATATGGCTATCAGTGAGATATCAAGGTCCTTTAGTAATTTGTGCTTTCAGTCACTTTCTTAGACAATCAGGCCTCACACCCGTCACAGTGGATACTCTTGTCATTGACCTTTGATGCTAGTTAATCAGCATCCATCAATCAAATCAAAACTGTCACTGTTTCTGGAAATGGCATGACTTTGGATTGCTTTGTGGTTTTCCTTACCAATTCTTTGCTTCCCTAGGAAAAAGTACCTTTTCTGGCCAATTATTTCCCTTTGTGTCTTGCCTTGCTCTATTGTAATGTTAGCTTCTAGAGAGGAGGACCTGTCTCATTTTGGCACATATACATAACACAGAATCTGGCACATAGATGGTAAATCAATGCCTTTTTATTAATTTACTTATTTATAAATAATTTCAAATTCTTTGTCTAAATATTAAGACCAATTCACAGCTCCACTCAATATGTATCAATTGATATGTACATTTATCTCTAGAATATTTCACATTGACTATTTCTATTCCCTTTGCTAATTTTCTGTGTGAGGTGAAATATGAGATTTGCTTTGATTTGTATTTCTGTTATTAATTGTGACTTAGAGGAACTTTTCTCATGATTGTTAATGATTTGCCAATGTTCTTAGAAGAATGGTAGAAGCATATTATCAAGAGGGAAAAGGAGATGATAAATGTACTGCTTTCTTTCCTGGCCAGACCTAATAGATTGTATTTATTTTTGGATATCATGTTTTATTTAGAACAAAGTGGCTTACAGATTTAGATTTCGAAGGGATCTGAAAGTCAAACCTCCTATTTCTATAGATGATGTAATTTACAGAAGATCACACAGGTAGGGAATTCACAGAGATGGGATTTGTAGAACTCATGTTCTCTTATTCTAAATCCACTAATCTTTCTACCATTCTTTACTGCCTCTAAGGAAAGGTAGATCAATTTAATGAGGGGATTAGAAATTATACCATGCAATGATCAGTTCATGGAACTGGGGATATTTAGCCTGAAAAAGAAGTGATCTAGGGGGACATGTAACTGCCTCCAAACATTTGGGAGGCTTTTAGATTTTTAAAATTGTATTTATTTTTTAAACATTTTTACATTAACATATTACTATTTTATTTTCCCAAGTTACATATAAAACAATTTTCAATATTATTATTTTTTATTTTAAAGCAATTGGGGTTAAGTAACTTGCTCAAGGTTACATGGCCAGTCATTATTCATGTGTGGGTGCTCATTTTCTGAGGCCGGATCCAATCCTGGGTCATCCCAACTCTGGGGCCAGCGCTGTTACTCACTGCACCACCTAGCTGCCCCAATTTTTAATATTATTTAAAAAAATTTTGAGTCAAATATTTTCCTATCCTACCTACTCTTCCCTCTTCAGTGAGAAGTCAAGAAATTTAATATAGGTTATACATGTGCAGTCATGCAAAATATATTTCCACTATAGTCATATTATGAATAGATTAAAAAACCAAGAAAAATAAAGTAAAGAAAAATATGTTTAATTTATATTCAGACTCCATCAGTTCATTCTCTGCAGATGGATAGCTTTTTTCATCTTAAGTCCTTCAGAATTGTCTTGGGTCATTATATTGCTGAGAATAGCCAAGTTCTTGATAGATAATCATCATACAATATTGCTGTTACTTTACACCATGTTCTTATGTTTCTGCTTATTTCATTTTGTATCAGTTCATGTGAGTCTTTCCAGGTTTTACGAAGAGCATCCTGCTCATCATTTTTTATGGCACAATATTATTTCGTCACAGTCATATACAACATCTTTTTCAGCCATTCCCCAATTGATGGATATCACCTCAATTTCCAATTGTTTGCTACCACATAAATAGCTGCTATAAATCTTTTTGTAAATACACATTATTTTCCTTTTTGTTTTTTAAAATATATTTGGGATACAGACTTAGTAGTGATATTGCTGGGTCAAAGGGTATGCACAGTTTTTATAGCTCTTGAACATAGTTCCAAATTGTTCTACAGAATTGTTGGGTAAGTGCAATTCCACCAACAGTATATGTTTCTTTTTCATCTGGCCACTTCTACTTTTTAATGAATTCTTTTATTCAGTGCATTTTTGTACCTCTTTTTCCATTTGTCAAATTCAGCTTTTAAAAGAATTCTTCTGTTCAGTGAATTTTTGCATATTTCGCCCCCTTCTAAGTAGTGTTGCTGAAAACTTGTTTCACCCCATCCTTTTGTGGGTTCTGCTGCTCCAGAATTTGTTTTGAGATATTAAAGTTATTTGAGAGGGTTTTGGGGAGAATTCTGGTGAGTCCCTGCCTTTTCTGTGCCATCTTAGCTCCAGCCCACCTTTAACAATTTTTTTTGAAAATTTTGATTTCCAAATCTTCCCTTTCCCTCCTGCCCCTCCCCCAAACATTTTAAAGGCAAGCAATATAATATAAATTATATATTTGAAGTCATGCAAGACATATTTCCATATTGCACATGTTGGAACCTCCCCCCCCTAGAAATCAAGAAACAGAGAAAGTTAAAATAGTATTCCTCAATCTGTACACACATTCCTTACTACCTTTCACAAGGAAATGGCCATTTTCTGAAGGTAGTTAACTGATAAGTGTTGGAGATAAGAGAAGTGGCCAAATGTAGTTCTACCATGTGAACGAGGATTAACTTCTTTTGACTGCCTTTCTGGATGCCCTCTTTACATCCTTATTTCCCAGAGGGTTAAGAATAGGGTTTATGACACAATAAAACACAGAATCCCACTTCATCTGCTCCCTGGCATAGTTGGGTATCATGTAGGAAATTATTAGAGTCCCATAAAAAAGGATAACTACAAGGAGATGGGAACCATGGGTGGAGAATGTCTTGAGTCTTCTTGAACTTGTCTTTATCTTGATGATAGTCACAATAATAAAGTCATAAGATACCAGAATCAGGGAGGCAGTTGCAAGAATAATTACTCTACCCATGACAAAAATATCTATCACTGCTTTATGAGTATCTCCAGATGTCAGAATCAAGAGATCTGGGACCTCACAAAAATAATGAGCAATCCTATTGTCACCTTGATAGGGGAGGTATACTGTGAATATAGTGTCAACTGAGGATACTACAATACCACAGATCCAGCATCCCAATGTCAATTGGACACATATGCTTTCTGTCACGATGAGAGAGTAACGCATGGGGTCACAGATTGCCAAGTATTGCTCAGAGAACATCACAGTTAACAGGGAACCCTGTGTAGATCCAAAAACGAGGTAGAAGAAAATTTGAACAGCACAGTCCATAGAGGAAATGATCTTCCTGGTCAGCATATGGACTGGAGCTTGGGGAACAATGCTGGTAGAGAGGCCAAGGGCAGCCAGAGCCAAGTTACACATGGGTGTATGAAGCTGTGAGTCAGTTAGAACTAGGTAGATGAGGAGTAAGGTCCCAACCACATTACCTAAGAACACCAATGATCAGCAACAGTTTGAGGACCATCAGAAAGACCCAGAAGGAGAAATTCTGTCATCCAGGTGCATTTGTTCTGGCTCATGTTGGATATTCCTTCGTCTTTTGAAAGGAGCCAATAGATACTTGATGTAGAGGTGTGACCTCGGCATCATATCCTTTTAAAGTTGAAAGTGACCTGAGATATCATCTGGTCCAACCTTCCCCTGAACCATGAATATCTGCCATGATAACATTTCCTTTTTTACTGACGAGTAGTGCACCTTAAGAGAAGGAAGCCATTTCATTTGGTGACAACTCAAAATATTAAAAACACTCCCTTATATAAGAAACCAATGTATGATGTGGATCCTAGTATAGTGGAAAGGATATGACTTTTCTGGTTTCTGAGTCTTCATAGTAGGCATAAGTCTGCTTTTAGACAATGGCAAAGTTCCAAGGAAGAGTCAAAAGGATCAAGGAAGGAAACACTGGAACAGCAAGGCTGATTGATCATGGCAATATGCTTCTCTGGTGAAGGAGGGGAACCTCCTTTGGGGAAACTATCAACAGATCTATATGGAGGCTATATGGCATCTGTTATAGTTTCTGTCCTATGACTCATGGTTTATGGGAAAGTGCACTGGCTTTGAGATAGAGGATATAAATTTGAATGACCCTTTCCTACTTATTGCTCATGTGGTCTGGGGAAAATCACTTAACATCTCTATTCTTCCTTGCAAATGTAGGAGAATGAAGTGAACACTCTTAAAAATTCACTTTGAGATTTACAACAGTCATCTGATGACCCTTTCTTGGACATTCAACAGAGATTAACTACATCTTTGAATGTTTATGCTTTTCCTGTATGATAATTTTTAGAGTGAAACTGAAATTTGGAAAATTCTTTGTGGGAATCCATGACATGTATATGCTTATCAATTTCCTTGCATGGTTGTGCTGATCAACAGATATTTTTTGAAATGATGGATGGTATATGCACTTGTTCCCTTGCATTTTATTTTGGAACAAGAATTGGTATTCATATCCTTGTATATACATATATACCCTATTAAGTAATTATCTTTATGACATTCTCTATTTTCTTTTTCCATTTCTTCCCTCTCCCTGTTCTATCTTATTATTTACTCTTTTACCTCTTCTCTCCATTCCTCTCTTGTCTTCCTCTCTTGCTCTGTCTTCTACTCTTCCTTCAGTTCTCCTTCTCTGCCTCTCCTTTCCTCCTCTCCCCTCCACCACTGCCTCCTTCTTCTCTCCTGCCTCCTCTTTTTCCTCCCCTTCATCCTCTGCCTCTTGTTACTCCTCCTCCTCTTTCCTTTACTTTCATTTTTTCCTCCTCTTCTTCCTCATCTTCTCCTCCACTTCTTACTCCTCCTCTTCCTTTTCCTTATGTTCCCATCTAGCATTTTGTGATTAAGCAATCATAACTTCAACACCTAATATGTATGCTACCCTCATGCACACTTCTTCTAGCTAAACTATAATAGAAACAGACAACAAATAAGAGGTGGGTTATTTAGTAACTTTCCATGGTTTGTCAGTATTTCCTCATAAAAGAATTTAAATATCCCAGGGCAAAAACAAAACAAAACAAAACAAAACTTAGTAGATGGAGCTTTGATTTTTCTGTATCCTTTTTTATTTCTCACTTATAACCTGGGCATCTTTCGGGATTTTCCAAGTCAAATTTCTCTCTTGCCCAAACCATGAAAAAAAGAGTCAATTATACTTAAAAGCAAAGGAACAACTGGCTTAGACATGGCATAACATAAACAAGATTCAAACAAGAAAGGGAAATAAACTAAAGCTCAGGGAAATCAGACCATGTGAGAGAAAAAGGAGCTCCTTATCTATAAAAGAAAAGATTTAGAGATTTCAGAGAAAGTTAGGCAGAAGCAAGATAAAACTCTAGGCTGTAATCATCTTTGGTGTGCTTTTATCTAGCAATCCCTTTGAGTTGTAGTTTCCAGTCTTCTTTGCATTCTGGAAATCTTGCCAGTTGAAAATATTTTTCCTAAAATGTGGCACTCAGGAATGAACATAATATTCCAGATGTAGCATAAAAAGTAAAGAATAATGTGGAACTATCCATTTCTTTATCCTGCTTATGGTAGGTTATTTTTTTAAACATAGAATCAAATTGCATTTGATTCCATATGAAACTATTGATTCATTTTGAGTTTGTCATAGAAAAAACCTCAAGACCTTTTCCCATATAAATTGTTATGCAGTCAGAGCTACCCATGTACTGTATTATAAAGATAACCTTTTATTATCTTGATATAGGACTTCTTATTTCTAACTTGTTTAGTGTCATCTTATTAAAGTGGACTCGATTCTATGTTGTAAAAAATTTTGAGAAACCAAACTACCACTTCGTTTCTGTTCTTCAAGCAATACCAAAACACATCTAATCTTATAATTATATTGACCACATCTTTTCAGTCTACCCAGAAAGATTTCATAAGAGATTTCGATAAAAATATTCTGCAGAAATCTAAGAATAGAACAGGAACTATACAAAAAGGAATGTTAATCTCCCTATGCTTTCCAAAAACCAAATAGGATTAATTTCAGATCTTCTCTACTTTAAAGAAACAATGTTAGCTTTCAGTGGTTATTTCTTTCTTAAATACTCACAAATTAACCTTTTAAAGAATATGCTTTAGATTGAATTTCAGCTAAATTTAATTTGATTTAGCTTCAGTAGAAGTTCACCAATGTCTAATCTATGTACTTTCTTCTATTTTTGAAAATTGAGACAATATCTCCTCTTCTTCTTCCCTTCTAGACCTCTTCCATCATGCTAGGTTATAGAATTTAATCAAATAGAAAGGTCGGGAATATTAGCAAATTAGCAGTCAAATTCCATTCTTTGAAATTATCATCTGAATTATTATTATAAAGGTTTCAAAAACCTTCAACTTGAGTTAACTCTAACACACACACAGACACAGACACACACCCCAAATTTGTCAATTTGGACAAAAAAAGACAATAGAAGGTATGTTTTAAGACAGTTCCTGTTTCATAATTTTCTCATTGTATCTGAAGTATACACAGTGCATGACACATAACAAGTCCTTCATTTAGTGTTAGTTGATTGCAGAAGAGAGTGATGGGTGCAGAGTATTGAGATGAGTTGGAAGAAGTGGCCCCACCATGAGAAAGTAGCCTTACACCAGGTCATGGATTGTTGAGACCATTATCTCTTTGCATGTAATGCCTTTATTTGGAGTCATGGAACCCTCTCTCCAAAGATTCTATTCCTCCACAATGTAGATCACTTGATTATGGAAAGAAATATTTTTGCCTTGAATTTTATGGATGGCTCCTCATTAATTAATATTTTATGGAAGGAGATGAAATGAATTTTAGGACATTTCAACCTCACTGTTTTATATAGTTCACTGAGAATGAATTGTTGAAGCTGATGCCAAGTGCACATATGAATTCCAACTCTTCCCAAAGATCTAATGAGATAGTGAATGGGAAAATGCCTTCTATTTTCTAATGAGTTATGCATCTGTTTCCCCAAGGAGGTAACACCAAACTCACAAATATATCAAATCTCATTTTTCTGGTTGTTCTCTGTCCCCTCTCTCTCTTCACCCACTGAGATGCTCTTTTCCCTGCTCATTGATGATAGTAATCAGATGATCATGGGCCAATAATACTACCTGATGGTCTGTGGGAAACCATCTGATTCATATCTCTTCCCTAGCACTTGTATATGATCTCACAAGGCCAATCTCTATCTCTGTCTCTGTGTCTCAGTTTTTATGACTCTACTTCCTTCTACCTACCTTTCTCCCCAACTTCTCTTGGCCTTAATTTCTTTCTTTCTTTCTTTCTTTCTCTCTCTCTCTCTCTCTTTCTTTCTTTCTTTCTTTCTTTCTTTCAAGGCAACTGGGGTTAAGTAACTTGCTCAAGGTTACATGGGTGCTCATTTTCTGAGGCCAGATTCGATCCCGGGTTGTCCCAACTCCAGGGCAGCTCTCTTACTCACTGTGCCACCTAGCCACCCCTCTTGGCCTTAATTTCTTTTGTGAGCCTAATGTGGCCAATAAACTTGTGAATAATGCTGGTGATTTAATGAAATTAAGGAAAGTGGGGGGGGGTGGCTAAGTGGCACAATGAATAGAGCACTGGTCCTGGAATCAGGACACTTAATACTCAGACACTCAGACACTTAACACTTGCTAGCTGTGTGACCTTGGGCAAGTCACTTAACCCCAATTGCCCTGCACTACCCCCTCTAAGGAACAAAAAAAAAAGAAAAGAAAAAGAAAAAAGAAATCAAGGAAAATGGAGAAAAATCATTTTTGAAGTGAGTTTAGATAAAAAGAGAAATTGGTGCAATCATCCTATAAAGTCTCGTGATTTCTAAAGTAATGCCTTGAAAAGTTTCCCAAACAGCTATGTCTAATTCCCATCCTACTTTAATTCAATCTAAATTTCTCAAGCATCAGCACTCTAGGAAAACCAGAATTTCTTATTCAAGTTTAAGGTGTGATTTATTTTAATTATAATGAATACAACTGTGTTTTCTTCCATTTCTGTTAGAAAATGCACATTTTATAATAGGCTTTTAAGTGTAGGTATAGGGACATAAGTACCAATGATAATATGGTTTCTATTGAGCACTGATGTCCAAATTTCAAATCCGTGATTTACAAGTTAATTTATATAACAACATCTGCTTATGATTTGGTAATAATCTATTAAGGAAATGCCACCCATTAGGACTGGTGCTCATTTCAAGTGAATGTCTATATTCCCTTACATGTATTTCTTGGTTATCAAAACAAATCTTATCTTTTTGTTGAAGAAAAGCTTCTAGGATATCTATATTGTCATTTGTCCTTTGTTCTCAAAGAGAATGATGACATCAGGAAGGTGATGCCATGGCTTGCAAGTGAATTGTATTTAAGTGAAGAGGGGTGGGGCCTATGCAAAGTCACCAGCCTCACTTTCTCTTCCAGAGTCATCTGCACTCAGTGGCAACATACAGATCAGGATGACTGGAGATGGCCCTGATGAAGTGGGAGACCTTGGCCTTTTTAACCTAAGGTTTTTCCTGGTCTCAGTTTGACTGAGGAAATGCCTATTCAGTGGTTAAGACTAGATAAGAAATGAGACAAAGAATGACCTCTTTTTCTTAGTTAAAAAAAATTAATCTGTGAGGGGAAGATCCTCAGTGTTTATGGCCAAAACTGAAACAATCGCTATTTACATTCACCCTAAGCCACCAGGGCCCAAACAATGACCAACTGGGGCTTGGCCTGAGACCTATTATTGGTTAATCATTGAGAGCCAGAGTAATTTGGGCTTAAGGTATGGTCCTTAAGAAAGAAATCTCCCTATAAACCTCAAGACTATATTTATTAGTATCTTGTAGTATCTGAAAGAAATTACTTTCATTTACAAATATTCTAAATTTCAGAATAACTCAGCTTTATGGTACCCCTGATTATTGCAATTTAATCAAATTTGATTGTACTGGATTCCTGCTATATTATAAAATCTCATCCTTTTGGCTAATAAAAACAATGTGATTATTGTAGGGAAAATGACTGGGAGTTGGAATGCTTTGGTTCTCATTCTGATACTTCTTTATATCTGCTCCTTTCAGGTTTCCATTTTCTCTATTCTATCCCCCACTTCTTAACACTACCAATCTAAGACCTTGGTTGTGTTTGGAGTTTAATTAATTTGGAATTTAATAAATTCCTTATGATTTCTCTTTCCTGTTTACTTTTTCATGCTTCTCTTGATTCTTGTATTGGAAAGTCAAATTTTCTATTCAACTCTGGTCTTTACATCAAGAATGTTTGAAATTCCTCTATTTCATTGAATGTTCATGTTTCCCCCTGAAGGATTATACTTAGTTTTTTTCTGGGTAGATGATTCTTGGTTTTAATCCTAGTTCCTTTGGCCTCCAAGCTCCCCCATCCCTTAATGTAGGAGCTACTAGATCTTGTGTTATCCCTTATTGTGTTTCCACAATACTTGAATTTTTTCTTTCTGGCTGCTTGCAATATTTTCTCCATGACCTGGGAACTCTGGAATTTGGTTACAATATTCATAGAGTTTTCCTTTTGGGATCTCTTTCAGGAGGTAATAAGTGGATTCTTTTACTTTCTATTTTATCCTCTGGTTCTAGAACACCATGGCAGTTTTCCTTGATAATTTCTTGAAAGATGATGTCTAGGCTGTTTTTTTGATCATGGCTTTCAGATAGTCCAATAACTTTAAAATTTTCTTTCCTGGATTTATTTTCCAGCTCAGTTATTTTTCCAATGAGATATTTCACAATATTTCACATTCTTTCAGTTTGATGTATAATTTCTTGATATCTCATAGAGTCAATAGCTTCCATTTGCTCCATTCTAATTTTTAAGGAATGACTTTCTTCATTGAACTTTTGGCCTTCATTTTCCATTTTACCAATGCTGCTTTTTAAGACACTTCTCCTCATTGTTCTTTTGGATCTCTTTTGCCATTGGGTTGATCCATTTTTTAAGGTGTTATTTTCTTCAGCATTTTTTGTGTCTCCTTTAACAAACTATTGATTCGTTTTTCATGATTTTCTTGCATCATTCTCATTTATCTTTCCAATTTTTCCTCTACTTCTTTTACTTGATTTTCAAAATCCTTTTTGAGCTCTTCCATGACCTATGGCAAATTCATATTTTTCTTGGAGGTTTTGGATGTTGAAGCTTTGACTTTGTTGTCTTCTTTTGGTTGTTTATGTTTTTATCTTCTCTGTCACCAAAGTAAGATTCTATGGTCTGAAGTTTTTTTTTACATTGTTTGCTCATTTTACCAGCCAAATACTTGACTTTCTAACTCTTTGTTAAGGTAGAACTTTGCTTCCCATGGGAATGGGGGGGTGGAAGTGGAGGTGGGTGTACTGTCCCAAGCTTTAGGGGTTTTGTGTAGCTGTTTTCAGAGGTACTTCTAGGGTCCAGTAAGTTTTCAGCTCTTCCAAGGTGGTATGATCAAAGGAGAGGTCTTTACTTCTCTCTAGGCCTGTGTTGTGGTCTATGAGTGACCACAAGCACTCTTTTCTGCCTTGGAACTGTGAGGAGGATTCCCTCTCTACTGCTGCCACAAGCTCTGTCATGCCAGGGCTCCTTCTTGCCCTAGGACTTCCACTCAACACTGCAACCTAGATCCAAGCACAGGCAAAGCAAGAGAATCCTGCCTGAGTGCCAGCAAAGAGATCCCTGTAATACCCCTCAGATCAGCTGCTCAATTCCCCCACTGTCTGTGGACTGAGAGCTCTGGAAGTAGCTGCTGCCACTGCTGCAGTCACCCTAGGGCTAGGTCCAGTGTTTCTCTCTCACCCATGTCTGATAAACTTTTCCTATTGATCTTCTAAGTTGTTTTTGGTGTCTGTGGGTTGAGAAGTCTGGAAACCACCACCATTGCCAGTGATTCAGTCCCCTGAGGCCTGCTCTGGGTTCACCCAGGCCAATTTGTGCTGGCATTACTGTGTTCTTTTCTCAGACTGGTGCAATGGACCTTTTCAATTGACCTTCTACGTTATCTTAGGCTGGGAATTTGTTTCACTCTGTCATTTTGTGGGTTCTGATGCTTGAGAATTTCTTTAGAGAAATTTTACAGGTATTTGGAGGGGTTTGGAGGAAAGCTCAAGCATGTCCCTGCTTTTATTCTGCCATCTTAGCCTACACCTCTCTATGGTCTCCTTAATAGCAATGGATGTTGTATTTTTTTCAAAAACTTTTTCAGCATTATTGAGATGATTATCTGATTTCTGTTGGTTTTGCTATTGACAGAAAGCTATACAGTCTGTAGATGTTTAAGATAATGATGTAGTTTCAGAGTTTTATAGTGGTTAAAGATAAAAACAGGATCAATGACAGGATAAGGAAGATAGGGGAATTTTATGACACAGGATGAGGGTGACAAGGAATTTTATGGTACAGGATAAGGGAGGGAGAGATTTTTTTTTGTAATTTTATGGTATAAGATAACAAGAAGTTTTATGATGTTTCAAGCTGTCAAGTCCCTCTTTGAGGGTTCTTTCAAAGTACTAGAAAAGCAACCTTTAATATTCTCCTTAACCCCTAGGGTACTATATGTTGTATCTGCATCAAATTGATGTCAACCTATAGACAAACCTTTGAGCAACTAGGTGACACTGTGGATTGAGTGTTGGACTTAGAGTCAAGGAGACTCATCTTCCTGAGTTTAAATATGATCTCAGATTTTTCTATCTGTGTCGCTCTAGGAAAGTCACTTAATCCTGTTTGCCTTACTTCCTTGTCTGAAAAGGAGCCGGAGTAGGAAAATGGCTAACCATTTTAGTATGTTTGCCAAGATAACCCCATACTTGGTCAGGAAGAATCAGACAGGACTGAACAACAACAAAATTGATCCACCTTTAGTGTAATGTCATAATTGTCTGTCCTTGGCTTTGTGTTATTGCTCTGTGTCTTACACAGTTCTCATTTATGCTATAGCTTTGGAAAAACAGGTTTTTAAAAATCCTATTGTAATTCAAATGGATCTGCCTGACTGCACTTTTCAACTCAAATCACTCTGACTTTTATGGAATGGCCAGTAATAGCTCCCAGCCCAAGCCTTTGCTCATTGTTTGAGTTTTGATGGCTTAGAGTACAAATATTAATTGTTTTCTGTTCTGGCCAGAGACTCTGAGGGTCTTCCCTTCCCAGATCTATGTTTTGGTGTGGAAATCTGGGTCATCTTTTGTCTCCATTCTTACCTAGCCCTTAGTTATTGAATGGACATTACCTCAGAAAAGCCAAGACTCTGGAAAACCCTTATTTTTAAAAAGCTCAAGGTCACCCTCTGCATCTGGGTCATCACTATTCCTCTTGACTCTTGTCTTTCAACTGGACTATGGGGGAGAGAATGAGACTGATGACTTTTCACAGCTCTTCATCACTTAAATCCACACTCACCTCAGTGATGTTATTAGTCCTCTTCAAGAATGAGTTGAATTAAATATTTTAATGACTTTTTCATGGAAAAGGGATTTGACTTATTCTGCTTGGTCCCAGCAAGAAGAATTAGGGAGATTGGTAGAATATGTAGAAAAGCATTCTTGGCTATGAATATCTATGAAGATATTTTGTTATAACTAGAGCTGCCTAAAATTGGGATATGCTACTTTAAGAGGTATTGGCTTGACTGAGATTCAAGGATACACAGGAATAGGCTGAATTAGCTAACTCTGAGACTTCTTCCATCAAGGAGATTAAAGACAATTTTTTGCGGGTGTATCTTCTCACACCTTGAATTTACATTCACTTTTATTCCCTTCCTCTGGACATACTCCAGCCTGGCCATATCAAATCAACAAGTCAACAGGAATTTATTAAGCATCTACTAAGTACAAGTCACTGTATTTAATATAGAAAAAATCCTGCTGATATGATCCTACCTAGACAGAGAACGATAGTTCAGTAACTTCATACATTTGGAACACCATATTTCTTTTTTTTCTTTTCTTTTCTTTTCTTTTCTTTTTTTTGTTTTTTTTTTTTTGTTGTTGTTTTTGCTTTTTGGAGGGCAATGGGGGTTAAGTAACTTGCCCAAGGTCACACGGCTAGGTTTTTGTTTGTGTGTGTTAAGTGTCTGAGGCCAGATCCGAACTCAGGTCCTTCTGACTCCAGGGCCAGCACTCTACTCACTGCGCCACCTAGCTGCCTCCAGAACACCATATTTCTATTAATGGATGCCTAAGACCATGTTAGGGTTTTTTTTAGATCCCCACTAGATTTTCAAATGTTTCCCTCTCTCTCTTCTGGTTTCCAGGAATTTTTTCATCACTATTGCTCTGTACTCCCAAAACCTAATGCTGAATATCTAGAAACTATGATAACTCCACATTAATAACGCCCATCCCTAAGTCCTCCATAATAGCATGGCTTCATGTAATTGTCTAGAGTGATAGATGGCATCATCATGCCTCTTTCCACACCTGAGACATATTAAAAGTTTACAATACACAAACAATTTGTGAAAATTTATAGAATGATAATAAAATGCATTCCCTCCCATCAAGCATGAGGGTAAATGCATTTCCTCTGTTTGGAAGTGTATGTGTGTGTTATGGGAGGGGGGTTGAGGTGAAGTTGATATAACAACTTCTGAAGCTAAGATATACTGATAGATGAAATTATAATGAGAGGATCATTGTCTTCAGGATGGTGCTCGGTTGGCTACATTCTTGAGTGCTCGCTTTACATCTGTGTTCCTCAGGCTGTAGATGAGAGTGTTAAGCATGGGGTTTACTACAGCATACAGCACAGACACCAGTTTGCCCTGCTCTTTGGATGACTTCGGTGTCATGTAAGTCATGATTGCTGATCCATAAAATAGATAACCACAATGAGATGGGAGCCACATGTAGAGAAAGCCTTGAGCCTACCTGAAGTTGTCTTCATCCTGATAACAGTCACTATGATAGAGCTGTAGGAAACCAGGATCAAGGACATGGGTGCAAGAAGAATCACCACACCCATGAGGAAAATGGCCATCTGTGATCTGTGGGTGTCTCCAGATGCCAAGGCCAAGAGAACTGAGGCCTCACAAAAGAAATGAGCAATCCTGTTGTCTCCTTGGTAGAGGAGGTATAGTGTGAATTTAGTATCCACCACGGATATTAGAACACCACTGACCCAACACCCTAAGGCCACATGGCCACACACTTTCCAAGTCATAATGATAGAGTAGTGCATGGGGTCACAGATTGCCAAGTATCTGTCATAGGACATTATACCTAACAGTGCACATTGTGTAACACTGAAAAAGAGGTATAAGAAAAGTTGGGCTGCACAGTTCATGAAGGATATAACCTTCCTTTTGGACAGCATGTGGAAGAGAGCCTGAGGAACAATGTTGGTAGAGGAGAGGAAGTGAGCAAGAGACAAGTTACACAGAAAAAAAATACATGGGTATGTGGAGGTGTGAATCAGCCAGAACCAGGATGATAATGAGCAGGTTTCCTAGTGCAGTAACCAAGTAGACACCTAGAAAAATTACAAAGGGTAATACTTGAGTCTGATGTCATCAGAGAGTCCCAGGAGGAGGAATTCTGTCACCCATGTCTGGTTGGTCTGGCTCATGTTCTTTTTGCTTCTTTAGGAAAGACTCAACAGATATTTGACATGGGTATGTAACCTAGGGAATAATAGAATTTTAGTGTTGGAAGGGTCCTGAGGTGTCATCTGGTTCAACCTTAATCTTGAACACCTGCTGTGATCAAATTTCTAATGGTCATCCCCAATGTTAAGTACAGCAATACAACCAAAGGAAGTAATTTTACTATTGGTCAGGATAAACTTTTAGAAAGTGTTCCCTAATGTATGGGTGCTTCTACAGTGAGGGGCATCTTGGTATAGTATAGAGAAAATGACATTGCTGGTGTCTGCATTTTATTGCCAGGTGTATTTTTGCTGTCTGACAGTGGGAAAGCATAATAATGAATAGAAAAGGGATAAAGACATATCAAGACAACAAGCACAAGTAAGTGTATAATCATCTAGCTTATACACTCTATCGAATGACAAACTTCATCCAAACCTTTAATGAAATCTGCCTGTGTTTCTTATACAACATTTGCCTGGACTACCATTCTTGATACCATTTTCAATAAGCAAATTATCATCTCTTTTGAAGAAGCCTCCTTACCTCTTAACTGTTACTATATCTTTTTCCAAATGCTTTTAAACTGTTTCTTTAAGAATATGTTATGGGATATTATCTGAAATTAAAGACAAGTTCACTGATCTCTAGTTAGGAACCTCTATTCTTTTCTCCCTTTGCAGAGTCAATCAGTCAATATGTTATGTGCTGTCATATGCCCTTATTTAGTGCTTCGCTATTCTCTCATTAGCTAAGTCATAGAATTGAATAAATAAAATAGTCAGAAATAGAAACTTGTAGAAATACATTTTAAATCCACCTTCAAAAAGGCCTTAACATGATATTCTCACTCATCATGTTTCTCTTATTTTGGTAAAAACTCAAGATCCTTCTGTTATTATGCTTTTGTTAGAACATATCCAACAATTGGCAATCGGATGTTATTAACTGGGAGGGCTAACATTCCTGTGAATCACAATACTTAATAAAAGTATATACTATAGGGGGCTAGGTAGGTGGCCAAGTGAATAGAGCAGGAGGACCTGAGTTTAAAAAAAAAATATCCCCTTAGACACTTAACAGTTACTAGTTGTGTGACCTTGGGCAAGTCACTTAACCCTAATTGCCCTGTTCTCCCCACTCCAAAGAAAGGAAAAAAGAAAAATATAAACTATTTAATTTATGTGATCAAAGAAAAAGATACATGCAAAAATGCCAGAAGTGACATAGCTATGTTGGTTTTACAGAGAACCTTAGACAAGTATCTTTAATATATTAAAATATATTGACTTTTAGCCACTGTACAAATGTTTCTGATAATTACAAATCTCTTTATATTGTTCCCATTTTTTTTCCATTGGCACTACCAGATCGCAAGCTAAAAGACAGGGACTCCTTTAGCACCTATTCATTACTATCTCATATAGAACAAAGCACTAAGCAAGACTTCAAAAGATGTACTCTGATCTTCCTGCTAAGTGGAGAGTCAATGATTCTGTAATTTTGTAGTACACAAGAATAGACATTGAAGCATGCTACAGTCCTCCGGTGGTTGGTGACAAAAAGATTCACTGTTTTGTCTCTTTCTCAGAGCCTGATGTCTGAAACTCCATTTTGGGAATTTAAAGGAGGTATGTATTATTTTCTTGAGTTAGGCTAGCTTCTAGCAAGGGTGGGGAACCTGTAGCCTCGAGGTCACAATTGGGCTAGGAGGTCTTTGGGTGTGGTCTTTTGACTTAGTCCAAGTTTTATAGAACAAATCCTTTTATTAAAGGGATTTGTTTTGTGAAGTTTGGGTTAAGTCAAAGGGTCACATTTGAGGACCCAGAGGACCACATGTGGCTTTGAGGTTGCTTGTTCCCCCCTCTGGTAGAGGAACCAATTCCCTCACTGTATAAAGTAGCCTTTAAGTAGAAATGGCCA
Source organism: Gymnobelideus leadbeateri (assembly GCA_011680675.1). Classification (NCBI taxonomy): domain Eukaryota; kingdom Metazoa; phylum Chordata; class Mammalia; order Diprotodontia; family Petauridae; genus Gymnobelideus; species Gymnobelideus leadbeateri. Next base: position 1,568,877 of record WOXC01004099.1, read on the forward strand.
AAAAATCATTGTCATTCCATCCTGGATCAATTTTGATTACAAAATCATCATCATCATTGTCACCAATATCGTCTTCATCTAACATTTATAGCTTAAGGTTTACAAAGTGCTTACTTATTTGAGATTCACTAGAACCTTGTGCAATAAGTGTTATTATTATTCCCTCCCTCCCTTTCTTTTTACAAATAAGGAAACTGAGTTAATAGAGGGGAAGATATTTGCTTTGTTTACACCGATACTAAGTATATGAAAAAGTACTTGAACTTCAATCTTTCTGGCTCCCAGTTTAGCACTCTGTCTACTGCTCTTCCTATCCAAAGTGTAGAAAGATGTAAATAACAAACAAATAGCCACTTCAAAGGGTCTTTTCCTTTCCTTCAAACCATTATTCCATGTTCATGCCATGTCAGTTCCAAAAGAGTGTACTGGTGATGAGAGATATGAGTGCCATATTGAAGTCAACTGGGCAGTTCCACTGTGAAGCTGAGAACCCTTGGCTATTTAACTTCATGGATAGGGGATTTTGAAACTTAGTGATAACACCTCTCTCCTTGCTACATTCTAGATCAATCTCCCACTTTTTCAGCAACCCCTTCTTCATCACCCCTTTTCTATCCTAAAATTTATTGTCTCATCTGAAAATCAGAGAAGACCAGGGTATTATCTCATAGCCTGTGAAGCAAATCCAAATGAAGAAGTATACAGAACAGATTGTGAGAAATAGCCCTTGAGTTTGAAAGGGGACTAGAAAGAGAGCAGGTATCTTGTCAAGATGGCAAAGAGCTTTTTTCTAATTGTTGTGGAACGATAAAGAAGAAATTAGGAAGAGAAACAGAGGCAAAAGGGGTAAAGTAGAAAATTGTCTCAGCCTCGGGTCTCTTTGGTGTCTCAGATAATCAGCCTTTGAAATAAGGGCTGACTTTTTGAGTAAAATCCAAATTTAAGGAGTTATGATCAGAGATGGTCTCTAGAGCATCTAATATGCTCTGGAGGATTTCTCTTCATTATGATAGACCTGAGCTGTATTTTTAAAAGTGGTTCTCAGGTGGGAGCAAAGAGAAAATTTCAGTGTAGATGCTTCAAAGCTACATCTCCATTTTCAAATTCTGTATTTCTTCAGCCCTCCTTTCCTCATATTTTTCTTTCTTTCTTTCTTTCTTTCTTTCTTTCTTTCTTTCTTTCTTTCTTTCTTTCTTTCTTTCTTTCTTTCTTTCTTTCTTTCTTCCTTCCTTCCTTCCTTCCTTCCTTCCTTCCTTCCTTCCTTCCTTCCTTCCTTCCTTCCTCTCTCTCTCTCTCTCTCTCTCTCTCTCTCTCTCTCTCTCTCTCTCTCTTTCTTTCTCTCTTTCTTTTTGGAGGGGGGAAGGCAGGGCAATTGGGGTTAAGTGACTTGCCCAAGGTTATACAGCTAGTAGGTGTGTCAAGTGTCTGAGGCCAGATTTGAACTTAGCTCCTCCTGACTCCAGGGCCAGTTCACAGTATGATAATTTATGTGATCAAAGAAAAAGATACATGTGAAAATGCCAGAAGCGGCATAGCTGTGTTGGTTTTGCAGAAAACCTGTGTCACCTAGATGCCCCCCCCCCCTCATATTCTTTATGTCTATGCAGAGAGGTGCATAGATGGGTGACTTTTTGGGGGGCATGACATAAGAAATCTACTTGTCAGTTCTTAAGAACATGATCGTAAGAATAATTCTAGATTTCAAGGTTTGTTTTACTAAGAAGAAAAAGTTATTCAAAAAGTCTCTAAATCATATTGATTGATAGAATTTTATGGTTTTGCTGGTTTGGTTATATTTGGAAATTTTAAAGCATGGATTAGAATTAGAGGACTTCAGAATTGGTGCCTCATAGGCAGTTTCTTTCTTTTTTATTTTCAAGTTTATTATCTCATAATTCTTTTTTCATAGGCAGTTTCTTGTGGCACAGTGGACATGAGTGCTGAGGCTGGAGTCAGGAAGACCTGACCTACCTCAGACACTAGCTGGATGACTCCTTTTTTTAAAAAGAATGTTTTTATTTGATTTTTCTCAATTACACATAAAACCATTTCTTAACATTCATTTTTTATAATTTGAGTTCTGAATTCCCTTTCTCTCTTTACTTCTCCATAAGAAGGCAAACACTTTGATATAGATTATAGGTGTATAGTCATGCAAACCATATTAATTATACTAACATTAATCACCAGCCTTTGGATTTGTTTATTTTAATTGTGGCAGTTCATGCATTCCCTCTAGGGATAGGGCCGATAAATGAGAATTCTATGTGCCAAAGTTCTCTGCTGGCAATTCATGAAAATTTTAACCTCATAAAGAGTTCCTTTCATCTTATGGATTCAGTTATAATTATACTATGTCTGACATTTTTTTGGGGGGGGGAGTTTAGTCCTGGAAAAGTTTTTTAAAAGCATGAATTCACACATCTGTTTAGGAACATGATTCCCATTTCTCTGTGACAACAAAATATCAACTATTTTTTATATATCACTTTAAATATAAGCAGGTTTTCTATTTGTACCAGCTCATTTGAGCTATGTTAAAACCTTTGAAAAATCATAAAGAGTGAAGTGTTTCTTCTTTTAAAAATTATTTATTTTCAGTTTTCAACATTCACTTCCATAAGATTTTGAATTCCAAATTTTCTCCCTCTCCCCTTCCCCAAGATGGTGTACAATCTGATATAGGCTCTAGATATACATTCATATGAAATATATTTTCTCATTAGTCATGTTGTGAAGAAGAATTAAAACCAATGGGAGGAATAATGAGAAAGAAGAAAGCAAAAAATAAGACAGAGAGACAGAGACAGAGACAGAGACAGAGGGAGAGACAGAGAGAGACAGAGACAGAGACAGAGGGAGAGACAGAGAAAGAGACAGAGGGAGAGAGAGTGCTTGAGAGCACAAATAGTATGCTTTGATCTGCATTTGGATTTTGTAGTTCTTTTTCTAGATGTAGATGGCATTTTCTATCATGAGTTGAAGTTCTTGTGAAGAAGAGATAAGCAAATACCCTGGTTTTGAAAAAGGAAATTAGGATAGAGTTTACAAACTGTAAACATTTCAAAATGAAAGAAATTATCCCCAAGAGTCAGCATGACTTCATAAAAAATAAGTCTTATTTGTATTAACATAAATATACTAACTAATAGTAATTAGTAAATAGTACTAATTGATAATAATATTATATTAGTAAAATAATATTAATAAATAATATTATTAATAATAATAGCTGACATTTATAGAGTACTTATTGTGTGCCAGCACTGTGCTAAGCACTTTACAATTATTATCTCATTTGATTCTCACAACCCCAGAAGACAAGTGCTATTATTCTTCTAATTTTGCAGATGAGGAAACTGAAGCTTGAGTGACTTTGTCTGGGTCACATAGCTAGTAAGTGTCTGAGGCTGGATTTGAACTCAGACCTTCTTGACTCCAGGCCTAGTCTTCTGTTCACTGTACCGCCTGGCTCATAAAAGAGAAAACAAGTAATTTTGTGACCAGCTCTCTTTCAGTTTGGCAAATTGTAGGGAACAAAAAACCATCAGAGGGCAGGAAATTCTAAAATCTGGCTAAGAGAACTTGTTTCCAATAATTCACAGGTGGATTATAAGGATAAGAAGGGAAGCAGGAAGTAAATTTATCAATTAATCTCAACTGAGAGGGTGATTTGCTCTCTAAGTATTAAAGGTACAGGACAGAGAATTTCCCTCATCAGCCATTGCCATGTGTGGCTGGGATCATAGAGCCAAGCTGCTTTAAGATAGATTCTACAGGAGGCTCCACCTGAGATCTTATTTCTTAGAAACTTAGAGATGGGGGCAGCTAGGTGGCTCAGTGAGTAGCTCGTTGGCCCTGGAGTCAGGAGGACCTGAGTTTGGATCCGGCCTCAGACACTTAACCACACACACACAAACCTAGCTGTGTGACCTTGGGCAAGTTACTTAACCCCAATTGCCCTCCAAAAAAAAAAAAAGAGTTGAAGACAAATGTCCTGATTTTTATGTATTGTCTCTCCCAGTCAAATAAACTCTGTGTGTCAAAGGGCTGTTGTTGCCTTTTCTTTGTATTCCCAATACTTAGCACAGTGTATCACATAATAGGTACTTAATAAATGTTTCTTGATTGATTAGTTGATTGATTGGAGGACTTCACTTTAATATCTCATTGCAAGGCATTCAGATATTTTCAAAGTAAATAGTTTTCTAACTTAAAAATCTTCCACATTTATCAAAGACTTACATCCTATAATAGACTTAAGGTCAAGTGATCATTGAATTGATTTATAAATAAAATTACTATTACGTTTTTTGTTTAGGACTTAACAATCAGTGATGGGAACTTTCTGAGGAACAAACAAGCATACCAGTCAGCCAGTCAAGTCTTGTAATTCTCTAACATTATCCTCTTTGCATGTGCCCACTCTTCCCACTAGTCCTGTGTATATTCATGTGAGTATGCATCCTGGGTTTATGGAGGAAATGTTTTTTTTTTACTATAGGTCTTATGATACCATCTTAAGAAATATCTTTGCTTTGAGCTATTTTTCCTACTGGTTTTCTATTAAACTATGGATTCCTGGTGGGGACTAATGACTTACATTTTTAGGATGTACTTTCATAATGTTCTTTAATTTCATAATGTACTTTAAATCTTAAGGTTGTTACTCACTTGGGGGCCCAACTTCTATTCTGTGAATGTCTATATGGGGAGACAGTCCTGGAGGTGTTATATACGGAATTGCAAGATGTCATTATATACTATATATGACCAAATGCTTGATACATAAATGTGCTTCTGTTGCTAGTTATATTTCCTTGCTATTTAAAACTCTATGTCATTATATGCAGTTATTATTACTATATTAGTGTGGTCTGAATTTTCCTTTGCATTTGGTCATTTTTACACATGTTGTGTGATGCTGGATGTCATTATTACATGAGGCTTTTCTTCTTAATTTATTTCATGTAGTTGGTTATATGCTATGGGTTAAGTTGGTTGCACATATCACTATTATTAGCTGCATGCAATCCTAAAATAAATGTTATGTATTAGATGCTTGTATAGGCATGTAATAATGATATAATGTGCAATAATTACCTATGCCTAAATGATATGCTGTTATATTGCTTATGATATATGTTCATTGATGTTCATGTATACCCTGTTCAGATGTATAAGGAAATGCATGTATTTAAGTGGAGAAAGTACATAATATCCTCACTCCAAACTCTTTCACAACTATGATAACGGAAGGTAAAGGGAACAACTAAGTTGTTTTGAAGGCAAGTGATCTGAAGAGACAGAGAGGATTTTATATTTATTTAAAGCTATGTTATTTTCCTAGAGAGAATAAAAGCTCCTTGAGGTCAGGGCCTACTGGTTTTGTCTTTGTAGGCTTAGCAAGTAATATAATGAATGACACATAGATGGCACTCAATAAATGTTGACTGATTAAATGATGAGTTAAAGGGCAGACAGAGATAATTCAAGTACACAGGAGGACAGTGATGGCATGATGGTAAATAGGATATAGAACAGCTCTCTCCATGTCTTTCTTGGCCTTATTTATACCCAATCCTTCTCCTAATGATTAATAAACTAGGAAGAACAGAGTCGGCCTAACTGATTAATAACAAGACTGGAAGTAGTCAAAGAGAGGCTTGGAGATTGCTGTCTGTAAAAAAACAAAACAAAACAAAACAAAACAAGAGAAATACCGTATTACCAATGTTGAGCAAAAGCCCTGGTTTCCTGACCAGCCAAGCCCTGATCTGTCCACTGCCTGACCCATATCCTTACTCTTGAAGCCATGAATCAAAGTACATGTGGAAATATGGAGACTGTTGTATTTTCACTCTTCCTTTCCTTACTCCAAAGGAATAAAGTTGAGGAGGTGCAAAAATAACTACTGTACATTGCATTGACCCTCTTATTTTTGTTGTGCCTATATCCTTTTTGTGAGCAAGGGCTTAGGGGAAATTCAGACATGCAATGGTTCCATTGATATTCTATTCCATATAGTTTATTCCTTTTAATTGAATCTATGTAAAAAGAATAAAACACTTTAAATGGAATCTAAGCACACTTGTGTTGGGTAGAAGGGGTGGGGAGAATGATGAGGGGGGTAGAAGGGAACTGACTTCATTATGGTAAGGTCATACACCTAGAACTTAGTGAAATTTAACAGGGAGTCAAAGTTGCTAATAGATTGGGGATCAAGAGCTAGTTCTGATTTTGTAATACACACTGAACAGTGCCTCTTAGATCTATAAGATGAGTACTGCCATCCTGAGAGATGCAGAACTAGAAGTTACAATATCTGACATTCTCTGATAGCCCTCAAGAACTTTGTCACTTCTTAAGCAGTCTTCCTGGAGCAAGATAAAAATTGTTAACTACCAACTTGAAAGTGGAATATTATAGCAGGGCCTGGTCCCTTCCTTGGTGAAGAGAATCAGGTTAGTGGCTAGCAACACCAGCTTGTGGTTAAATATATTCAGGTGAGGAAATCCAGGGACCAAAGTGGCAGGGCATTGAGAAGATTTGGGGTGAGAAGATTGGTATTACCCCAAGTAGAGAAAATAGATGAGGACTTTGAGAAATAGATCACATGCCTGGCACAAAGGCATCATATATTAATTATAGGAAACTTCGATATCCTAGATATATGCTAGAGAGACATCTCAGATAAAAGCAGAGTTTCTAATACTTTTTGGTATTCCCTTAATAAAAATATAATTCTTTAAATAGTAAAAGAAGTGATGATGATAGGTGCTATTTCAGAGGTGATTTTGACCAACAAAAAAGAAATGAAGTAGAAATGATGAGAACCTTGAATGGAAGCAAACACTAAATTTTCACATTCTTATTGGGGAATTTATATAGATGATTTACATTATGATATATATCACAACAATTTCTAAAATATGTCTTACACATAAAATTGTAGCATACTATAATCCAGAAAGTGATAAAATAGACCTCTAAAGTTCTTTGTTACCCTAAAATCCTACAAATGTTTATTAATGTATCTATGAATTAATAAGCCTCATTTCTGCTGAGTCTCTCTTTAAAAGTCAAACAAGAACAAAAATTGTACAGGATGAAGAGACATGATAAGCTTCAGCATTGGAGAGAGCGCCCATTTCAATGATATTGCAGATCTTTTGAGTTATTGAAGTATTTAAATGGATGAAAATATATACAATGAATTTTACAAGACCAATCAGGCCAGGATTATCATCCATATGACAGTGATCTGAAAAACAGTGGTTTAATTTTTTTTAATTGCACATACTTATTGCATGCTTACCATAGACTAAGAAATAGGTTATTACAGTATTAGAGGTGGATGCAGCATGGAACATATTCTCCCAAAGCTTCCATTTTGGTAAGGGATAGAATAGATCTACACAATTATTATATGTGTTTGATTAAGTACATGTCATACCTCGTTTGCAGCAAGGAAAGAATCTCAACAGACAGAGGTCAAGGAGGGGGTGTTATGGTCTTAGAGACCTGGAGACCGGAGTGTCCAAAAGCACAGAGACAGGATGAAATGGAGAAACAGTTGTCAGTCCATTTGAGTCATAGGATGTGTTAAGGTGAGTGGTGTGAAGTTAAGCTGTTATAAAGATAAATTACTATTATTATACTCCATAATATGATGTTGGACAACTTAGCTTTTAGTAATATGAGGTTGTCTTTGATAAAGGGTGTTGCTGACATAAATACAATTGGTAGTATTTGAAAATGAAGTCTTTTAATGGGAGTTAGTCAACATGCCTTTACTCATATAACCTTCATTATGGTCCTTAATATCTGCACTTGCCAGAACACAGTGAAAATGGTCAGCATGGCTTGAAGCTCTGATCGCTCCTAATTCTTCTTTTTCTGTTCCCTTCCTGATAAGTACGTTTACGTTGAAGTGATAAAATAGCTGGCATGTTGAACTGTCTGTTAATCTAAAAGGATCCTAGACTTAGTTGTATCTTGAGGAAACAAAGTCTTAAAGGAAACTGAGCTGGGATGGTCAAGGCAGGCTCATCAAATTCAGAGACATTTCTTCTAATTGTTTTTATCACTTGACCTATGGCACTGTTTACCAAAGATAAATGTGGTCCTGTGTTCTAATGAGAGATTTGATAACTGGACCATGCACAGCTTTTGAGAAGAAATTTCAGGGGTGGGCACTTAGATGCCTACTCACTGATTAGTGATGGCTCCTGCTTCCATGGTGATTCCACACAAAACCCAACCCACCCTCCTTTCCTGCCTCCTCCCCATTCCCTTAAATAGAATCAAAAGGAATAAGACAGAAGTATGATTCCTGGTAGTGGTATCTTGGAATGGCTATAAAATTGCATTCAGCTAGTCACAGGAAGGACAGTAGAGGAACGTTTTCTCAATTTTTAAACTCTCTCTTCTTGTCAAGCATCAAGTGAAGTGATAACAGTCAGAAAGCCTCCTAGCTTGGAGGAAGGCCCCTATCTCTCTCTACCTGGGTATAACCTGCTTTATCTTTCCATATAAGTATGGAGAAAGAATAGGGTATTCAAAAGAAAATGACCAGAGCTTAGGAAACTTCTCTCTTTAAGAGGGTGGATTGTGGGAGCATGGATTTGTGGAAGTGGTGACTATCACCTCTCTAGCTGGCAGGACTATTATGAAAACTGATTTTAAAAATCATGTTTGTTGATGAATTGGGATGTTTTTGTGAAGAAAATTGTGGTACACTTGAGAAGAAGGAGAGAAATAGTATGGACTTGATGTCAGAAGACCAAGGCAATGAGGTGGTTCAGTGGATGGAGTGCTGGCTCTGGAGCTGGGAAAATCTGAATTTAAATTCAGCTTCAGACACTAGTTTTGTGGCCCCAGGCAAGTCACTTAACCCTGTTTGCTTCAGTTTTCTCATCTGTAAAATGAGCTGGAGAAGGAAATGCAAACCACACCAGGATCTTTGGCAAGAAAACCCCATGGATAGCATGGTTTGTGGGGTCATGAAGAGTTCAATATAACTGAATAGCAGTAATGACTCTTCCTTTTCCATCTGTATGACTTTAATAAGTCCATTTGGACCTCAACTACTTTTTTGTAAAATAAAAAGTTATAATCACACAACACCCTATTTTCACTTTACTTTGCATCAGTTCATATAGTTCTTGCCATGTTTTTCTGAAACTGTTCCCCTCATCATTTCTTATGGTACAATAATATTCTATTACATTCATATGCTACAATTTATTTAGCCAAACCTGTCAGTGAACATTTACTTTGTTTCTAATTCTTTGCTCCCACAAAAATGATGCTGTGAATATTTTGATATATATGAGACCTTCATGAAAAATAATTTTATTAGAAATAAAGAATAGAAGGAAAAGGGTATCTACTGATTATAGCTGACATAAAAGGATTTTGCTTCCCAGCTGACTATCATAGGATTTAGTTTGTAAATGGTGGAAGAACTCATCAAATGTTCCACATGATGGGTGGCAAGGAAATGAGTCTCTATAGCACCAATGCAATATTCACAGTGCCCATGATCACTATAATATACCTGCATGGTGCTCAATTGCAAAATATAGCAGTCTCTCTACATAGAAGACAGAAACAAAACGTTTATTCAGACACCAGAAAACCTAATCCCAAAACCAGTAAGCCAATTCCATCATAGTAGCAGAGAAGTTAACAAGCCACAACAGGACAGAGAGCCATATCATCCTTTAGTCTTCCCATAAACCAACATTTACTCACAAGCCCGAATGACTCCCTGAGAAGTGTCCTATCCTCCTCCCAGTCTAGCTTGTTGTGACTCCCAGCTTTCTGTGGGCTCTGCTCTAACCTTCAGCAAACTCTTCCCACCACAGGATCCATGGAATTACATTCAGCCTATTAGGGGGCAGAGTTTATTTTCTTTTTTTCCCCAGAGTTTATTTTCAAAGCAGGGAAGGTCTTCAAATTACCATTACTATTACATTGTGCCCCAAGATCTTTCATGTCCCTTACATAGCTAAAATACATTAAAAATACATTTCATTACATCGATTAATGAGAGTTTAGTGGTAACTGGTGTCAACAGAACTTTCAACAATATAACAGGAATAATAGAAAATAAGCATGTAAAACAATATTTTGGAGTGGGGGCTTGGGCACAAGCACCCCATCTTTCCTCCTTGAATGAATGGGGCTTAAAATCTTAGAGTAAGGGGTGAAGATCTCTTCTCCACAGCTACTTCCAACTGAAATTGGACAGAGTTGGGGAATAATGTTGGTAGAAGAGCAGAGGTCATCAAGAGACAAATTAGAAAAAAGTACATGGGTATTTGGAGGTGTGAGTCAACCAGAACCAGGATAATAATGGGCAAGTTTCCAAGTGCAGTAACCAAGTAAACCTCTAGAAACAGTGTAAAGAAGAGAACTTGGTTCTGAGAATCACCAAAAAGTCCCAAGAAGGAGAAGTCTGTCCCTCACATCTTGTTGGTCTGGTTCATGTTTTTTTGTATGTTTTGAACGTTCTGCATTTTGTTCTCCCCTTCAACCTGGACTAGTTGCCAATATTCTTTCTAAATGGTGGCACCTAGGAGAACACAATACTCCAGACATTACATAAAAAGAAAGAGTGATGTGGGACTATGCATTTTCATAACCTGGTTATGGTAGTTTTTAAAAAAAATATAGAATCAAATATTATTGGGTTATTTGGCTCCTATTTAAAACTATTGACTCATTTCAAGCTTTTCATCAGTAAAACCCCACGACTTTTTCCATCATAAATTATTATATAGCCATGGCTACCCACATATTGTAGTACAAAGATAATTTTTAGTACCTTGATATAGGATTTTTTATTTTTACCTGTTAAACATTATCTCATTACAGTGAATATATAATTCTAGTCCGCCAAAAATTACAGGAACTTATTACAACCAGACTACCAGTTTGGTTCAGTCACTCATTCAGTACCAAATCCATCTAATTTTTTATTTATGTTGGCCCATATCTCTCCAATCTATCCAAAAGGGTTTCATGAGAGATTTTTGTGAAATATTCTGCATAAATCTTGATACACTTCTATACTCATACAAGAATTAAATAAGAACTCTACAAGGGGGACTAACAGTATCATTATCCTTTCAAAAAACCAAATAAAATTAATTTGGAATCATCTTTCAAGAAGATATGCTATCACTCATGACTATTTTTAAAGTAATCACAAAGTAACCTTTTTAAGACTAGGTTTTAGTATTTTGTCTAGATTTAAAGGGAAGCTCAATTATGTCTAATTTCTATATTCACTTCTATTTCTGAAAATTGGAATAATATTTCCCCCTTCTGCTTTTCTGGATCTCTTTCATCATACTAGGTTATAGAATTTAATGAAATAGAAGTCAGAAATACAAACAAATTAGCAGGCAAACTCCATTCTGGAATTAACTTTCAAAAACCTCTAACCTCAATTAACTTTAACATATATATTCCAAATGTGCAAATTTGGAAAATCAAACAATAAAATCTATATTTTAGACAATCCCTATTTATTTTTTCTTATTGTATCTGAAGTATCTAACAGTGCATGACACATAACAGATCCTTCAATTATTGTTGGTTGATTGATTGAGTTTCAGGTATTGACATTTAACTGAAGTAAGTTGGAAGAAGTGACCCTACCACTGGAAAGAAGCCCTATATAAGGTTACAGATTGCTGAGATCATGATCACCCTACATGTAATATCCATATTGGGAGTCAAGGAACCCTGTCCCTAAGCTTCTGTTCTACAATAATGCAGATAATTTCATTATGGAAAAATATTTTTGCCTTGAATTTAATTACTTCCTAATTAATTAATATTTTGTGGAAAATGTGATATGACTTTTAGGACATTCCATCCACACTGTTACATACAATTCAATAAGGATTAATTGTTGAAGTTGGCATCCAGTACACATACAACTTCCAGGTCTTCTCAAGCATCTAATGAGATAATGAATGTGAAAATTCCTTATATTTCCCTAAGGAGCTATACACACTTTCCCCAGAGTACATAACTCCAAACTTACAAATACATCGAATTTCAATTCTCTCTTTTGTCTCTGCTCTCTATCCTCCCTCACCCACTGTGATAGTCTTCCTCCTGCTCACTGAAAATAGCAATCAGATTATCACAAGCCAATAACACTACCTAATGATCTGTGGGAAGCCGACTGATCCATTATCTCTTCTTTAGTACTTCCTCCCTGACCACAAGTCAGTCTCTATCTCTGTCTCCTTGTCTCTCTGTCTCTCACTTTTTATTCTCGACTTCCTTCTACCTCCCTTTCACCAGAACTTTTGGCCCATAACCTTGTGAATGATGCAGATGATTCCAGGAAATCAAGGAAAAAGGAAAGGAATCATATTTTGAAGTTTAGATAAAATGAGAAATTATTCCTATCATCATATAAAAGTCTTATGATTTCTAAAATAATGTCTTTAAAACCTCCCCAAACAGTTCTGCTTAATTTCCACCCTCTTCTAATTCAATCTAAATTTCTCAAGCAATGACACCCTGGGAAAAACTGACTCTCTTATTCAAGTTTTTGGTGCTGTTTAGTTTTACTACGATGATTGCAACTGTGTTTTCTTCCATTTCTGATAGAAAATGTACCACTTTTATAATAGGCTTTTGTGTATAGGTATAGGAACCTAAGTGTCAATGATAATCCCTGACTTACAAGTGAATTTCTATGATATCATTTGATTTATTATTTGGTAATAAACTATAAAGAAAATATCAGCCATTGGAATTGGTGGTCATTACAACTGAAATGGTCTACATTCCTTTCCATGTGATTCATACTTACTAAAATAAATCTTATTTTCTTGCAGAAGAAAATATTCTAGGATTTCTGTAATTGTTAGTGTCTGAAAAAATAAATTGCTTTTCTTTATAAATATTCTAAAATTTCCACTAAGCTTTATAATACCCCTGATTAGTACTATTTAATGAAATTTTATTCTTTCACTTTTTTTTGCGACATTAAAAAATTATATCTTGACCAATAAGCAAGATGTGATTGTTGTAGGTAAAATGACTGTGAGTTGGATTGCTTGGGTTCTGGTTCTGACCCTACTTTAGATTTCTCCTTTAATGTATCCATTTCTCTATTCCCTTCCCTACTTTTTACCTCTACCAACCCGAGAGCTTGATTGTGTTCAGAGTTCCAAAGGGCCCAGAAATGTAACTCCAGGAGAAAGTGAACCTTTAATTTGTCTTGTTATTCTTGGAAATGAGGTTGCAAAGAAGAGAATGTTAATAAAATCTTGTGATAATATAGACAAGAACAAAATCAGAACTCATTTACTATGATCTTTGTCTTTCTAGAAATTGTCCTCTCCTATAAAATTCCTGAATTTTTAAAATAAAATCTTATATTTTCCACTCTATACAGTTCCAGAAACATCAACTTATCTTAATAACTTAATAAAATGTCCACCAAGTCCCCTCACCATCCTTTGGCTATCCTCCAGTTTATCATCATTCTTTCTGAGATATGGTTCCCCCATCTATAAAAGAGGGCAAGTCTGACCACAATTACTCTAAAACCTTTATTCTACGATTTCATTGATTTTCTTGGCTGCCATATCCCATTATTTAGTAAGATCAAGATTTTGGTACACTTAAAACCATGCATTTTAAAAATGTGAATGGTTGTTTTTCCACATTTACTTTTACCTCAATTGATTTGAACTGAAGTATAGGAATTCATATTTGTGCTTATTACAGTCCATGTTTTTAATTATACCTTTGTTTGAGTTTGTCAAGATCTTTTTGGGTGTCAACTTTTCATCCAATATTTGACTATCTAATATTTTGATAATCATGAAATTCATGCCTTAATCCAAATCTTTATTTTCTTTTTTTTAAACAAATGCTTTATTAACTTCTGTTTTACATCATTCATTTCTGCCAGATTTTGAGTTACAATCATTTCCCCCCCATTATTCCCCTACCCAACCTCCCAGAATAGTAGTCTCACAAGATATCGCTTCCTCCAATCTGCTCTCTCCCATATCTTCTCCCATACCCCCATCGACTTTTCCATTAGAGGAAGGTGAATCTCTGTGTCCCAATGCCTGCACATCTTATCTCCCTAATACAAGCAAAAGAGTATTAATAATAGTATTTTTATATATTTGAAACATTTAATGTTATGACCTCGAATTTCAGATCCATTTCCTTCCTCCCTTGTCACCCATTCCCTCTTGGGAGATAAGTAATTCAGTATATGTTGTACATGTCTAGCTATGCGAAACATTATCATAGTAGATATATTGTACAAGGCTGCTTATAATTCCCTCCCACTCATCCCACCCCCCACCTGGTCCACTCCCTACATGATCCTGTCCCTCTTCTATAGTGGGTACTTCCAACCTCCCCTCACCCCAAGGATGCCCTCCCATCCATCATCCCTCCTCTCATCCCCGTTCCCCCTATCTTGCTGCAGGTTGAGATATCCCATTTAGTATGTATGTCATTTTCTCCCTGAACCAAATTCAATGTGAATGTGGTTTTGCCTTTTTAGCCTTCCTATTCTCCCCCTCCCTTGCAACCACTTCCCCTTGCTTCTTCTACATGGGATGGTTTACCCTACCCTGTCTCTCCCCATCTCCTCTTGCCACTTTCCTCTCTCACCTCATAATTTCATCCCTTGAGTATTCTCCCTTCCCAACAAATTCAACCTATGCCCTCTATCCATATACACACACACATTCACATATGTATTCATATGACCACACCCCCTTCTTCCATTATTTTCATAGTGAGAAAGATATCATCACTCACAGTTATTGTTTTTTCCATATAGGAATGTAAATAGTTCAACTTTGATAAGTTCCTTTTGATTTCTTTTCCTGATTACCTTCTCAGGCATCTCTTGCTTCTTGCATCTGGATGTCAAATTTTCTATTCAATTATGGTTTTTTCCTCAAGAATGCTTGAAAGTCCTCTATTCCACTGAATGACCATATTTTCCCCTGAAACAAAATACTCAGTTTTGCTGGGGAGGTGACCCTTGGGTTCATTCCCAGCTCTTTTGCCCTCTGGAATATCATATTCCATGCCCTTCCATCCCTCAGTGTAGAAGCTGCCAGGTCCTGTGCTATTCTGATTGTGTTTCTACAATATTGAAATTGTTTCTTCCTGGCTGCTTGTAGTATTTTCTCCTTGTTCTGGGGATTCTGGAACCTGGCTATAATATTCCTGGGAGTTTTCTTTTTGGGATCTTTTTCAGGAGGTGATCTGTGGATTCTTTCAACCTCTATTTGCCCTCTGGATCTAAAACATCAGGGCAATTTTCCTTGAGAATTTCTTGAAGGGTGATTTCTAGGTTCTTTCTTTGATCATGGCTTTCAGGTAGTCCAATAATTTTTAAATTGTCTCTCCTGATCTATTTTCCAGGTCAGTGGTTTTTCCCATGAGATATTTCACATTGCCTTCTAATCTTTCATTTGTTTGGATCTGCTTAACAGTATCTTGATTTCTCATAAAGTCATTAGCTTCCATTTGCTCCAGTCTAACTCTGAAGGAATGAATCTCCTCAGTGAACTTTTTGAGATTCTTTTTCCATCTGGCAAATTCGACTTTTTAAGGCATTCTTCTCCTCATTGCCCTTTTGGGCCTCCTTTGCCATTTGAGTTATTCTATTTTTTAAGGTGTTGTTTTCCTCAGTCAGGCTGTTGACCCTCATTTCATACTTTTCCTGCATCCTTCTCATTTCTCTTTCCAATTTTTCCTCCACTTCTCTTATTTGATTTTAAAGTCCTTCTTAAGGTCCTCTATGGCCTGCAACCCGTTCATGTTTTCCCCTGGGGCTTTTGGAGCAGGACTTCTGACCTCACAGTCCTTTTCCCGCTCTATGCCCCCCAAATAGGAGTCTCGGGTTGCATTTTTCTGTTTCCTTTGCCTTGGCATGTTGCCACTTAATTGCTTGTTGCCACACTATGGCTTTAAGGCCAGATAGAGGAATTTTCGTCCTGAATGTGTGGGGGGCAACTTCCATTTCTGGCAAGCTGTAAACCCACCCACGACTTCCACCCTAGATCACAATCCAGATCCAGGGAGGTTAAAGCAAGAGCGATTACCCCCCAAGACTGATTGCTGGATCTCCCTACAGTTCGGCAGGCCAAGAGCTGAAGCCGCCTCTGAAAACTACAAAATGTCGTTTGTCCTCAGCGGCTTCTAGCCCCCAGGGGAGGGAGCTGATGCATTCCCTAAATACTGGTCCCAAAGTCCATAGGACACTAACCTCTTACTTTGTCCTAGGCATGTCTATGTGGATAATTCTGGAGTCGACACAGCTCCTGGTGTTCTGGGGTTCCTCCAGCCAGCTGCTGGCCCTGCCGCCCTGGGCCTAAAATCTCGGCTCACTCGGACCTGGGCTTGGCTCGGCTCCTGCGCTCTGCTCGATGCCAAGTCCCAAACCGCTGCGCTGGTCCTTCCTGCAGGGCTGCTGGGCTGTCCTCAGCGGGAGGTTAGCTTCTCTGTGTCGTTCTGTGGGTGCTGGCGCTCCAGAAGTTGTTCAGAGTCCCCTTTTACATAGTTTGGGGGTATCTGGGGGCAGAGTGGCTTGGATGAGCTGTTTCTACTCTGCCATCTTGGCTGCGCCCCCCTATTTTCTTAAGAAAAGGAAACTACTTCTGTATGAGAATCCAACAGAATATTCAATTCCCACCAGCTTTACTTTATTTTTTTCCTACATTTGAGGGACACAAATAACAAAAAGTAGTCATGTGTGGGTGTCTTAGAATTCACCATAATTATGAATTTTTAATGGGGACATAGTTCAAAATTCTGAGTAAAAAGTATGATGTCCAGAGGAGTTTGGAGATTAAGGGAATGAGAGGTAGGTAGTGGGGTAGAATAAAAATTTCCATAAGATAGTTCATTTTGACACATGACATCTTGTCAATAAATAGTGATAAGCTTGGTGAGAGATTCTACTTTGTACCCTAGGATCTCTCAGGACCCTGACTTCTATTCACAAGTGCAAGATAATACAATTTATGATAGGATTTTAAGATGGAGAGTTCAACTGGTACTCAGAGACAATCTTATCTAAACTCTTTTTCTAAATGAGGAAAGTGAGATTCAGGGATGTTAGATGATCTGCCCAGGGTGACAGAAGCAGTAAAAAATCAGGATTGGGATTTGAATCCAGTCTCGACTCCAGAGCCTGTTTTCTTTCAACTGTCATGGATTCCTTTGGAAACTGAAACACCTTATGGTATGATAGTGAAAGCATCCTATGATCCTCTACTGCTGGGTTAACCAAGGTTAAGTAAATGCATCACTTCTTCCTTTTGTGTCTGAAATGAAATTTTGGGGGTTATCTATTCACTATTTCTTCCTTAGATCATCACCATGCCTGTGTGATGTATGGTATTTTTTTCCTGAGTGAGCATGGGGGACTAGCTCCTCTCTTGGCCATTAAATATGAATGTATAAGGAGAGGGTTCTAGTCTAGACCAGTTTTTCTTGCTATAATAATATTTAATGTTTATATGGGTCTTTAAGATTAACAAATCACTTTATGTAGTTTTTCTAATTTAACATTCACAGCACTCCTTTGAGGTACATGCTATAATCATCCTTTTTTCAAATAAGGAAATTAATATTGATCTAAATTAAATGAATTTTCTAGGGCCATATAGCTAGTAAATATCTGAGTTAAGATTAGAACTAAAATCTTTTAAACTACAAACCTAACACTCTAGCCATTGCTCCACCCTTCCTAATTATGAATAATGTAAATCACATCAGTATACTGCCTTTATCAAAGGAATTTTTCATTTAATGCAGACTGTCACAATGAATTAATTCCAGGACATTTTCTGAAGGATTTGAACTGGTGATAGAGACACAGCTTCCATAAGGAAATGCAATATGCATGTTTCTTTCTTTCTTTCTTTCTTTCTTTCTTTCTTTCTTTCTTTCTTTCTTTCTTTCTTTCTTTCTTTCTTTCTTTCTTTCTTTCTTTCTTTCTTTCTTTCTTTCCTTCCTTCCTTCCTTCCTTCCTTCCTTCCTTCCTTCCTTCCTTCTTTCTTTCTTTCTTTCTTTCTTTCTTTCTTTCTTTCTTTCTTTCTTTCTTTCTTTCTTTCTTTCTTTCTTTCTCTTTCTTGGGCAGTCTGACTTAATTTATTAGCCAAGGGCAGGCCTGGCCCCTTGGTCCCTGGCTCTTGTGGGGGCGGGTCCGCTCCTTCTTCACCACCACAGGCTTCTGACTCCGAAGGATGGCGCTGGCCCTGCGCAGAGCGGCCATGCGAAGGTCTTTGCGGTACTTATTCTTGCGGGTGATGTGCCGCACGCTGTTAAGTGTGGCCCGGGCATTTTTGTTGATGGTGGTCCTGACGTAGGAGATGGCAGGCTTCCTCTGACCTGCCCGCCGCTTCAGTACCACCACGATGCCCTTGCCGTCAGCCGCCGGCTCGATGCCCACCGTCTTCCGGTGGATCAGCCCGTTGTAGCGGAACGAATTTCGGGCCTTGAGGTTGTTGGGCTCGGTGCTGTAAGTCTGCTTGTTGCGCTTGATGCGGAAGCTGGAGCAGTTCCGAAGGACCATCCACTGCAGGTGGGCCGACATGGCGGGGGCTGCTCTCGCGGCGGCTCCCGGAGACGGAAAGGAGCCATATGCATGTTTCTATTGCCAAAGGGAGGACATTGGCATGTCAGATTTGGTGGACAAGTGTTCTCAAAACAAAAAAGTACAAAGTCAGAAAGGTGCATAATTCAAATCTCCTTATATATCCAATATCAAAGCCTCCCTTCTTCAGTACCCTGTTCACTTTTGCCACTTGTCTGTCCTAAGCCTTCATTCTCACCTGGATAACAGAAATGGACAGGAGAATATTTCCTAGGCAGTGAAGAGACTTTAAAGGCAGAATACAGAGCAGAGAGATTAGAAGTAGCTTATGGGTAGGATAGAAAGCACAGTGATCTTTTCCAGTAGTCAGAGAGAACATTTTTAAGTTCTTGTAAGAGGTTCAGGAAGAGAGAGGGAAGATGGGGAAGGGGAAGGGGAGAAGAGTAAAAACTGGTTCAAATAAATTTTGTCCATCAGGATATATCTTTGGTGGTTCTGAGTACTTTGAATTAAGGGATATTTCTTTGAGGATAGTCTCAGTTTAATTGGCCATGGTTTCAGTTGGTCTCTGAAGCATCTAATATGCTCTGGAGGATTCCTCCTCACTAGGGTAGATGTGGTGCTCTATGTTTCTGTTCAGGATGGCATTCAGGTGTTATCAAGGGGGAGATTATAATGTAGGTGACTTAAAGCTACATCCTGAGGTCTAAGCTCTACATTTTCTTTCTCTAATTCCCCAAATTCTTTTTTTTTTTTTTTTTTTTTTTTTGCTATTTGGAGAGGGGAGGGCAGGTCAATCGGGGTTAAGTGACTTGCCCAAGGTCACACAGTTAGTAAGTGTTAAGTGTCTGAGGCTGGATTTGAACTCAGGTCCTCTTGACTCCATGGCCAGTGCTACATTCACTGCACCACCTAACCACCTCTAATTCTTTGTGACTTCATAAGGAGGTGCATAAAAGGATGACTAAATAACTAAGTATGTAGCCTACTAGATTTTTTTGAAGATTTTAGCTTTATACCATAAATTGAAGCCTCTAATTGCTATCCTTTATACATTCCTTTGTTGATTACTTATTTCCCTTGATATTTCAGATCACTTGCTTTACAAAATGAATTTTCCTATTATTATATCTAGTTCCACAAAGAATCCTCTCAGTGGTTTGCTTGATATAGCACTATATCTGTAAGTGAACAGTACTATTTCACACTCAGCAGTATTTTCAGTTTATTATATTGACTAATTCTGCTTTTTGAGGAACTTTTAAATTCTGAACTGACAGTTTTGAATTCCATACTAAAGCTATAACTAATTTTAAGAGTTTTGTTTCTTTTTAAAAATGAGTCTAGAATTTTTTGTTGTTGTAAAATGATTTTTCAGGAATCTCTAAGAAGCTATCTTTCCTCAGGCAACATTGATAGATATTTCTGCACCTCAGAATGTTTCTTCAAAGTAGTTTTTTTTGAAAGGTAGGGTAACATAGTAAATAGGAAACTGCTTGGAGTCATGAATTGTCTTCAAGTCAAAACTCTTACACTTACTTATTGTGTGACCCTGGGCAATACTGATTCTTTAATGTTGAAGCTAACAAATCCTGCATAATCCTGATGGTGGTCATCTGATGTCTGAATTATTTCTTTCTGACTCTCTGCAAAACTCCTTGACCTGGGAGTTATGAATTTGGCTATAATGTTCCTGGGAGTTTTCATTTTGGGAGCTTTCAGGAGGTGATTGCTGGATTGTTTCAATTTTTATTTTACCTGCTGGTTCTAGAATATCAGGATAGTTTGCTTTGTGTCTGGCTGCTTGCTTGACGTTCTGTTGAGGCCTGCAGGGGAGAGGGTGGTGGCTGATGTTGGTGTCTGCCATTTGCCTGATCCTGTGCTGAGGCACATGGTGTGGGGGGGTACCTGGTGCTGGCATCTGGTTGTTCACTTGGAGCTAGGCTGAGGGGCAATGAGGCAAGGTGGGGGGAGGGGGTTGGTGCTTTAGCACATAAGAGGGGCCTAATAGCATTCGAAATCTCTTCTTTCAGTTGGAAATTCTGCTAGAGAGAGATTGACTGTAACTGGTGGTATACAGACAGGGGCTTCAGCATTTGTTTATTTATTTACTCATCTATTTATTTAGCTTTTTTTTTTTTTTTGGAGGGCAGTTGGGGTTAAGTAACTTGCCCAAGGTCACACGGCTAGGTTTTTGTTTGTGTGTGTTAAGTGTCAGAGGCTGGATCCGAACTCAGGTCCTTCTGACTCCAGGGCCGGTGCTCTACTCACTGCGCCACCTAGCCGCCCCCTCAGCATTGATTTATGATGGTATGTTGAGAATGCTATGGAAGTGTTCAGCCAGTCTCTCTAGGATCATGTCCTTCTCACTAATCCATGTGGCTCCGTCAGCACTGAGTGGTTGAGATACACCATAGGATTTGGCCCATAAATAGCCTTCTGGGCATGATAAAAGCACTTTTGATTGTTACTATCAGTATGAAAGTGAATTCTTCTTGAATGCCAAGAATTCTGCAGCTCCCTATGCTTTACCTCACTTTATGTTTGATGCTGCTAAATGCTGCCTTCTTAGAGAAAGACGAACTATCCTGCTGCTAAACCCTGTGGAGTTCTCGTTTTTCATTTAGCAGCTACTGAGTTTCCCCATCATTTTTGTCAAACCAATCGTGGTGTTTTTCAGTGTTCTAACCCCATGAGTTAATACTATGCTATATCCCAGATCTCTGAAAGCTGACCACTCCCTTTCTGATCCACTATTGCCAACCATATGTTGGCTCAGCTTTCCCTCCAAATTAGCAACAAACTATTCCCACTCAGAGAAGTGCTTTAATCTGTTGACATTAAGTCCTCTGGTAGCAATTTTGCCTTGAGATATTTGTTGAATTCAAATATTTAAGTTGGAGAGAATAAAGTTCTGAATATTTGAAGTATGTTTTCTTTGATGTGGGAGTTTTGAATTTTGGCTATGACATTCTTGAGACTTTTCCTTTTGGAGTTCTTTTCAGGAAGGGATTGATAGATATTTCCTACCTCCCTTCTGTCCTTTTTCCTCACAAATCTGAGTGTTTACATTTACAAGTTCTTGAAATGAAGTGTTTAGGTTTTAAACAATTTGTTTTTAGGTAGTCTGATTCTTAAATCACCTCTCCATAACCTGTTTTCCAGGGTTAGTATTCCTTTGATATCAGTTATCTTTTTTTCCTTACATTTATTCAATTTTTAAGTTTGGTTTCATTATTTCTTGTTTCCTCATGGAGTAATTGATTTCTGTTTGATTTCTTCTAGTTCCCAGGAATTTTATTTCATGGATTAGGCTTTACAACTTTGCCTTCTATTAATTCTCCATCCAATTCTATCTTCTAGAGTTCTTACTGAATTTTTATCTCTTGTCTCACTTCTAGTTATTCATGTGATCCTTGTAGAAAATGCAAAGTTCCCTTTGAGTCACTGCTACTAATTATTACAGAACTCTTCTTTGGAGGATCTCTAGAGTTGCAATATCTTCTGATATTTGTCTAATTTATTTAATTTCTAGTTCCTGAATTTGAGTTATGTTCCAGAACTATGCTCTGCTCCCTGTTGTGCTTTTGGTTCAGGATAGTCAGGCCTATTTTTTTCCTGTTTGGACTCCTGGGTTTCTATTTTGACCTCTGTATCCCAGGATTAACTGCCTCCTAGATCCTTGAGATGTAGAGTGCTGGACCTTCAGTGCTTTTTCTGGGATTTCCGGACAGAGTGTTAGGGGCCTTAGGGGTCCAAACCTGAGACGTGAGAGACATAATAACAGCCATGTTGTTATGGTCTTTGCCCTCTGCACTGGAGGGGGCTTTCATGGATCAGAGACAGGGCATTGCTGATCATTTGGTATCTTTATCAGGAGAGTGCTATACTATTGTTGCCTCTGGTCACTTAGTTTGGTAGACCATGTGGGTTCCTGGATCATGCTATGAGGCTACCTTATGCTGGAGCTCATTTGTAGGAGGTCCTCTTTCCTAAAGTCTTTGGATTTCAGTCTGATCTCTTATAATTCTGTGGTGAAACTACTTATAGTAGTTTCCTATTGGATTTCTCTATCATTATTAGGTTGTGTACCAACTCCAGTGCTTTGTTGGAATGGATATATGGGAGCAGGGTGGTCTGCCTACCCTGCAGGCAGAATTCTGGAATTAAAAAGACTTTTATCAAGTTGTGTACTTAATCTGTTCCGGTGATCAATTTTTCTATTTTTAAACCATTCCGAAATAGTTTCTGTTAATAACTGCTTTGTAGTATAGTGTAGTTAGATGTAATACCACTAGACATCTTTTCTTTGGACTTTTCCTTCCCCGTGATAACTTTTTAGATTACCGATCTTTTGTTTTTGCAAAATTTTGATATTTTCTTCTATTTCTATTAAAGGGATTCTTAAACTTTTTTGTGTCATGGGCCATTTTGGTGATCTGGCAAATTCATTAAACTCCTCAGAATAATCTTGCGAAGTGCAGAAAATGAAATACGTAGAGTTATAAAAGAAGCAAAAGATTATTGGTAATAAAGATATATTTTTTTCCAATTCAAGTTTACCGAGGTGCTGAAATTCATACAGATCCCTAATCTAAGAGTCCAAGGCTGTATAAGGTAATTTTTTTTTAGTTTTATTGGAATGGCACTAAATAAGATATTAATTTGGATTGAATGTTGGCATAATCCAACACTGATAAATTAATATAACTCAAATTATTTAAAATTATCTTTATTTTTATAAAGTGTTTTATATTTTTTGTGTATCTTCCTAGTATATTTTATATATATATATAATATATATATTTATATATAAAATATATACAGACAGTATATTTTATACAGTCTGTAGTTACTTTTATTGGAATTTCTTTCTCTTCCTGCTAGATTTTTGTTGGCAATATACTAAAAAACTTATTGTAAGGATGTAGGATAAATGCATACATATGCACACACACATTTATAGAGGACAACTAGGTGGTACTAGGTACTAGTGATCTTGTGATCTGGAAGACTCATCCTCATGACTTCAAATCTGGCTTAATAGCTATGTGACTCCAACAATATTTATAAATGTATATGTAGATGTATATGAATGAAATAAAAGGACAATATTTTTTCATGCATTCTTTAATACCAGTCATAGGGAAATGGTCATTTTCTGCCAGGGGTCTAAATGATAAGGTTTGGAGGTAAGAGATATGGTCAAATGTAGTTATATCACAAGAATCAAGATTCCCTCCTATTGATTGCATTCCTGAATGCCCTCATTACATCCTTATTCCTCAGGCTATAAATGATGGGATTAAGCATAGGGTTTATGACACCATAGAATACAGCAACATGCTTGATTTGCTCCCTTGAGGACTTGGATGTCATGTAGGAAATTATTAGTGTCCCATAAAAAAGGATAACTACAAGGAGATGGGAGCCACAGGTAGAGAATATTTTGAGTCTTTCTGAAGTTGTCTTCATCCTGATGACAGTCGCTATGATAAAACCATAGAAGACCAGGACAAGGGACACAGGTACAAGAAGAATAACTATACCCATGAAGAAAATGGCTATTTCTGCTTTATGACTATCTCCAGATGCCAGGGTCAAGAGAATTGGGACATCACAAAAGAAGTGAGCGATCTTATTGTCTCCTTGGTAGGGGAGGCATACTGTGAATATAGTGTCAACTGATGATGCTACAATGCCCCAGCCCCAGCACCCCAATGCTAATTGGCCACATACCCTCCCTGTCATGATGAAAGAGTAGTGCATGGGGTCACAGACTGCTAAGTACCGGTCATAGGACATCACAGCTAACACTAAACACTGTGTAGCTCCAAAAACAATGGAAAAAAATATCTGAGCTGCACATCCCTTAAAGGAAATGACATTCTTCTTAGCTAACATGTGGACTAGGGCTTGGGGAACAATGGAGGTAGAGAGGACAAGGTCAGAGACAAGTTGCAAAGGAAAAAGTACATGGGTGTATGAAGCTGTGACTCAGTTAGAACTAGGTAGACAAGGAGTAAGCTCCCAAGCACAGTGCCTAAGTAGAACCCCAAGAACAATACAATGAACAGCTTCTGAGTCTGAGGGTCATCAGAAAGACCCAGAAGCAGAAATTCTGTCACCCAGGTGTGGTTGTTCTGGTTCATGTTTGATCTTCCTGATGTCTGATCTTTATAAAGGAGCCAAGAGATACTTGATGTAGGGATATAACCTTAGCATCATAGAATCTTTAAGCTGAAAGGGAAGTGAGATGTTATCTGGTCCAACCTTCCACCAAAACATCAATATCTGCCATGATAATATTTCCAAAGAATATTTTCATTGAGGAGTGGTGATCCCTAACAAAAGAAAATGGTTTCATTGGTTGACACTCAAAACATTAGAAAATGCTGGGGCAGCTAGGTGGTGCAGTGGGTAGAGCGTCAGCTCTGGAGTCAGAAGGACCTGAGTTCGGTTCCAGCCTCAGACACTTAACAAAAAACCTAGCCATGTGACCTTGGGCAAGTTACTTAGCCCCAATTGCCCCCCAAAAAGCAAAAAAACAAAAAAACAAAAACCAACCAAACAAAAAAACCCAAAACATTAGAAAATGTTTCCCTTGTATAATAAGCCGATGTTGACACACATCATGGTGTAGTATGAAGGATTTAACTTTGCTAGTTTCTGAGTCTTTCCTTGCAGGCACACATATGCTGTCAGGCAATGGCAAAGTTCCAGGGAGGAGAGAAAAGGATCAGGGCAGGATTCTTTGAAACGTTACGGTAGAATGATCATACTTTCCTATCGTTTGTGTTTTGTGTGCTTGATTGGTAATTTATCAAAGTCTTGTTGGAAAGAACACTAATGAGAGACTAATATGGAATGATCCTTCCACATTTCTTCTCTTTACCTATTTAATCCTAATCTGCCTTCTTACACATTGTGTTCTCTGACCAGCGATCCCCCACTCCCAAACCTCACAACCGATTCTGTAATCCAGTGCCTCTGACCTCCTTGCTATTCTTACTCAGACAAGATACTCCATCTCCCATCTCTGGGAATTTGTCAAGGGCAGATCCTCATGGCTGGAATACAGTCCTTCCTTATCTCCACCTACTGGCTTTCCTCTCTTCAATCCCCAAATAAGATTGAACATTCTGTAAGAAGTCTTTCATGATCCCCTTAATTCTAGTGCCCAGCACCTGTTTATTGTTTTTAATTTATCCTGTATCTAGTTCATTTGAGCATAATTATTTCCATGTTGTTTCTACCTTCGGATCCAGCCAATTAAAATACCCAGTGTAGGTAGATGGAGTGCCTAGTTTGAGAAACAAAAAGGTCAGTGTTACTGATTTAAAGAGTATATTGTGTAAGAAAGGTAGCAGGGGTCTAGGTTATGAAGGCGTTTGGATGTCAGAGGATTTTATATTTAATCTTGGGGATGAGAGATAACCACTTGACTTTATTCTGAAGGGGTGTCACCTGATTGGACCTTGCACTTCAGGAAAATCACTGTGCCTGACAGAGAGTAATTGCTTAATAAATGTTTTTGGATGACTGACAAATAAATTAAAATATTACTTGCTACCTGATGGCTTTTCTGCCACACCTGTTTGTTATGAACTGTTCCCATTGACCCTCACATATGAATTTGTTTTGCAAAAATCATGTAAAATTGTGTGTTTTGCTTTTATGTTTTAAAATATTATTTGCAAAATGAATAAAAGATCCTTGAGGGAAGAGACTGTTTTATCTATACTTTGTTTCCTTAGCTTCTAGCATATTGTTCAACTCAAAGTACATGCATAATTTATTTTTATTGAATGTATGCATCAGTGATCTAGGCTCTGGTCTTAATTTAATGAAGATGTGAATCAACATTTCTGAGTCCATTGCTTTTCTTCGGGGAAGACCTATGAAAGAATTTGGGGTTTGACGTCCCCAAGGTTTGCTACTTCCTCAATCATCCTAGATTAAGCAGGACAATAATGAAAAGAAATTCAAGGGATGATGGTAGAGATTAAGGATGGGGAAGCTGTGGCCTGGAGATCACATGTGACCTTCTAGGTCAAGTGCAGCCCTTTACCTGAACTCAAACTTCACAGAACAAAATAATTTGGATTCAGTTAAAGAGTCACACTTGAACACCTAGAGGGCCATATGTGACCTCCAGGCCTCAGGTTCCCCACCCCTGGTATAGATTATATTACTGAAGAAGTACCTCACTTAGGATTTGTGGCAATTCAACCAGTGACTCCAGCTGTAACAGCATTACCACTGCCCAAGTCTGCCTTGCTCTCTTGACTTATATTGCAAGGTAAATGGGGAAAAAAAACAACTGACTATGCTGTATGGATGTGAATTATTGTTTATGATCCTCCAAGGTTTGCTTTCACTAAATCTTGATATGTGTTGTGTCCTTTGTTATTAGTAAAGTGGAAGGTATTGTTCTGAACTGAGCTATTTTTCTCATAGAGAACGGGAGGCCCCTTTGGGGATACTATCAGTAGGTTTACCTGGAGGCTATGTTGAGTCTATTGTAGTTTCTATTAAACTATCCTATAACACATGTTTAGGGAAAAGTGCACTGGATTCAGGGTCAGAGAACATAGGTTTGAATGTCCCTTTTCTACCTATTGCTCATGTGATCTGGGGCAAATCATTTAACAACTCTTTGTTCTTTACTTCCAAATGGAGGAGAATGAGGTTGACACACTAAAGTCACTTCAAGATTTACATCTGTCATCTGCCTATCCTTTCTTGGGCATTTAACAGAGATTAACTATGTCTTTGAATGTTTATACTTTTCCTATACAGTAATTTTCAATGTAGCTGAAATTTGGTGTACTCTCTGGGGGAAGGACTGTTGTGTATTTAGGACACGGATGTACTGCTTATGGCTTCACTTCCATGACTGTGACAAACAGCAGATATTTTTTGAAATGATGAATGGCAAATGTCTTCATTTCTTTGCATTCTATTTTAGAATATTATTTGGTATTCATATACCTTTAAATAAATGTATACCCTATTGAGTAATTAACTTCTTCATGGAATTCTTTATATTCTTTTTCTTCTTTCTTTTCTCTTTTTCTGTCCTTTATTATCATTTACTCTTCCCCCCCCTTCCTCTGTCTTCTTCTCATGCCCTTTCTCCTCTTCCTGCTTTCCTTTTCCTCTCCTCTTCCCCTTTTCCACAACCTCCTCTTTCATCTCCTTTCCTCCTTCTCTTTCACCCCTTCTTCTGGCTTCTCATCCTTTTCCTCCTCCCAACCTTTTTCTTATCCTCCTTCTTTGCTTCTTCCTCTCAGCTGGCCTTTGTAGGTTAACCTACCATAGCTTCAACAGCTAATCTGAATTCTATCCTCACAGAAACTTCTTCATTTATAACTATAATAGTAATGTTCAGCAAAAGGGAAGGGGGTTACCTAATCCCACTCTCTAGTTGGTCAGTCTTTCTACATAAAAAAATAAAATTGAGAATCTCAGGGAACAAAGGACTTGGCATATGAAGCTTCAATATTTCTGTATTTCTTTCCCCCTCACTTTCTATTATTACATACCTGACATCTACAGTACTTTTCTAAGTCAAATTTTTCTCTTCCCCAAACTATGAAAAAAAAATCAACTCTACTTAAAAGTATAGATCAGTTCACTTAGAACAGTAGCATAAACAAGATTCAAACAAGAAACCGAACTAAACTCAGACTCAAAGAAATCATAACATCTGAGAAAAAAGTGAACTTCTCAGCTCTAAGAGGAAGTCTTCTAAATTCCATGGAAAGTGAGGCAGAAGCAACATTAAATTCCATGATCCTTTCATCTTTGATCTGTTTTTATCTGGTAATTCTTTTGAGCCTTGGTTTCCTGTCTTCTCTCCATCCTTGGAATTCTTACTTACCAGTTGGGAATTTTCTTTCTAAAATGTGGCACTCAGGAGTAAACACAATACTCCAGATAGTACACAAAAAGGAAAGAATAATGTGTAAATATCTATTTCCTTAACCCAGCTATGTTTTATATTAAAATATAGAATCGAATAGCATTATTTTCTTTGACTTCCATGTGAAACTATTTTCTCATTTTGATCTTGTCATCAGTAAAACCCCTAATATACATTTATATTTCCCCTAATATACAGTTATATAGCAATAGCTATTCCCATATTGTATGTAAAGATCATTTATTTTTTAGTATAGGATTTCTCATTCTTACCTGTTAAAGTCATCTCATTACAGTGACCTCATAATAATAGTCTGCCAAAAATTTCAAGAACATATTACAATCAAACTACCACATTTCCCCCAGTCATTCAATCAGTATCAAATCCATCTAATTTTATAATTATATTGGCCATATCTCTCTAGTCTATCTAAAAGGATTTCATGAGACAGATCTAGGTATACTTATTCAAAAATAGAACAACAACTACACAAAAGTGTCTTAGTTTTATTATCCATCCTAAAAACCAAATGAGGTTAATTTGGAAAGCCATGTTAGTTTTCAGGAAATATTTCATTCTTATATATTTACAATTTTTTAAAGGAATATGCTTTAGAATTTCATCTAGATTTAAAGGACAGTTCATCAACGCCTGATTTATGTACTCTTTTCTTTTCTTTTTTTTTTTTTGAAATTGGGACAATATTTCCCCTCTTCTGCCCTTTTGAACCTCTGCCATCATACTAAGATACAGAATTCAATAAAAAGGAAGGCAGAAATACAAGCAAACTAGGAAATTCAATTTAAAAATAACAGAAATCCAAGCAAACTGGCAAGTAAACTCCATTCTGAATTACCTTTCAAAACCTTTAAACTCAATTAATGTTAATACATGTGTATGCATATAATGTACATGTATGTGTATATACATAGATATTTGTGTATTGTATAATATACATACATATACATGCACACACATAAACATACATATATACGTACACATGTATACATACATATATATAAAACAAATGTGGAAATGTGGACAAAAAAGATAAAAATATGTACCTTTTTTCTAGGACAGTTCCTGTTTCACTTTTTTCTCATTGTATCTGCAGTATCTAGTGCAGTGCATGAAACAAAATGAGTCCTTCAATTAGTGGTGGTTGATTGTAGAAGAGAGTGTTGGGTCAAGAGTACTGGTGTACAATTGAGATAACTTGGTAGAAGTGGTCCCACCACTTAGAAGGAGCCCTAAATTATGTTATGGATTATTGAGATCATTATCTCTCCCTGCATATAATGCCCATATTAGGAATCATGGAACCTTGTTTCTAAGCTCCTGTTCCACAACAATGTTGATTATTTGATTATAGAAAAAAACATTTCTGCCTTGAATTTCAAGGGTACCTCCTTGTTATTTAATTTTATGGAAGCAGGAAAAATGAATTTTAGGACATTCCATCCTCACTATCGAACACAGTTCAATGAGAATTAATTGTTGAAGTTGGCATCAAATGCACACACGAATTCTAGCTCTTCCAAAGGATCTAATGAGATAATGAATATGAAAATGCTTTCTTTCATCTAAAGAGCTATGTAACCATTCCCCATGGTAGCTAACAGCAAACTCAAAAATATGTCGAATTTCCATTATTTTCTGGTTGTTTTCTGTCTCCTCTCCCCCCTTGCCTATAGTGATTCTCTTTCTCCTACACATTGAAGATAACAGTCAGATTATCATGCATTAATAACACTGCCAATGAATAACCTGATCTATTATCTCTTCATAGCACTTCTCTGATCCCATAAGAAGATTGATCTCTATCTTTGTCTGTGTGTCTCTCTCTCTCTTTTTCATTATTCTACTTTCTTCTACCTCCCATTTTCCCCAAACTTTCTTGGCCTTAATTTCATCTCGGAGTCAAAATATTGGCCAATAAAGTTGTGAATCACGCAGATGATTTATGAAATCAAGAAAAAAGGAAAGCAATCATATTTGAAGTGAGTTTAGAGAAAAAAAAATTAGAGCAAGCATCTTGTGATTTCTAAAATAATGTCTTTAAAAACCTTCCTAAACAACTGTTCCTAATTACCACCCTTTTCCAATTCAATCTAAATTTCTCAAGCATCAGTACAGTAGGGAAGACAGAATCTCTTATTTAAGTTTAGGGTTCTGTTTAGTTTTATTATGATGAATACAACTGTGTTTTCTTCTTTTTCACATAAAGTTCCATTTTATAATTGATTTTTGACTGTAGGTATAGGAACCTGAGTAGCAATGATTTCTATTGAGCACTGAGTTCCAAACACCAAATCCCTGATTTTCGAGTGTATTTCTGTATTAACTTTGATTGTAATTTGGTAGTAATTCATAAAGAAAATGCCACCTATTGGAAATCTGGGTCATTACAACCAAATTAGTCTACATTTCCTTCAAAACTTATCTTCTTGCTAAAGAAAATCTTCTAGGATATCTATATTATTAGTATCTGAAAGAAGTGAATTTCCTTTTTTAAAATAAGTATTCTGAATTTCAGATTAACTCAGTTTTATAGTACCCTGATTAGTGCAACTTAATGAAAGTTGATTGTTCTGATTTCTTGCAACATTAAAAAATCTTATCTACTTAGTGAATAAATAAGATGTGATTTTTATAGGTTAAATGATTGGGACTTGGAATGTTTGGGTTCTGATTCTGACCCTACTTTAGATTTGCTCCTTCTGTGTTTCCATCTTCTCTATTCCTTTTCTCACCTTTTAACTCTACCAACCTGAAAGACTGATTGTGTTCAGAGTGGCAAAGGGTCCAGAAAGGTAAGTCTTGAAGAAGATAAACCTTCATCTTGTTGTAGTGCTCTGCTGTGAACTGAGGGTGCAAAGAAGAGCAAATTAAGTAAGTCATGCAATCATATAGGTGGAAGCCACCCCAGAGCTCATCTAATGCAATTCATTTTTTCTAGGAAATCTCCCCTCCTTTCACCAAATTCCTAGTGAGTTATTTTAATTAAAAACAAAAACAAAACAAAGAAACCCCAAACCAAAGCACTTTACTTTTCACTCTAAATATTTCCTGAAACATTATGTTATCTTCATATAGTCAAGCTCCATCACCACTCTCTGGCTATATGTCATCTTATCATTGTTCTTTCTAAGCTATGATTTCCAGAAGTATACAAAATAGCAGAGTGCAAGTCTAATCTTTCTTGCTCTGGCACCTTTGTTTTTACAATGTCTTTGATTTTATTGTCTTCCATGTCCCATTATTTAGCAAAAATCAAGATCTCAGAACACATGAAGCCATATGTTTTAAAAATATGAACTTTTGTCTCCCCATGTCTACTTTTGCCCCAATTGGTTTGAGCTAAAATACAAGAATTTATATTTGTATATATTACATTTCATGTTTTCACTTGTCCCTTTATTTTATTCTGTCAAGATAATTTTGGATCTCAATTTTCCATTCATTATTTAGCTATTCAATATTTTAATAATTACTATATGCATGCCTTGATCCATCATTGATTTCTTAAGTCAAGGATGTGACTTGTGTATGAGAACCAAACTATGTAGCCAATTCCCTCCAGATAGACCTCATTTTCTCCTCTATATTTTTATGGACAAAAATAGTGAAGAGAAGCCTGGGGAGTGGGTGTCTTAGGATTTACCATGCATTTGAGTTTTTTGATAGTGACACAATTGAAAATTCTGAGCAAAAACCATGATGTTTAAGAGGATGTTGAAGTTTAAGGCACTGAGAGGCAGACAGTGGAGGAGAATCTGAATTTCCCTGAAGAATTTCCTTCTATAGATCAGTATGAGATAAAATAATTCATGGTACATTTCTAAAAAAGAGAGTTTAACTGGTTCTCAGAGGCAATCTTATCAAACCTTTTATTTTCCAAACAAGGAAACTGAGTCCCAGAAAAGTTAAAATATTTGCCCAGGATTACAGATTTGCTTACAGGCTCATTGACTCCAGAGCTAGTTCTCTTTTAACTATATCATGGTCTGCAAAAACCCTATGGTTGAACACAGAAAACACCCTATCATCCCCTACAACTAGGTTAATCAAAGTTTAAATAAATGCATGACTTCTTCATTTAATGCCTGGTTATCTTTTAGTGTTTCTTCCATAGATCATCCCCATATCTATGTAAGGTAGGGTATTTTTTCCCAAGGAAGCATGTAGGACTAATTTTCCCTCCCTTGACATACAACTATGAATGTATAATGAGATGGTTTTTCTACCCCAGACCAGTTTTTATCACAATAATAATAATTTTAATGTTTATATAGGGATTTAAGGTTAAAAATAACTTTATATAGGTTTTCTCATTTAATACCCACAATAATCCAGTGAAGAAGATGCTATTGTTATTCTTTTTTTACATAACAAGAAATTGAGGTTGATAGAAACTAAGGGATTTGTCTAGTGTCACACAGTCAGTAAGTGTCGGAGGCAGGATTTGAACTCATCTTTTCAGTTCCCAGCCCAGCACTCTAGTCACTGCTCAACCCTTCCTAATTATGGATAATGTACATACTGCATATATAAAAGAAAATTTTATTTCATTTAAGTTGTCGCTCAGGATTCATTTTAAGCCAGTTCCTAAGGAGTTTGTGCTGGTGAAGGGACACATAGCTCTCATATGGAAATCCATCTTCCTGTTTCCATTGCCAAGAGGAGAATGTTAGCATGTCAGATTTGGTAGAAAGGTGTTTTTCAAACAAAAAGTACAAAATCCCCTTGAAACATTTCCCTTCTTAGCCTGTCCACATAGCCCTTTCTCTGTGCTAAATCTAATATTCTCACCTATGTGATAGCAGAAAAGAACAGGAAGACATCTCATAGCCAGTAAAGAGAATTAAAATGTAGAATATAGAACAGTGAGCCGAGAAGTATCTCTGGGTAGGACAGAAACTGCAATGATCTTGTCCGGCAATTGGAGAGCACATTTCAAGTTCTTCTAAAAGGGATGGGAGGAGAGAAAGAAGATAGGTAAAGGGAAGGGGAGAAGAATAGAAAAGTGGCTTAAATGAGCTCTTTCCATCGGAAAATATCTTTGGTAGTTGCAAGTAATTTCCTTTCTAATAAGGGCTAGTTCTTTGAGACTAATCCTAGTTTAATGGGATATGGTGTGAGCTGATCTCTGGAGCATCTAATATTCTCTGGAGGATTCCTCCTCATTAGGGTTCAGGATGGTATTCAGGTGTTATCAAGGGTGCCATTGTTGTGTAGGTGACTCAAAGTTATGTTCTCAACTCTGAAATCTTAATTTTCTCTTTCTCTCCTTCTTCATACTCTTTGTAACCTTATAGGTGGGGGCATAGAAAGACTTTTTGCCATGGTATATCTTATCTGTTTATGAGAATATGTAGATTTCTGATCCTAGATTTCATGGTTTGATTTCCTAAGAAAAAATAATTTGCAATGGCTATAAATTACATTCATCAGTGCAATTCTATTATCTTCGCATTTGGTGATATTTTGATATTTGTAATTAGGAACTACAATGAGAGAATCTCAAAGTTGCTACCTTAGAGGTTATCTAGGCCAGCCTAAATGGCCAAGCATTTCTATAACATTCTAGACAATAGGTCATCTTGGCCCAGCTTGATCACCTTGAGTGATATCACTACTTCCTGAAGTAACCCATTCACTTTTTCTTTCTTTCTTTCTCTCTCTCTTTCTCTCTCTCTCTCTTTCTCTCTCTCTTTCTTTCTTTCTTTCTTTCTTTCTTTCTTTCTTTCTTTCTTTCTTTAAAGCAATTGGGGTTAAGTAACTTGCTCAAGGTTACACGGCTAGTCATTATTTATGCGTGCGTGCTCATTTTCTGAGGCCGGATCTGATCTCGGGTCATCCCAACTCCGAGGCCGGTGCTCTTACTCACTGTGCCACCTAGCCGCCCCTTTAGGGCAATTGGGGTTAAGTAACTTGCCCAAGGTTACAGGGCTAGGTTTTTGTTTGTGTGGATTAAGTGTCGGAGGCGGGCTCAGAACTCAGGTCCTTCTGACTCCAGGGCCGGTGCTCTATTCACTGCGCCACCTAGCCGCCCCTCTTTCTTTCTTTCTTTCTTTCTTTCTTTCTTTCTTTCTTTCTTTCTTTCTTTCTTTCTTTCTTTCTTTCTTTCTTTCTTTCTCTCTTTCTTTCTCTCTTTCTTTCTCTCTCTCTCTCTTTCTCTCTTTCTTTCTTTCTTTCTTTCTTTCTTTCTTTCTTTCTTTCTTTCTTTCTTTCTCCCTTCCTTCCTTCCTTCCTTCCTTCCTTCCTTCCTTCCTTCCTTCCTTCCTTCCTTCCTCCCTCCCTCCCTTCCTTCCTTCCTTCCTCCCTCCCTCCCTTTCTTCTTTCCTTCCTTCCCTCCTTCCTTCCTTCCTTTCTTTCTTTAGCAATTGGGGTTAAGTAACTTGCTCAAGGTTACACAGCTAGTCATTTTTATGTTTGGGTGCTAATTTTCTGAGGCCAGAACCAATCCTGGGTCCTCCCGACTCTGGGGCCAGCACTCTTACTCACTGCACAACCTAGCTGCCCCCCTCCATTCACTTTTTGAACAACTATTAATCATTCAAAAGGTTTTTTCTTATAGGGTTGAAATTTGCCTCCCTGTAACTTCTATCCATTTTCCTAGTCTGGTCTTCTGTTAGAGTTGTGACTAGTATGGGTTGGATGTGTCTTCATATTAGGGCACCAGTATACGGAGAAGACACGCTTGGCCCTGTTCACAGCACAGTCACCCCAGGATGGCAGTCTTATTGTTGAATTTCTATTCTTCTCTGGACTTTCACTTCCATCTCTTGCCATCTCTTCTATGTTCAACATGCTTGAAAATAAATTTACTTGGCCTGTTAGAAATGTACTCTCTGGGAGATCGGGCATCACATTCCTCAGCCAATTATACCATTGGCCCCACTGTCCTCTGTGCTGTTTGTAGCATCCCATTTCCAGATAAATTTCCTACAGGAATACATATTTCTAGTTACAGCTCTGTTCTTTGATACCAGGTGGAGCAATTCTGATCTCTTTCCAATACAGCAGCCATTCAAACAGGTTAAGACAGCTATCAGGACTGCTAATTTTCTCCAGAATAAACATTCTCAGATGACCTAATTATCTTCATTTGACATGATAAGTTATTTCTGATGTATAAAGATATGTCTTTTCTAGCCAGGCCATTTCATGGTGGATTTTCTGTCTTTCCTTGACTTGGTTCCTCTGTGTTATTGAGAGTATATATTTTATATCTTAGCATTTCTGTCTTGCACTCTCTATTGCACCTTTCTTTGCATTTTCCTTCCTGGTTTTCTCCTAAAGGAGTAAGATTTGCTTAGACTCATTCCAATAGTTGTTCTTGGACTTTTGATACCTTATGAGACTCCTCAGCATTCTCCTACCCCTCCTTTCATTTCTTAAATTGTCAAAATGATGGTATGTAGAATTTGGTCTATTTGGGAAGTCTCTCAAGTTCCTCACTTTGGATGCTACATTTCTCTTAATGAAATCTCCAAGATGGTGTTAAAAGACTAAGACTCTTCACACCCCCAGTTCCACCATTGGATCAAGAAACAGATTTCAGGGTCATCTGGTGTTGGGAAACCATTTATCAAGGTCCCAAAGGTCGAAAGGGAAAAAAGAGCCTCCAAAATGTGAAATTAATGGTCTGAGAAGCCTTAATCATGGGGGCAAGTAGAAACCCCTGGGATTCAAGTCTTTTAACTTTTGGCCAATACATTGCTCATCTTCCTGTATGACTTCATTTCAGAAATCATCTTCCCTTGTACCAGGGCTCATTAGGGAAAAATCAAATTACATACCTAACTACTGTGGATACAGAGAAAATCAAAACTGTAGCCAAGTTCTTGGCTTTGTTTTAAAAATATTTTAATGTAATTTATGAATATGTCCTGTCATATCCCATTAATCAGTAAGCAATCCTTTTTCATGAAACAAGGCCCAAAAAAGTAGCTTTGCAAAACAACCAGTCCAGCTATTGCCTCTGAGAGTATATATAATATTCTGCAACCGTAGTTCATCCCTGCTGCAAGAAAAGAATGTAGATGCTTTCCCCCCAACTTCTTTGGAACCAAACATGATCATTCTTATTACTCCTCTTGTTCTTTCCATCCACATTGTTATTGTCACTGGATAATTTATGGTCTTGCTAGTTCTGTATATTTCATTCTCTAGCAGTTCATACAATTATTTTACTTCTTTGAACTATTTAGTTATTGTTTCATACCAAAAAGTCATATTCCATTAGATTCATAGGTCACAATTTGTTTAGTCATTTCCCTAATGATGGATATATATTTTGTTTCCAGTTCTTTGAATGAATTAATTGAAATTAATGAAAAAAGAATTCATTAAGACCTTATTATGTACCAAGTACTATGTACTAGGGACTGCTAGGTGGTACGGTGGTTAGAGTGCTAGGCCTGAAGTCTGCAAGGCTAATCTTCCTGAGTTCAAATCTGACCTCAGATACTTACTAGCTTTGTGACCCTTGGAAAGGCACTTAATCCTGTTTGCTTTAGTTTCCTCATCAAGTAAAATGAGCTGCAGAAGGAAACAGCAAACCACTTCAGCATCTTTGCCAAGAAAACCCCAAATGGGATCACAAAGAACCAGACACAACTAAAACAACTGAACAACAGCAAACATGTACCAAGAACTCTGCGAAGTGCTGGGATTATAAATAAAAAATGAAGACATGATCTGCTTTCATTCTTATCAGAAAGGAAAAAAAGCAGAGAGGGAAGTGATGGCAAGGAAAGGGCATTTGGAAATTCATAGGAATGATGAACAAAGTGACAAGTGTATTGACACATCTTTCTGGGAGCAATGACACATTGATTTGATTATGTTTTAAGAGTTAGGAAGCAGGGCTAGGAGGATAGGAAAGAGGGTATAGATAAAGAAGCAATGAAGCTGGTGAGAAGATGGGGAAGTGAAATACATCATTGGCAGGACTGGGCTTTGACATAGTGGATAACAGAGGTACCCACCACTTTACTACCACAAAAAGTGCTGCTATGAATATTTCAGTGTATGTGGTAGTATTCTTTGATGTGTATAGGCTATATGGTGAGATACTGGGACTTTTAGTCACTTTATTAGAAAATCATGCGTCATATCCCTCCACCTTGGAAATTCTTATGATTGATTATGATTCTTTGGATACTAGCTAATCAATGCCCAATAATCAAATTAATTCTGCCGTTGTTCCTGAAAAAGGGCGTGGTTTTGGATTATTATGGGATTTCACTCGCCAATCCTGTTGTTCCTCTGGAAAAAGTTCCTGCTCTGGCCACTATTCTCTTTTATGTCTTTTCTTGCTTTATTAGAATGTAAGCTTCTAGAAAACAATGACTTAGTCTACTTTGGTATTTGTACATAACGCAGTGTCTGGCACAAGGGTGATAAATAAATGCTTTTTATTCATTCATTTATTTATTAATAATTTCAAATTCCTTACCTAAACATTAGGACAAAACAGTAGCTCCACCCAATTTGTTATGATACACATGTTTACCTCTAGTCTCTTCCACATTCATATTCTTTGATAATTTTTTGTGTGAGGAAAAATATGAGATTTGGTTTGATTTTTATTTCTCTTATTAATAGTGAATCAGAGGAACCTTTCCCATGATTATTAGTGCTTTTTCAATATACTTTTAGAATAATATTTTTCCTAATTATATACATTTTTAAACTTTTAAAAAAATTTTGAGTTCTAAATTTATCTCCGTTCTGCCCTCACCTTTGCCCTTCCTGAGCTAGCAAACAATCTGATTTAGGTTATAAATATTCAATTATGTAAAACATTTCTATATTAGTCATTCTGTGGAAGAAAATTGAAAACAAAAAGATAGGAAAGAAGAAAAGACGAAGGAAGGGAGAGAGAGGGTGAAGGGGGAGGAAAGGCAGAAGAGAGAAAGAAAGTTTGTTTCAGTCTGTATTCATACTCCATCAGTTCTTTCACTGGAGGTGGATGGCATTTTCAATTATAACTCCTTTGAGACTGTCTTGGATTGTTGTATTGCTGAGAATAGCTAACTTATTTACACTTGTTCATTGTATAATATTATTCTTACTGTGTACAATGTTCTTCTGGTTCTACTCACTTCACTTTGCATCAGTTCATGTAAGTCTTTCCAGGTTTTTCTGAAAACATCCTGCTCATCATTTCTCATAGCACAATCATATTCCATCACAATTATATACCACACCATATCAAGTGTTCTTTGACCATTTCTGAAGCCACACTGGCTCTCAGGTAGATGACCATCTTCCAGGTGAAGGATCAGCCTTATTAAGGAGGGTTCTGGCAAGAATCCTGCAAGCAATGGCTAAGAGAGAGAGATTGTCACAGGACAATCTATTTCCTTTACCTTTATATAGATGGACAATGGATGGGGATAACCTCCTCTTGCCATATAACCTAGAAAATTTCAGTCAGCTTTTGTATGAGCAGTGGACTCTCTACCTTGCAAATCTCAGCTGGAATAGAATCAGCACCAGCTGCTGATTTTGCCACATGAAAGGGCCTAATGGCATTCAAAACCTCTTCTTCAGTTGGAATTTCAGCTAGGGAGAGATTGACTTGAACCTGAGGTCAATGGTTTGCTTCAGCACTGATTGATGATGGTCTGTTTAGAACACCATGGAAGTGTTCAGTGCATCTCTCCAGGATCATGTCCTTATAACTAATCAATGTGGCTCTATCAGCACTAAGCTGAGATACATGATAGATCTTTGACCCATAAATAGCCTTCGGGGCATCATAAAAGTGCTTTGGATTGTTAGTATCAGCATGAAACTGAATTTAACCTGCCTTCTTACTGAGTCAAGAATCCTGCATCTCTCCAAACTTTGCTTGTACTTTACTTTTGATGGAATTAAATGCTGTCTTCTTAGAGATGGATGAACTGTCCTTCTGGTAAACCCTGCAGAGTTCTTGTTTTTCACTTAGAAGCTTCTGAATTTCCCCATTATTTTTCTCAAACCAGTCTTGATGATTGCAAGTGTTCTGACCCAGATGAGCAAATGCAGTGAGTGCTATACGCCAGAATCTCTGGAAGCTGCCCACTCCTTTTCTGCTCCTCTGTTGCCAATTGTGTGTTAGCTCAAAATTCCCTCCAAGTTAACACAAATTATTTCCTTTCAGAGGAAAGCTCTAATCTGTTGACATTCATTCTTCTGGCAGTCATTTTACCTTAGGGATACCACTTTTGTTGAATGTGAAACCTGGACCATGCCAGTGCCATGCCAGGAAACTGAATCACTTCCATTTGAATTGTCTTAGGAAGATTCTGAAGATTGTCTGGCAGGATAAGATACCAGACACTGAGGTCCTTTCTCAAACCAAACAGTCAACCATTCAAACTCAACTTCAGACAACTCAATTCTAATGGGCTGGCCATGTTGTTTAAATACAAAATGTATACTGGCCAAAAGGACCCTTTTGTGGAGAACTCACACAGAGCAAGCATTCACATAGTGGTCAGGAGAAGCAATACAAGGACAGCCAAGATGATTGGGAGCCAATATGGCAGAGTTAGCAGTAAGTTGTTCTCATTCCTCTTTACTGACATTGAAAAATTCAGAAAACATCACCCCAGGAAAAATCCTGGAACAATGGAGTCAGCACAAAAATGGGGAACAGCAGTTTTTATTAGCTTATGTGGTTAGGAGGATTAACAGGAAAGGTCCCTCTTGCTGTGACTGAAGGGGACCAGTACAGGATGGGAGATGTCCAGGCAAAACAGCAACAAACTCCACCTCAGAAAACCGACAGGAGAGCCTGAGACCCAGGGTGGTAGAGTGGGCAAATGCCCACAGCCAGGGGAACTGGCAGACACCAGCACAGAGAACCACCACTTGCACCATGGATGGTCGTCCATCAGTGGCTGAGCCTACCCTTTCTGTAGCACAGCCTCAGGGGAGGAGGAGACCTTCAGTGACCAGACCACCCCTCCCACACACCTCACCCTGCAAGCTTTAGTGTAACCAGGGGAAATGCAGAAAGACTTCAATTGGCCTTGGCACATATCAGTCACCAGCTCCAGCTCAGCACCAGGTAAGCTACAGCATTATATAGTTTCCAGCTTCCAGAACCCAAGGGCCCACCACACAGAACCAGTAACCAGGCCCCAGACCCCAACACAAGAAGCACAGGACAGTGCTCCCTGTGCCCCAGAAGCAGAAATTAATTCTAAATGCCAGGAAAAATGCAAACACAGGAAGATGGTGGAGTAGGTCAGAAAATTCTAAGAACTTCCCCCACAAAAGAGTTAAAATAGCACCTTAGGGTGAACAAAGTGAGGGTAGAGATAAATAAGAACAGGGGCATAACTGGGGTCCTCCCAGGACGATTTGAGAAGATCAGAAGAAAAATTCCAGAAGGAGGTTTTGTCCCTGAGAATAGTAAACACCTCAAGGCTAGGTTCCAGTTTCAGCTAGCCTCTTAAACAACAAGTGGCAAGCCCTGGCATTATTTGGTTGGGAAGCTACCTTGGCCCCAGCTACCAGAACTTTTGTCCTGGGATAGTGAGGTGAGTTGGGCATCTGAGTCCAGGAAGATTGAGGGAACCTCTTCTGACCAGGAATGCCAGAGCCAGCTGTGCTATGAAGAGTGGTGGAGTGAGAATGAACCAGCACAACCTGGTGAGTGCAGAAGCAGTGGGGAAGAAAACCCCTGGCTGAGGGCACTTACAGGAGATTGGAGGTTTGGCTTTGGTTTCAGGCTAGAGGGAAGAACTGGGGCAGGGGGCACCATTTCCCATACCCCAGGGCTAGAGGTGACTACAAATAATTAGGATATTACCACAAAACATGCACAGGCAAAGGAGAAAGGATCCAACTATAGAAACCTATTATGGGAATAGAGATGACCAGGGTTCATCTTTGGAGGAGGAAATTAAAGTAAAGAAATCCCCAAAGAGTAATATCAAATAGTCACCTACCCAAAAAGAATTTATAGACCTTAAAAAAGACTTTAAAAATCAAATAACAGAAATGGAGGAAAAACTTAAAAAAAGAAAATAAGAATAATCCAAGAAAAACAAGAAGGTTGTTTAGATTTATGGGGATGGGAAGATAAGGGAAGGATCCTTGGTGGGGGGGAAGGCAAGTCAAAGGAGGCCAAGGTGGTGCATAAAAATAAAGTAGAGGAGGCAGGAGGGATAGGAAACAAGAGATATGCATACACATAAAAACAAAGATAAGGAGTAGAATAGGTTTGGGAATGTATATGACTACATGTGTTTGTATGTATGTACATGTGTATGTATATACCTAAAGCTGTGGAGAAATGTGTCTCAACTTTATTGTAGCCTTTGGGGGTGGGGTGGGACAAGTATGTATATATCTAAAGCTATAGAGAAACATATCTAAACTATATTGTGGCCTTCTGGTGGGGTTTGTGGGGAATGGAAAAAAAAACAAAGTAAAAAAGTGCACAGCAGAGAACAAAAGAAAACTCACAAGGAAGCAAAAAAAAAAAAAGAGATGAACAATTTTTAACACAAGAAGTGTTATCTTATAGATTTTCTTGAAATGAAAATTTGTTGTACATATTTTGAATCCTCTCATATTCTGTTTTGCACATGACATGTTTTTTATTTCTTTCTAACTTTGTATTTAAGTTTCAGTATTTAAATTTTTGATATGTTTTTGTTTCTTTTTTCATTCTCTATTTGTGTTCTGGTGGTTGAGTTTAAAATTAAATTTTGGAAGAAAAATATGCAAACACAATGAGAAAAAACAGTTTAGGAAGGAAAAGACCATAGAATCTTAGTATGGGGACAGGAAGAGCAAAATACAAATTCAGAAGAGGACAGAACTGTTACCATACTCACATCTGAAACCTCAAAGGGGAATTTGAACTGTTCTTATTCTCAAAAAGCCTTTTTGGAAGAACTCAAAAAGGATTTTAAAAATCAAATTAGAGAGGGAGAATAAAAATTGAATAATTTTTTAAAAATACAATTGACAAAATGGAAAAAAAAATTCACTGAAGAAAACAATTCCTTAAAAAGTAAAATTGGCCAAATGGAAAAGGAGGTCCAAAAGTGAACTGAAGAAAACAATTTGTCAAAAATTAGAATTGGGCTAGTAGAAGTTAATGACTCTATGAGGCAGCAAGAATCAAACAAAATCAAAAGAATGAAAAAATAGAGGAAAATATAATATGTCATTGGAAAAACAACTTACCTGGAAAATAGATCCAGGAGAAATAATTTAAGAATTATTGGTCTACTGGAAAGCCATGATTAAAAAAAGAGCCTGGACAGTATCTTCTAAGAAATCATCAAGGAAAACTGCCCTGAGGTCCTAGAAGCAGAGGGTAAAATAGTCAACAAAAGAATCCACTTATCACTGAAAGAGATCCCAAAATGAAATCTCCAAGGTATATTACAGCCAAATTCCAGAATTATTAGGTCAAGGAGAAAATACTGCAAGCAGCCAGAAAGAAACAATTCAAATGTTGTGGAACTAGAGTCAGGATCATGTAGGACCTTGTAGCTTCTACATTAAAAGATCAGAGGGCTTGGAATGTTATATTCTACAAGCAAAGAAACTTAGATCACAACCACGGATCAACAACCAGCAAAATTCAGCATAATCTTTCAGGCAAGGAGATGTACATTCAATAAAATAAGGGACACAATAATCATAACTGTGAATGAGCCCACCCATAAAACTGAAGCAGATAGCAAAATGGATTAGAAATCAGAATGCAATAATATGTTATTTACAAGAGACATACCAGAAACAGAAAGACACATGCAGAGTTAAAGTAAAGGGGTGGTGCAGAATCTAATACGCTTCAACTGAAGGAAAAAAATAGGTTGATGTAGCAACCATGATCTCAGACTAAGTAAAAACAAAAATAGACCTAATTCCTTAATCAGGGAAACATTATATTCGAAGAGACCACAGACAATGAAGTAACATCAAAAAAATTACAGCAAATTTCTATGATAAAGGCCTCATTTCTCAAATATATACTGAACATAAAACTGAGTCAAATTTATAAAAATAAGAGCCATTCCAAAATTGATAAATGGTCCAAGGATATAAATAAGCACTTTTCAGAAGAAATCAAAGCTATCTATAGTCATATGAAAAATGCTCTGAATCACTGTTGAAATGCAAATTAATACAACTCTGAGGTACCACCTTATACATACCAAAAATGACAGGTGCTGGAAGAAATTAGGAAAAATAATCACACTAATGAACTCTGGGTGGAGTAGTAAACTAGTCCTATGATTCTGGAGAGCAATTTGTAACTGTGCCAAAAGGCTTTAAAACCTTGCATACTCTTTGACCCAGTAATGAACATTACTAGGTCTGCATTCCACAGAGATCTAAGGAAAAGGAAAAGGACCTATATGTACAAAATATTTATAGTAATTCTTTTTGTGGTGGGAAAGAATTGGAAATCAAAGGGATGTTCATCAATTGGGGAATGACCGAATAAATTCAGGCATATGGTTGTGATGGAGTACTCTTGTGTTATCTTGTGAAATGATGGGGAGCTGATTTAGAAAAACCTGGCAAGAACTATATCAATGGATGCAAAGTGAAGTAAGAAGAACTAGATCATTGGGCACAGTAACAGCAATGTTGTAATGATGATCAACTGTGAAAAACTTGGCTCCTCTTACAATGATCCACGGCAATTCCAAAGAACTTCATGATGAACAAAAAGAGAACTAATGAACTCTGAGTGGAAATTGAGGTATAATTTTCTCACTTTGTTTTTCTTGCTATTTTTAAAGTTAGCAAGTATGGAAATAATTTTGTGTAATTTCACAAGTATAATTGATATTATATTCCTTGCCTTCTAAGTGAGTGTGAGAAAGGGTGAGAGTGAGGGAGAAAATTTGAAACTCAAAATTTAAAAATAATGTTTAAAATGAATAAATAATAAATTGAAAAATTAAATCATGCACAATCAGAAAAACCTACCATTTACAGTAATAAATAGAACTTTCTCTAATGCACTAAATACATTTATCTAAAATGAAATACAGAAATTATATGTGATGGAGAAAGGCTAAAAGCCTGTCCAGTAGCATCAGATGTAAAGCAAAGATGCCCATTCTCACCACTGTCATTTTACGTACTTGTAGAGATACTAGTTATATAAAAAAGATGAGAAAAAGAAAAATGGAATCAAA
The DNA here is from genome assembly GCA_011680675.1 of Gymnobelideus leadbeateri. NCBI lineage: Eukaryota > Metazoa > Chordata > Mammalia > Diprotodontia > Petauridae > Gymnobelideus > Gymnobelideus leadbeateri. Next base: position 1,613,611 of record WOXC01004099.1, read on the forward strand.
GAACAAAATTGTCACTTTTTTCAGATAATATAATGGTTCATCTATCCTAAAAGTTCAGTTAAAAACTAATATCATTAATAACTTTAGTAAAGCAGCCTGATATAAATAATCCACATAACTAATTAATTTTTCAGTATATTGCCAACAAAGATCCATTGGCAAGAGGTAAATTCCAATAAAAATAACTAACAAGCCCCAATTAAACACCAACTCTGAAATCCTGAAAATCAAAAGAGAGATAAAAAAGTGAAAGTAAGAAAAACATTGAAATAATAAATAAAACTAGGAGCTGGTTTATGGAAAAAGAAAATGATAAAAAGATAAACCATTTATTAATTTGATTTTAAAGGAAAGAAGACCAAATTATTAGTATCAAAAATGAAAGGAGTAAACTCACTACCAATGAAGAAGAAATTAAGACAATTATTAGGAATTGTTCTATCCAATTATATGCCAATAAATTGGGCAATGTAAACGAAATGGAAGCATAACTCCAAAAAATAAATTACACAAATTATCAGAAGAAATAAAATTCTTAACCCAATCTAAGAAAAAAAAATTGAAAAAACCATCAGTGAAAACTTCCTAAGAAGAAATTCCCAATACCAGATTGATTCATAAGTGAATTCTACCAAACATTTAAAGAACAATTAATCCCAATACCATATAAACTAATTGGAAAAATAGGTAGAGTCCTACCAAACTGTTTATGATGCAAATAGGGTGCTGATGCTCTAAATAGAAAGAGCCAAAAGAAAGATAATTATAGAATAATTTTCCCAATGAATATTGATGCAAAAAATTAAATAAAATACTAGCAAAGAGATTACAACAATATATCACAAGGATCAGATACAACGACCAGTTAGGATTTATACAACGAATATGGGGCTGGTTCAATATTAGGAAAACTATAAGCATAATTGACCATATCAACAACAAAATCAGCAGAAACCATATGATAATCTCAATAGATGCATAAAAAGCCTTTGACAAAATACAGCACCCATTCCTATTAAAAACACTAGAGAGCATACCTAAACATTTGGAAAAAGATTAACTGCTCAAGGATAGGCCTGAGAAAATATAATAAAAAAGACAATTGTACCTAAATTAAGTTCTTTGCTTAGTATAATACCAAACTACCAAAAATTATTTTATAGAATTAACAAAAAATAATAAATTATTATAAATATCTATAATAAATTTCATCTAGCAGAACGAAATGTCAAAAGTGTCAAGGGAATCAATGAAAAGAAATGAAGGAAGGTGGCCTAGATCTCAAATTGTAATCAACAAAATAATCTGGTATTCACTAAAAAATAGAGTGATGGATTAATGGAATATATTAGGTACACAATACATAGTAGTAAATGCCTATAGTAATCTAGAGTTTGATAAATTTTTGGGGCCAAGAACTCACTATTTGACAAAAACTCCTGGGAAAACTGAAAAACAGTTTGGAAAAAAACCATGAATAGACCAATATCTCATACCGTATACCAAAGCCAAAATGGGCACATGATTTTGACGGAAACAGTGATACCAAAAGTAAATTGGGAGAGCATGAAATAGTTTACTTGTCACATTGGTGGGAAAGGGTAAAAATTATGACCAAACAAGAGAAAGAGAGCATTACAATTTATAAAATGCATAATTTTGATTACATCAAATTAAAAAGGGTTTGCACAAACAAAATCAATGCAGCCAAGTTTAGAAAGAAAGCCAAAAACCAGGTCTGGGGGAGGAGAATTTTACAAGTCTCTATGATGAAGGCTCAAATACATAGATTAGTCAGAATTAGTCAAACAAAACATCAAGAATGAAAAATTAGAAAAAGAGGTAAAACATCTCAATGGAAAAATAATCGACCTGGAAAACAGATCCAGGAAAGATAATCTGAGAATCATAGGCCTACCAGAAAATCATGATGAAAAAATGAGCCTGGACAACATCCTCCAATAGCTCATCAAGGAAAACTGCCCTGAGATACTAGAACCAAAGGGTAAAATAGAAATCAAGAGAATCCACTGGACACCTCCTGAAAGAGATCCCAAACTGAAAAGTCCTCAAATTGTTGTGAACAAACTCCAGAGACTACCAGGTAAAAGAGAAAATACTTCAAAGTACCGGAAAGAAACAATTCAAATATCAAGGAGCCACAGTAAGGATTGCACAGGACTTGGCAGCCTCTACACTGAAAGATCAGAGGCAGTGGAATACAATTTTTCACAAGGCAAAAAGAGCCCCGGTTCCAACCAAGGATCACCTACACAGTGAAACTAAACATATTCTTCCAGGCAAGGAGATGGTCATTCAATGATATAACAGATTTCCAGACCTTCCTGATGAAAAAGCCAGAGCTCAATGGAAAATTGAACCTACAATTATGAGATGCAGGAGAGACATAGAAAGGTAAACAAGGAAAACACACACACACACACACAACCTGAGAAAGAAATTAAAGATATCTATAAGCATATGAAAAAATGTTCTAAATCATTATTGATTAGAAAAATGCAAATCAGAACAACTCTGAGGTACCACATTTCATCAGTCAGATTGGCTAAGATGACAAAACAGGAAAATGACAAATGCTGTAGAGGATGTGGACAAATTGGAACACTAATGTATTGCTGGTGGAGTTGTGAACTGATCCAACCATTCTGGAGAGCAATCTGGAATTATGCCCAAAGGGCTATAAATAATTTCATACCCTTTGACATAGCAATACCACTTCTAGGGTTGTATCCCAAAAAAGATCATAGAAGTGGGAGGAAGACCCATATGTACAAAAATATTTGTAGCAGCTCTTTTTGTAGTGGCAAAGAATTGGAAATTAAGGGGTTGCCCATCAATTGGGGAATGGCTGAACAAGTTGTGGTATATGCCTGTAATGAAATACTATTGTGCTATAAGAAATGAGGAGCAGATGGACTTCATAGATAACTGGAGAGGCTTATATGAACTGATGCTGAGTGAGAAGAGTAGAGCCAGGAGAAATTTGTACCCAGTTACAGACACAACATATTGTGACAAGCAACTTTGATTGACTATACTCTTCTCAGCAAATCAGGGTTATAAGTCAACCCCAAAAATCTCATGATGGAGAGAGGTGTCTACATCCAGAGAAAGAACTGAGTTTGAATCCAGATTGAAGCAAACTACCTGCTCTTTTTCTTTTTCCTGTTTGGTTTTATTTCCCCTTTCCCATTGTTCATTCCATCTGATATCATCCCTATTTATAATCTGACTAATGACCAATGTGAAAGTATTTGCAGATATTATACTTGAATGTATGCTGCCATGGGGGGAAGGAGGGAGGAGGGAGAGAAAAATTGAAACTCAAGGAACTGTGGAACTGAATCTTGTAAACTAAAAGTAAACAAATTAATAAAGAACAAAAGAAGAAGAAGAAGAAGAAGGAGAAGAAGAAGAAGAAGAAGAAGAAGAAGAAGAAGAAGGAGAAGAAGAAGAAGAAGAAGGAGAAGAAGAAAAAGAAGAAGAAGAAGAAGAGGAAGAAGAAGAAGGACAATTTAACTTGGAGTAATTGTCAACCGTCATTGATAAAGGAAGTTTCCTTAATGTTTGTTTATTACAATAATAAAATAACAGCATCATACATATATTTAAAAGATGAGACTACTTTTTATGTATCTCTAAACCAGGTTCCCTGACATCTGATTGTTTTTCCTTGATCCCACAAATCCTTATGGCATACGTCAGCCTGTTCTGCAAAGTCCAGTGTAGAATTTCTAGGGTCTATGAAAACTTTATGTTAACGATATTTGGTCTTGAGTTCTCCATATTAAAGAAATATCACCCAAATCTCTGCAGAGATTGATACATCATGTCAAATTTCTTTCCATAATTGAGGCTTTGTAGGAATGTACAATAAATATTATACAGGTATATGTAATAAAAGGATGACATATTCATGCATTCTTTACCACCAGTTATAGGGGAATTACAATTTCTTGCCAGGGGGCCACACAATAAATGTTGGAGATAAGAGCTGTGACCAAATGCAATTATATTGTTAAGACTCAGGGTCTGCAGGATTTCCCCTTGTTGGTTGCATTCCTGAATGCCCTCTTTACATCTTTGTTCCTCAGGCTATAGATGAGAGGGTTAAGCATTGGGTTTATCACTGCATAGAACACAGAAACCAACTTGACCTGCTCTTTGGAAGACTTGGGGGTCATGTAGGAAATTATTCCTGTCCCATAAAAAAGGATAACCACAAGAAGGTGGGAGCCACAGGTAGAGAATGCCTTAAGTCTCCCAGAGGTTGTCTTCATCCTGACCACAGTCACTATAATAGAGCTATAGGATGCCAGGATAAGGGACACAGGTGCTAGAAGAATCACCACTCCCATGAGGAAAATGACCATTTGTGAGTTCTGAGTGTCTGCAGATGCCACAGCCAAGAGGGCAGGGGCCTCACAAAAGAAATGGGCGATCTTGTTGTCTCCTTGGAAGGGGAGCCTTAGTGTGAATGTAGTGTCCACCAAGGATATTAGCAGACCACTGACCCAGCACCCCAAGGCTAATAGGCCATAAATCCTCCTTGTCATGATGATAGGGTAGTGCATGGGGTCACAGATTGCTAAATATCGGTCATAGGACATCACAGCTAACAAGGCACACTGAGTGGCTCCAAAAATGAGGAAAAGAAAAAGCTGAACAGCACAGCCCATGAAGGAAATGACCTTCCTCCTTGTCAGCATATGTACCATGGCTTGGGGAACAATATTGGTAGAGAAGCAGAGGTCAGCCACAGACAAGTTGCATAGAAAAAAGTACATGGGTGTATGGAGTTGTGAGTCAGTCAGAACCAGGTAGATGAGGAGTAAGCTCCCAAACACAGTAGCCAGGTAGACCCCCAGGAACAATACAAAGAGAAGCACCTGAGTTTGAGGGTCATCAGAGAGAACCAGGAGGAGAAATTCTGTCACCCAAGTCTGGTTGGCCTGGCTCATGTTCCTTCTTCCAGCTTTTTTGGATGGAAGGCAACAAATATTCCACGTGGGAATATTACCTATAAAATTATAGAAAATATTGACATGTTGGAAGCATCTGAAATGACACCTGGTCCAACCCCCTGCCCAACCATCATCAGTTGCCCAAACTCATTTTTTAATATCTTATTTCCCAATTGCATGTAAAATACTAATTATATATATGTATATATTAACATTTGAATTTAAAACTTTGATTTGAAGACTATTTCCCTTCTTCCCTCTTCACCACCCCCCCCAGGAAGATAAGTATTTGAATATAAGTTATATACATGTAGATATGCATAACATTTCCATAGTAAATATATTGTGAAAGAATGACTTTATTTCCCTCTTTCCTATCCTGTCCCCCACTTATTTTATTCTCAAGTTTGACCCTGTCCCTTTTCAGAAGTGTGTGCTTCTAACTACCCTTCCCCCCATCTGCCCTCCTTTCTATCATCCCCGCTCTTATCCCTTCCCCCCCCCCACTTTCTTGTAGGGTAAGATACCCAATTAATTAATTAATTAATTAATTTTTATTATTATCATTTTTTAGACAAATGCTTTATTAGCTTCTGGTTTACATCATTCATTTCCGCCAGATTTTGAGTTACAATTTTTCCCCATTTTCCCCCTACCCACCACCCCAGAATAGCAGTCCCACAAGATATCCCCTCATCCAATCTGCTCTCTCCCATACCCCTTTTGACTTTACCATTAGGGCAAGGTGAATCTCTGTGACCCAATGCCTGAACATCTTATCTCCCAATTACATGCAAAATCGCATTAATAATAGTATTTATATATATTTGAAACATTTAATTTTAAAACTTTGAATTTCAGATCCATTCCCTTCCTCCCTTGTCACCCATTCCCTCTGGGAACATAAGCAATTCAGCATATATAAATTTGAACAAAAATAGCTCTTTAGAAAGTAAATTCCTTGAGAGAAATTTTTATTTCAGGTTCGTCATTGTTTTCTAGCATAGTGCCTGGAACATATGAGGTAATTAATAAATGATTTTTGATTGACTGCAAGAAACAGTGATGAATACAGAGAATATTCACATACAGAGAATATTGTATCATTATGGAACATACGTTAATAGCAACTCAGATGGTTTAGGAGAACCATTCCGCCATCTGAAAGGAACCCATTGTTAGGTCATGGATTACTGAGATCATTATCTCCCTCTATTAGCTGTATTAGGAGTAATGAAACACTGTCCTCAACATTCTGTTGTGCACATACTTAGATTATTCTACTGTGGAAAGAAACATTTGGACTTTGATTTACATGGGTGCTTCCTTGTTTTGTTTTGAATTTTTTTGTGTGACTTGGTCCCTTTATCTCTCCTAGGGTGTGAGTGCCCTGGTCACTACTGATTGGCATGGAAGCTTTGACCTGTTCCCTTTCTGATCTGAGTTGGTTCTCCCAGGCAGCCTTCTTAGGTTGTCTGGTGATCCCTAGTTCCTGGGGTTATACCAATCAGGTGATAGATTAATGTTCATACCCCTTCTTATCACACTGAAGCTCAACACTCCCATACTCAGTGTGTCTACCTATCTCAGCTTCCCTCCTATAAGTGAGTACATGCCTCCATTGCTAGTCCAATTTACTGTAAAGGGGTTGAAATGACTTTAGGACATTTCCATCCATATTATTATCTTCAGTACAGTGAGATTTGATTGTTAGTTTTGGTGGCTGGGATATACATGAAATCAAAATTTTTCTAAGGCTCTAATGAGATAATTGATGTGAAAATACTTTTGAACCTCTGCAGTGTTATGCACTCATTCCCTTGAGTAGCAAACACCAGTCTCACAAATACGTTATACTCTACACCAAATTTCTACTTTCTCTTTGACCTTTTTTCCTCCTTCACACATGCTGATGTTCTCTTTCCTGATCTCTCAAATTAGCAGACACTATCACTGATTCACAGCATGTCTTGATTTCCTGTGTAGGGAGCTATCTGACTGACATCTCAATCCTATAGCTCTCTCTCAAAGCCCATAGGAAGATCAACAGCTTCATCTTTTTTCATCTGACATTCATTATAAAAAGTTAGTTTATTTCCAGTGTTTTTTACTCACTTAGATGCCTGGCTTTTGAATCTCTTTCTTTGTTTTCCTGCCCAGCACTTTCCATCTACATATGGAAAGTATCTTTTCCTTTCTACTTCCCTCTTCTTTCTCCCTCTTCTTGATCCTAACTTCATCCATGAGCCATAAATTTTGGTCAGTAAGTTTGTGAATCATATAGGCAATCATATTTTGAAATCATATTAGACAAAATGAAAAATCAGTGCAATCTTATTTTAAAACCCTTGAGAGTTCTAAGACAATTCCCTTAGGTGTGCCATATACATTTCTTTCTTCCTCTTATTAAACCTGTAGTTCTTTCAGTACCAGAATTCTTTTCCAAGTTTAGGGAGCTGTTCAATTTTATTGACTATTCTCTTCCATTTCTCAAAGGATATGTTTAGTTAGAATTATGCTTACATGCGGCACAGAATTACGTTAGGAGGAACCACATCTAATGCATTTTATTTGTGATTGTTAAATCATCTCTGTCATATCTGAGTGCCTCCATATGGGGTTTTCTTGGCAAAGATGTTGGAATGGTTTGCCATTTCCTTCTCCAACTCATTTTACAGATGAGAAAACTGAGGCAAACAGGGTTAAGTTGCTTGTGTAGGGTCACAAAGCTAGTAATACATAAGTATCATTTCTAAAGGATAGTGAGATCTGAATTCCAATTCAGTGACTTAAAAGTGAATTTCTGTATAACACTCGATTGTGATTTTTGAATGGACAACAAAGAAAATGCCACCTATTTAGGAAACATTAATTGGAATGGTTGGTCATTCCAACTGAAATGATCTGAATTAACTTTTAAGTGCCTGCTTACCATACCCCAATCTTAGCTATTTGTTAAAGATTTCCTCTAGGATGTCTATGATTTGTGAATACGTGAAAGAAGTGAATTGTTTTTCATTGCTAATATCCTAAATTTCAATCTGATAAATGACCCTGATTCATACAACTTAAGGACAGTTGTCTCTCAAAATTCTTTCCTCCATTTTGAGATATGGTTCTTCTTGGGTTGGGATATTTTTAGTTAAAATGATTGGGAGATGGAATTCCCAAGTTTTGGGTTTTATCCTGCTTTAGATTTATCCCAACCTTCTTTCCATTTCCTATATTTCCTCTCACCCACTCTACTTCTTATTTCTATCAACCTCAGCTCATTTGATCATATCCAGGGTTCCAAAGCACCTGGAAAGATTGATCCAAGAGAAGACAAAACCTTCACCTAGTCTTGTTTCCCTGATGTGGGGTGAAGATGCACAGAAAATAGCAAAATCATGGAACTATGGAATTATGCATAGATTTATGCTTACACACAGCATAGAATTACATTAGGAGGAACCACATCTAATGCATTCTATTTGTTGTTGTTAAATCATCTCAGTCATATCTGACTCTTAGTGCCTCCATATGGGGTTTTCTTGGCAAATATAATGTAGTGATTTTTCATTTCTTTCTCCAGCTCATTTTACAGATGAGGAAACTGAGGCAACAGGGTTAAGTGACTTGTACAGGATCACACAGCTAGTTAAGTGTCTGAGGCCAGGTATAAACTCTGGAAGATGAGTCTTCCTGACTCCAGGCCCAATACTATAGCTATTGTATCACCTCACCACAATCTACATGTGGTTAAAATTTTTCTCTACCTAATCCTTAAAAAGTTTTTAAATTTATTCGTTGATAGGGAACTTTCTACTTTGTGATTTATCTCATTCTACTTTTGGACAACTCTAATTCTTACAAAGTTTTTTCTTATATTTGTCATAAATCTGCTTTTTTGCAACTATCACCCATCATTCCTGGTTACACCTTCTGGGTGTGAAGGTAAAAAAGCTTAATTTCTCTTCTATATGATATTTCTTCAAGTAGACTCTCTCCTTTTTATAAATATTAATAATTAGCAAATATGTAGTGCTTTTAGGTTTGCAAAGTGCTTTACAATATCTCCTTTTATTCTTATAACAATCCTAGCAAGTACCTGTTAATATCTGCATTTTGCAGATGGGCAAACTGAGGCAAACAGTGGTCAAGTGACTTGCTCAGAGTCACCTAGCTGGTTAGTGTCAGAGGATGGATTTGAAGTTGGGTCTTCTTCACTCCAGGTTCATTTCTCTATGGAAACTAAAACTTAAGAAGGCTAATTGTCCCTAGTTTCCAAAAGTGGCAAGCAGCAGAGGCAGGATTTGAATTCAGCTTCACTGACTCTTCAGCAGGTTCTCTTTCCACTGTATCACTCTGCTTTGAGGAATACAGCTTTGGACCTTGGTCTTCCCAGGAAAGTGAAGATTCTGTTACTATGAGATATTAACACATTTTCTTTTCCCCATCAAAATGTGGTTTCTGGGGAGCTGTTTGCCCAGATGTCTTTAAATCTCTAGTGCTGTAGTGTTTCCTGCTAGGCAGCTGGCAGTGAGTGCAGTCGATAGAGGGAAGGGCCTGCTGTCAGAAGACCTGAGTTCAAATCTGGCCTTAGACACTTACTAGCCATATGACCAAAGGCAAATCATTTGTGTCAATTTCCTCAACTGTAAATTGTGAAAATAATTGTATCACTTCTTAGTGTTGTTGTGAGGATCAAATGAGGCAGTATTTGTGAAGTCCCTGACACAAAGCAAGCAAGCTTTATAAGTCCTCAGTCCCTTTTCTACTAATAGGTTATATCAAGGGCCCATCAGTCTCTCACTGCTATGACCACACAGATCAGCACAGGCCAGGAGCTGAGAGGTGAGGCACCAGACAGAAATACAAGATTTCAGTTCTCAGTGTGGCTTTGATGTAACTCTGGAAATGGGATATAATGGGGACACATAAAGATCAGGGGAAAATGTTCAAATTTCCCTTTTGATTTTATATTTCACTTCTCATTCCCTGTCATGAAATTTGACTTCCTTTCCTTATAACCTCCAACCTTTACTCTTATCATCATTTTTTTCTCCTGAAATCTTTGCCTTTTTTGCTTTTGGAGAATGTTCATTTGTCTTATATTCTACCTTGATATTGTTGCCCAATTGTCCTTAGTCTGGCCCAGAGCAAGGGCCCATCTAAGGCAGTTTTGATAAATAGCAGAGGAAGGAAAGGGAATGGAATTGCTTTCAGGGGTATCAAATGTGTTCTATGGAAAGTAAATTTAGGGGGCTGAGGGCAGGTTATATCAGACTGCCACATCAGTACCCAAACCCAAGGTTGTACACTAAAACACCCTATCATCAACTAGAACTGGTGATGCAAGAGTTATGTCACCTGTCCATCAGGTGTCTGATGACTGGAATTCAATTCTGAGCATTACATTCACTTTTGATACTCAAAATAATCCTGTAAGGTAGGTGCTTATCCCTCTTATTTATTATTATTTATTTATTATTTATTATCTTATCCTTTTTATAGGTAGGGAAACTGAGGCTGAGGCAGATTTAGTGAGTTTAGGGCCATATACTTTGTAAGTGTCTAAGGGAGGATTTAAACACATAACTTTCTGACTGCAATTTCAGCACTCTATTCACTCTGTAGCCACACCTAAGTAGATTTATGTAAATAGTATCTCCATAGTCCCAGCATCAAAGTAATTCTTCCTTTCATTTAAGCCACCAGCTATTTATTTCATGATGGTTCCTGAGGAAGTGATGATGGGAGACACAGGGCTCATATGGAAGATCATTTGCCTGAATCTCCAAGGGGAGAATATTGGAATATCAGTTTTGGTGGGCATGGAATCTCAAAACCAAAAGAGCAAACCCAGAAAGAAGCTGCACCCAAATCCCCTTGAAACAGCCAGTATCAAAGTTCTCCTTCAGAAGCCCCTCTTACTTTTCCCCTTCTCTATTCCAAACCTAGCTTCCTTACCTGGAAGGCAGAAAGAACGAGGAATGCATCTCATAGCCAGTGAGGAGAATCCAAATGCCAAACATAAAAAAATACTTGATAAGTAACCATTGGGCTATGTTGGTGGGAGAAAAAGCACAGGGATCTTGTCCTGAAGGCAGAGAGCATATTTCAAATCCTTGTAAAAGGGTCAGGGAAAGGGAAGGGTATGGATTTGGGGTGAAAGGGAAGGACTGAAAATTTCTTCAAACTAACCCTTTGGGCATTGTCTCCTTGATGGTTCAAAGGACTTGCCTTTTAAACAAGGGCTGTTTATTTAATGGGTGTTGGTGTGAGTTGATCTCTGGAGCATCTATTATGCTCTAGAGGATTCCTTCTCATTATGGTAGATCTGGTACCACGTCCTTTTTTTCAGAAGGGTTCTCAGGTGGTAACAAGGGAGAAATTTTGTATAGCTAATTCAAAGTTCTTGTTCCAATCCCAACCTCTGAATACCTTTCTCCTTTCTTCCCCATCTCTTCTGTGTCCCCTTAGGTGTATGGATGGGTGGTTGCTTGACTACCTGTGTTGCCTACTTAAATATTTCCTGTGATAACAGTAATATATTTAGTGGTTAATGAGAATGTGTACATTCCATATCATAGATTATGAAGTTTGTTCCCCTGAGAAGAAAATGCATATGGATATGTCGATTGAATATATATTGAATAGAAATATTGAATGATGTAATTTTACAATCTCTTCACTTTGATATTTGGATATTTTAAACCATGAATTATTATTAGAATAACTCAATGTCAGCCCCTCAGAAGTCAAATGTTTCATCCCAAACTTTGTATTCTGTTTACAACATCCCTCATGATGGTCCTCAAAACTCTATTTGAAGACCTGGAGTGGGAGAGATCTCACTGTCTCCTGAAGCAACTCATTCTCTTTTTGATCAACTGCAATTGTGAGGAAGTGTTTTTTCCTGATTGCATGTGAATTTTTTTATTCTGAACTTTAAAAGCACAAAATTAAAATGTGCATTTCCATCGCCACAATTGAGCAAAGTGGATTGTATATGCATTTGTGAATCTCTATTACACATACTTTTCTTTTATTTAAAAATACAAGGACATTCTCAAGGTCTTTCTTAAGAACTTTGGAATTGATTGTGTGACATGGCATTCACTGGCACAGGAACACTCAGCATGGCATGCCCACATCAGGGAAGGTGCTGTGCTCTATGAGCAAAGCAGAATTGAAGTAACTAAAAAGAAACAAGAGTTGCACAAATTTAGAGAATCCACCCCAAATATTTACATGGACTATTTGTGCCTGACCTGTGGTGGAACATTCTGACTCATATTGGTCTGATCAACCACAGTCAGACACACTATAACTTGACTCTAGCATAGTGATGTCATATTGGTCCTTCTTGATAATGAAAGATAACAACCAACCAATACAACTTGTTCAGTCATCCCTCACTTGTTGAAAATCCCCCCAATTTTGAATTCTTAGCCATTACAAAAATGTTCCTATAAATACCCTTGTACAAATAGGTCCTCTTCCCTTTTTTTGGATCTTTTTTGGGACACAGACCTAGTAGTAATATTGATGGATCAAAGAGCATGCATTTTATAGTAGAGATGGAAAAATCAAGTGAGGATGGAAGAAACATGAGCACGTTTGTAGGCAGTAGAAAATCAGCCAGTAGACAATGAGAGATAGAAAATAAGTGTAAGAATGAATCTGTTAGCATGGACAGAATGGTAGGAGAGCACTTGAACAAATAGAGAGGTTGGCATTGGTAAGGAGTAAAGCCACTTCATCATGTGAGACAAAGATGGAGAAAACAGTAGCAGAAAACATCTGAGTGATAGTGAAGAGAAGAGGGAGAAGAAGGTGCTCATCATGAATGGATTAATTTTTTTCTGCACAATATGAGGCACATTTCTTAGCTGAGGGAATGGGGAGTTTGGGTGCCACAGGAAGTTTGAGGAGGGATGAAAAGGTTTAAAAGAACTATTGTGGAAAGAGGGATAGTGAATGGATAAGGGAGGTACATTACTATTGCCTAGAATGAGTAAATTTCTAATTGAGGTTATGTAACATAAATTTGTAAAGGACTCAGTCACAATGTTTGTATGATTTTCTTCACTCAACAGCATATATGAAGAACCACCTCAAGACTTTTTTTTATCAGATTAGACTCCTTTTATGATTCAAGATAATAGGACAGATATATTATCTCCCCATATTAGGATGTAAGCAATTTATCCTGTTTTAATCCCATAGGACTGCCGGCTTGTTTTTCCCTTTTTCATATTTCTCTTGCTTCCTTGCTCTGATACAGAGACTTTTTACTTTCTTTTTTTTTTCAAATGCTTTATTAACTTCTGGTTTACATCATTCATTTCTACCAGATTTTGAGTAACAAATTTTCTTCCCGTTTTTCCCCTACCAACTGCCCTAAAATAGTGGTCCCACAGGATATTCCCTCCTCCAATCTACTCTCTCCCATATCTTCTCCCATACCCCCTTCAACTTTTCCAGTAGGGCATGGTGTATCTCTATGCTCTAATGCCTGTATATCTTATTTGCCAATTACATGTAAAGTAGTATTAATAATAGTATACACACATATTAAACATTTGGTTTTAAAACTTTGAATTCCAGGTTCATTCCCTTCCTCCCTTGTCACCCACCCTTACTGGGAAGAAAAACAATTCAGTATATGTTGTATATGTGTAGCTAATGCAAAACATTACCATAGTAGATATATTGTAAAAGACTGACTATATTTCCCTCCCTCCCAGTAGTCCTCTCTTCCATCATCCCCCCTCTCATCCCCTTCCCCCCTACTTTCCTGTAGGGTGAGATACCCTATTTAGTGTGTATGTCATTCCCTCCCTGAGCCAAATTCAGTTAGAATAAGGTTGACCCATTCCCTTTGGCCTTCCTGTTCTTCTCTTCCATTGTAACCATTTTCCCTTGCCTCTTCTATATGAGATAGTTTACCCCATTCTGTCTCTCCCCATCTCCTCTCATTGTATTCCTCTCTCACCTCTTAATTTCACCTTCTAAGTATCATCCCTTCCTATTAAATTGGTCCTGTGCCCTCCATCTATGTATACTTGTAAACATATATACACACATTCACCTATGTATTCAGACGCCCATATACCCTCTGATATAGACTATGTGTGTGTGTGTGTGTGTGTGTGTGTGTGTGTGTATATACATATATATATAATTAACCAGTTACAATTATCATTTTTCCATGTTTAAATGTAAATAGTTCAACTCTGATAAGTTCCTTATGATTTCTTCTCCCTGTTTACCTTCTCAAGCATCTCTTGCCTCTTTGGTCTAAATGTCAAATTTTCTATTCAACTCTGGTTTTTTCATTAAGAATACTTGAAAGTCCTTTATTCCACTGAATGACCATATTTTCCCCTGAAACATGATACTCAGTTTTGCTGGGTAGGTGATTCTTGGTTTTAATCCCAGCTCCTTTGACCTCCGGAATATCAAATTCCAGGCCCTTCAATCCCTCAGTGTAGAAGCTGCCAAATCCTGTGTTATCCTGATTGCGTTTCCACAATATTCAAATTGTTTCTTCCTGGCTGCTTGTAATATTCTGTCCTTGATCTGTGAATTCTGGAACCTGGCTATAATATTCCTAGGAGTTTTCTTTTTGGGATCTTTTTCAGGAGGTGATTGGTGGATTCTTTCAACCTCTATTTTGCCCTCTGGTTCTAAAACATCAGGGCAGTTTTCCTTGAGAATTTCTTGGAGGATGATTTCTAGGTTCTTTCTTTGATCATGGCTTTCAGGTAGTTCAATAATTTTTAAATTATCTCTCCTGGATCTATTTTCCAGGTCAGTGGTTTTTCCCATGAGATATTTCACATTGCCTTCTATTCTTTCATTTGTTTGGATCTGCTTAACAACATCTTGATTTCTGATAAAGTCATTAGCTTCCATTTACTCCAGTCTAATTCTTTTTTTTTTTTTAACATTATCCATGTTGCAGTTTATCTTTATTTTTTTGTTAAACATTTCCCAATTACATTTCAATCTAGTTCTGAACAAACTCAGCAGTTTTTCAAGTTGGTGGGCTGATTGTTTGACACGTAGAACAGTGAAATCACAAGCCTAAGACAAAATGATGACAATAATGATGAATTATTACGATGACATTGTTTTTCAGTTACGTCTAATTCTTTGTGACCTCTTTTGGGGTTTTCTTGGCAGAGATACTGGAGAAGTCTGCCATTTCCTTCTCCAACTCACCTTACTGATAAACTGAGGCAAACAGGGTTAAGTGACTTGTCCCAGGGTCACACAGCTAATAAGCGTCTGAGATGAGCCTTCCTGACTCCAGGCCTGTCACTCTATCCACTGCTCCACCCAGCTACTGACTCCAGTCTAATTCTTAAGGATTGATTCTACTCAGTGAGCTTTTGAGATTCTTTTTCCATTTGGCAAATTCAGCTTTTTAAGGCATTCTTCTCCTCGTTGCCTTTTTGAGCCTCTTTTGCCATTTGAGTTAGTCTATTTTTTAAGGTGTTATTTCCTTCAATCAGGTTGTTGACTCTCATTTCATACTTTTCTTGCATCTTTCTAATTTCTGTTCCCAATTTTTCCCTCACTTCTCTTATCTGCTTCTTAAGGTCCTCTATTGACTGTAACCAGCTCATATTTTCCTTTAAAGCTTGTGGTGCAGGAGTTCTGATTTCACTGTCTTCCTCCTGTTCCATTCTTTGATCCTTTTTTTTTTTTTTTTGCTTTTTGGAGGGCAGTTGGGGTTAAGTAACTTGCCCAAAGTCACATGGCTAGTTTGTGTGTGTGTGTGTGTGTGTGTGTGTGTGTGTGTGTGTGTGTGTGTGTTAAGTCTCTGAGGCTGGATCCAAAGTCAGGTTCTCCTGACTCCAGGGCCAGGACCCTACTCACTGTGCCACCCAGCTGTCCCACTTTGATCCTTTTTGTACCCAAAATAAGAGTCTAATGTTGGATTCTTCTATTTGCTTTGCTTCTTTTGCCTGCTCATGTCACCACTCAATCACTTGGCCCATGGGCTTTTTTGCCACAGTAGGACTCTGCCACCAAACAGGGGACCTTCTGTCCCAAACACTGGGGTTTTCTCAGCTGCTGAAGGTATTAGGTGGGTCCCTCTCTGAAGCCTCCACACGCTCTAGCAAGCTGGTCACACATCCCAGAACCTCCACCCTAGACCACAATGCAGATCCAAGCAGGTTAAGGCAAGAGCGATTACCCCTCAGACTGGTAGCTTGGTTCCCCTACAGTCTGCAGACCAGGAGCTGAAGCTGCCATGTGGCAGCACCTGCACTGCCACAGAGCCTCAGTGTCTTTTCCCTCCAGGGGATAAAGGCCGATACACTCCCAACTACTGGGTCCCAATGTCCACATTGCACTGACCCCTCACTTTGTTTTTGTTTTTTGTTTTTTTTATTTTATTTTATTTTTAAAAATCAATTGGGGTTAAGTAACTTGCTTAAGGTTACACGGCTAGTCATTATTTATGTATGGGTGCTCATTTTCTGAGGCCAGTTTCAATCCCGGGTCATCCCAACTCCGAGGCCGGCGCTCTTACTCACTGCGCCACCTAGCTGTCCCATGACCCCTCACTTTGTCCTTCACATCTATGTGTTGATAATTCTGGAAACCACTACAGCTGCTGGTGATCTGAAGTCCCTCCAGCCTGGTGGCTGGTCAGGCCCACCCTGGGGCTAAAACCTCTGGCTCATGCAGGGCTGGGGTTGGCTCCCAGAACACTGAGCTGGCCGCTCCCTCCCAGGCTGCTGGGCTATCCTCAGCAGGAGGTTAGCTTCTTTGTGTCATTTTGTGGGTTCTGTCTTTACTTTCCTTTTAAAAATATTTATTTAGTATCTTATTTTCCCCCCAGTTACATGTAAAAACAAATTTTACCATTTGTTTTTAAAATTTTGAGTTCCAACTTCTCTCATTTTAACTTCCCTACCCCCCCTTGAGAAGGCAAGTGATTCAATAAATGTGTAGCTGTACAGAACATGTCCATACTAGTCCTGTTGTAAAAGAAAACATAGAAAAAACTCAAGAAAAATAAAGTAAAAAAGTATGCTTCAATCTGTATTCAGACACTGTCAGTTCTTTCTCTGGGCATTTTTCACCATAAGTCCTTCAGAGTTGTCTTGAATCATTGTATTGCTGAGAATAGCTAAGTCATTCACAGCTGACCATTTTACAATATTGCTATTACTTTATACACAGTACATTTCACTTGCATCAGCTCAAGTAAGTCTTTACAGATTTTTTTTTTCTGAGAACATCTTTTCTGAGAACATTTCTCATAGCACAATAGTATTCTATCATAATCACAATTTCTTCAGCCATTTCCCAATTGATGGTCATCCCCCCTGTTTTCAATTCATTGCCCCCAGATGAAAGCTGCTATAATTGTTCTTGTACATATTGGTCATTTCCCTTTTTAAAAAAATCTCTTTTGGGATACAGAACTAGTAGTTGTATTTCTGAGTTAAAGGGTAAGTATGGCTTTATAACTCTTTAGACATTATTCTGAATTGCTCTGTAGAATGGTTGAGTCAGTTCACAACTCCACCAACAATGTATTAATGTCTCATTTTTCCCGCATCCACCTCCCCCAGCATTTGCCATTTTGTTTTTCTGTCTTATTAGCCAATCCAATAGGTATAAGGTATTTATTCAGAATTGTTTTAATTTGTATTTCTCCAATAAATTTTGAGTTAAAGGATTTTTAAAATATGGGTATTGATAGCTTTGATTACTTCATTTAGAAACTGTTCATACCTTTTGATCATTTATCAATTGAAAAATGACTATTATGAATTTGGCTCAGTTCTCTATATGTTTGAGAAATGAGGTCTTTCTAACAGAAACTTGCTTCAAATTTTTTTTCACAGTTACTATTGGGGTTATGTGACAGAGCTAGACTTCACTCCCTGTTATGCTTTTGGTTCAGGATAGTCAGACTGTTTTTTTTTTCTTGGTTGGTCCCCTGGCTTTCTACTTTAACCTCTATACCTCAGGATTAGCTGCCCTTGTGATCTTTGAAGTGTAAAGTGCTGCAGGGCTTTTTCTGAGATCTCAGGACAGAGCGTTAGGGACCTCAGAGGCCTGGGCCTATGCTGTTAGGAACAAAGCCATAGTCATTTTCTTCTGGTCTTTACCTTCTGCACTGGAGCTTCCTGAGGCTTTCATAGATAACAGACTGGGATTTCTGATTATTTTGGGTCTTTATCAGTAGAGCACTACACTAATGTTGCCACTGGTCGCTGAGTTTCTTTGTAAAATGTTTTATTTTAAACTGAAATACAAGATGAGAAAAGAAAAAAAAATTGCCATGTGCACAGCAGACCACAAGAGAGGATTCAATATAAAACAGTATATAAACAATGTAAAACACTACTGTCCAAGCATCTCACGGTCTCTATACTCTCTTTGAATGGTTAGTGAAAACAAACACTAACTCTTTGCTGAAAAAGTATGACTTGGTGTTTGAGATCTCACCAGGTATCTTTTTCAGTGATTGGCTCTGGTAGAATTTATTAGCAAATCAGGAAACATTGCTAGAAACATCCTGTTTATAAGCATGTATATGCCTCTCCTATCCTTAAAAACCTGACTTGACCTACCTGACTCCACCAGCTCTCATCCTATTTCTGTCATTTCTTTTCTGGTTAAATTTTTTTTGGGAAAACTATCACCACTCTTTCCTATCCCCTCATTTTTAAAAACTCTGTGATGAGTTCCAACCTCATCATTCAACTGAGCTGCTGTATCTAAAGTTACCAATGATCTTTTAATTGCTAAATTTAGTTATTTTTCCTCAATCCTTTTCCTCTTGACCTCTCTATCTTCTTTGACACTGGAAAGCTCCCTTTTCTCCTGCATACTTTTTTCCTAAGTTTTCATGATATTGTTCTTTCTTTTTTCTTCTGTAACCTCTATCCCCAGTCTTCTTTTCTAGATCTTCATCCAGATCATTTACTGTTTTCCAGATCATCACCATGCCTGTGTGAAGTATTTTTTCCCCCAAGTGAGTTTCTCTCTCTCTTGGCCTGTAGCTATGAATGGATAAAAGATGTGCTTACTCCACTCCAGAGCAGTTTTTGTCACAACAACAATAATTTGTAATATTTATATATGGCTTTAAGATTAACAATGCTCTTTATATAGGCTTCCTCATTCAATAGTCACAACAATCCTTTGACATAGTTGCTATTATTATGATTTTTTTTGAAAAATCATATAAGGAAATGGAGGTTGATAGAAAACTAAATGAATTGTCTAGTGTCACATAACTAGTAAATGTCTGAGAAAAGATAGAGCTCAAATCTTTTTACCTCCAAGCCCAGCATTCTACCCACTATTTAAACCCCCCTAAGTATGAATAATGTAAATAGCATCCACACACTGCGCGCATCGAAGGAATTTTTCATTTCATGCAAGCTGTCACTCGGGATTTGTTCCAGGCCAGTTCCTGAGGAGTTTGTCCTGGTGATGGGAGACACAGTTCCCACATGAAAACTAATTTGACTGTTTCTGTCCCCAGGGGGAGAATATTGGCATGTTAGATTCAGTGGATGTGCATTCCCAAAACAACAAGCACAAAGTCAGAAAGATGCATAATTCAAATCCCCTTGAGACATCCAATATTAATTTTTCGAGATTATTTTTCTTATTCTCCATCACATTCTTTGAAAAACTGACTTCTCCCAGCAGTGTGGGAGACCAAAGACATGTAAAGATGGCATGCATTTCAGTACTCAGAGGAAAAAATCCTCCTCCTCTGATAACCAAATACCAATTTTGCTCCTCCTCAGTCCTAAACCGAGCATTCTCACCTGGATGGCAGAAGAGAACAGGAAAATGTGTCATAGCCAGTCAAGAGACTTCAAATACAGAATATAGAACAGAGAGCTGAGCAGTAGCCCTTGGATAAGATAGAAAACACAATAATCTCCTCCAACAGGCAAAGAGTACATTTTAAACCCCTGTAAAAAGAATAGTAAGGGAGAATGAAGATGGTCAAGGGGAAGTTGAGAAGAGTAGAAAACTGGCTTATATCAGCTCTTTCCATAAGCAAATAGCATTGGTGGTTCAGAGTACTTCTATTTCTAATAAGGGTTGATTCTTTGAGGACAGTGTCAGTTCAATGGGCTTTTGTGTGAGTTGGTCTCTGGACTCTAGAGGATTCCTTCTCATTAGGGTAGACCTGACACTTAATGTTTCTTTTCAGGATGGTAGACAGTGCTATCAAGGGGAATATTATAGGGCAGGTGGCTCAAAGCTACATCCTCATGTCTAAACTCTGAATATACTTTTTCTCTATCTCCATATTCTTTGTGACCTCATAGGAAGGGTGACTAAATAAATAGGTGTGTAGCTTACTCAATTTTTACCATGATACCTGGCATCTGATCATCTGTTTATAATAATACATACATTTCTGATCCTAGATTTCATGGTTTTTTTCCTAAGTAAAAATCATTCACAATTCCTACAAATTTTGCTTATCAGTGTAATTGTATGATGTTGGTGTCTGATGATACTTTGATATTTGAAATAAGGAACTAGAATGAGAAGATATCTGAAATGGTGCCCCAATCATTTGCCAGCCCAAATGATCAAGCATTTTTATAATATCCTGGACAACAGGTCATCTCATCCCTTTTTAATTCCCCATGTGATGTCACTACTTTTTGAGGCATTTCCTTTTTTTAAAATAACTATGAATATTTCAAAGAATTTTTTGTTATAAGGTTGAAATTTACTTTCTTATAACTTCTATCCATTTTCCAAGTCTGGTCTTTTGCCAGAGTTGCAACTAACACAGGTCGAAAGACTCTTCATATTAAGGCACTTCTACAGAAAGACCACATGCTTCATCAATGAGGCAATGGTGTCCTCACATCTATCCTTACTATCTTTTCCTGGCCCTCCCCACAGCACAGTCAGGGTGCAATCCAATTGTTGCATTCCATTTTTTTTCCTATGGACTTTTGCTTCCCCCTCCTGTAGGAACTTGGGCTACACTCTCTGAGGGATGCACTATCATATTCCTTGAGCCAACTTTGCCATTGGCCATGCTTCCTCTGTGCAATTAATTACAACCTCACTGTTCCAGCTAAGTTTTACACAGGGACAAACATTTCTAATCTCTGTCACCAAGCGGAGCAATTATAATCTCTTTTCAATATGGTGATTATTCAATATCTAAATATTGAATATTTAGATCAATATCTAAAGACAGCTATGAGGTCCACTAACTTTCTCTAAGATAAGTATTCTCAGATCTTTAGGATAAGTATTCCCAGATGACTCAATCAATCTTCACATGGCTTGGTAATTTACTCCCAATCTAGGAAGATATATCTTTGCTGGTCAGGCCTTTGCAGTTGAGTAATCCTTTTCTTGAATTGACTTCTCTTTATTGAGAGCTTATATATCATATCTTAGTATGTCTCTGTCTTGTCCTCTTTGTTGCTTCTTCCTTTATATTTTCCTTTCTGATTTTCTCCTAAAGGAGTAAGTTTTGCTTAGACCCATTCAATAACTATTCCTAGATTTTAATACCCTAGGAGGCTCCTGATCATTCTTTTGCTCCTCCATTCAACATTTTAAATTGTCAATGTACCTTCTAAATTATGGTACATAGAAAGTGTTCTACTTACGGAGTCTCTCAAGTCTATTGTCTATTGGTGGATTTCTTACTGCCTACACATATGCCCAATCTCTCCCATCCTTACTCAATCCTTCCATTCCTACTATCATCCTATATCTCTTTTGCCCTTTGTAGCTAAACTCCTAAAAAAAACCCATCTACATAATAGGTGTCTCCACTTTCTATCCTAACATTCTGTTCTTAATCACTTGTAGTCTGGTTTTTGACCTTATTACCCCACTGAAACTGCTCTTTCCAAAGCTGATGGAAGGAGAGGACGGTTTCTAGCAAGATGTGGATTGCATAAGATGAGGTCTGAGATGGCTTCAATCTATGTGATTGCATGGTCTTATGAATTTGCTCTTCTTTGCATCCTTGTTTCACAGGAGAATAACACAACAAATAGAACGTTCTCCTTCTACTGGGTTTATTTTTCTGGACCATTTGAAGCTCTGAAAACAATCAAGCTCTAAGATTTATAGAGTTAAGAAGTGGGGAAGGGACTAGAGAATGTAGAAGGAAATTAGGACAACTGAATTTAATTAGGTATTTAATTTAATTAGGATACTCAGGGGTATCATAAAGCTGAGTTATTCTGAAATTTAGAATATAAGGAAAGGCAATTTTTTCACATTCATTTAGCAGATTTTCTACTAAAATTATCTTTACATGTAATTGGGGAAAACAAAATACTATTTTTTAAAAATTGACTCTGGGTCCAGTCATTTAAGCACTTCCAAATACAACTAATTGTATAATCATATAATTCATATACCATATTTCATGAGAGACCTATATATACTATATTTCATTCAGACCTTTGATGAAATTTGCTTGTGCTTCATATTCAGTATTTGATTGAGCTATCAATCTTGGTGCGATTTTCAAAAAGCAAATGATCATGATGAAGCCACCTTCTCTCTTACCAGTTACTATATCCTTTTCCAAATTATCCCAATCTATTCCTTTCAGAATATGTTCTATAATTTTATCTGAAATTAAAGATAAGTTTATTCATCCCTAGTTAAGAACCTCTACTTTTTTCTCCCTTTGGGGAGCCAGTCAATCAATATTTGTTATATACCGTCATATATCTTATTTAATTCTTCAGTATTCTTTCATTAGGTAGGTCACAGAGCTGAATTAAACAAAATAGTCAGAAATGTGAATAAACTTGTAGAAGTTCATTATAAATCTTCCTTTAAAAAGACTTAACGTATGATATTCTCACCCATCACATTTACCTTTTCCTGGTAAAACTCGACATCAGTTATTTTGCACTTGTTCGATCACATTGCAACAATTGGCAAACAGATGTTTTTAATTGTTAAAAAATGGGGGGTCATGAGATTGCAAGCACTTTGGAAGTGTATTACACTTTAGACTTTGCAATGTATTACAAATATATTGACTCTTTTCCACTATCCAAGTATTTCTGATAATAATAAATCTCTATATTATTCCTGTTTTCTTTTTCTTTCTTTTTTTTAAAAAGCAATTGGGGTTAAGTAACTTGCTCAAGGTTACACGGCTAGTCATTATTTATTTGTGGGTGCTCATTTTCTGAGGCCGGATCTGATCTCGGGTCATCCCAACTCCGAGGCCGGCGCTCTTACTCACTGCGCCACCTAGCCACCCCTTTAGGGCAATTGGGGTTAAGTGACTTGCCCAAGGTTACAGGGCTAGGTTTTTGTTTGTGTGGATTAAGTGTCGGAGGCCGGCTCCGAACTCAGGTCCTTCTGATTCCAGGGCCGGCGCTCTATTCACTGCGCCACCTAGCCGCCGCTATTCCTGTTTTTATTGATACTACCAGATTACAAGCTAAAAGAAAGGGATTCTGTACCTATTCATTACTATCTGTTACAGAACACAGCACTAAGAAACCATTCAAAAGACAGTTTTGATCTCCTTGCTAAGTGTGACAGTCGATGATTCTATAATTTTATGTTTCCTGGCAGTCCTCAAGAAATACATTGTAGCTTATTTAGACGGCATTCTTATTTTTTCTTATTGGGGGAATGAATATGTCACTTACATATTACATTGTTAATTTGATTCTTCTGCTATGATTAGTTCTGCAAATGTGCAAATTCCTCTTGGAACATGTGAAAAGAACATATTTTTCTTTAAGGCTAGGGCATTTTCATTTTTTTAATTTTAAAATAATATTTATTTATTTTATAAATAAGTTTAAGTGTAATTTATAACAATGTTTACTGTTTATCTAATTACCATAATATTGAAATTATTAATTATTATAAAAGACTTATTATTGTTGTTGTTTTTTACAGTTTAGAATCTGCTGAGCAGGGAAGAATTGGGGTTGAAACTAGTAAGCTGAGAACAAGAATAAGAATTTAATGTGTATTTACTATAAGGACATTATGTCTTCTCAATTCAACCAATTGGAAGAGAGCTAGAGGAGGATGGCTCTGCCAGGGGATATAATTTGAGTCAATACCATCTAGGGGAATTAATCTCTTTCCTGAAAGCAGCATGGCAGGGGGAAGCCTGGCTCTGTGAAGAAGCAGACAGGCCTAGCCTATAGTGTCAGGGCCAAAGGGATCATGTAAATCTGGAAAAGTACATGGAAAAAGCAATTATGGAACCAGTTTATAATACTCTCAAAAAGAAAAGATGGGTCAAGGTCAAAAAAGTGGGTGAAAGGAATAGGAGTCTTAAGCCCAAAGAGTTTATAAGACTACAGAAATAAGGTCTTATTATCTGAGAGCCCAAAGTGGGGAAATGCCCTGTCTGCCCTGGGGATTGGATCAAGGTGGGTTAGTATGAAAATTTTCAAGGTGTCAGCAGACTCATCTTGGTGTGGGGTACCATAAATCAGGTAGGGAAGAGAATAGAGGATTAGAGTTTGCCCACTAAAAAGAGATCAACCAAAAGTGATTTAGAAAGGTGAGTGGTAATTGGGTTTTGCCTCTCACATGGTGAAATGGGACAGGGAACCTGGCAACAATGGGATTTAGGAGTGGAGACAGAACTCATAGTCCTGGTCTCAGACAATAAATCTATAAGACAGGAAACAAGGTAGGTCAAGATGAGGGTTTTGAAGCAGTTGCAAAGTACCTGAAGCAATTAGTCCTTCTTAATTAGTTGCAACCCATGTCACTTAGCTTCCTAATGGGCTAACACCATAGATGGTGCTGGCTTGTGTAACAGCAACCACAGTGGCATACCCAGGATGGCTGGTAGCACAAGTTCTTAGATCTGCTTTACTAGGAAAGACAGCTGTTCAAGGCGTCAACAATCTTTTTTTTTTTTTAATTACATGCATTAATTTAGGGGAAGGCATTTTCATTTTTGTCATTGTCTTCCCAGACCTAGTACTGGGAAGAATAGGTGTTTATTCATATGAGGAATAATAAGCAGTTTGGCCTATAGTGGGGACTTACTGAAAATTTGTTGATGTTTTTCCAGAGGAAGTATGAGTCCTCGAGACTATTTGGGTCATATCTGATCTTCAGGAAGTAAATTTGGGGGCCCTACAGAGGACCATATTAGAATACAAACCAGTATCCAAAGCTAAGAGTATGCACTGAAGCATGGTAGAGTTCTCCAGTGGTTGGTGACAAAAAGATTAAATGTTTTAGTTTTCTTGGGTTCCTGATGTCTGAGACTCCATTTTGGAGGTTGTTCCCTGATCAATGAACCTTCTTCAGACCAACTCATAGCTGTTTGAGGTAGGTATGTATTTTATTGAGTTAAGCAGCAAGAGTGGGGAACCTGCAGCCTCAAGGCTACATTTGGCCTTCTAGGTCCTTGGGTGCGGCCTTTTGACAGAGTCCAAGTTTTACATAACAAATCCTTTTATTAATGGGATATGTTCTGTGAAGTTTGGATTCAGTCAAAAGGCTACACTTGATAGAGGCCCACATGTGGCCTCGAGGCCACAGGTCCCCTTCTCCTGACCTAATTAATATTCATATAGCATCTTAAGATTTACAAAGTGCTTAAAATCTCATGATCTCTCTCTCTCTCTCTCTCTCTCTCTCTCTCTCTCTCTCTCTCTCACACACACACACACACACACACACACACACTCACACAGACACACCTTTTTTTAACAAATGAGGAAATTGAGATGATAGAGTTTAAGTCACTTGCTCCAGTCACACAGCTACTAAATACATGAGGAAGGAGTTGATCTATAATCTTCCTTGCTCATAGTTAAGCAATTTATCCACTGATTGACCTATCCCAAGTATAGTAAGATGTAAATAGCAGCCAAATAGCCACTGTGTCAAAAGATATTTTTCTTTCCTATAAACCATTATTCCACCTTCATGCCATGTCAGTTCCAAAAGAATGGGTACTGGTGATGGGAGACACGGGTGCCATATTGAAGTCATGTAGGTAGTTTCACTGTGAAGTAGAGAACCCTCAGCCATTTAACTTGATAGACTAGAGATTTTGAAACAAAAGCACAAAACTCTAATGATACTGTCTCTCTTTGCTACATCCTAGATCAATCTCCCCCTCTTTTAGTAACCCCTTCCTCATTACCCCTTCTTTGTCCTAAAACTCATTGTCTCACCCAGAAGCCAGAAAAGACCAGGACGTGATCACAGAGCCTGTGAAGGGAATTCAAATGAAGAAGAATATAGAACACATCATAAGAAATAGCCCCTGACTTTGAAGGAGGACTAGAAAGAGCTGGTTTCTTGTCATGAAGGCAAAGAGCTTGTTTCAAATTGTCGTAGAACGGTAAAGAAGGGAATAGGATGAGAAGTTGAGGCAAAAGAGGCAAAGTAGAAAATTATCTCAATGCACCCTTCCCAACCACATCTCCTTAGTGTTTCAGATGTTTGCCTTTGAAATAAGGCTGATATTTTGAGTATAGGCCAAATTTAATGAGTTATGATCAGAGATTGTCTCTAGAGCCTCTGATATACTGAAGAAAATTTCTTTTCATTATGCTAGATCTGGACTGTATGTATATTTTCAGAGTGATTCTTAAGTGGGAGCAAGATGAAAATTTCAGTGTAAGCTCTTCAGATCTACATCTCCATTCCCAAGTTCTCCATCAAGAATAAGAAAGGAAGCAGTTCATTGGAGAAAAATATTTTCCAAGATAAGACTGACAATGAAGATATATAAGGAATGAACATGAATTTGTAAGGCCAAGAACTTTTCTCTTTTTCTCGCAAATGGTCAAAAGATGTTAACAAATAGTTTATTTTTTAAAATAGGAATTGTAAACTGTCAGTATCAAAGTTAGTGCTTACTATTTGCCAGACATGTAATAATTAAACTGTTCCAAATAAATAAGGAAGTAAAAGTCAAAATAATACTGAAGTTTGATGCCTAGTTTATAATTTTTCTTTCCTGCCCAGCTCCTATCCTTATGTTAGGGGAACTTCTGCATACATACTGATTCTCCCTGACCTACCCTAACTATTTAATTCTTCAACCTATCCATCTGCCATGAGTTACTCCTCCATCCCGTCTCAGCTACACACAAAGAAGGCCATATCCTTGATATTGCCATCACCCACAAATGTACCACCTTCATGTTGAAGAATTTTGATATTCTTTTATCTGATCATAATGTATTGACTTTCCACTTCTCCCTCTTCCTTCCCTTACCTAATCTTACTTATCAACTGCACCATGACTTTCATTCCCTTGACCCCTCATTTTTCTCCCAGGCCATCTCCCCTGCAGTAACCTCTCTTTCCTTTTCTCCCTATCTAGACTCCTTTGTCAATCAATTTAATTCTGCATTCTTTTCCCCTCTTGAATCCCTAGCTTCTTTATCATATCACCAATTATGCACATATAGACCTCAGCCCTGGATCACTCTTACCTTTCATTCCCTTTGTGCCTATACATATTCAACTGAATGAAAGTAGAGAAAATCATGCAATAATTACGACTAGATCCAATACAAATTTATGTTACATAAGTTCAACGGGGCCCTTACTGTTGCTAGGCGATCCTACTATACCTTCCTTATCACCTAACTATCTTACTCTCCACAGCAGCTCTTCCAGATGTTCTCATCTCTCCTCAAACCTCTCATGGCTCCTTCCTCCTTTCACCAACTATCTTAGCTGAAAACCTAGCCTCATATTTTACAAAAAAATTAGAGAACATTTGCTTTAGGGTCCCTCTTCTCCTTCTTCCTTGTCTTCTTTCACTAGCCTTCTGCCACATTATTCTCCTTTTCTCCTGTTTCTTGTGATGAAGTAGCCTTATTCAAGTGATCCTTTTCTATCTTATCTCCTCTAATAGATTACTCTATTTGTTAGTCGCACTATTTCAGTTATTTTTAATTTCTCTCTCTTTATTGACTCATTTCTTACTGCCTACAAACATGCCCAAATTTCTCCTGTCTCCAAAAACCCTCACTTAATCATTCCATCCCTGATAACTATTGTCCTTTATCTCCTCTTAGTAGCTAAATAACTTGAAAATGATGCCTACACCTTATCTCCTCTCACTCTCTTCTTAACCCCTTACAGTCTGGCTTTGGAGCTTATTATTCCACCAAAATTGATCTCTGCAAAGTCACTAATGACCTCTTAATTATCTAATTCAGTGGCAGATTCTCAATCCTCATTCTCCTTGAATTTTCTTCAGCGTTTGATGCTGTTCATCACTCTCTTGTCCTTGATACTCTCTACTTTCTAAGTTTTTGGGACATCACTCTCCTCTGGTTTTCCTCCTGACCATTTCTCTGTTTCCTTTGCTGGATCCATCTGAGATCATGCTCTCTAAATATAGATGTTTCTCACGGCTATGTCCTGAGTTCTCTGTTCTTCTTCTATACTACTTTACTTGGTGATCTCATCAGCTCCAATGGATTTAATTACCATCTCTAAATGGATGATTCTCAAGTCTACCTTTCCTGCCCCAATAACTCTGCTGACCTTTAATCTTGTATCTCTGACTACCTTTCATACATCTTGAAGTGGCTGTCCAGCAGAAATCTTAAATTAAACATATCCAGAACTGAACCCATTGTTTTTCCTCCCTCGCCCTTCTCCTGCCTCCTTTTCCTTATACTATAGAGGGCACCACCATCCTCTCAGGCCCCTGGTTTGAAACTTAGCAATCATCTTGGATTCCTTACTATCTCTCACACCCTCCCCATATCCAATCCGTTGCCAAGACCCTTCAATTTTGCCTTTGCAATATGTCTTTAAAATGTCCCTCCTTACCCCCATATTGCCATCACTCTAGTGCATCATCATCTCATCATCTCATGCCTGGGCTATTGAAATGAACTTCTGGCAGGTCTCCCTGCTTCGTTTCTCTCTTCACTCCAATTTACTCACTAAAGTGAGTTTCCTAAAAATGTAGGTCAGATGATGCAACCATTCTACTCAATAAACTCCAGTGATTTCCTGGTGCCTCCAGGAGCAAATACAAAGTGCTCGATTTGGTATTCAAAGACCTTCATAACTGAATCCTCTCATACTTTTCTAGTCTTCTTAAACCTTATTCCCCAACATGTACTCTTAGATCTGAGATGGTTCTGGAGGGGAAAGAGAGGCTGGTGACTTTGCACAGTACCTCCCTCACTCAAATCAAAGTCAATTGCAAGTCATGTCATCATCTCCCTGATGTCATGGTCCTCTTTGAGAATGAAGGACAAACCATAACCACAACTGCAACTCTTAGATCTAGTGACACTGGCCTCCTGACTGTTTCATGAACAAGACACTCCATATCTCAGCTTCACCATTTTCTCTGGTTATCCCCTATGCCTAGAATGCTACCTCTTTTCTGTTCTGACTGCTGACCTCCCTGACTTCCTTTAAGACCAACTAAAATACTACCCTTAGAGGAAGCCTTCCCTAACCCCAATTTATTCCAGTGCCTTCCTTCTTTTAATTATTTCCTTTTTATATTCCATATAGCTCACTTTGAATATATTTGTTTACATGTTGTCTCCTCTACTAAGTTTAAGCTCCTTGAGAGCAGAGGCTGTCTTTTGTCTCCTTTTGTATCTTCAGTGCTTGGCATAGTACCTGACATGTAGTGGGTGCTTAATAAAAGTTTATTGATGTATTGATCTCATATTCATTCAATTGGAAAAGACAATAAGAGGTGAAAGCAATGAATGAAGAAAGGCTATGGATATTATGGCATATGAATGCACTCTTGGTGGAGTTGTGAATTGGTCCAGAAATTCTGGAAACAATTTAGAATTATGCTAAAAATATTCTTTAAAACATCTGTCTTTGACCAAGGATCCAATTGCTAAGCATGTACACAAAAATGTTAAAGGCAGATATAAAGCTCTCATATACACCCATATATTCATAGACATACTTTTTGTGGAAGGAAAGAACTGGAAACAAGAAATCCATTGATTGGGGGAAGAGCTAAATAAGTTTTGATGCAGGAAAGCAATTTAATATTGTGATGCTGTCAAATTATAAATATAAATAATGTGCAGATGCACAAGATACATGAATGAATGCATCTTGAAGTAAAAAAGAATCCACAGAATAAAATCTGTAATGACAAAAACCTAAGTATAATTAGCCAAAAAATAAAATTTAACATTACATAATGACCAAACATGGGCATGGAGAAAAGCTGAGAAATTCTATCATTGTCTTTTATTAACAGATGTTAGTGAAAATGTGTATGGAATACTGAATATATCGTCAAATGCATGTGAAAGGTTGGGTGCTCTTGCTGAAATGCTTTTTTTCACTTTATTTTTCTATTCTTTGGTAACTCGATATACTTCTCTGAGTAGTGAAATGTGAGATATGGAAATAATGAATATGATATAAAGTAAAAGTTATCACTAAGTCTGAGAAAATGAGTGCCATGTCAATATAATTTCATTTCATTTTTGGTCAAGGTTATTAAGTTTCTATTTCAGGAGGGATATAAAGATACAGTGTACCCAAATTTCATGAAGGCATTTGACAAGATCCTTCATGGTATTCTTATGGACAGGATAGTGTGATGGGAGTTAGATCCACGGAATAGTTAAGCATATTGGGATCTAGTTGAGTGACTGGAATGAAAAATGATGAATAATAAATTAATGTCTATCTGTAGATGAGTTTTAGTGTGATGTCATAATTATATGTTCTTATGCTATTCATTTTTTTTAAATCAATGCCTTGGATGGAGGTTTGTTTATAAACTTTTCTGATGATAGGAAACTGGGAGGGACAAGCAACACACTCAATGCTAAAGTCAGGATTCAAGAGAATCTAGAACAATAGGCTAA
This sequence comes from Gymnobelideus leadbeateri, assembly GCA_011680675.1. Lineage (NCBI taxonomy): Eukaryota > Metazoa > Chordata > Mammalia > Diprotodontia > Petauridae > Gymnobelideus > Gymnobelideus leadbeateri. Next base: position 1,644,440 of record WOXC01004099.1, read on the forward strand.
CTCTTTTAAGATGAAATTTAATTTGGATAAATGTAATGTTCTGCATTTATATTAAAAATATCTACTGAAAAGTGCAAAATGAATGTAGATGGTTAGAAATAGCTTGTCTGAAAAGATCTGCAAAATCAATCTGACTCAATTGTGTGAAACAGTAGCTTGAGGAACTGGGGATATTTAGTTTATAGGCACATACAACTTCTAATTGGAAGGGACATGATGGCTGTCTTCCAATGTTTCTAAATCTGTCAAATGGTATAGTAATTGGGCTTATTCTGCTTGGCCCTTGCAGGCAGAACTAGGAAATATGGACAAAGTATGTAGATAGGCAGATGGCTAGATATATGAAAAGAAACCCTTCCTCACAATTAGAGCTGTCTAAAATGGGAATATACTGTCTTAAGATATTGAGCCAGGTTATTGGTTTAACTACTGCTCAAGAATATATAGCTACAAGTTGAAATAAATCATTTCTGAGATTTCTTTTAAAAATCAGTTTTAGACTTATTACCATACACATTTTCCTCCTTATCACTTTTGTTACCTGCCTTTGGACACCAACTTAGCAATATTAATTCACCAAATATATACATATATACGTACACACATACATACATACATGCATACATACATACATACACTACACACACACACAATTATGTCAGCAACCATTGAGGACATGCTAAGTGCCACATATTATAATTATTGCTGAACATCATTCTTGTGATATGGTCCTACCTAGAAAGAACATAATGATACTGTATCCGAATACTTGGAATAGTACACATTCATGATGTCTAAAATAAGGTTAGAGTTTTCTTTCTTTCTGAGGGCCCATTAGCTTGGCAAATGTCTCTCTCTTTTAGTTCTTAAAGTTTTCAAATGATGTATTTCTCTGTCCCCCTAAAATCTAGCACAGAATGTCCAGGAGACATGATAACTCTACATTAATAAGACCCGTCTATGAGTACTTCATATTGGTGTAGGTTCACCTAATTGACTAGAGTGATAGATAGATCACCTCATACCTGAATCACATCGCAAGGATACAATATGCAAATAATATGTCTGTGTGCATATGTGTATGTATATTATGTGTGCATATGTATATATGTGTGTATATGTATGCATATATGCATGCATTATCCATCACTGATCATGAGGGAAAATATATTTCTTCCCTGTGGAGGGATGGTGGTGGTGGTCATGATACAACAAATTTTTGAACTGAAAGACATTTGTGAATTCAACTACATTGTGAAGTTCAGTGTCTGCAAAATTTCCCTCTATTGGCTGCATTCCCCAGTGCTTTCTTCACATCCTTGTTCCTTAGGCTGTAGATAAGAGGGTTAAGCATGGGGTTTACCACAGCATAAAACACAGACACCAGTTTCCCCTGCTCCTTAGAAGATTTGGGTGTCATGTAAGTCATTATTCCTGATCCATAAAAAAGGATAACCACAAGAAGGTGGGATCCACAGGTGGAAAATGCCTTGAGTCTCCCTGAGGTTGTCTTCATCCTGATGACAGTCACTATGATAGAACCATAGGAGACCAGGATCAAGGTCACAGGTGCAAGAAGAATCACAACTCCCATGAGGAAAATGGCCATCTGTGTGCTACGAGTATCTCCAGATGATACAGCCAAGATTGCTGGGGCCTCACAAAAGAAATGAGCAATTTTGTTGTCTCCTTGATAGGGTAGGTGTAATGTGAATGTAGTATCTACAATGGAAACAAGAAAGCCACTGGTCCAGCATCCCAAGGCCAAGAGGCAACATAACCTGCCTGTCATGATGAGAGAATAATGCATAGGGTCACAGATTGCCAAGTATCGATCATAGGACATCACAGCTAACAGGGCACATTGTGTACACCCAAAAATGAGAAAGAGAAGAAGCTGAGCTGCACATCCTATGAAGGAAATAGCCTTTCTCTTGGACAGCATGTGTACTAGAGCTTGGGGAACAATGTTGGTAGAGAAGAGGAGGTCAGCTGTGGACAAATTGCACAGAAAAAAGTACATAGGTGTATGGAGACTGGAGTCAGTCAGAACCAGAGAGATGAGGAGCAAATTTCCAAGAACTGTAACCAAGTAGACCCCCAACACTAATACAAAGAGAAGTAGCTGAGTCTGAGGGTCCTCTGAAAGTCCCAGTAGGATGAATTCTGTCACTCTGGTCTGGTTGGTTTGACTCATATTTGGCCTTTTTATCTCTTTAGGAAGGAGCCAATTATTTCATTTGGAGGAATAAATGATCTAGAATATCAAAGGGAATAATGAAAAAGGAAGGAATGAAGGAAGAATACTTATTCTGGATCTCAAATTATGTTATAAAACATCAGTTATAATAGCCATTTGATATTGGTGTAAAGATAGAAAAGTAGATCAATGAAAGACTAGACAAACGAGAATCAGAAACAATCTAATTCAATAATCCAACATTCAATATACTAAAAAACATAAATTATTTTGTAAAACATGCCTTATTTTATTAGAAAAGTGCTACTAAAAATCAATATGCCATAAATGAGGTTCAGGCTACCATGTTATGTCATATTTTATAATAATTGTAAAATAGATACATGACCTTTGTAGTAAAGATCATGCCATTAAATATTTAGAAGAAGAGCAGATAATAAACCTTTAAAAGCTAAGAATAGAGGATAAACTAGAAGACAAACAAGGTATAAAGGCAATTACTAAAGTTAACAGGAAATTTTGATTCCATGAAACAGAAAATCTACCTAAACAAAGGCATCGAGGTTAAGAAGGGAACAGTTGATTGGGGGAAAATTGCTTTATATCAAATTTCTTCAATAAAAGTTTAGTATCTAAGATATGTAAATAGTTAACAAATACACAAACATGTGAGATATGTATGTGTTGTATTGTGATGCACAACACATACACACACATATACATGCATAAAGAGAGAGAAGGTCATTTCTCAATAGGCCAATGGTAAAAATTTGGAATTATACAAAAAAAGTGACTAAAATGTCTATACCTTTGTCCCAGAGTTTCCATGGATAAGGATATACCTCAAAGAGGTAACTGATGGTAGAAGTCTCCATATAAACCATGATATTCATAACAGCAATTTTGTATGAAGAGCTGGAAACAAAGTAGATTCTCTTTGAGTAATAACTAAATAAAGTGATACATGAATATTATGTAATATCATTGTGCAGTAAAAATATGATACATAATGATTATAGAGAAGAGTGGAAAGGCATGAACTATGCAGACTGAAAAGCATAACCAAAAATACATAGATAATGACTACAAAAATGTAAATGAAAAGAACAAATACCTCAAAATAATTGAAAATGAATATTGCAGGATTACAAGAAAAAGCAATCCTCCCATCCCACTCCTTTATAAAAGTAAGAGATCATTGGGTTTGAAAAAATGCATGCGTTTTTCAGACTTTTTGATGTGTTAATTGATTTTTACTTATTTCTTTCTCTTCTGTTTCTTTTTTCTTTATTAAATATTCTTCATTTTATGGCTTAGCCCTTGGGAAGGGAGAAGGAGGAGATATACAATGAGAAATTCAGGCAACAAAAACAAATGATATTAATAATGTATTTGAAAAAGAAAGGAGCCAATAGAAATTTTATGCAAGTATGTAACCTATTGAATGATATAATCTCTGTATTGGAAGGGACCTTAGAGATAATCTGGTTGAGTTTCCCTTCACTCAGTTGTTCTACTGTTAGGTGTTCAACGAACATTTTGAATGGCAAGGAAGATAAATTCTGTTTTTGGACATTCCAGACTGTAAAAAAAAAATAGCCCTTTCCTTCTGCTGAGATGAAATCTCTGTAATTTTCTAACATTTTTCTTAGTTTTATCTTCCAGATCAGCATAGAATGGGTCTAACCCCTCTGCACCATGAAAGCCCTGTGCATTTTTTAAGATAACTCCTCTGTCTTCTCTAAGCTTCTATTTTATAGACTAAACTTCTTACCTTTATTTATATGACATATTTCCAGACAATTCAACAATCTGTTCAACCTCCCCAACATGTGCTCCATTTTGAATAAATGAAAATATTTCATTTAAATTTTGTGATCAAGAACTGACCACATAAATCCATGAACTGTCTGACCCCCACAGAGTTCAATAGAACTATTAGCTTCTGTGATCATGAATAAAATTCTACTTTCCTTTATGCAACCTAAAACTGAATTAGCTTTTGGATAATCACACAACACTTGCCTCATACTGGCTGAGATATTAATTAAAATATTCAAGTGTTTTTCACAGAAATGGTAATCTAGATATATTCCAATCTTTAATTATGCAGATGCTTTCTTTTTTTAAATCAGAAGTTAATCATGCTAACTTTCATCTTGGATTTTCCACTCAAGAGAAATAAGGAACCTATTGAGAAATTTTATGAGTCAAAATATTGTTAGCACTTTCAGAACATTGTGAAAGATTTTGAGATACCCTCAAAGAAAACTATAAGCATTGATAGAGCAATGACATCTGGGATGGATCCTAAATTCACATCAGGAATTGAAACCGTGTTTCAGTTCTCATAATACTCAAAGAGACTCATACCATCAGATAGAAATATCACGAGGAGGAGGCAGCTAGGTGGCACAGTGAATAGAGAGCACCAGTCCTGGATTCAGGAGGACCTAAGTTCAAATCTGGCCTCAGACATTTGACATAACTAGCTGTGTGACCTTGGGCAAGTCACTTAATCCCAATTTCCCTGCCTCCCCAACTCCCCCCCCCCAAAAGGACAGAGATATTATGAAGAAGCCGCATGTGACCACAGATAAATCACTTAATGTCTCTTGTTGCTTCATAATAAATGGAAATGGTGTCAAGGTATGCAGAAGACCTTCCTATTTTGATCTATATCTGTGGCACTTTCCTTATGAGTTTCTTTAGTAAGGAAAAGAAGCCCTCTTTATTTGCTCAGTGACTAGTGGTGTGGCCAGTGGAGAGAACAGTACTCATATTCTGGGTTATTTGGAACATTACATAAAACAGTGGGCTGGGAAAGACAGTTTTATCAAACTCCCTCCCTCTACATACTGCTCTATTCCCTGATAAAATTGCTGATATTTATCACCATTTCTCTACAGGACTCATTTGTTTGTCTTTCCTACTGTGCTAATTGTCCAGTTTCTTTTAACATTTGATTGCCTCTAACTCATAGGTCACCCCTGCCCTTTTACAGACATTATCAGCTGACATATGGTTTTCTACAGGGGCTTGCATGGTATTGCCTTTGTTTGGACTGTGCCTGTGATTTCACCAGTGTAGAAATTCCTGGAAAATCAGGACCTTGTTTGCAACTTAGAGGATTGTTTGGGAGCTGTTAGGGCTTAAGTGATGCCATTCTCAATGAGTGCTAAGATTCTGCTTTTTGCACTTTGTCATGGATCAGTTAGTACCATAAGGAAAGCTTTTGTCTGTTGAAAATACGGGACACAAAGAAGGCACAGAACTAGAAAATGAACCAGTGGTTCAATTTCTGTTATCCTTCATTATTCAATATTCTTAAGAAACAGAGATGACAGTGATATTACTTTGGTCTGATATTTAATGCCAGGGATATTTCTTCTACAAGACAGTGGGACCGCACAAAGAAGAAAAAAAAGGGAGCAAGAATCTTTAGGGCAATAAATCAGCTTGGTTTTGGTTATCTGGATTTTTAGGCCCCTTTCACATCATTTGTATTTATGTGCTTTAATGTAGCATCTTCCCTCTCAGAAGGACCAATAGGGGGCATTTTATATTTGTCTCTTTGGATTTGTCTGCTCTATCTATAGCCAAATGAACAAATTGCCCAAAGGTTTTGACCCAGAGAACATCAATGAAAACTAGAAAATACTTTCTTTCCTTCCTTCTCTTTGACTGTCAGTCCATGCTCATCCTTTAAATAGCAACTAAATATTAGCCACAAAGTCTTTCTTGATGCCCTTAATCATTAATGAGTTTAGTAGTGATAATAATATTAGCTAGAAATTATATAGTGTCTACTATGTGCCAGGCATTTTATGAAGAGGGTTTAAAATATTCTTATTTGATCTCCACAACAACCAGCCCTGGGAGGTAGTTGCTATTATTATCTCCACTTTTTGGTTGAGAAAACTCCAGGAAACAAGAGATTGCATGATTTGCTCAGTCACACAGCTAAAGTCTGAGGGCGGATTTGAACCCAGGCTTTCCTTGCTCCAAGCTCAGCATTCTATTCACTGTACCACTTAAAATTTGCTCCTTTTCTCTCACATACTACTTTGTTTTGCAAATTTCAGTTATAATTATCAATGTAAAATTATTATGGTTACTTTTGTTGTAGTCCTAACTTATTAGTGACCATATGCTCCAGCAGAGTAGTAACTGAGTCTCATGTAAACACTGTATATCTCCAACACCTAGCACAGTGTTCTGTATGCCCACTCCCGGGTTTCCTCTTTATCTCACATTATTATCGGTTAGTTTATTTCATCAGAAAATGATTCTCTTATATGTATTCACTTACTTCTATACTTTCTTTTCTTTACCCTGTTTGAGTCTTTCCGATCTCTTTAAGGAATCTCTGTTGTTGTTGTTTTTTTCTTCTCCCTTCCCATTCCAGTTGTGAGCCAAGAATTATGGCCACTAAGCTTGTAAATAGGAGAGATGTTTCATCTATATCATGAAAAAAGAAAATCATTATGTTTTAAAGTGAAATAAAGTAAAAAATACAATTCAGTAGCATTATAATTTAGACTCCTTGAAAGTTTTTTTTTTTTTAATGTGAGAGCCACAAACACGATTTGCCTCTTTCCTGTCTTCCTTTAAGTTAAATGGGCATTTCCTTAAGTGTAGGCATTCGAAGGAAAAAAAAAATTCTTATTTAATTTTAATGTTGTTCAATCATTTCAGTCACATCCTACTCTTTATGACCTCATTTGGGGCTTTCTTGGCAGAGATACTAGAGTGGTTTCCCATTTACTTATCTATCTCATTTACATATGAAGAAATTGAAGCAAAAAGGGTTAAGTGACTTTCCCATGGTCATACAGCTAGTACCTAAGACCAGATTTGAGCTCAGGAAAATAAGTCTTACTGGCTTCAGGCTTAGCACTCTATCTCACTGTGCCCCCTAGATACCCTCTAATTTTAGAATAGTTTTTTATTATGTATTTAATGTAAAATATTTTATTATTAATATTGTGGCAATATTTTTACTAGTCTTTACTGCAAATAATAATATTGAAATAGGTTTTCGAGGATAGATATAGGATCTGAAGTACTAACTATAATATTATTTCAATGGGACAATTAAGTATGAGCTTCAAATCCCTGACTCAGAAGTGAATTTCTATAATAGCATCCTTATGAATCAGGAAATATCTATAAAGAAATGAAACTAGTGATAAATTCCAACTGATTAATTCCAAATTTTCCTCTTGGATTATTTGTGGAGAAAGCAGGTTCAGACATGTTTAACTGTCTTAAATGAAGATATTTTAAGGAACTTAGTTCATTAATTGTTCAAGTGATTGTTTTTAATCATAACCAAATTTTATCTGTTTACTAAAGACTATGCTTCTAGATGTCTACTTAAAAATTTGCCATTAATAGTATTTGAGGGAAATAAATAACCTTTCTTTACAAATATTCTAAAATTCATTATAACTCAACCTGGTAGCACCCCAAGTGGTATAACTTAATGACATTAACATGTCTTGATGCCATAACACGTTATTAAATATTTTTATTTCTTGGGAGGTCAAGAGGATGAGGGTGTATTTGTTGGGAAAGTTAATTGGAGTTAGAATTTCTGATTTTTGGTTCTGGATATTACTTATGTTGGCTCCCTCCATGCTTCAGTTTTAAGTCTTCTGCTTTTCCATTTCTTACTTCTACCAAACTATGCAAAACTTGATCAGATGCAGGGCCCTGAAAAGGGATCTTCCACATCATCCAGAAGATAAACTCCCAGCTTGTCCTATCTTTCTGCCATGACATGAGGAAGACAATGCGAAGCTAGCTCAGAGAAGCCCAGAACCTTATCATTTCTAGGAACCTTAAAGTCTATTCAATTCATCCCATAACTGGATCTACTCTCCATAATCCAGTATGACTTCTTAAAGACATCTAGTGATGAGGGAAACTCAGTACCATTCGAGTCTGCTAATTCTAATTTTGGACACCTTTACTAAAAAGCTTCTGTCTGATAGCCAATAAAAATTTGCTTCTCTCCAATTTTTGTCCTTTACTCCTAGTTTTTCCCTCTGTGATGAAAAAAAAATTAAAAGAAGCTAATCTCTTTTCCCTACAACACTCTTTCATATGCTTAAGAGAAGCTGTCAAGTCACAACCATTATAAAGTCTTATCTTTTGCACTCTGACTTTTCTCAGATCCATCAAGCTGTTTTAATGTGTTACCCTTCTAAGTTTTCTAGTCACCATTCTCTGGACATGCTCCAGCTTATCATTCTCTCTTCTCCTGCCCATGTGGTCACTAAAACTGTATGCAGTAGTTCTGACATGGTCTGGCTAAGGAATAATGCAGTGCAAATGTAAGGTCTCTTGCTCCAGACTACTGCTAAGATTCTTTTGAAGTTCTCGACTGCCGTGTCATATTTTTGGCAAGCTATAGATTTCAATCTAGTAAAAGTCATTGGCCTTTTCTGCATGAACAGTTTTCTACCCCCAATAGTTTGAACTAGAGTGTAGGAATATATATTTGCCATTATTAAAATTCATCTTTTTATATTAGTCCATTTGTTTTAGTTTGCCAACATCTACCTGGATCCCAATTATGCCATTAAGCTTCTTAGTTATCCTTTATATTATGTGCTATCTAAGACTTTGATAGCTTTGCTGTCTATTCCTTGATCCCAACAATTGATCAAAATGCTGAACAACAATTATAGGACCAAGGGAGAGCTCCCTGGAAACACTCCAGAAGGGACTGACCCCACCCACTGTATATTTTGACACTGATCTTTTAATCAACCTTCTTTGGTTCCAGTCATTTAACCTGTTTTGACTCCATTTAATTATACCATCAATCACTGAGACCACATCTCCCCATCTTGTTTACAATGAAAAATGTTGTCAGAATCCTTTCTAAAATCTGGAATGTCTATAGCATTCCATAGATCTATAAGTCCAGCATTAAATTCTTCATAACCTGCTACCATACCCACATTTCTGGTCTTCTTACACTTTATATCCCCCAGCCACTATGCATTCAGAGATCCTATGACAACAGTCTTGATGTCCCTCAGACAAACCTCTCCATCTCCCTATTACAGACATTTTTTACTGATTGTTCCTCCATGACTAGAATGCTCTCTTTCCTCATTTCTGCTTCATGGTTTCCCTGACTTCCTTCAAGTACCACTTAACTTTTAACTTTAATTCTAGACCCTCCCCTTTGTTGATTATTTCCAATTCATCATGTAAGTAGCTTGTTTCTACATAATTATTTGCATGTTTTTTGCCCCATTGGACTATAAGCTCTTTGAGAACAGGAATTGCCTTTGGCCTTTCTTTGCATCCCTGCTGTGTAACAGAGTACTTAGCATTAAGTAGAAGTTAATATATGTTTATTAACTGTCAAGAATTAAGATGAGGTTAGCCTGTCAGGACTTGTTTTGATAAAGTTCTGTTAGCTCTTATTGATTGCTGCTTATCTTTCTAAGTGCTCCCAAACAGCTCTTTTAATATCTGTACATACCTTTTGATTGGTAGTGCTCACATAGATTCCTATTCAGAGAAATAGCTTCCTAATGGGAACTAAATGGAGCCTTCATTTCTTTATAATGACCTCTCTTGTTCTACTTTTTAAAGACAAAATAAGTCACAAGAAGGCCTCAAAGGGGATTCTCAGAATTTACCAGACTAGGTTTCTTAATAGATATGTGCTCAAATGTTCTCAGTAAAAACTGTGATGTTAAAGGCTACCTAAAGGTGTTGAAGACTAAGGAAATGAGAAATTTTGTTGCCAGGGAGAATCAGCATTTCCCTATATAACTGGCTCCTAATCCTTCACTTATCTCAGTTTGCCAATAGAGAGTGACCAGTTAGGTAAGGAATACTGCATTTCTCCTTATTTTCTCTTGACAGAGATAGATTGGTATGAGAAAGCACATTGATGATTTTTGCAGGTTAATATGATATGTATTATCATCTGATCAAAGTATCATACAGGTAGAGTTGGAAGAGACTTCAGATTATATTTAGTCTAATCCTCTCATTTTAAAATCCAAATAACCCCTATATTACAAGAATTCTACCTTTCATTTCAATCATCACCTAGGTAATATTGATTCCCTGTCAGTTCCTGATTAGTATGTTTTGGTTATAGGGAATAAAAGTCCCTTTTGGAAAACACCTAAGTATATCTACTGCCAAGGGGAGAATACCGGGATATGAAGCCCCATGCATAGGAGATCTTGAAATAAAAGGAAACATTCAAGATCAAACTCCTCCTTTCAAGAACCTTTTTTTTTCTATCCTTAAAGCTAACTGTCTCACCTGGAAGGTGAAAAAGAGCAGGAATGAATCTTATATCCAATGCAGATGAATAAGAAGCAACCACTGGATAGGATAGAATCCACAGAGATCTTGTCCAGAAGGCAGAGAACACATTTCAATCATTGTAAAAGGTCCATAAAGAGAGAAGAAAGGAGAACTGTGGGAGAAATGATGAGGGGCTAAACTGGCCTGGGTGGTTTAGAGGACTTGCATTTCAAAGAAGGTTTGATTCTGTGAGGATAGTCCAAATTTAATGGGCTGTGGTGTGATTTTCTCTCTGAGGCATATAATATGCTCTGGAGGATTTCTTCGCTCATTAGGACAGACCTTGTGTTATGTTTCTTTTCCAAGTTGTTCTCAGGTGGTACAGTAAGAAGGAAATTATAGTGCAGCTAACTTGACTCTCCAACCACAAATGATAAAACTCTTCTCTCCTCCCTTTCCCAGAGTCTTTATGTCAAAGTATGCATGACAGAGTGCCTAAGTGATCAAGTGTGGGTCTACTTATTTTCGCTATGATACAGAAAGAAATCTATTTATAAATTTATGAGAACAGACGGATTCTAGACATTTTCCAATGTTAGTTTTGCTGACCAAAAAGAAGCCAATGTGTCATATTGACTGATGGAATTTAATTATCTTGGTGTTTTGGTAACATGTGGATATTCTAAACTACAAATTCAAATCAGTGAGTCTCAGAATTGTGCCTCAGAAACCATTTAATTCAACCCAATTCATGAATTCTGTGTTAAAAATTAATGACAAGTGATCATCAGGTTTTTTTTTTTTGATTGCAGCCATCTTTCTCTAGGGGACTTTCTTTTTTTTTTTTTAAACAAATGCTTTATTAACTTCTGTTTTACATATTCATTTCCGCCAGATCTTGAGTTACAATCATTTTCCCCCCATTATTCCCCTACCCAACCTCCCTGAATAGCAGTCCCACAAGATATCGCTTCCTCCAATCTGCTCTCTCCCATACCTTCTCCCATACCCCCATCGACTTTCCATTAGAGGAAGATGAATCTTTGTGTCCCAATGCCTGCACATCTTATCTCCCTATTACAAGCGAAAGAGTATTAATAATAGTATTTATATATATTTGAAACGTTTAATGTTACGACCTCGAATTTCAGATCCATTTCCTTCCTCCCTTGTCACCCATTCCTTCTTGGGAGATAAGTAATTCAGTATATGTTGTACATGTCTAGCTATGCAAAACATTATCATAGTAGATATATTATTGTACAAGGCTGGTTATAATTCCCTCCCACTCATCCCACCCCCACCTGGTCGATTCCCTACATGATCCTGTCCCTCTTCTATAGTGGGTACTTCCAACCTCCCCTCACCCCAAGGATGCCCTCCCATCCATCATCCCTCCTCTCATCCCCCTTCCCCCTATCCTGCTGCAGGTTGAGATATCCCATTTATTATGTATGTCATTTTCTCCCTGAACCAAAATCAATGTGAATGTGGTTTTGCCTTTTTAGCCTTCCTTATTCTCCCCCTCCTTTGCAACCACTTCCCCTACATGACATAGTTTACCCTACCATGTCTCTCCCCATCTCCTCTTGCCACTTTCCTCTCTCACCTCATAATTTCATCCCTTGAGTATTCTCCCTTCCCAACAAATTCAACCTATGCCTCTATCCATATATAACTGTAACTATATACACACACATTCACATATGTATTCATATGACCACACCCCCTTCTTCCATTATTTTCATAGTGAGAAAGATATCATCAGTCACAGATATTGCTTTTCCATATATGAATGTAAATACTTCAACTTTGATAAGTTCCTTTTGATTTCTTTTCCCTGATTACCTTCTCAGGCATCTCTTACTTCTTGCGCCTGGATGTCAAATTTTCTATTCAACTCTGGTTTTTTCCTCAAGAATGCTTGAAAGTCCTCTATTCCACTGAATGACCATATTTTCCCCTGAAACAAAAATACTCAGTTTTGCTGGGTAGGTGACCCTTGGGTTCATTCCCAGTTCTTTTGCCCTCTGGAATATCATATTCCATGCCCTTCTGTCCCTCAGTGTAGAAGCTGCCAGGTCCTGGGCTATTCTGATTGTGTTTCCACAATATTGAAATTGTTTCTTCCTGGCTGCTTGAAGTATTTTCTCCTTGATCTGGGGATTCTGGAACCTGGCTATAATATTTCTGGGAGTTTTCTTTTTGGGATCTTTTCAGGAGGTGATCGGTGGATTCTTTCAACCCCTATTTTGCCCTCTGGATCTAAAACATCAGGGCAGTTTTCCTGGAGAATTTCTTGAAGGGTGATTTCTAGGTTCTTTCTTTGATCATGGCTTTCAGGTAGTCCAATAATTTTTAAATTGTCTCTCCTGGATCTATTCTCCAGGTCAGTGGTTTTTCCCATGAGATATTTCACATTGCCTTCTAATCTTTCGTTTGTTTGGATCTGCTTAACAGCATCTTGATTTCTCATAAAGTCACCAGCTTCCATTTGCTCCAGTCTAACTCTGAAGGAATGAATCTCCTCAGTGAACTTTTGAGATTTTTTCCATCTGGCAAATTCGACTTTTTAAGGCATTCTTCTCCTCATTGCCCTTTTGGGCCTCCTTTGCCATTTGAGTTAGTCTATTTTTTAAGGTGTTGTTTTCCTCAGTCAGGCTGTTGACCCTCATTTCATACTTTTCCTGCATCCTTCTCATTTCTCTTTCCAATTTTTTCCTCCACTTCTCTTATTTGATTTTTAAAGTCCTTCTTAAGGTCCTCTATGGCCTGCAACCCGCTCATGTTTTCCCCTGGGGCTTTTGGAGCAGGACTTCTGACCTCACAGTCCTTTTCCCTCTCTATGCCCTCAAAATAGGAGTCTAGGGTTGCATTTTTCTGTTTCCTTTGCCTTGGCATGTTGCCACTTGATTGCTTGACTTTTGGGCTTGTTGCCACACTATGGCTTTAAGGCCAGCTAGAGGAATTTTCGTCCCGAACGTGTGGGGGGCAACTTCCGTTTTTGGCAAGCTGTAAACCCACCCACAACTTCCACCCTAGATCACAATCCAGATCCAGGGAGGTTAAAGCAAGAGCGATTACCCCCTAAGACTGATCGCTGGATCTCCCCACGATTTGTAGGCTGGGAGCCGGAAATGCCTCTGAAAACTACAAAATGGCGTTTGTCCTCAGGGGCTTCTAGCCCCCAGGGGAGGGAGCTGACGCATTCCCCAAATACAGGTCCCAAAGTCCATAGGACACTAACCTCTTACTTTGTCCTAGGCATGTCTATGTTGATAATTCTGGAGTCGCCACTGCTCCTGGTGTTCTGGGGTTCCTCCAGCTGGCTGCTGGCCCTGCCGCCCTGTGGCTAAAACCTCGGCTCACGCGGACCTGGGCTCGGCTCGGCTCCGCTCCTGCGCTCTGCGCGCTGCCGGCTTCCAGACCGCTGCGCTGGTCCCTTCCTGCAGGGCTGCTGGGCTGTCCTCAGCGGGAGGTTAGCTTCTCTGTGTTGTTCTGTGGGTGCTGGGGCTCCAGAAGTTGTTCAGAGTCCTTTTTTACATAGTTTGTGGGGAATCTGGGGGCAGAGAGGCTTGGAGGAGCTGTTTCTACTCTGCCATCTTGGCTCCACCCCCCCATCATCAGGTTTTGATTAAAGATATCCAGAGATAAGAAACACACTCTATATCTCACTGCAGCTCATTCTATTTTTGAAGGACAATAATGTGAAAAGTGTTTTTTTTGGCAAATAATATTTTATTTTTCCAATTACATGTAAGGATAATCAACTTTTTTATGATTTTGAGCTTCAAATTTTTCCCTCCCTTGCTGTCATTCCCCTCCCCAATGTGGCAAGCACTCTGATATAGGTTATGCATATACATTCATATAAACATTTCTGCATTAGTCATGTTGTGAAATAAGAAACAGAACAAAAGGGAAAAAACATGAAAAAGAAAGTGAAAATAGTATGCTCTGATCTGCATTCAGACTTCATAGTACTTTCTGTGGATGTGCGTAGCATTTTTCATTATGAATGTTTTGGAATTCTCTTGGATCATTGTATTACTGAAAAGAGCTAAATCAATCATAGTTGATCATTGTACAATGTTGCTGTTACTGTGGACAGTGTTTTCCTTGTTCTGTTCACTTCACTCAGCATTCATTCATTCATGTAAGTCTTTCTAGGTTTTTCTGAAATACACCTGTTCATCACTTTTTATAACACAACAGTGTTCCATTACATTCATATACCACAACATGTTCAGCAATGTCCCAATTGATGGGTATCCCCTCAATGTCCATTTCTTGGCCACCTACAAAAGAGCTGCTATAAATATTTTTGTATATATTTCTTCCCTTTTTTATGATCTCTTTGGGCTACATACCTAGTAGTAGTATTGCTGGATCAAAGGGTATGCACGATTTGATTGTTCTTTGGGCATAGTTCCAAATTGCTCTCCAAAATGGTTGGATCAATTCACAACTACACCAACATTACATTAGTTTCACAATTTTCCTACATCTTTTCCAACATTTATCATTTTCCTGTTTTGTAATATTAGCTAACCTGATAGGTGTGAGTTGGTACCTCAGAGTTGTTTTAATTTGAATTTCTCTAATCATTAGGGACTTAGACTTTTTCATATGACTATAGATAGCTTTAATTTCTTGATCTAAAAACTTCCTGTTCATATACTTTGACCATTTGTCAATTGAGGAATTACTTGTATTCTTATAAATTTGACTCATTTTCTATATATTTGAGAAATGAGGCCTTTATCAGAAATACTTGCTGTAAAAATTGTTTCCCATCTTTCTGCTTTCTAATCTTGGTTGCATTGGTATTGTTTGTGTAAAAACTTTTAAATTTAATATAATTAGAATTATCTGTTTTGCATTTCATAATGTTCTCTATCTCTTGTTTGGTCATAAATTCCTACTTTCTCCACAGATCTGACAGGTAAACTATTCTTTGCTTTGCTAATTTGCTTATGGTATCACCCTTTATGTCTAAATCATGTACCCATTTTGAACTTATTGTGGTATACACGTTGATCTATACTTTTTCTGCAATACCATTTTCCAGTTTTCCCAGCGGTTTTGTCAAATAGTGAGTTCTTTTCCCAGAAACTGGAATTTATGAATTTAACAGTAAATTATTATAATCATTTGCTACTGTGTCTTATGGTCCTAATCTATTCCACTGATCCACCACTCTATTTCTTAGCCAGTACCAAATAGTTTTTTCCTTAATTTTTTTTGTCTTTTAATAGTATTTTATTTTTCCCCAATTATATACCAAGAAAATTCTTAGCATTCATTTTTACAAGATTTTGAGTTCCAGATTTTCTTCCTCTCTCCCTCTCCCTTCCTTCTCCTAATATGGTAGGCAGTTTGATATAATTTTTACATGTGCCATCATGTAAAATATATTTCCATATTAGTCACAATTGTGGAAGAAGAAACAGATTAAAAGGAAAAAATTATGAGAAAGGATAAAGTAAGTGAAAAAAATATACTTCGATTGGCATTCAGAGTCCACCACTTCTTTATCTGGAAATGGATAGCATTTTCCTGTGTGAATCTTTAGTACTTGTCTTGGATTACTGTCTTGCTGAGAATAGCTGAGTTATTCATAGTTGACTGATAATGTTGCTGATCTGTACATTACCAAATAGTTTTGATGATTGCTGCTTTATAGTACTTTTAGAACTGGTATGGGTAGGCCCCTTTGCATTTAAAAAAAATTAACTCCCTTTGTATTCTTGACTGTTTGTTCTTCCAGATGGATTGTGTTGTTATTTTTTCTAGCTCTATAAAATATTTTTTGGTAATTTGGTATGGCACTGAATAATTAAATTAAGTAGAGTTGTCATTTTTATTATATTATCTCAGGCATAAATCACTGATACTTTTCCAATTGTTAGACCTGACTTTATTTGTGTGAAAAGTGTCTTGTATTTGAGTTCATATAGTTGAGCTTCTAGGTTTTTCTTGGCAAGTAGACTCCCAAATATTTTATATTGTTTATAGTTATTTTAAATGGAATTTCTCTTTCTTTATCTTCTTGCTGAGTTTTGTTGGTAATACATAAACATGCTGACAATTTATGTGAGTTTATTTTATACCCTGCAACTTTATTAAGGATTTTAATTATTTGAAGTAGTTTTTTAGCTGGTTCTCTAGGATTCTCTAAGTATACCATCTGATCATCTGCAATCAAGTTTTGTTTCCTCATTGCCTAGTCTAATTCCTTTTTCTTCTCTTATTGCTAAACCTAACATTTCTAGTACAATATTGATAATGGGCATCCTTGTTTCACCCCTGATCTTACTGGGAAGGCTTCTAGCTTACCCTCATTAAAGATAATGCTCTCGGATGGTTTTAGATAGATATTACTTATCACCATTTATTCCTATACAATCTAATGTTTTCAATAGGAATGGGTGCTGTATTTTATCAAAAGCTTTTTATGTATCTATTGAGATAATTATGTGATTTATGTTGGTTTTGTAATTGACGTGGTCAATTATATTAATAGTTTTCCTAATATTAAACCAGCCTTGCATTCCTGGTATAAATCCCAACTGGTTGTAGTGTATTATCCTCATGATAAATCGCTATAATCTATTTTCAAATATTTTGTTTAAATTTTTTGCACTAATATTCACTAAGGAAATTGGTCTATAATTTTCTTTCTCTTTTTTGGCTCTTCTTGGCTTTGTATCATCAAAGGGATTTGGTAGATCTTCTTCACCTATTTTCCCAAATAGATTATATAATATTAGAATTAATTGATCATTAAATTTTTGGTAGAATTCACTTGTAAATATCTCTGGTCCTGTATATTTTTTCTTAGGGAGCTCATTGATGGTTGTTCAATTTTTTTCCTAAGCTGCGGTTATTTAAATATTTTATTTCCTCTTCTGTTAATCTGGGCAATTTATATTTTTGTAAATATTCATGTATTACACTTAGATATTCAGATTTATTGACAAATAGTTGGACAAAATAGCTTCTAATTGTTGCTTTAATTTCCTCCCTTATTGGTGGTGAATTTGCCCTTTTCATTTCTGATGATAGTAATTTGGTTTTTTCTTTCTTTTATTTTTAAAATCAAATTAGCCAAAGAATAATCTATTTCATTGTTTTCCCCCATAAAACTGGATCATAGTTATTTATGAGTTCAATATTTTTCTTATTTTCAATTTTATTAATCTCTCTTTTAATTTTCACAATTTCTGATTTGGTGTTTGATGGGGATTTTTAGTTTGTTCTTTTTCTCTAGCTTTTTAAATTGCACATGCAATTCATTGATCTCTTCCTCTGTTTTATTTATGTGAACATTTAGAGATATAAAATTTCCCCTAAGTACTGCTTTAGCAGCATCCCATAAATTTAGGTATGTTGTCTCATTATTGTCATTCTCTTTGATAAAATTATTGATTGTTTCTATGATTTGTTGTTTGACCCATTTATTCTTTAGGATTAGATGATTTGGTTTCCGAGTTAATTTAATCTATCTTTCCATGGTTTTTTTATTACATGCAATTTTTATTGTACCATGATTTGAAAATGATGCATTTAATATTTCTGCCTTTCTGCATTTGATTGTAGAAGCCCCCAAATTCTACTTTTAAAGGAGTTATTTTCTTCAGTGGATTTTTTTTCCCATTTGACTAATTCTATTTTTTGGGGTAGCTGTTTTCTTAGTCAATTTTTCTGCTTCCTCTTTTAAGTTGTTGACTCTTTTGTTCTTCATAATTTTCTTGTATAACTCTCATTTCTTTTCCCAACTTTTCTTCTATCTCCCTTGATTTTTAAAACTCTTTTTGAGTTCTTCCAAGGGGACTTTTTGGGCCTGAGATCAATTAATATTCTCCTTTGTGGCTTCTTATATAGCCGTTTTGACATTGTTCTTCTCTTCTGAGTTTGTTTTGATCTTCCCTGTTGACATAGTGGCTTCTATGGTCAGGGCTCTTTTTTTTGTTCATTTTTAAAAGTTAAGCTCTACTCCTGGAGTACAGGGGGCATGATCCCAAGTTTCTTGGGGCCAGGGACCTGGTTACTGGCTTTCTGTGCTAGGGCCTCAGGTGCTGGGAGCTTTCCCATTGGGTTAGTGTGTTCTGGGACTGGCAGTTTGTCTGATGCACTGGGGCTGAACCAAAACTGTGGGGCCTTGGCTGCTGATCTGTGCTGTGGTAAAGAGTCACCCACTGGTTTGCCCAGAGACCACCTTGTGCTTGGCTGTACTCTCCTTTTACCCAAATGAGACAGATCTTTCCTGAAGTCTTTCTAAATTACCTTGGACTGGAAAATTGTTTCACTCAATCTTTTTGTAAATACTTTTGCTCCAAAATTCCTTTAGAGCTTGATTTAACATTGTTTCTGGGGGAAACTGGGTAGAGCTCAGAAAACTTCCTGGCTTCTCTCCACCATCTTGGCTCTGCACTCCCCCTTTTTTTCTTACCATCTTATAACCTCTAGCAATTTTTTCTGGTTCTGTCTTCTGTCAAAGTCACAACTAGCACATGGTTTCATCTCAATAAACCAAGATAGCTTTACTCATGAGGTGATGGTTGACCTCATGCCTTTCCTTATAGTTCTTCATTGGTCCACTCCACTATTTTAGTGCAGTTATCCCTTCTACGTGGCAACATTATCCATCATGGTATCAGTATACCATTGGTCAGCATAAGAAATTAAATGGGAATTTGGGGGAGGGGACTTTTGTAGAAGCTGTACATGACATACAAAGGCCAATAGATGACACAGAGAATTTTAGAATATCAGAAATTTTAAAAATATATGTGGAGTGTTATATACCATGTTTTTCAAAAAATTTTTTGATATTATAAATATACACAATTTCTTTTTTAAAGTTAAAATAAGGAATAGATTAAAGTTTGTGAAAAGAATGTGAAAGCCATCATGTGATACACAAAGGCTAATATTTTTACTTAAGATTGACCTACGTATAACCTATAACCAAATAACCCAAATTTTACAATAAAGTACTGTAAACACTCCATAAAAGAAAAAGAAAAAAAAATTAGACTTATTCTCTGGTACAGAGAGAAGGCCAAAAATTTTACTAGGATTTTCCAGACCATGGGGCACTGTATCTCTAACCCCTGCAATGTGGAAGGGATAACTGTGTTCTCTTCATCCTCCTGAGCAGACTTTTGCTGCTTCTCCCTTCCTGCAGAAACTTAGGCCAGTCCTCAGGGATGGACCATCCATATTTCTGTAGCAACTTCACCCATGATCACACTGTCTTTTCAGCTTCTGGAACTCCCCGTTTACAGGTGAAGTTGCCCTAGGTATATCTCTAGCTGGTTACAGCCCTGATCCCTGGTACTGAGCAAAACAACTAAAATCATATTCCACAAGACCACTATTAAGACATCTGAAGACATTTATAATGATTCCCAGTTCTTCTCCTCTCCAGGATAAAAATTGCCATATGTTTTATTGATGTCACCCCATGTGAATTTTCTTCATGTGAATCTTTAAAGGGATTGTATTTCAGGAGTTTCTCCTCATACATATTTTCAAGAGCTTTCAGTCCATTGTGCTCATGACTAGGAGGACACTGATCAGCTCTTTTCACCTTTGGACTTTATCTAAATTGTGGCACAAAGGGTTCTGACTCAACCTGGGCTGGACATTTGACTCCTGCTTCTGTGGTAGATTTTAGGGTGAGAAGAATCATGGACTTTATCTTATGAGAAAAATCTCATGAAAAAAATATAGTGCCTACAGTGAGAAAGGTGATAAACTCCTTAACCCATGGATACACCAAACCAGGATGATTTGCGCCCAATTTTCGGTGTTTTCTT
This sequence comes from Gymnobelideus leadbeateri, assembly GCA_011680675.1. Taxonomy (NCBI): domain Eukaryota; kingdom Metazoa; phylum Chordata; class Mammalia; order Diprotodontia; family Petauridae; genus Gymnobelideus; species Gymnobelideus leadbeateri. The sequence continues at coordinate 1,664,759 of WOXC01004099.1, forward strand.
TTTTAAAAAGTATTTTATATATTTTAGAAAATATATGTAAAATAATTTTTAGCTTTCATTTAAAAAAAGTTGAGTTCAAATTCTCTCCCTTCCTCTTCTCCCTCATCTGTGAGGTATTATACATGTGCAGTAATGCAAAAACATTTCCATATCAGCCATATTGCAAAAGAAAACACAGACAAAAAAAAACCAAACAAACCCCAAGACAAGTAAAGAAAGTAAAAAAAAAAAGAAGTATGATATGATTGGCATTCAGACTCCATCAGTTCTTTCTCCAGAGGTGGATGGAATTTTTATTATAAATCCTTCAGAATTGTCTTGGGTCATTGTGTCGCTAAGAGTAGCTAAGTCATTCACAGTTGATCACTGTATAATATTGCTGTTTCTGTGTACAGTGATGTCTTGGTTATGCTCACTTCATTTTGTATAAATTCATGTAAATATGTCTAGGTTTTTTTTTTCTGAAAGCATCCTACTCATCACTTCTTATAACACAATAGTATTCCATAATAATCATTAGGCAGCATCTTTTTGGAGAAACATTGCCAGTTTCTTAGTTTTCCAAAGGAAGGTTAGGAAGATGATAAGGCTCGAGATATTTTTTAAAAAGCCAAAAATAGTTGTTAACATAAATAATAATTCAGAAGAAATAAAAGAAGGAAAATTAATATAAATAGATAAATAAGTATATCTAAAAAATAAACCATTCTAGAGAATACCATAAACACAATGAATAGGACTACTTGAAGGGGAGAAGAGGCAAAGGGAATATACATGACTAAGAGGAAAAAGGAGGAAAAAATTAAAGAACTAGTTAGAAGGAAAGAAAAGGGGATTAATAAAGTATATAAACAAATAGTTCTCAAACGAATTCTGAACCATTAATACCCCATATGAAAGATTGTTAAAAATAATTAATAGGAAGAAAAATGAAAATCAATACAACCCTAATGTTTCATCTCATCTCATTCCAACTAGCAAAATAATATGACAAAAAGTTGCAATAATCAACACTGAAGGGTCAGAGAAAAGTTTATGCAGCATATTTTCAAATGCTCTTGAACCCTAATCACTATGCCTTTGAATGCATGCAGTTTAGCAATAGTCTTCTTAAAATGTCCCATTTAATACAGAATGTATTGTTTCAGATATGTTCTTATCATGATAAAGCATTATTACTCAGAGTTGTGCTAGAATTAGTTTTGACTAGATTGCAAAAGCCAATTGTTAAAATTTCAGTGTATTTATGCCTCAAAACTAGGCTTACTTTTTGTTTTGTTGATTTTCTAGACTTAAGAAATGGATAAATAATCAATAATTCAGATAAAACTTAAAACTTTGGGGGGCATACTTTTTCTGGAGAGCTGATTCTTAGACATGTATTAGCATGCCTCTGCTGCAACCTAACTTGTTTAATGCACTATACTTCTATTAATCATAGTCTAAGATATGAACAATGAATCAGTATGGCATATTGGATACCTACCTGGACTCATGAACAGGAACATCTGTGTTCAACTTCTATGTGACTTTGTGGTCCTGAGCAAGTTACTTTCACTACCCCATTCCAGTGCCACAGAACATCAAGTTGCTGGGATCATATACTTTAAAATAGTTGCTGAACTTCATTGGTAGAAAGAATATCCTTAATGGTATTCTCTATACCAGTAAAATCATGGGTTCAGAACTGAGGAAGATTGAGATGGCTAGATGGCACAGCGAATAGAGCATCGACCCTGGGGTCAGGAGGACCTGAGTTCAAACCCGGCCTCAGACACTTAACACTTACTAGCCGTGTGACCTTGGGCAAGTCACTTAACCCCAATAGCTCTGCCTTCCCTCCTCCAAAAAAAAAAAAAAGCAGAATTGGGGAAGATGAGATTAACTTTTTATTTATCTCAACAAATATGCATAATCATTTATAAGAATAAGCGCTACACCTCAATTAATAGACTGGTCAAAAAAAAGGTTAGTATAGATTTTTTTCAATGGCTATGATAATTCCACATTGATAAGACTCTTTCCTGAGTCATTCACATTACCAACCAACTCTCAAAAGTGATAATTACATTATGGCATACTTCTTCCCATATCTGGAATACATTACAAATACACAATATATAAAGATTCTATATATAATTAAGGAGCAATAGAAGCATGCATTCCCTATTATCTGTCATAAGGGAAGGGCAATTTTCTCCTGGGGAGAATACAACAAGCTTTGGAGGAGAACAATAAAGTTAAATATAATTATAGTGACAGAATCATGGCCTGAAGGGTTTTATTCCATTGGCTACATTCCTGAATGCTCTCTTCACATCCTTATTCCTTAGGCTGTAGATAAGAGGGTTAAGCATAGGATTTATCACAGCATAGAACACGGAGACCAGCTTCCCCTGCTCCTTGGAAGATTTGGGTGTCATGTAGGTGATAATTGCTGACCCATAAAAAAGGATGACTACAAGAAGGTGGGTGCCGCAGGTAGAAAATGCCTTGAGTCTCCCTGAGGTTGTCTTCATCCTAACCACAGTCACTATTATAGAGCCATAAGAGACCAGGATCAGGGACACAGGTGCAAGAAGAATCACTACTCCCATGAGGAAAATGGCTGTCTCTGCTTTATGAATATCTGCAGATGCCAAAACCAGAAGGGCAGGGGCCTCACAAAAGAAATGGGCAATTTTATTGTCTCCTTGATAGGGAAGTTGTAATGTGAATGTAGTGTCCACTAAAGACACTAAAATGCCACTGGCCCAGCATGCCAAAGCCAGATGGCAACACACCTTCCATGTCATGATGAGAGGGTAGTGCATAGGGTCACAGATTGCCAAGTATCGGTCATAGGACATCACAGATAATAGTGCACATTGTGTACATCCAAATATAAGAAAAAGAAGAAGCTGAGCTGCACATCCCACAAAGGAAATGACTTTCCTCTTAGAGAGCATATGGACCAGGGCTTGTGGGACAATGTTGGTGGAAAAAAACAGGTCAGCAAGAGACAAGTTGCACAGAAAAAAGTACATGGGTGTATGGAGCTGTGAGTCAATCAGAACCAGAGAGATAAGGAGCAGGTTTCCAAGCACAGTAATGAAGTAGACCCCCATGAATAATACAAAGAGCAATCGTTGAGTCTGAGTGTTATCAGAAAGTCCCAGGAGGAGAAATTCTGTTACCCAGATTTGGTTGGTCTGGTTCATGTTCTGTCTTTGTTCTTCTTTAGGAAGGAGCCAATAGATATTCAATGTAGGGATGCAGCCTATAGAATCACAGAATCTTAGTGTTAGAAGGGACCACAGAAGTTATAAGGCTCAACCTCCTACCATCATCAGCTTCTCTGGTAGCTATTCACTGAACAATTCCATTCATAAGTTGTGCACTGTCTCATAATGAAAACATTCCATTGCTGGGTAGCTCTTTTAAGAAGTGGTCCATTCTATTGAGCTGAATTCTCCCAAGCTGTTCTTCTACATGTGCTTTGCTTTGTTACTGTTCCATTCAAATATATGGTTAAGTGCAGAGCTCAATACTCTGAGGTCTGAACACTAAAGAGTTTAGTGAAGCTGTTGGCTCCTTTGATTATGAATAAAATTTGTTGATCAGTCATCTCAGTCATAGCTGACTCTTTGTGACTCCATATGGGGTTTTCTTGGAAAAGATACTGGAATGGTTTGTCATTTCTTTCTCCAATGTGAATAAAATTATATTTACTTTAATGCAGCCTGAGATTATATTATATTTTCACCAGTCAACTAACACAATTTATATTGAGTTTATAGTTAGTTTAAACCTTAACGTCTTTTTCACATTCACTGCCATTAACTTAGGTCTGTCTCATAATGTAATTGTATCAATAATTTCCATCCTCACCCTGTTAAATTTTAGGACTTCAGATTAAGTCTTTCTAAATTTTCAGCTTGATTCATCTTGTTGAATTTTCCCTGGAAGAGTACTGAGGTACGGGGCGGCTAGGTGGCACAGTGAATAGAGCATTGGCCCTGGAGTCAGAAGGACCTGAGTTCGGTTCTGGCCTCAGACACTTAATGCACACACAAACAAAAACCTAGCCATGTGACCTTGGGCAAGTTACTTAACCCCAATTGCCCTCCAAAAAAAAGAGTACTGAGGTACATATAGGAAAATTCTGTGAATCAAAGCTGGTAATTATTGAAAGACAAGATCAGGATTGCAGGAATGAAGTATATAGGGAGGCATAGAACTGGCTAATGATATATGCCTATGTCATTGGATAATATTCTGGCTAGAGGTTATGTCAGTGGAAGAGTTAAAATAGTTTTAGTTTCTCCAGGGATCCTGGGTAAACCATGGAGATGGATACTTTAAGCTCTCAAAGGAAACTGCAAGCCCTGATAAAACTGACCTCTGGGATGGGAGAGAGAGAAAAAGAGAGAGGGAGGAAGAGACAGACAGAGGCACACACAAAATGTCTTTCTAGAGAAGAACACACAGAGAGACAGAGACCGAGAAACAGACACAGAGACTGAAACAGAAAGAGACAGAGACGGAAACAGGCTTTTATTCCTAAAAGCACCCAAGGACCAACCACATTAGGGTATTGGTAATTCCACCTTTTGAGAAATGAAAAAGGTGTCAAATTATGGAATACCTTTCTATTTGGATGTTTGTGACACATGCTGTATGGATTTTCCTTATAAACAATAGAATCCTACCTTGTACGGGAGGGGAGAGGCTTTATGAAATTACTGATGTATAGCCCATTGGGAAGTCTACCAGTCATACCAAGGACTCTGAAGTACTACATTGCCTGGGAAAGAAAGTTTCATTGAATATACTCCCACTATGTAATGTCCCTTTCTTTGTTAAATTATTAGTGTTGTTGTCCCTTTCACTCTTTGTCATCTTTGCTATGTAACCCCACTAACTCTTTTGACTTTGGAATGCTTCCAATACTTCTGTCACGCCTGACTTTTTGTAGGGTTCCTCAATTGTCTTGTGGTCTTGTGGTCCATCTTTTCTCATAATTATTTTCAAAACATCCTTTCTGATCCTAAGTTTGTGCATTTTTCATTTTGTAGTAGACCATCTGTTAATACAATAGGAAAGGCAGTGTAACTGAACCTAGTGAAAGCCATACACTCCAGGGTGCTCCTGGGTGAGATATGTTGAAAGAAAACTAATGGGAAATTAAATACCAAAATATAAATTAAATGTTATTTGTTAAGTATATTGTGTGTGGTTTGCTTCCACATTCTATTATGTACACACTTTCATGTGTGTATATGCGTGTGTGTGTGTGTGTGTGTGTGTGTGTGTGTGTGAGAGAGAGAGAGAGAGAGAGAGAGAGAGAGAGAGAGAGAGAGAGAGAGAGATGTGAACTGGGAATGAAACGGATATTTCTGCTCATAAAAGAAAAGCTTTCAAGATTTTAGGGAAAAGGAAGTAGGAAGAGAGTCAAGTCATTTACTATAACTTCTCTCTTATGATCCACAGGGGGAATGGTTTACAGTTCTCTTACCATTCTGGTAATAATGCTTGCCAATTTGGCAGTGTCCTTCCTAAAATATGGCACCCAGAACTGAACACAATATTTCATACTTACAATTCCTATTTTTCATTGCTTTCTCTACTCCTCATCTATTCCTTCCCCTCCCATATATTCATTAAAGTCTTAACTTTAATGTCATGGACCACCTGAATTGTCTGATGACTAATGTATGGGACTGTCTGACCCCAATCTCTTTCTTAGTACTTCTTTTCTAACGCCAGAGGAAGGGTCAACACAGCAATTTCCCCTAATTTCTTCTGACATTCATTTTCTTTTCCTTCTTCTTCTTTTTTTTTTACTAATATCTATATCCTTTTTCATTATTAAATTTTATTTTTAATTTATAGAACAAAACAAACATTTCCACAAAATAGTACGATAAAAAATGATTGCAGATGAAATTGCAAATTCACTATGCACAACTTGCTATTCCTTAAATTCTAGTACTGGTGGTGGTGGTGGTAGTAGTAGTAGTAGTAAGTATCTATGTATCAATTTAAGATATGTAAAGCACTATACATGTTTTCTAGTAACTCGGGGAAGTAGGTGCTATAGTTATCCCCATTTTACAGATGAGGAAACTGAGACTGAGAAAGGTCAAGTGCTTTTCCCAAGGTCACACAGAAAGTAAATATACTAAGAATTTGAACTTGGATCTTCCTGACTCTTAGTCCAACACTCTAACCACTGCACTATGTAACTGCCTAGTACATGTTTAGGAGTTCAAAACAATATAGAAAAAAATGCCACTCATTGGAAGATACTCATTAGAATTTACTTTTCCAATTGATCTGATCTGTTGTCCCTTTGGATTACCTATGGGAAAAGGGTGAAGTGGATTAATAATATGTATAGCATTGTGTGTGTCAGAACCATGTACAACTAGCTTAAGGGAAATAATTTTATAAGGATTCTAATACATTAATTCTTATAAATAAATGTTACTAATCATAATTAAATCCTTTCTATTTATCAAAAATAAGTCCCATAGGATGTCTTTGAGCTAAGATTCTATTAATAGAAGACATTATTTTTATTTTATAGAAACAAATTTTACAAATATTCTAAAAGTTCAGACTAACTCAACCTAATTTTACTACTAATTAAGAGAACTTAAGCTTTGAATATCAGCTACTTGTCACAGTTTAAAATGTGATATTTCATTGGAAGTAAATATGATTCAGCAAGGATTGGGAATCTTTAGGGAGAATGACTGAGTCTCAGAATTCCTAGGTCCTGGCTTTGTCTTTGTTTTTGTCTTTCCCCTTCCATGCCTTCGTCCTCAATATACCCTTCTTTATTTCCTCCTACTAATCTGAATATTGAATCATGTGAAGGGATGAGAAAGTAGATCAATATATTGGAGGTTTAACCAACTTATCCTGTCTCTCTGCTATGATGTGAGGATGCACAGAGTAGAGAAAATCTATAGAACCCCAGAGGAACCCCAGAGCTTATTTAATCAAATCTACACCTGCATAGAAATCCCTTCTACAAATTCTCAAATAATTTCTTAAATACATCCAGTGGTATGGAATGTATTACTTTCTGAGGCAGCTATTTGCACCTTCAAACAGTTCTAAATTTTGAAAACTTTTTCCTTATAATAAAAAAATCTCTCAGCAACTTTTGTCCATTACTCCTAGTTTTGCTGAATGGAATAAAGCAAAACGGAGTATTCCATGGGATGATAGCAGCTAACATTTCCTATACAGCTCCCACAAGTCTTCTCTTTTCCATTCTAGCACCCCTAGTTCCTTCAAGTTGTATTCATGTGGCACAGCACCAAGTGTCCTCCTAATCTTGGTCACCATAATCTAGATGTGCTCCAGGTAAAAAAAAATGTCCTAAAATGTGGTCCTTTGATATGTGCACAGTAATTTTGATGTGCTATGACCAAGGAATCATACAGAGCAATATAACCACTCTTGCTCTGGACACCAAGCTTTCTTGGCTGTCTTATCCCATGTTGAAGAAATCAAGCTTTGAATCTACTGAAACCTCTAGGGTTTCATTATATGAACATCTCTCTATCCATATCTACTTTAGTCCCCACTGGTTTAAAGCAAGATGTAATACTTTATATCTGTCATCAATAAATTTCATCTTTTAAAATTTGTCCCTTTGTTTTAGTTTGGTCAGATATTTTCCAATCCCTTTTCTGTTATTCAATATATTAGTTATCTTTTTGCATTTATCTGAGATTCTTATAATCATATCATCAATGTCTTTATTCAAGTCATTGATTAAAATGTTAAGCCATTATGAGACCAAAGAGAGCTTTGTGGAGACATCCTAATAGGAACCAACCCTTACTAAATTTCTATATTGATAATCATACTTTATTCATTCCTTTTTGCTTACAATCCTTCAACTATCACTAAATTTATCTAAGTGCTCCATCATCCAGACCATATCTCACCTTTTTGTTAACAAGTTTATCATAAGAAGCTTTGTCAAAATCTGCTCAAAACTGGAATGTTAATGGAATTCCCCAAAGAGAAATCAAGTTATTTTGTCATTCCTTGTTCCTGATTAAGTTCTGTTAGTTCTTCTTGATTACTGCTTAACTTTTTAAGTGCTCACATGCCATACCTTTCATGACATCTGGAAACACTTGCTATTAGTAGAGCTTAAATTCATTCCTATTGTAGGGAAATTACTTCACAATGGGAACCCAACATAGCAGTCGATTCTCTACAACTAAACTTCTATTACTCCTCTACTTTGGGGAAACGGGGCGGGGGGGGGCAATAATAGTCAGGAAATGCCCTCAGAGGGAGTTTTCAGAATTCATCACAACAGATCTGGGTTTCTTGGTCAGGACATGCTTGAAGGTTCTGAGTTAAAACTGAAATATTAGTGTTTTTAGAACTAAGGACTGAGAAACTGGGGATGAGTGAGAATCAAAATTACCTTATGATTGCTCATTCTGATCCCTTCACCAGTTTGAGAACTTGCCAAATGACAGTGAAAAGCTAAGTGAGGGCTACTATGTTGGACCATGGGTTCTCAGGATAGTGACAGGATTCTGTAGGTTAGTATGAGAAAACACACTTGTTATATTATCAATTCTCTAGGAATATGGTTTTTGAATATTTGTTTGAGTGTTTCAGTAGGGCCAGGATGATTGCTATAAACAAACTATATCAAGGGTCCACCTTTCTCTTACCATGTCTGCCATATGTATCATCAGAGCTTAGCAAAATACATACGTAGCCCCAGACAGAGGTATGAGTTTGGAGGCCAGTATTGCTCTTACATGTCTCTTTTAAAAGGGGAGAATCACATAGAGATGCAAAGGAGTCAGTGGAGTTGACTATATATTTCTATTCTAATTTTGGGACATAGTACCCCTCATTCTCTATCATTCATCCCCAAACTTCATGCTCAACCATTACTCTGCAATATATCCAGACTCCCTTGAAGTAGTTCTCCTTAGTTCTGCATTTTCATAGGTCTTGTCTTATATCCTGCTTCAATTCAAATGCCCTATTGTACCCAGAGAAGTCCCAAAGGAAGTACAAGTTTAGGGTAGTTTTTAACAAATAGAAGAGGTAGAGAAGAGCGGGCATGTTTGGGGGATCAGTTATGCTTTTAGGGAACTATCTATTGGGGCCTTAGGGAGGACTGTGTCAACCCGTTATGCTGCCACTCAACGCCAAATGTGTAAACTTACAATATTACATGATCCTCCAGAGCTGTATGAACCAAAGGGAAAATACATCGTATCTTCTTCAAGCCCTTGGTATGAAACATCATCTTAGGTATTACATTGTCAATAGTGCTTCTACAGATCATTCTCATGCCTTTGAGAGGTAGACATACTTTTTCTTAGTGAAATCTTGGTTCTTAGAGGAACTAAGTCCCTCACCATATAGAATTTGTCTCTCACTCTCAATTTTCAGGTAGATAGTAATTTTCATCACCAAGAGAAAAGACATGAAGGATCTTCTCATACCTAAACCCTTGCCAAATATAAATGAATATAAACACCATTTTAATAGTGCCTGCATCAAAGGAACTTTATTTTTATGCAAGCCATCATTAACAATTCATTGCATCTCAATTCTATCATGGTGAAGATAGACCCAGGTCCCATAATGAAACTGTCTAGATGGATCCACTGCCCACTGGAAAATACTAGTATATAAGGCTTATTGAACAAGGCATCTTGAAACAAAAGGAAAAATCCAGAGAGATGCTAAAGCTATAGCTTTACAGACTAAACTCACCTTATTTAAGTAACATCTTCCCCCTTTCCCCTCTTTTTTCTCACCTGGAAGACAGAAAAGATCAGGAAGCATTTCATAGTCAAGAAACTCTTATAAGAGGAAACAGAGGAGATGATCTAGGGATAGCCACTGTGTATATCAGGCAGGATAAAAAGTACCAGGGCCTTGGTGACAAGGCAAAAATCTTGGTTCAGATCCTTATGAGAGAATTTGGAAAGGAGAGAAGTTGGGAGAAAAGGAGAAGAATGGAAAACTGGCTGAAATCAATACTTTTGCATCAGCAAATTTCTTTGGTGGATCTTAGGAATTGCCTTTCAGGTAAGGGCTGATTCTTTGAGTATAGTTCCAATTTAATGGGCAATAATGAGAAACGATCTCCAGAGTATCTATAATGTATAATGCTCTAGAGTATTTCTTGCTCATTAGTATAGAGATGGAGTATGTTTCATTTCAGAATGATTCTCAAAGAAGGAAATTTTAGTGTTGGCAATTTAAAGATATATCTCCAGCCTCAAACTCTGAATATACATATACATTTTTCTCTTCGTCCCCCATGTTGTTGTTGTTAAGTCATTTCAGTTGTGTCCAACTCTTCATGACCCCATTTTGGGATTTTCTTGGCAAAGATACTGGAGTGGTTTGCCATTTCCTTTTCCAGTTCATTTTCCAGATGAGGAAATGAGTCAAACAGGTTTAAGTGACTTGCCCAGGCTCATACTGCCAGCAAGTGTCTAAAACCAGATTTGAATTCAGGTCCTCATGATTCTAGGGCCAACATTCTATTCATTGTGCCATGTACATCTCCTGTATTATCTACACTTAAATAGGAAAATGTATGAATGAGGGACCAAGTTATTGGGTATAGAATCTACAAAGGGTTTTTTGCATGATAATGAGAAATCTATTTGTTAATTTATAAGAACGACATGTAATTTCTAGGTCTTTAATGTTTTTGTTTTTGCTGAGAAAAATAAGTAAATTGAAATAACACATATTGATTCAATTTCATGATCTCAGAGCTTTTATGATGTTTGGATATACATTTTCAGAAAAGAATTATTATTTAGTGAATACTTTGGTCTTAAGTATTTTCTACAATCAGGAGAATACCTTTCCCCCTGTGCCCCAAAGCTCAAATTGTATAAGCTGATCCTAACTGAATAAAATTATGAATAAAAAGAAAACCGGCCACTTACAGAAGGCATAATATCCAGGTTCTTCTGTTTCTTTTTTTAAACGTATTTTCTCTTCCTCTTGTTGAATAATAATCTAAAATCCTCTTCAAAACCAGCACATATATTCCATCAAAACAAATTCCCATTAAAAAATGTGAACAAAAGTATCAACAGGACCAGATCTCAAACTCTGTTACAAAGGAGTAATCATCAAAATAATCTGATGCTGTCTAAGAAATAGTGTGGTGTATCAGTGGAATATATTAGGAACACAATACATAGTAGTAAATGACCGTAGTCGTCTAGTATTTGAGATATCCAAAGAGCCAATATTTGGGGACAAGCAATCACTATTTGACAAAAATATCTTGGAAAACTGAAAAATAGTGTGTCAAAAACTAGGCATAGACCAATATTTCACATCATATCCAAGATAAGATTAAAATGGGTACATGATTTAGATATAAAGAAGCAAATTAGAGTGTGGAATATTTTACCTGTCAGATTTATAGATAAGGGAATAATATATGACCAAAGAAGAGATAGAAAGCATTACAGGAAATAAAATGGTTAATTTTGATTATATCAAATTAAAATTTGTTTCACAAACAAAATCAATGCAACCAAGATTAGAAGGAAAGCAGGTAGCTAAAGAAAAAAATTACAGCAAATTTCTCTGATAAAGGCCTAATTTCTCAAACACATAGAGAACTGAGCCAAATTTATAAGAAAACAATTCATTCTACAATTGTTAAATGGTCAGGCAGTTTTCAAAACAAAAAAAACATCAGTTAACTATAGTCATGTGAAAAAATGCTCTATATCACTATTGATTATAGAAATGCATATTAAAACGACTCTGAGGTACCACCTCACACCTGACTAATATGACTAATATGATAGATTGACTAATATGACAGAAAATGAAAAGTGACAAATGTTGGAGGAGTTATGGAAAAATGGGTTCACTAATATATAGTTGATGGAGTTGTGAATTGATCCAACCATTCTGGAGAGCAATTTGGAACTACGCCTCAAAACTTCGGCTCACAGGGGACTCTGCTCAGCTCCCAATGAATTGCGATAGACCTTTCCTGCCAGCCTGTCAGCCTTCCGGGCTTCCTCTAGTGGGAGATTTGTTTCTCTCTGTCACTTTGTGGGTTCTGTAGCTCTAAAGTTTGTTTAGAGTCATTTTTTACATGTATTGGAGGAAGTGGAAGCCGAAACCATGGGGAAGTCCTGTTTCTACTCCACCATCTTGGCTCTGCCCCCCCACATAATTTTTTTCATTTGAGGTTTTGAGATTAAAGAAGTTTTTATAGACCATGAAATGGAAGCTCAAGAGAGTGAGAATATTTTGATCATAGAAGAGAAAACAGGTGCATGGGGAGGTAGGGGGAACAAAGATATGGTAGCTGCCTTAAATGTCTAAGAGATTTTCTTTTGGAATATGGATTAAACTTATACTACTTTACCCAAGCAAGTAAATTATATTATGAGTGGAATTTGTAGAGAAGTAGACTTTGGGTCAACATGAAAAATATTCCTCAGAATCAGAGATATCCAAACCTAGAACAGGTTGCCTATTAATGATGATCTTCAAACAGTGGTTGACAGCTTCTCAAGGATGTTTTGCATGGAATTCCTCTGCAGGTACATGTAGAATCAACTGAAGTCTGAAATCTCATTCGACATTGCAATTCTGTGACTTGAACTAACCTTCATACAACATGTTTTCAAGTCCTTTTTATCATGTTTTCAAGTCCTTTTTATCATTGTAGCTACATTCCTCAGGACACACTCTGGCTGAAAAATGTTCTCCTTAAAATGTTTCATCCATTTGTAGAACACAGCCCTCCAGACAGTGGCACTTAAATCTTAAACATTTAAAATGCTATATTTGTATTGATAGTTGTCCAAGATCAGATTGGTTTATTTGTTTGTATAGCCCCCGTGATTCAGTTTCCTAAATGTCTATCTCTTCTTGTCCCCATTAATTTTTACATTACACGTCACTCTATCCCCCAAAATATGTTATGGAATTTTAAGTTACTATTATAGCATTGATGGCTAAATCAGACTTCAGAGGCCATCTAGTCCAACTCATTTTACTAATGAGTAAACTGAGGCTTAAGGAGGCTAAGTAATATGTCCAGAGTATTACAGGTAGAAAGTGTAAGAATTAGGGCTTGATGGGGTGGCTAGGTGCTACAGTGAATAGAGCACTGGTCCTGGAGTCAGGAGGACCTGAGTTCAAATCTGGCCTCAGACATAACACAAAAGCTAGCTGTGTCACCGTGGGCAAGTCACTTAACCCCAATTGCCCTAGCTACCCCCTCCAAAAAGCAAGCAAGCAAACAAACAAAAAAGAATTAGGACTTGAACTCATGTTCTACAATTCACAAAGTTGTGCTCTTTCCACAGCATTGTGCTGATAACTCCAAATTATTTATTTTAATTCTCCAAATTAAAATAACTACCAAATCTTGATTACCTCATCCCTATCCCCACACTTGAGACATATTACAAGTATAAAATATATATACATTCTATCCATAATAATTTGCATAGGTATTTAGAGACATATAAATATAAATTTCCTCCATTCCCCCATTCTTAAGAGAAAATACATTATCCCCCTCCACCCTTTCAGGAGACCATATAGAAATCTTTGAAGATGAAGTACATTACCAAAATCAACTATACTAAGAGGATAAAAGTTTGCAAGGTTGTCTTTTGATGATGGTGTTCCTGAATGCCCTTTTCACTTCCTTGTTCCTCAGGCTGTAGATCAGGGGGTTGAACATGGGAGCTATCACAGCATAGAAAATAGATACCAGTTTCCCTTGCTCCTTGGAGGACTTAGGTGTCATATAGGTCATGATTGCTGATACATAAAAGATGGTGACCGCAATGAGATGAGATCCACAAGTGGAGAATGCCTTGAGTCTCCCTGAGGTTGTCTTCATCCTGACCACGGTTACTAAGATAGAGCCATAGGAGCCCAGGATCAGGGATACTGGTGCAAGAAGAATCACCACACCCATTAAGAAAATGGCTGTCTCTGCTGTGTGGGTGTCTGCAGATCCCAGAGCCAAGAGGGCTGGGGCCTCACAAAAGAAATGAGCAATCTTATTGTTTCCTTGGTAGGGGACTTGTAGCGTAAATGCTGTGTCCACTATTGACACCAGCACACCACTTACCCAGCACCCAAAAGCCAACTTGACACACACCTTTCTAGTCATAATGACAGGGTAGTGCATGGGGTCACAGATTGCCAAATACCGGTCATAGGACATCACAGATAAGAGTGCACATCCTGCACATCCAAAAATGAGGAATAGGAAAAGCTGAGCTGCACAGCCCATGAAAGAAATTGACTTTCTCCTGGTCAGCATATGAACTAGGGCTTGGGGAACAATGGTGGTAGAGAAGCAGAGGTCAGCCACAGATAAATTGCACAGAAAAAAGTACATGGGCATTTGGAGCTTTGAATCAGCCAGAACCAGGATAATGAGAAGCAGGTTTCCAAGTGCAGTAATCAAGTAGATGACCAGGAACAATAAGAAGAGTAGAAGCTGAGTTTGAGAGTCATCGGAAAGTCCCAGTAGGAAGAATTCTGTCACCCAGGTCTGGTTGGTCTGACCCATGATTTCTTTCCAAAATGAGCCAACAGCTATTTGTTGTGAGGAGGTAACCTATATTATTAGGGAATCTGATGTTGGAAAGGATATTAGAGGTTATCTAGTCTAATCCCGAACTACTCTATCACAACATTTATCCTAATACCTGAAGAAACCTTGCACATCCTCCCTAAATCTTCTCTTTTTCAGGCTAAACAATTCCTATTCATTCAACCTTCTTCATAATTAATGTTTTCCAAATTCCTCACCATTATGTTCACCCTCATTTAGATGTTTTCTATTTCTTTAATGTTTCTTTCAAACATTAATTTTTTGAGATTTCAGAATTCAGTAAAATCAATAACTAAGTACAATATGCTACATGTGTCTTGGCCACCACACTTTCCAATTATCTTTTAGTTTCTTTGGTTATTGATGCCATTATAGCTGCTATAGTGGAGCCTGAGATTGTACTTAGTTTTGGGGCAGCCACGTGACATTTATCTCATATTGAGCTCAGGGTCAATCAAAACCTTTGCTTCCTTTTCATATGAATAGCTGTTAGACTAAGTCTATCCCTTATATAATTTTGCAGGTGATTTTTTCACACCAAAATTCAGGAGGACTTCAAATTTAGTCTTCTTAATTGTAGTCTTATTTCATGTTGTTGACCCTCCCCTATAAGAGCCTTGAGATGTACATAGGGAAACATTACTCATATTCTGGTTACTTGCTTACTGAAAGACAATTCTGGGCTTGAAGGATTAGATGGCAATGGATATTACTAACTAATTATATATTCTTATTTCTTTGCACAAGAATTAGACTTCTGATTGTTTCTCTGGAAGAGTTAAAATCTACAGGCGATCTGGTGATGTTGGTTAGATGCTCTCAGGGGTGACTGAATATAAGGTTAAGGATATTTAAGGAGAATCACTTCACAAGGGACTTAACCCCAAGTTTGGGGCTTCATAATATTACTAGTTTCTATGGATCAAAATAAAAGCAATAGAAGGATGTCAAAGTGTATGAAATATTTTCCTCTGTGGGTACCAGAGGCACCTCCTGTATGAGTTTCCTACAAAGGGAAGGAGGTTTATATTTAGGGACTCTGCAGTGGCACATGGGAAAGTTACCGTTATAATTGTTAGTTCATTGTCTATTTCAGTATGAGAATCTAAAGTTTGTCATCTTTGTTGGATCAACTATCCATTTTCTTTCAATACTAAAATGCCTCCAATCCATTTTTTACCCATAACCTATAGAGTTTCTCAGTTGGAGAGAGGTTTTACATCTATTTACTTTCATTGCAAACCAATGAATTGTAAGAAATGTCATCATCTGCACTGTGTCTGTCCATGGTGTTCCTCCTGATCATATCACAGCTTAACAACTAAAGTCCCATTATGAATTGTAAAGATTTCACTTAACCCACCACATCGACTAGATCATAACATCTCAGATTTAGCCCTTTGGAAGTGAAGAGATAAAGCTTGGGATTTCTGATCTTTTTTCTCCTCTATATTCAGTCATTGCATGTATGGGCTATCTTTTTGTTCTGTTTTTCTTTTACCTGTACTAGTCTCACACTCCAGGACTGCCTATGTCCAGATTCTCATATCCCCGGGGTCAGGATTGCCCAGTATTTACCCTATGAGCATTTAAGTAGTTGAAGGTCCTATAGAAACATTTAGGACCTCACCACAAAAGAGTGATGTGTCATAGGAACAATATCTCACTTAAAAGGTATTGAAAAACATATTTGGAATCTAATTGCTTTTAGAGGACTAAGGCTGAACCAGTGGTATAGCTTCCTGATCACCTAAATACAAAGCTCATTGCACAAGATGTCAGAGGCTCCTACTTCACATTTGCTACATCCTTCTTCTAACTGCTATGCCACAATGACAGCTGTGGAAGCAGTGAAATTTCACCCAGTCAAATCAATGCTGCATCCTTACTAAACATCTTTTCTTTGTTATTGATAAGTAAATGTCCTTTTCTTATATGGTCTACAAGTGTTTCATTTTATTGCACTCCATAAGCTAGACCACCACACTGACCTGAGTCATCTGGCCCAGAATTTACCCTACACGTTCTTTAATGAAAAGAACAGGAGATTTGGAGTAAGAGTATGAGTTCTAATTATCCTCTGCTACTTGGGTGACCTTGGGCCAATCACTTAATGTCTCTGGACTTCAGTTTCCTCATCTGCAAAAGGATGGTAATGTACTTGAAACTTAAAGTCATCTCTAGATCTAAACCTTAGAGGGGATGATCCCAGTTTGGGGATGTGACAGAGAATGGTCTTTGATTAATCATGTCAGTAAATTTAGATTTATCATTTCTTACAAAAAGCAGCTAAAGTTAATTTGGTATCATGTACTCATGATGAAATCATATTGGCTCTCAACATATAGCTGCAGCCTGCCCAAGGACTTCAGGCAGCACTTAAAATTTGTAGGGCTGCCATTTTAGAGAGCAATTTGGAACTATGCCCTAAGGGGCATAAAATGTACACACTCTTTGACCCAGCAATACCACTTCTAGGACTGTGTCCTAAAGAGATCCCAGAAATGGGGAAAGGAACCACATGTACAAAAATATTTATAACAGTTCTTTTTGTGGTGGCAAAGAACTGGAAATTGAAGGGATGCCCATCAATTGGGGAATGGCTAAACAAATTGTGGTATATGAATGTAATGGAATATTATTGTGCTGTAAGAGAGAATGAGTAGGCAGACTTCAGAAAAACCCGGAAAGACTTATGATAGTAAGAGTCCTGGGGGTATTGAGAGCTAAGGGGCCAAGAGGTGAATAATCAAGAAGAGTCAGCAGTTCCTTAAGATAACTAGTTCTGACCTAATTCATTATGCTGGGAGCTAGGGGAAAGACTATGGTGAAGCCTGATCTTGTAGGATAGATAGTGACAGGTTTTGGCTTCACTTCTGTAGGCGAGTGTAATAGAAGAGCTATATTCTGCATTGTTCCCAAAGAATGTTAGTATTGGGGAGGTTTTTCCCTAGGTATCCTTGAATTTCTTCCAACAACTTCGGTGATTTCTGTAAATGGTACCAAGTACTCTAGGGTCAATTTGTCTTGATACATGTCCACCTCATGTATTAGCAGAGCTAAAGACCTGAAAGCTGTGATTCTAGAGAGGTAGAAGAATTCAGATGGTAATGTGACTCTGACATGTTTTTTGGAAGTAGACAAATAGAGAGACACATAGAATGCCAAGGAGGGCTCCAAATTTTTCTTTTAAGGGATGCTCCATGCCATATTCCCTGTCTTTCCTCCCTGCCCTCCATCTTTCAACCTCCACCCATTCATTTTCTCCTATCATCTACCCAAGTAACTTTGCAATATTTGCTTTTCTTGGTTCTCGAGAATGGTAATTAATTTTATATCCTACTTTAATAACTGTGCACAGTTGTACTCTGCTTAGTTTCAGAAGAAAAGAAAGTCTAAGACAGGTTTGGTAAACAGCAGAGATAGGACAGAGAATGGAGGATGTAGTGATCTTATGTGATCTTAGGGAGCTAAATGTTGGGGCCAGTATTAGACTGTCATTCTACCACTCAGACTCAGAGGTGGATAGTGAAATGCCTGTGGTTCTCTGCTCTTGTCTAACCCTAATTCCACTGACCCAAGGATTAAGTGTGTTGTCTTTTCCTCAGGTTTCTGACATTGGAAACTCCATTGTGGGGGTTACCTTGTCAATGCTATTCTTGAGATAATCTTCATGCCTTTGTGACATAAATAATATTTATCTGAAGAGTCTAAAGGACCTGTTTCCTCTTTGCATAGGGCTTGCTTTTTCTTTGAGCAATAGCTAGGTATGATCAGGAAGAAGGACATATCACTCCACATGAGTTTTCAATGCAAAAATAAACCTGTGGAGGAAGCCCCTATACCCAAACCCTTCCAAGTGTAAATAGGTATGAATCCTATACAAGAGACTCTTATACCAGCAAAGGAACTTATCTTCTGATGCAGTTTATCAACTGGGATTCATTCCATGCTGATTCCTGAAGAGTATGGGTTGTTGAATGGGAGAAATGTCTTATAATGAAAAATCATCTCAGCATTACTGTCTAGGGGAAGTAATGGAATACTATAGTTGGTGGTTGAGGAATTTTGAACCAAAAGGACAAAATCAGGAAGGTTCTGAGCATAAAGTCCCTTGAAACATTCAAGATCAAACCTCTCTTTCAGCCACCCCTTCCTCTTTTGCTCATCTGTGTCTTAAGCCTTGCTTTCTCACCTGAACTGCAGAAAAGACCAGGAAAGGATCTCATAGTCAGTGAAGCCACTCCAAATGTATAACACAGAACAGATGAATGAGAAGTAACCACTGGGATAGGTGGAGAGCATAGAAAGCACAGGGATCTTTACTGGGAGGCAGAAAACATGTTTAAAGTCTTTGTAAAGTGCCAGGAAGAGGAATCAGGGAGAAGGGGAGGGAAGAACGGAAAACTGGCTCACATGCGCCCTTCCCACAAGGAAGCCTCCTTGGTGGTTCAGGAGATATACCTTTTAAATAAGAACAGATTCTTTGAGGATAGTACCAATTTAATGGGCTATTAGGAGAGATGGTCTCTAGAGCTAATACGCTCTAGAGGATATTGCACTCATCAGGAGAGATCTGTTGGTGTGTTTATTTCTATGTGGTTCTCATGTGGTCATACAAACCAAATCTTACAGCAGTTAACTCAAAATGACACCTACAGGGGTTGACTGAGCCTGAGTTCCTGTCCTGAGCAATTAGGGGAAGGGGCAGAGCACTGGTCTCAGCTGAGTTTCTTGTTCTCTCTTCACCAGGCCCTAACATTCTGCTCACATTGAGCCTGTTGCTCTGAGGATTGTATAAGGAAAGTCTTTTCCCTGATTGAGTTGTTGATCTCCTATCTTTTTTACACGGCCAAACAGATCGTTATTTTCCACTTCTTATGAAGCTGCAAGATTTAGGCAGAGTCTCTTCCACATGAAATCGTTGTAATTGGACCTATAGGAAAAAAGGTTGAGGATTTAAAAAAATTCTTACTACAGGGGCATGTGGAGTCACTTGAGAGTAGAGATGAGAACTCTAAATATTACTCTACTGTTATTTGTGTGGGGTTTCTTTCTTATTATTTTGTGGGATTCTCTGTACTTCATATGTAACACATTTATTTTCCTTCGAAGTTTTGGCAGTTTTGCAACAGGTAAAGTTCTTAGTTTGTTTTAATCAAATATGATTTAAATAATTCTTCATTCATAAGGGGCAGCTAGGTGGTGCAGTAGATAAACAGGAAGACTCATGTTCCTGGGTTCAAATCTGACTTCAGATACTCAGTAACTGTGTGACCTTGGGCAATTCACTTAATCCTGTTCTCCTCAGTTTCCTCATTTGTAAAATGAGCTGGAGAAGGAAATGGAAAACCACTCCAGTTTTATTGCCAAGGAAACTCCAAATGGGGTCAAGAAGAGTTAGATATGACTGAACAACAACATTAGTAAATGACTTTCCTTGCTTGGATAATAAACAAACCACTCAGAAACTTACTTTGGCTTCAGTCTCATTTTCATATTATATATTTGTCAAGAAATTTTGCTGTGATGAGTATTCCATTTTAAATTTTCTAATTTTTGGCCGTTATTTTCCTGTCAGTTTGAAATATAACAAGTCCAGTAATGTTTACATATATTGTATTCCTTTAGCACAGCTATAGTATCCTTTCATAATAAACACAATGCTTTGCCATCCAATTTGATAACAACAATCCATATGCCACCATGCCTTACAAACTTGACATTAAAAGCCTAATTTTCTCTGCTTTTCTTATTTTAACATGATAGGTATAGACTACAAAAAGTCATCATGCAGTAATAAGCAGAACACTTGAAATGCTGTTGTGTATAACTGCCTCACTGTAATTTGTAATGTACAGAGCAGCAGTATGAAGAGATGAGACTGTCACAGACAGTACCGACTGAAAGTATTTAACTCCGCCATTGTAGTGAGAAAGGAACCAGACAGTATGGAAATGAATGAGCTAAAGGATTGAGCACTGTTGCGTTTTCAATGATACTTTCTTTATGGACACTGACACTTGAATTTGATATAGTTTTCACATCGTGAAATATTATTCCTTTGATTTTTTCAACTATTAAAAATGCGAGAACCATTTTTATCTCAGAGGTCCTTCAAAAATAGATGGGAGACCAGAGTCAAGCTGTCAACCATACTTTACCAGTGCCTGTTCTAAGCAGGCAGCAGAGAAATGTATAAACATAGAGAAAGTGAAAGCAAGGAATAGAGATGGCATTTTCCAGGAGCTTTGCTTCCTATGAAAGGAAATATATAGGAAGATAGACTGAAAGGATAGTAGCGTCAAGTGCATAGTTTTTGTTTTTTTGTTTTGTGACATTTCAAAAGTTCATGAGACAGTTTCTGGGTAATATAATGCTAACATTTTATTAAGAAAAAGAATGGTCATTTGGCTGTCTCTTGGACCAAAGACAACTCATGTCAGTGGTCTCAGTGTATAAGCCCTTGGAAGAGTGGGTTTTCTAAGGATGGCAATCAACTCAGGTTGGTTACCAATGAGAGGTGGAGCCATTCTAATGAAGAGCTGGGGCATCTAACTTTGTGTCATATCTTTCTGAATTGCCCAGCCTTGGGCAATCTAATCAAAGAATTCATTCCCACTCAAACCTTAGCAGAACACAATGGGCAGGAACTCAACTACATAAGATGGCCTAGTCCAGGCTTTGGGCATGGAAATATGACAGGGAAAAAAAGCCTACATCTCCCTCATAATTGGTTATTAATAATAATTGCCCTCAGTTTTCAAAGAATGGGGTAGAAATGGAAATATTTATAGATAGCAAGGAAGAAGGTAGCAAATAAGAAAAGACTGAAGATTGATGATTCATTCTGTGTGATATATGCCCTATTTATGGGATTTTTTCTATGACAATTTCTCATCTATTGAGTCTAAAAATTTGTAATTTTGCCCCTGTGGGCATATGAGTGTGTATACTTATGAGATTTTTTATAGATGCATTGAAGACCTTGTGTTAAACACAGAATCATATAACCAGAAAGTTGGAACTACTGGAGAGATCTAGTCACCTGAAGTCTGAACTATTTTCCAATGCCATCCAAAAACTTTCACTTGAAGACCTCTAGTGATGGGCAAATTACTACATTAAGAGGCAGTCCATTCTAATTTTGGAGGACTAGAATTTTTAGAAAGTTCTTTATGCTAAATTTGTATGTTTCCATTCACCCCCTGGCTTTAGTTTTCCTATTTTGGCCAAGAGTAGCATGTCTAATATCTAACAACTCAGTAATTGAAGAGAGCTGTAACATTACCTGAAAGTTTTCTCTACTCCAGGCCAAACACCACCAATTACTTTAATTGACCCTAGTATTTAGGACTTTCTGTTTTGACTGCAGGAGCTTTAGTTCAAACCTGAATCATTAGTTAATCTAGAACAAGGATTCTTCATTGTTTTAATGTCATGCTGCCCTTTGGCAGCCTGGTGAAACTTGTGAACCCATTCTCAGAATAATATTTAATATTTCTTTTTTTCCAAATGCTTTATTAATGGATTTTTTCAATATCTATTTCCCCCTCTGGGTCTAAAACATCAGGGCAATTTTCCTTGAGCATTTCTTGAAGGATGATTTCTAGGTTCTTTCTTTGATCATGGCTTTCAGGTAGTCCAATAATTTTAAAATTATCTCTCCTGGATCTATTTTCTAGGTCAGTGGTTTCCCTATGAGATATTTCACAATACCTTCTATTCTTTCAATTGCTTGGATCTGTTTAACAGCATCTTGATTTCTCATAAAGTCACTAGCTTCCATTTGCTCCAGTGTAATTCTGAAGGAATGAATCTCCTCACTGAGCTTTTGATATTCTTTTCCCATCTGGAAAATTCAACTTTTTAAGGCATTCTTCTCCTCATTGCCTTTTTGAGCCTCTTTTGCCATTTGAGTTAGTCTATTTTTTAAGGTGTTATTTTCCTCAGTCAGGCTATTGACTCTCATTTCATGCTTTTCCTGCATCCTTCTCATTTCTCTTCCCAATTTTTCCTCCACTTCTCTTATTTGGTTTTTGAAATCCTTCTTAAGGTCCTCTATGGCCTGTAACCCACTCGTATTTTCATTTGGGGCTTTTGGTGCAGGATTTCTGACCTCCCAGTCCTCCTCCTGTTTCATACTTTGATCCTCTTTGCCCCCAAAATAGGAGTCTAATGTTGATTTTTTTAATGTTTATTTTGTTTCCTTTGCCTAGGCATGTTGCCACTTAATTACTAAAATTTTGGGCTTGTTGTCACAGTAGGACTCTGCCACTAGACAGGGGAGCTTCTGTCCCAAACGTTGGGGTCTTCTCAACTGCTGGAGGTATTAGTTGAGTGCCCTCTCTGAAGCCCCTACACACTCTGGCAAGCTGGTCACACACCCCAAGACCTCCATCCCAGACCACAATACAGATCCAAGAAGGTTAAACCAAGAGCTATTACCCCCAACACTGATCGCTGGATCCCCCTACAGTCCACAGGCCAGGAGCTGAAGGTACAACTGAAGCTGCAAAATGGCAGCTGTGCTGCGGATCCTCAGTGGCTTCTCACCCCCAGGGGAAGAAGCTGATGCTATCCCAAATATTGGTCCCAAAGTCCATAGGGCACTAACCTTTCACTTTTTCCTAGGCATCTATGTGTTGGTAATTCTGGAAATGCCACACCTGCTGGTATTCTTGACTCCCTCCAGCCAGCTTCTGGTCTGGCCACCCTGGGACTAAAACGTCCAACTCACACTGTCCTGGGCTCCACTCCCAGAGTGCTGTGCTGGCCGCTCCCTGCTGGGCTGCCCGGCTGTCCTCAGGGGGAGGTTAGCTTCTCTGTGTTGTTCTGTTGGTTCTGGAGCTCCAAAGGTTGTTCAGAGTCCCCTTTTACATAATTTTGAAGTGATGTTAGAGTAATATTTTAAATATATAAAATAAAATCCAGTGTTACAAAGAAAAGTGACTACATTAAAATAGAGTTACCAAAATGTGTTGTGTCTTTTTTTTTCCTAAATGCTTTATTAAGTTCTGGTTTACATCATTCATTTCAGCCAGATTTTGTGTTATAATTTCCCCCCCTCCCCCCATTTTTCCCCTACCCACGATCCCAGGATAGCAGTCCCACAGAATATCCCCTCATATAATCTGCTCTCTCCCATATCTTCTCCCATACCCCCTTAGACTTTTCCATTAGGGCAAAGTGAATCTCTGTGCCCCAATGCCTGCACATCTTATCTCCCAATTATATGTAAAATAGTATTAATAACAATATTTATATATATTTGAAACATTTAATTTTAAAATTTAGAATTCCAGATTCATTCCCTTCCTCCCTTGTCACCCACTCCCACTGGGAATATAAGCAATTCAGTATATGTTGTACATGCATAGCTATGCAAAACATTACCATAGTAGATATATTGTAAAAGACTGGCTATATTTCCCTCCCACTTATCCCACCCCCCACTTGGTCCATTCCCTACTTTGATCCTGTCCCTTTTCAAATGTGGGTGCTTCTAACCTTCCTTCCCCCCTGCATGCCCTCCCTTCCCTCATTCCCCTTCTTATACCCCTCCTCCCTACTCTCCTGAAGGGTAAGATATCCCATTTAGTATGTATGTCATTCTCTCCCTGAGCCAAATTCAATGAGGATATGATTTTGCCTTTTTGTCTTCCTGTTCTTCTCCTCTCTTGCAACCACTTCCCCTTGCCTTTTCTATATGAGATAGTTTACCCCTTTCTGTCTCTCCCCATCACCTCTCGTTATATTC
This sequence comes from Gymnobelideus leadbeateri, assembly GCA_011680675.1. Classification (NCBI taxonomy): domain Eukaryota; kingdom Metazoa; phylum Chordata; class Mammalia; order Diprotodontia; family Petauridae; genus Gymnobelideus; species Gymnobelideus leadbeateri. Next base: position 1,689,151 of record WOXC01004099.1, read on the forward strand.
CTCTCTCACCTCTTAATTTCACCTTTGAAGTATCAACCCTTCTTATTAAATTCGACCTTTGCCCTCTTTCTATGTATACCTATAAACATATATACACACATTCACATATGTATTCATATGCCCATATACCGTTCTTCAACTATTTTCATACTGAGAAATATTTCATCAGTTACCGTTATCATTTTTCCATGTAGGAATGTGTCTTTTTTTTTTTTAAAACAAGTTGATGGACTCCAGGTTAAGAGCCCATCATTTACAGGGGTTTTCTTTCCTGTCTATTGTTCCTATCTTCCACAAATTGAAGCTTAGAATCCTTAATGTGATCTCATCAGAGCAGGATACAGTGTGGGATTTAAGAATCAAATATCAAGTATAACCCCAACCTACATGGAAGCATTGATAATGCTATGGCAGAATCAGTTTCTTTCTACCTCAATGTTGTCCCAACTGCTTCTTTCTATGTTATGCTAATACTATCTCCCCCTAAGGACTCAAATCCTTCACCTCCTACATAACTGACATCACAAAGGGTAGAGCACAGATAGGTAGAGGTCTTTGAGATGCTCGGTAGAATAGGATCACCAGTACAATCTTATATCCATTCAAAACAGAAATTAGAAGGTAAGAATGAAAGGAGTGAGACACCAAGAGATGGAAGGGTGGGAGGAAAAGGAGGAACTAGTTTTTATATTTGTGACATTATCTTCCATAGGTTCTTCCACAATGATTATGGATATTGTTACTACATTTTAAAGAGAGAATAGAATACTTGGGAATTAATAGTTTAATTGTCATCTAAGGGATTTTGTGAGAAGATTGAGAATTCAACTGTCCTTATAGAAAGACCATTAGTTTGGATTTCTGGAGAATAGGTGTTTGAGAATGGAAAGGATTAAGAGATCTTCTTTCCTGAAAGAAGTGAATTTAACATTAATCTTATGAAGAAATTTTATTAAGACAGTTCTTGAGAAACAACTTTAACTAGCATCCTTAGAGAGCTGAATTGTCTGGTCTGTGATCTTTTTCTCTTGGAGAAATTGTTGAAATTTCAACATTTGTCTTCATATTGTTTCTTATATTGGCTATAAATAGTATTTCCACTAAGTGATGTTTAAGCACATGAAATAGAGGAGGAAGAGATGATGAGGAAGATAATAAGTAAAAGCCTATGGGGAAAGATATTTCTCTAGTTTAATATTTATCCTGAGTAAGTCACTTAAGCTGTGCCTGCCTCAGTTTCCTCAGCTGTGAAGTAAGGATAATAATAGCACCTATCTCACAGGATAGTTTTATGGATCAAATGAGATAAAATTTGTAAAGTTTGCAAGTATCACAATGCTACATAGTAGGCACTTAAACACTTGTTCCCTTCCTACTTTCTTCTCCCTCTTTCCCTTCATGTGGGTGATTGTGAAAACTCCAAAGTGAGGGAGATTTAAACTGTTGTGTTACTAGTATTCACTGGTTGGTGGTTCATATCTAAAAATAAAAAAGACCGCTCTTTGCCATCTTCCTCACGCTTGCAGCCATGAAGGTCGAGCTTTGCAGCTTCAGCAGGTACAAGATCTACCCGGGTCATGGGAGGCACTACACCCGCACGGATGGGAAGGTTTTCCAATTTTTGAATGCAAAATGCGAGTCTGCATTCCTTTCAAAGAGGAACCCCTGACAGATCAATTGGACCGTCCTGTATAGAAGAAAGCACAAGAAGGGCCAGTCGGAAGAGATTCAAAAGAAAAGAACTCTCCGGGCTGTTAATTTCCAAAGGGCCATCACTGGGGCTTCTCTTGCTGATATAATGGCCAAGAGGAACCAGAAACCTAAAGTTCGAAAGGCCCAACGAGAACAAGCCATCAGGGCTGCCAAGGAAGCAAAAAAGGCTAAGCAAGCAACTAAGAAGACAGCTGCATCTGCTGCTAAGGCTCCTACAAGGGCAGCACCTAAACAAAAAATTGTGAAGCCTGTGAAAGTTTCTGCACCCCAAGTTGGTGGAAAACGTTAATTGTATACTAAATTGGATTAAATAAAAGGAAATTTAAAGCAAAAAAAATAAAAAAGACCTAGGATATTTTTGCTAAGAATATTGCTAGATTCACAATAACCACCATTGAAGGGTGACACACTGCCATGAGTGCCTTCACCTCACAGCTGAAGTTGAAAGGAAACTATTCTCCTGGAAAGAAGATGAGAAAATAATGTCCGAGAGGAGAAGTAAGTCTGGGGGAAGTTCTGCCCACACAAATATGGGTGGTGGAGGAGGAAAAGGCAGCAATGCCTGCCTGCTTACCAGGTCAGCAAGAGCTAATTAGGGTTTGTTTGATAGAAAATTTTTAAACACAGTTCTTTCAGGAATGAAGTTCTCTTTCTCCTTTCACTATGTTCTAAAACTCTCTTTACAGCTTTCACCATTAATGCTTAATTCTTCAAAATGACAAGCTCTGTCCTCTCATAGACTCCTCATAATGATGACTAAAGTGTAACTTCTCAAGATTCTACTCCCTTTTTTGAAGATGCAGTACTAATTCCCATAGTCAATGTGTAAAGGGCTACTACTGATACTGATGTCATACAGTTCATATATTTACAGAATCAAGGGACTTGAGTGTGTAAGTTTTTTGAACCAAAAAATACTTTTAAGAAAATGGTGTTACTCATGGACTTAGAGGCTAGTCCAAAATGCATCAGACCACATTCTTTATAGTCCCCTAAGTATAACCCCCAACACCTTTTCTATGTGCCGACCATAATTTTATAGATTTCATACTCTTCCTTTCTAATTAATCAGAGGCAATTTAGCACCCCAATAAAGGGAAGTGGTGGTGACAATGAATGCATTTTTAAGAAACCTTCAGGGTGGGGGCAGAGTCAAGATGTAGAAACAGGACCTCCCAATGGTTCTGGCTCCCACCACCTCCAATTTATGTAAAAGGTGACTCTGAATGAACTTTGGAGCTACAGAACCTACAAAATGACACAGAGAAGCTAACCTCCCACAAGGACAGCCCAGCAGGCCAGCAGGAATTGGCCAGCACAGCACTCTGGGAGATGACCCAAGGCCCACAGGAACCAGAGATTTTAGCCCCAGGGTGGCCTGACCTGCTGCTGCCTGGAGGGACTTCAGATCACCATCAGCTGTGGAGGTTTCCAGAATTATCAATACATAGATGCTAAGGACAAAGTCAGAGGTCAGTGCAGTGTGGACTTTGGAATCCAGTAGTTGGTAGTGCATCAGCCTTTGCCCCCGGGGTGAGAAGCAGCTGAGGTGCAGTGGTGCACCATGTGGCAGCTTCAGCTCCTGGACTGCATATTTTAGGGGCACAAGTGACCAATCTGAGGGATAATCGCTTTTGCTTTAACCTGCTTGGATCTGGATTGTGGTCTGGGGTGGAGGTCCTGGGGTGTGTGACCAGCTTGCCAGAGTGTGTGGAAGTTTCAGAGAGGGCACCCAACTAGTGCCTTCAGCAGCTGAGAAAACCCCAGCATTTGGGATGAAGCTCCCCTGTCTAGTGGCAGAGACCTATTGTGGCAAAAAGCCCAAGAGTCAACTAATTGAGTGGCAACATGAGCAGGCAAAGGAAGCAAACCAAGCAGAGCAATCCAACTCTACACTCCATTATGGGGACAAAAAGGATCAAAGCATGGAACAGGAGAAAGACAGTGAAGTCAGAACTCCTGCACCAAAAACTTCAAAGAAAAACACTATCTGGTTAAAGGCCATAGAGGACCTTAACACCTTAAAAAATAGACTAACTCAAATGGCAAAAGAGGCTCAAAAAGGCAACGAGGAGAAGAATGCCTTAAAAAGCCAAATTTGCCAGATGGAAAAAGAATATCAAAAGCTCACTGAATAGAATCATTCCTTCAGAATTATACTGGAGCAAATGGCAGCTAATGACTTTATGAGAAATCAAGATACTATTAAACAAATCCAACCAAATGAAAAAATAGAAGGCAATGTGAAATATCTCATTGGGAAAACCACTAACCTGGAAAAAAGATCCAGGAGGGATAATTTAAAAATTATTAGACTACCTGAAAGCCATGATCAAAAAAGAACCTAGAAATCATCCTTCAAGAAATTCTCAAGGAAAATTGCCCTGATGTTTTAGAACCAGAGGGCAAAATAGAGGTGGAAAGAATCCACCAATAGCCTCCTTCAAAAGATCCCCAAAAGAAAACTCTTAGGAATATTATAGCCAGATCCCACAGTTTCCAGATCAAGGAGGGAAATATAATCAGTCTTTCACACTATATCTACTATGGAAATGTTTTGCATAGCTACACATGTACAATCTATATTGAATTGCTTATCTTCCCAGGAAGGGTGGGTGACAAGGGAGGAAAGGAATGAATCTGGAATTCAAAGTTTCAAAATCCAAAGTTTAATATATATATAGTGTGTGTGTGTGTTTGTGTGTGTGTGTGTGTGTGTGTGTGTACTATTATCACTATTATTTTACATGTACCTGGGAAATCAGATATACAGGCACTGGGGCATAGAGATCCACTGTGCCCTACTGGAAAGTTGGAGGGCATATGGGAGAAGATATGAGAGAGAGGAGATTAGAGGAGGGGATATCCTGTGGGATCGCTATTTTGGCATGGTGGGTAGGGGAAAAATGGGGAGAAAATTTGTAAATCAAAATCTTGTGGAAATGAATGCTGCAAACAAGAAGTTAATAAAGCATTTGATTAAAAAAAATTAAGGTTACTATAAGGCTGCAAATCTGAGCAACTGTGACTAGGGAAAATTGGTGAATTGAAGAGCTAGAGAGTTTCAGAGAACTCTGTCACTTAGTATGTGTGTGAAAATGAGAGCTTAAGCAGCTTTGTTGTGTTGGAGGCTTCTATACCTTTATAAAAAAAAGGCACAGATAAGGAAAATATGGAGTTTCTCTTTTTTACAGAGAAAAAATATAGTGCTTGCTATATTAATAAATACATGTGCCCTTCCCTTGCTTATGGACACAGTGTTAGACCTGTTCTGATTGGGCCCAGGAGGCAATGATAAATAAATGGAGACATAGGAAATTTCAGAAAGCATTCTTTAGCTCAGTATGAAAAAACATTCCTAATAATAAGAAGAGTGTAGAAATATGGTAGGCTTCCTTATTGTGTTATAGGCTCCCTATCACTGATGATTTTTAAGCAGTAGCTGCTAATTTCTGTCAACCCCTGGGAATTTCTGGGCTCCTACCCTTCTCTGATGAGCAGTTTCTTTTTTTTTTTTTTTAAACAAATGCTTTATTAACTTCTGTTTTACATCATTCATTTCCGCCAGATTTTGAGTTACAATCATTTTCCCCCCATTATTCCCCTACCCAACCTCACAGAATAGTAGTCCCACAAGATATCACTTCCTCCAATCTGCTCTCTCCCATACCTTCTCCCATACCCCCATCGACTTTTCCATTAGAGGAAGGTGAATCTTTGTGTCCCAATGCCTGCACATCTTGTCTCCCTATTACAAGCGAAAGAGTATTACAAATAGTATTTATATATATTTGAAACATTTAATGTTACAACCTCAAATTTCAGATCCATTTCCTTCCTCCCTTGTCACCCATTCCTTCTTGGGAGATAAGCAATTCAGTATATGTTGTACATGTCTAGCTATGCAAAACATTATCATAGTAGATATATTGTACAAGGCTGGTTATAATTCCCTCCCACTCATCCCACCCCCCACCTGGTCCATTCCCTACATAATCCTGTCCCTCTTCTATAGTGGGTACTTCCAACCTCCCCTCCCCCCAAGGATGCCCTCCCATCCATCATCACTCCTCTCATCCCCCTTCCCTCTATCCTGCTGCAGGTTGAGATATCCCATTTAGTATGTATGTCATTTTCTCCCTGAACCAAATTCAATGGGAATGTGGTTTTGTCTTTTTAGCCTTCCTTATTCTCCCCCTCCTTTGCAATGACTTCCCCTACATGAGATAGTTTACCCTACCATGTGTCTCCCCATCTCCGTTTGCCACTTTCCTCTCTCACCTCATAATTTCATCCCTTGGGTATTCTCCCTTCCCAACAAATTCAACCTATGCCCTCTATCCATATAACTGTAACCATATACACAAACATTCACATATGTATTCATATGACCACACACCCTTCTTCCATTATTTTCATAGTGAGAAAGATATCATCAGTCCCAGTTATTGCTTTTCCATATAGGAATGTAAATAGTTCAACTTTGATAAGTTCCTTTTGATTTCTTTCCCTGATTACCTTCTCAGGCATCTCTTCCTTCTTGTGTCTGGGTGTCAAATTTTCTATTCAATTCTGGTTTTTTCCTCAAGAATGCTTGAAAGTCCTCTATTCCACTGAATGACCATATTTTCCCCTGAAACAAAATACTCAGTTTTGCTGGGTAGGTGACCCTTGGGTTCATTCCCAGCTCTTTTGCCCTCTGGAATATAGTATTCCATGCCCTTTGATCCCTCAGTGTAGAAGCTGCCAGGTCCTGGGCTATTCTGATTGTGTTTCCACAATATTGAAATTGTTTCTTCCTGGCTGCTTGTGGTATTTTCTCCTTGATCTGGGGATTCTGGAACCTGGCTATAATATTCCTGGGAGTTTTCTTTTGGGATCTTTTTCAGGAGGTGATCTGTGGATTCTTTCAACCTCTATTTTGCCCTCTGGATCTAAAACATCAGGGCAGTTTTCCTTGAGAATTTCTTGAAAGGTGATTTCTAGGTTCTTTCCTTGATCATGGCTTTCAGGTAGTCCAATAATTTTTAAATTGTCTCTCCTGGATCTATTCTCCAGGTCAGTGGTTTTTCCATGAGATATTTCACATTGCCTTCTAATCTTTCGTTTGTTTGGATCTGCTTAACAGCATCTTGATTTCTCATAAAGTCACTAGCTTCCATTTGCTCCAGTCTAACTCTGAAGGAATGAATCTCCTCAGTGAACTTTTGAGATTCTTTTCCATCTGGCAAATTCGACTTTTTAAGGCATTCTTCTCCTCATTGCCCTTCTGGGCCTCCTTTGCCATTTGAGTCAGTCTATTTTTTAAGGTGTTGTTTTCCTCAGTCAGGCTGTTGACCCTCATTTCATACTTTTCCTGCATCCTTCTCATTTCTCTTTCTAATTTTTCCTCCACTTCTCTTATTTGATTTTTAAAGTCCTTCTTAAGGTCCTCTATGGCCTGCAACCCGCTCATGTTTTCCCCTGGGGCTTTTGGAGCAGGACTTCTGACCTCACAGTCCTTTTCCGCTCTATGCCCCCAAAATAGGAGTCTAGGGTTGCATTTTTCTGTTTCCTTTGCCTTGGCATGTTGCCACTTAATTACTTGACTTTTGGGCTTGTTGCCACACTACGGCTTTAAGGCCAGATAGAGGAATTTTCGTCCCGAACGTGTGGGGGGCAACTTCCGTTTCTGGCAAGCTGTAAACCTACCCACAACTTCCACCCTAGATCACAATCCAGATCCAGGGAGGTTAAAGCAAGAGCGATTACCCCCCAAGACTGATCGCTGGATCTCCCCAGGATTTGTAGGCTGGGAGCCAGACCTGCCTCTGAAAACTACAAAATGGCGTGTCTCCTCAGCGGCTTCTAGCCCCCAGGGGAGGGAGCTGACGCATTCCCCAAATACAGGCCCCAAAGTCCATAGGACACTAACCTCTTACTTTGTCCTAGGCATGTCTATGTTGATAATTCTGGAATCGCCACAGCTCCTGGTGTTCTGGGGTTCCTCCAGCCGGCTGCTGGCCCTGCCGCCCTGGAGCTAAAACCTCGGCTCACTCGGACCTGTGCTCGGCTCCTGCGCTCTGCGCGCTGCCAGCTCCCAGACCGCTGCGCTGGTCCTTCCTGCAGGGCTGCTGGGCTGTCCTCAGCGGGAGGTTAGCTTCTCTGTGTCGTTCTGTGGGTGCTGGGGCTTCAGAAGTTGTTCACAGTCCTTTTTTACATAGTTTGTGGGGAATCTGGGGGCAGAGAGGCTTGGAAGAGCTGTTTCTACTCCGCCATCTTGGCTCCGCCCCTGATGAGCAGTTTCTAATCTCCCTTGTTCTGCGTTAGAGATATTTTCAAGAATGCAACTTTTTTCTTTTAATCTTTTATCAACACTCCCTATAATTCGGTTGTCCTGCTGACCATACAGATGACCCGGGCATGAGGACAGGTCAGTGGCATATGTGCCTCTGCTGGCTAGTGGTGGCTTAAACTGATTCTGTGGTTTTACCAGCTGTTCCATTTACCCAACTACCAGCCCCTTCTGAGTGTATATAACCCCTGTTCTAACTCCCTTCTCAGGACACCCCTGTGTACAAAGGCAAATTTTAATTCCTTGATCTTGGATAAAACATCTCCCTATTATTTACTGATTACTTAGTTGATCTGAGATTTTGTCTACTTAACACTTCTAACAAAATGTTTAGGGAGGTCATATTTTTCAGGTAGAAGTTGGATGAGAGTACCTCAGATGTTTTCCTACTCAAAACTTCTGTGATTCAACTATCCAACAATGATTCAACCATGTGACATGTTTTAAAACTTTCCATTATCTTGGTCACCTTCCTCTGGATAACCTTCAATTTGGAAACATCTTCCTTCAGATATTGTATTAGACTTAGATACAGAGCAATGTATTCTAAAAGGCATCTTCCTACTACAGAAGTTCCACTGTACTTCAGAGTACAGTGTAATTGTAAATATCCATGTTTAATCACTATCTTTTAAATTTTTTTTTAAAATTTTTGCTTTGTGGAGGACAATTGGGGTTAAGTGACTTGCCTAAGTTCACATGGCTAGTTTTTCTATGTTAAGTGTCTGACGCTGGATCCAAACCCACGACCTCCTGACTCCAGGGCTGGTGTTGTATTCACTGTGCCACCTACCCACCCCAAAGAAACTGAAGAAATTAGTTTTTTTTTGTTTTTTTTTTTTTTGGTTTTTGGACTGAAACTGGGATTAAGTGACTTGCTGAAAGTCACATGGCAAGTAAGTGTGTCAAGCGTCTGAGGCCATATTTGAACTCAGGTCCTCCTTACTCCAGGCCTGTACTCTATTCACTGTGCTACCTAGCTGCCCGTGATCACCATCTTTTAATGGCGGGCAGTCTAAGATTGAATTAGCTTTTTTTTTTTTTTTTGCTCAACTCCTCTACAACTTTCCAAATTAATGGCTGTCTCTTATTTTCAAAATCCTTCCACTATATCTACTTCAATTTAATTCAATTTAAAAGTGTAGTGAAGGGGGTGGATAGGTGGCACAGTAAATAGATCACCTGCCCTGGAGACAGGAGGACCTGAGTTCAAATCTGACCTCAGACACTTAACATTTACTAGCTGTGTGACCTTGGGTAAGTCACTTAACCCCAATTGCCCTGCCTTGCCCCCTCCAAAAAACAATAAACAAAAGAAGAGAAAATGTTGGGCAGCTAGGTGGTGCAGTGAATAGAGCACTGGCCCTGGAGTCAGGAGGACCTGAGTTCAAATGGGGCCTCAGACACTTGACACACTTACTAGCCACGTGACTTTGGGCAAGTCACTTAACCCCAACTGCTCTCCAAAAAGGAAAAAAAAAAAGTTTAGTGAAGAATTTCCAAAGATCATTATTGTATTCATGGTATTCATTTCAGTCCCCCATATAAGAAAAAACACTAGTTCTCCACAATGATTGAGGTATCTGCTCACACCTCTCCCCATGATTGAAGAAATAATACAGGGGATACACAAAAATTGTGTCTAGAATAGAGTGCAATGCAAACTGACCTACACTGGGGTCCAGCAAGGCAAACTCTCTATCCCAAGTGACAAAGAAAAGGCCATTTCTTCCAAAGTATGGAGTATACAGTAAGCTTTTAAGGTGAAGGATACTGACAAATTAGGATTATAATGTCAGAATCTGCCTGGTGGTCCCTTAATAACTGCATTTCTAAATGCCCTCTTCACATCTTTATTCTTCAAGCTGTAGATAAGGGGGTTAAGCATGGGGGTTATCACTGCATAGAACACAGACACCAGCTTCCCTTGCTCCTTAGCAGTCCTGGGTGTCTGTAGCGGCAAGCACCCCAATATCCCCAGGGTAACTGCCAACACAGGTTCTTAGATCTGCTTTTCAGAAGGAAAGCAACTCAAAATGGGTTAACAAGCTTACTTTAATCAAACAAACACACATTACCTAGTTCAGGGGTAAAAGGTCAGCACCCCGAACTTCAGAGTTACAGAACTTACAGATCAGACAGGCTTCCAAACTGTCCCAACATTATTACATGCATCAATACCACGTCACAGTTACCAGAGAGGGAAGCATCAACATCTGGGTTTTCAAAGCCGGGGGGCTCTCAACAACGGCTTCCCAGAGTCTCATCTGGTCAAATCACACAACACTTCTCAAAGTGAGCCCCAAAGCAAAGCCCCTCATCAGTTTATATAGCCTTCTCCTAGCTCAAAGATTGTAACAACCTCCTTGACCCACTGCCCAATCACAAAAGTATCAAGGTTGGGCTTCCCTGAAAAACAAGCCTCCCACCACAGGCTCCAGGTGCACTTAAGCTAGGGGCAGGGAAGATCTTCAAATTTGCATTTCCATTACATTCGGCCCCAAGATCTTCCATGCCCATAGCATACACAATTTACATTTGAATTAGCACTAAACATCTCTTAGGTCACATTTTCCAGATACATAAGAAAATCACAATATAATCTCAAAATACAATAGTTCAAGTCTTCCACTCATGGGGCAAAGTCTTGATTAACTCAATTAGTCTCTTATCTGTAACAATATCTCAAAGTACAACCAGTACCTTATTCAGTAAAGTCTTACTAAGGATGCCCATAGCATAGACAATTTACATTTCAATTATCACTAACCATCCCTTAAGTCATATTTTCAAGGTACATCTAAAGTTACCAACGTGGCCACTGGGTCTTAAACAAAGTACATTGCATTTTCACATCAATTCACAAAATACAAAGCATTATCACATAAAGTACTCTTGGGAGGGGGCGGTGTCCTTCCCATAACACTGCTCCAGCCCCTGCTTCCAAATCCAGAGAGGGAACTAGGCAACAAAACCAAAGTGGGGTCCTTGGGGTCCATGGCACTTCACCCCACCCACCAGTCACAAGTCCATCCTCCCTGGGTCCCAAACTGTGGGATGCAGCAAGGAAACACATTCAGTGCCCCTGCTTTGCCACACAGTCCTTATCTTGTCCTGTGGCTGAACTCCAAACTCCTGGGTTCCTTCTCCTCCGGCAGAAGGCAGCAGCTCCAGGCTTCTCCACAGGTCTCCATGCAGGCAGCTCACCATTCCTGCTCTCACCTCAGTGAAGTCAGCATGCAGGTCTTTCTCTCCTGCTCCATGGCTCCACAGAATCACAGCTACCACAACTGGGAAACAAACAATTATCCCAGCCCCCATACTTTCCTTTTACTCAGCAGATCCCATCCTCGTCGCCATTTTGTAGCGGCAAGCACCCCAATATCCCCAGGGTAACTGCCAACACAGGTTCTTAGATCTGCTTTTCAGAAGGAAAGCAACTCAAAATGGGTTAACAAGCTTACTTTAATCAAACAAACACACATTACCTAGTTCAGGGGAAAAAGGTCAGCACCCCGAACTTCAGAATTACAGAACTTACAGATCAAACAGACAGGCTTCCAAACTGTCCCAACATTACATGCATCAATACCAAATCACAGTTACCAGAGAGGGAAACATCAACATCTGGGTTTTCAAAGCCGGGGGGCTCTCAACAACGGCTTCCCAGAGTCTCATCTGGTCAAATCACACAACACTTCTCAAAGTGAGCCCCAAAGCAAAGCCCCTCATCAGAGTTTATATAGCCTTCTCCTAGCTCAAAGATTGTAACAACCTCCTTGACCCACTGCCCAATCACAAAAGTATCAAGGTTGGGCTTCCCTGAAAAACAAGCCTCCCACCACAGGCTCCAGGTGCACTTAAGCTAGGGGCAGGGAAGATCTTCAAATTTGCATTTCCATTACAGTGTCATATAGGAAATTATGGCTGACCCATAAAAAATGACAACAACAAGAAGGTGAGAGCCACAGGTGGAGAAAGCCTTGAGCCTCCCTGAGGTTGTCTTCATCCTGACAACAGTCACTATGATACATCCATAGGACACCAGGATCAGGGTCACAGGTGCAAGAAGGATCACCACACCCATGAGGAAAATGGCCATCTGTGAGCTCTGGGTGTCTGCAGATGCCAGGGCCAGGAGAGCTGGGGGCTCACAAAAGAAATGAGGGATTCTACTTTCTCCCTGGTATGGAGGACATAGTGTGAATGTTGTATCCACCATGGACACTACAATGCCACTGACCCAGCATCCTAAGGCAAGCTGGATACACACCTTCCATGTCATGATAAGAGGATAGTGCATGGGGACACAGATAGCTAAGTACCTATCATAGGACATCACAGCTAACAATGCACATTCTGTACATCCAAAAAGGAGGATGAAAAGAAGCTGAGCTGCACAGCCTGTGAAGGAAATGAACTTCCTCCTGGAAATCATGTGGACGAGGGCTTGGGGAACAATGGTGGTGGAGAAGCAGAGGTCAGCCACAGATAAATTGCACAGAAAAAAGTACATGGGCATTTGGAGCTTTGAGTCAGTCAGAACCAGGATGATGAGAAGCAGGTTTCCAAGTGCAGTAATCAAATAGATGACCAGGAACAATAAGAAGAGTAGAAGCTGAGTTTGAGAGTCATCGGAAAGTCCCAGTAAGAAGAATTCTGTCACCCAGGTCTGGTTGGTCTGACCCATGATTTCTTTCCAAAATGAGCCAACAGCTATTTGTTGTGAGGAGGTAACCTATATTATTAGGGAATCTGATATTGGAAAGGATATTAGAGGTTATCTAGTCCAATCCCCCATTCCTCTAACACAACATTTCTCCTAATACCTGAAGAAACTTTGCACATCCTCCCCAAATCTTCCCTTTCCCAGGCTAAACACTTCCTATTCATTCAACCTTTTTCATAATAAATGTTTTCCAAATTCCTCACCATTATGTTCACCCTCATTTAGATGTTTTCTATTTCCTTAATGTTTCTTTCAAACATTAATTTTTTGAGATTTCAGAATTCAGTAAGATCAATAACTAAGTACAATATGCTACATGTGGCTTGGCCACCACACTTTCCAATTATCTTTTAGTTTCTTTGGTTATTGATGCTATTGTAGCTGCTATAGTGGAGCCTGAGATTGTACTTAGTTTTGGGGCAGCCACATGACATTTATCTCATATTGAGCTCAGGGTCAATCAAAACCTTTGCTTCCTTTTCATATGAATAGCTGTTAGACTAAGTCTATCCCTTATATAATTTTGCAGGTGATTTTTTCACACCAAAATTCAGGAGGACTTCAAATTTAGTCTTCTTAATTGTAGTCTTATTTCATGTTGTTGACCCTCCCCTATAAGAGCCTTGAGATGTACATAGGGAAACATTACTCATATTCTGGTTACTTGCTTACTGAAAGACAATCCTGGGCTTGAAGGATTAGATGGAAGTGGATATTACTAACTAATTATATATTCTTATTTCTTTGCACAAGACTTCTGATTTTTTCTCTGTAAGAGTTAAAATCTACAGGTGATCTGGTGATGTTAGTTAAATGCTCTCAGGGGTGACTGAATATAAGGTTAAGGATATTTAAGGAGAATCACTTCACAAGGGACTTAATCCCAAGTTTAGGTCTTCAGAGTACTACTTGTTTCTATGGATCAAAATAACAGCAATAGAAGGATGTCAAAGTGTGTAAAATATTTTCCTCTGTGGGTATCAGAGGCACCTCCTGTATGAGTTTCCTACAAAGGGAAGGAGGTTTATATTTAGGGACTCTGCAGTGGCACATGGGAAAGTGACCTTGGAAAGGTAATCACACTGAACAGTATTCCTCCACATAAGACTGTTCCTTGTTACAATTGTTAGTTCATTGTCTATTTCAGTACGAGAATCTAAACTTTGTCATCTTTGTTGGACCAACTATCCATTTTCTTTCAATACTAAACTGCCTCCAATCCATTTTTTACCCATAACCTATAGAGTTTTTTAGTTGGAGAGAGGTTTTACATCTATTTACTTTCACTACAAACAATGAATTGTAAGAAATGTCATCATCTGCACTGTGTCTGTCCATGGTGTTCCTCCTGATCATATCACAGCTTAACAACTAAAGTCCCATTATGAATTGTAAAGATTTCACTTAACCCACCACATCGACTAGATCATAACATCTCAGATTTAGCCCTTTGGAAGTGAAGAGATAAAACTTGGGATTTCTGATCTTTTTTCTTCTCTATATTCAGTCATTGCATTTTTGGGCTATCTTTTTGTTCTATTTTTCTTTTACCTGTACTAGTCTCACACTCCAGGACTGCCTATGTCCAGATTCTCATATCCCCGGGGTCAGGATTGCCCAGTATTTACCCTATGAGCATTTAAGTAGTTGAAGGTCCTATAGAAACATTTAGGACCTCACCACAAAAGAGTGATGTGTCATAGGAACAATATCTCACTTAAAAGGTATTGAAAAACATATTTGGAATCTAATTGCTTTTAGAGGACTAAGGCTGAACCAGTGGTATAGCTTCCTGATCACCTAAATACAAAGCTCATTGCACAAGATGTCAGAGGCTCCTACTTCACATTTGCTACATCCTTCTTCTAACTGCTATGCCACAATGACAGCTGTGGAAGCAGTGAAATTTCACCCAGTCAAATCAATGCTGCATCCTTACTAAACATCTTTTCTTTGTTATTGATAAGTAAATGTCCTTTTCTTATATGGTCTACAAGTGTTTCATTTTATTGCACTCCATAAGCTAGACCACCACACTGACCTGAGTCATCTGGCCCAGAATTTACCCTACATGTTCTTTAATGAGAAGAACAGGAGATTTGGAGTAAGAGTATGAGTTCTAATTATCCTCTGCTACTTGGGTGACCTTGGGCCAATCACTTAATGTCTCTGGACTTCAGTTTCCTCATCTGCAAAAGGATGGTAATGTACTTGAAACTTAAAGTCATCTCTAGATCTAAACCTTAGAGGGGATGATCCCAGTTTGGGGATGTGACAGAGAATGGTCTTTGATTAATCATGTCAGTAAATTTAGATTTATCATTTCTTACAAAAAGCAGCTAAAGTTAATTTGGTATCATGTACTCATGATGAAATCATATTGGCTCTCAACATATAGCTGCAGCCTGCCCAAGGACTTCAGGCAGCACTTAAAATTTGTAGGGCTGCCATTTTAGAGAGCAATTTGGAACTATGCCCTAAGGGGCATAAAATGTACACACTCTTTGACCCAGCAATACCACTTCTAGGACTGTGTCCTAAAGAGATCCCAGAAATGGGGAAAGGAACCACATGTACAAAAATATTTATAACAGTTCTTTTTGTGGTGGCAAAGAACTGGAAATTGAAGGGATGCCCATCAATTGGGGAATGGCTAAACAAATTGTGGTATATGAATGTAATGGAATATTATTGTGCTGTAAGAGAGAATGAGTAGGCAGACTTCAGAAAAACCCGGAAAGACTTATGATAGTAAGAGTCCTGGGGGTATTGAGAGCTAAGGGGCCAAGAGGTGAATAATCAAGAAGAGTCAGCAGTTCCTTAAGATAACTAGTTCTGACCTAATTCATTATGCTGGGAGCTAGGGGAAAGACTATGGTGAAGCCTGATCTTGTAGGATAGATAGTGACAGGTTTTGGCTTCACTTCTGTAGGCGAGTGTAATAGAAGAGCTATATTCTGCATTGTTCCCAAAGAATGTTAGTATTGGGGAGGTTTTTCCCTAGGTATCCTTGAATTTCTTCCAACAACTTCGGTGATTTCTGTAAATGGTACCAAGTACTCTAGGGTCAATTTGTCTTGATACATGTCCACCTCATGTATTAGCAGAGCTAAAGACCTGAAAGCTGTGATTCTAGAGAGGTAGAAGAATTCAGATGGTAATGTGACTCTGACATGTTTTTTGGAAGTAGACAAATAGAGAGACACATAGAATGCCAAGGAGAGCTCCAAATTTTTCTTTTAAGGGATGCTCCATGCCATATTCCCTGTCTTTCCTCCCTGCCCTCCATCTTTCAACCTCCACCCATTCATTTTCTCCTATCATCTACCCAAGTAACTTTGCAATATTTGCTTTTCTTGGTTCTCGAGAATGGTAATTAATTTTATATCCTACTTTAATAACTGTGCACAGTTGTACTCTGCTTAGTTTCAGAAGAAAAGAAAGTCTAAGACAGGTTTGGTAAACAGCAGAGATAGGACAGAGAATGGAGGATGTAGTGATCTTATGTGATCTTAGGGAGCTAAATGTTGGGGCCAGTATTAGACTGTCATTCTACCACTCAGACTCAGAGGTGGATAGTGAAATGCCTGTGGTTCTCTGCTCTTGTCTAACCCTAATTCCACTGACCCAAGGATTAAGTGTGTTGTCTTTTCCTCAGGTTTCTGACATTGGAAACTCCATTGTGGGGGTTACCTTGTCAATGCTATTCTTGAGATAATCTTCATGCCTTTGTGACATAAATAATATTTATCTGAAGAGTCTAAAGGACCTGTTTCCTCTTTGCATAGGGCTTGCTTTTTCTTTGAGCAATAGCTAGGTATGATCAGGAAGAAGGACATATCACTCCACATGAGTTTTCAATGCAAAAATAAACCTGTGGAGGAAGCCCCTATACCCAAACCCTTCCAAGTGTAAATAGGTATGAATCCTATACAAGAGACTCTTATACCAGCAAAGGAACTTATCTTCTGATGCAGTTTATCAACTGGGATTCATTCCATGCTGATTCCTGAAAAGTATGGGTTGTTGAATGGGAGAAATGTCTTATAATGAAAAATCATCTCAGCATTACTGTCTAGGGGAAGTAATGGAATACTATAGTTGGTGGTTGAGGAATTTTGAACCAAAAGGACAAAATCAGGAAGGTTCTGAGCATAAAGTCCCTTGAAACATTCAAGATCAAACCTCTCTTTCAGCCACCCCTTCCTCTTTTGCTCATCTGTGTCTTAAGCCTTGCTTTCTCACCTGAACTGCAGAAAAGACCAGGAAAGGATCTCATAGTCAGTGAAGCCACTCCAAATGTATAACACAGAACAGATGAATGAGAAGTAACCACTGGGATAGGTGGAGAGCATAGAAAGCACAGGGATCTTTACTGGGAGGCAGAAAACATGTTTAAAGTCTTTGTAAAGTGCCAGGAAGAGGAATCAGGGAGAAGGGGAGGGAAGAACGGAAAACTGGCTCACATGCGCCCTTCCCACAAGGAAGCCTCCTTGGTGGTTCAGGAGATATACCTTTTAAATAAGAACAGATTCTTTGAGGATAGTACCAATTTAATGGGCTATTAGGAGAGATGGTCTCTAGAGCTAATACGCTCTAGAGGATATTGCACTCATCAGGAGAGATCTGTTGGTGTGTTTATTTCTATGTGGTTCTCATGTGGTCATACAAACCAAATCTTACAGCAGTTAACTCAAAATGACACCTACAGGGGTTGACTGAGCCTGAGTTCCTGTCCTGAGCAATTAGGGGAAGGGGCAGAGCACTGGTCTCAGCTGAGTTTCTTGTTCTCTCTTCACCAGGCCCTAACATTCTGCTCACATTGAGCCTGTTGCTCTGAGGATTGTATAAGGAAAGTCTTTTCCCTGATTGAGTTGTTGATCTCCTATCTTTTTTACACGGCCAAACAGATCGTTATTTTCCACTTCTTATGAAGTTGCAAGATTTAGGCAGAGTCTCTTCCACATGAAATCGTTGTAATTGGACCTATAGGAAAAAAAGGTTGAGGATTTAAAAAAATTCTTACTACAGGGGCATGTGGAGTCACTTGAGAGTAGAGATGAGAACTCTAAATATTACTCTACTGTTATTTGTGTGGGGTTTCTTTCTTATTATTTTGTGGGATTCTCTGTACTTCATATGTAACACATTTATTTTCCTTCGAAGTTTTGGCAGTTTTGGAACAGGTAAAGTTCTTAGTTTGCTTTAATCAAATATGATTTAAACAATTCTTCATTTAAAGGGGCAGCTAGTTGGTGCAATAGATAGAAGAGATAGGAAGACTCATGTTCTTGGTTTCAAATCTGACTCCCGATATGCACTAGCTGTGTGACCCAGGGCAATTCACTTAACCCTCTTGCTTCAGTTTCCTTTTATGTAAAGTTAGCTAAAGAAGGAAATTGAAAACCACTCCAGTATCATTGCCAAGGAAACCCTAAATGGGGTCATGAAGGGTTAGACATGAGTGAAAAACAACATTAGTAAATTACTTTTCCTTGCTTGGCTAATAAACAAACCACTCAGGAACTTACTTTGGCTTCAGTCTCATTTACACATTATATATTTGTCAAGAAATTTTGCTGTGATGAGTATTCCATTTTAAATTTTCTAATTTTTGGCCACTATTTTTCTGTTGGTTTGAAATATACCAAGTGGTTAGTCTATTGTTCTATTGTTCCTATCTGTCTATTGTTCCTATCTTCCTCAAGTTGAAGCTCAGAATGCTGGATGTGATCTCATCAGAGCAGGATACAGTGTGGGATTTAAGAATCAAATACCAAGTATTATAACCCCAACCTACATGGAAGCATTGATAATGCTATGGCAGAATCAATTTCTTTCCACCTCAGTGTTATCTCAACTGCTTCTTTCTATGTTATGCTAATACTATCTCCCCTCTAAGGACTCAAATCCTTCACACCCTACATAACTGACATCACAAAGGGTAGAGCACAGATAGATAGAGGTCTTTGAGACGCTCGGTAGAATAGGATCACCAGTACAATCATATCCATTCAAAACAGAAATTAGAAGGTAAGAATGAAAAGAGTAAGACACAAAGAGATGGAGAGGGAGGAGGAAAAGGAGGAACCAGTTTTTATATTTGTAACATTATCTTCCATAGGTTCTTCCACAATGATTATGGATATTGTTACTATATTTTAAAGAGAGAATAGAATATTTGGGAATTAATAGTTTAATTGTCATCTAGGGGATTATGTGAGATTGAGAATCCAACTGTCATTATAGAAAGACCATTAGTTTGGATTGTTGGAGAATGGGTGGACAAACACATCTTCTTTCCTGAAAGAGAAGTGAATTTAACATCAATCTAATGAAGAAATTTTATTAAGACAGTTCTTCAGAAACAATTTTAACTAGCACCCTTAGAGAGCTGAATTGTAGGACCATGGTCTGTGATCTTTCTCTCTTGGAGAAATTGTTGAGATTTCAACATTTGTCTTCATATTTTTTCTTATATTGGCAATAAATTGTATTGCCAGTAAGTGACGTTTAAGCCCATGAAACTGAGGAAGAAGAATGGAATACTATAGTAAAAGTTTATGGAAAAAGATATTTCTCTAGTTTATTTAATATTTATCCTTACTATCCTGAGTAAGTCACTTAAGCTGTGTCTGACTCAGTTTCCTCAGCTGTGAAGTAAGGGTAATAATAGCACCTATCTCACAGGATTGTTTTATGAATCAAATGAGATAGGATTTGTAAAGTTTACAGCTATCACACTGGCATATAGTAGGCACTTAAACACTTGTTCCCTTCCTACTTTCTTCTCCCTCTCTCCCTTCATGTGCATGATTGTGAAAACCCCAAAGGGATGGAGATTTAAACAATAGACTGAGAATATTTTTGCTAGGAATATTGCTAGATTCACAATAACCACCATTGGTGGGTGAATGCCATACTGGCATGAATGCCTTCACCTCACAGCTGAGGTTGAAACTATTCTCCTAGAGAGAAGGAGGATGAGAAAACAATGTCCCATAGGAGAAGTAAGTCTGGAGAAAGTTCTGCCCACACAAACATGGGTGGGGGGCAAAAAAAGGGCAGCAATGCCTTCCTGCTTATCAGATCAGCAAGAGCTAATTAGGGTTTGTTTGATATATAATTTTAAATGCAATTCTTTCAGGAATAAAGTCCTTTTTCTCCTTTCACTCTGTTCTAAAAGTCTCTTTATAGCCATCTGTAGCAGCAAGCACCCCAATATCCCCAGGGTAGCTGCCAATATAGGTTCTTAGATCTGCTTTTGTAAAGGAAAGCAACTCAAAATGGGTTAACAAGCTTACTTTAATCAAACAAACATACATTACCTAGTTCAGGGGAAAAGGTCAGCACCCCAAACTTCAGAGTTACAGAACTTACAGATCAGACAGGCTTCCAAACTGTCCCAACATTACATGCATCAATACCAAATCACAGTTACCAGAGAGGGAAACATCAACATCTGGGTTTTCAAAGCCGGGGGGCTCTCAACAACGGCTTCCCAGAGTCTCATCTGGTCAAATCACACAACACTTCTCAAAGTGAGCCCCAAAGCAAAGCCTCTCCTCAGGGCTTATATAGCCTTCTCTTGGCTCAGAGAATGTAACAACCTCCTTGACCCACTGCCCAATCACAAAGTATCAAGGTGTGGGCTTCCCTGAAAAACAAGCCTCCCACCACAGGCTCCAGGTGCACTTAAGCTAGGGGCAGGGAAGATCTTTAAATTTGCATTTCCATTACACCATCACAATTAATGCTTAATTCTTCCAAATGATAGGCTCTGATCTCTCATAGACTCCTCATAGATGATAACTACACTGTAACTTCTTAAGATTCTATTCCCTTTTAAAGATGCAGTACTAGTACCTGTAGTCAATGTGTAAGGGGATACTGATACTGATGTCATACACTTCATACATTCAAAGAATCAAGGGACTTGAGTGTGGAAGTTTTTAAACCAAAAAAAAAAATTTTTTTAAGAAAATGGTGTTACTCATGGACTTAGAGGCTAGCCCCAAATGCATCAGACCACCTTCTTTATAGTCTACCAAGCATCACCCCCAACACCTTTTCTACCCATAATTTTACAAGCTTCATACTCTTCCTTTCCAATTAATCAGAGGGAAATTAGCACTCCAATGAAGAGATGTGGTGGCGACGATGAATGAATTTTTAAGAAAGCTTCAGGGTGACTGTGAGGCTGCAGATCTGAGCAACTGTGACTAGGGAAAATTGGTGAAATTGAAGAGCTAGAGAGTTTCAGAGAACTCTGTGACTTAGTCTGGGTGTGAAAATGAGAACTTGAGCAACTTTGGTGTGCTTGGAGGCTTTCTACCCCTTTATAAAAGAAATGTATAGAAAAGGAAAATATGAGGTTTCTTTTTTTACAGAGAAAAATATAGTGCTTGATATTAATAAATACATGTTCCCTTCCCTTGCTTATGGACACAGTGTTAGACCTGTTCTGATTCGGCCCAGAAGGCAAAGCTAAATAAATGGAGACATAGGAAATTTCAGAGAGCATTCTTTAGCTCAGTATGAAAAAACATTGCTAATAATAAGAATAGAGTAGAAATATAGTAGGCTTCCTTATTATGTTATAGGCTCCCTATCACTGGTGATTTTTAAGCAGTAGCTGCTAGTTTCTGTCAACCCCTGGGAATTTCTGGGCTCCTACCCTTCTCTGATGAGCAGTTTCTAATCTCCCTTGTTCTGGGTTAGAGATACTTTCAAGGATGCAACTTTGTTCTTTTAATCTTTTATCAACACTCCCTATAATTCGGTTGTCCTGCTGACCATACAGATGACCCGGGCATGAGGACAGGTCAGTGGCATATGTGCCTCTGCTGGCTAGTGGTAGCTTAAACTGATTCTGTGGTTTTACCAACTGTTCCATTTACCCAACTACCAGCCCCTTCTGAGTGTATATAACCCCTGTTCTAACTCCCTTCTCAGGACACCCCTGTCTACAAAGGCAAATTGCAATTCTTTGATCTTGGATAAAACGTCTCTGTATTATTTACTTGTTACTTAGTTGATCTGAGATTTTGTCTACTTAACACTTCTAACAAAATGTTTAGGGAGGTCATATTTTTCAGATAGAGGTTGGATGAGAGTACCTCAGATGTTTTCCTACTCAAAACTTCTGTGATTCAACTATCCAACAATGATTCAACCATATGACATGTTTTAAAAACTTTCCATTATCTTGGTCACCTTCCTCTGGACACCCTTTAATTTGGAAACATCTTCCTTAAGATACTGTATTAGACTTAGATACAGAGCCAAAGTATTCTAAAAGGCATCTTGCCACTACAGAAGTTCCACTTTACTTCAGAGTACAATGTAATTGTAAATGTCCATGTTTGATCACTATCTTTTAATGGCGGGCAGTCTAAGATTGAATTGCTTTTTTTTACCCTCAATTCCTCTACAACTTTCCAAATTAATGACTGTCTCTTATTTTCAAAATCCCTCCACTATATTTCAATTCAGTTCAACTTAAAAGTTTAGTGAAGGGGGTGTCTAGGTGGCATGGTGAGTAGAGTGCCGGCCCTGGAGTCAGAAGGACCTGAGTTTTGATCCGGCCTCAGACACTTAACACACACATAGAAAAACCTAGCTGTGTGACCTTGGGCAAGTTACTTAATCCCAATTGTCCTCAAAAAAAAGTTTAGTGAAGAATTTCCAGGGATCATTATGATGCCACATCCATGGTATTCATTTCAGTCCCCCATATAAGAAAAGATACTAGTTCTCCACAATGATTGAGGTATCTGCTCATACTTCTCTCCATGATTGAAGACATAATACAGGGAAGAAATACACAAAAATTGTGTCTAGAATAGAGTGCAATGCAAACTGACCTACACTGGGGTCCAGCAAGGCAAACTCTCTATCCCCAGTGACAAAGAAAAGGCCATTTCTTCCAAAGTATGGAGTATACAGTAAGCTTTTGAGGTGAGGGATACTGACAAATGTCAGAATCTGCCTGGTGGTCCCTTAATAACTACATTTCTAAATGCCCTCTTCACATCTTTATTCTTCAAGCTGTAGATAAGGGGGTTAAGCATGGGGGTTATCACTGCATAGAACACAGACACCAGCTTCCCTTGCTCCTTAGCAGTCCTGGGTGTCATATAGGAAATTATGGCTGACCCATAAAAAATGACAACAACAAGAAGGTGAGAGCCACAGGTGGAGAAGGCCTTGAGCCTCCCTGAGGTTGTCTTCATCCTGACAACAGTCACTATGATACATCCATAGGACACCAGGATCAGGGTCACAGGTGCAAGAAGGATCACCACACCCATGAGGAAAATGGCCATCTGTGAGCTCTGGGTGTCTGCAGATGCCAGGGCCAGGAGAGCTGGGGGCTCACAAAAGAAATGAGGGATTCTACTTTCTCCCTGGTATGGAGGACATAGTGTGAATGTTGTATCCACCATGGACACTACAATGCCACTGACCCAGCATCCTAAGGCAAGCTGGATACACACCTTCCATGTCATGATAAGAGGATAGTGCATGGGGACACAGATAGCTAAGTACCTATCATAGGACATCACAGCTAACAATGCACATTCTGTACATCCAAAAAGGAGGATGAAAAGAAGCTGAGCTGCACAGCCTGTGAAGGAAATGAACTTCCTCCTGGAAATCATATGGACGAGGGCTTGGGGAACAATGGTGGTAGAGAAGCAGAGGTCGGCTGTAGACAAATTGCACAAAAAAAAGTACATGGGTGTATGAAGCTGTGAGTCAGACAGAACCAGGGAGATGAGGAGCAGGTTTCCAAGCACAGTGACTGAGTAGACCACCAGGAACAATACAAAGAGCAGCAACTGGGTCTGAGGGTCATCAGTAAGTCCAAGGAGGAGGAATTCTGTTACCCAGGTCTGATTGGTTTGGCTCATATTCTTCCTTCCTTCTTTAGGAAGTTGCCAGCACCTCCTTAATGTGGGGCTGTAACCTATGGGATTATAGAATCTTAGTGTTAGAAGAAATTTCAATATTACTTAGTCCAATCTCCCACCCAACCATTAACAGCTTCTCTATTGGTGATCTCTAAACACTTCCCATGATAAATAGTGTACCACTTCATGAGGAAGTAATTCCTTCGCTAGACAGTCGTAATACTGATATGAAATCGTTCATTCTGTAGTTTATACCCCTTGATCTCAGTATTTTGGTTGGAATAATGCCAGCTAACTCTAACCTTTTAAACATGGTTCCTTCCTACTTTTTCAGTCTTCTGGTGGTACAAATGGACTTGGATTCAATATTTCTTGAGTTCCAATCCAGTCTTAGACACTTACCAGCAATTCTCCTCCCTAGTCTGTCCTGCAATTGCCATGATACTTACTAAGCCACTATTGAAACCTCCTGTATTATGTGTGATTCTGGACAAATCACCTAACTTCTCTATGCCTCAGTTTCCTCATCTATAAAATGTGGATAATAATAGGTTGTTGTGAGAATAGAATGAGATATTTATACTTTGTAAACCTTTAAAGTACTATATGAGTGTAGGATATTTTATCACTACTGTTATCAGTATTAGTGGCCATTACTATTACATCTTACTCCCCTTCATATACTCTGCGATCTAAAGACAATGGCTTTATTCCTGTTCCTTCACATGTTCCTTTCTCCATCTTCTGATTTTTTGCCTTTCCATTTGTTGCCTCCAAAGTTTTCAAGGCTCCCTCTGCTTGTCTTCACTTCCTGGATTACTTGGCTTCCTCTGAGACTGAACTCAAATCTGACCTTTAACAAGTGGGCTTCCCTTCCCTCACCCCCCATTTCTAGTCCCTTCTTTTGACATTACATTCTATCTGCTCTGTATATAACCTGTATGTATATAGTTTGCCTGTTATCTCTCCTTTTTGATTGTAAATTCCCAAAGGAATTGAGGATCTTGAGGACCAAAGGTAGTTATTTAGCTGATGTCTCTTTGGTCACTTCATTTCTCTCTGTTATTATTAAATTTTTAGCAAATGTAAGGAGTTTCCAAGTAAAATTTCCCTTTTCCCCAGATCCTGAAAAAAAATCAATCACCTACATCTGGATACCCTAAGCCAGGGGTGGGGAATCTGCTGCCTCAAGGCCACACGTGGCTTTCTAGGTCCTTTTGACTGAGTCCAAGTTTTACAGACCAAATCCTTTTATTGAGGGGATTTGTTCTGTGTAGTTTGGGTTCAATCACACATGGCCTCAAGGCCATAGGTTGCCCACCCCTGCTAAACTTTTAAATTTTGTTTTGCTTATGAAATAGAATAGACAGAAATCAAGCAGGAAAGGGAATTGTACTATAGGTCAAGGAAATGAGACCATCTGAGAATAAAATAGAAATTTCTGGTTCCAGGAGGAAAGTGCTCAAGATTTCAGGGAGCGGAAGATTTTACCACTTGCTATGATTGCTGAAGCAGTGATCTTGCCCACCAATGCTCACTGAGTATGATTTATTGTCCCTTCATCATCTAGGTTGCCCCGCTTCTCAAGTTGTCAATATCTTTTAAAAATGTACCATCCAGAATAGAATATAATACACAAGATATGACATGAATAGGGAAGTATAGAGGGACTATCAACTCTTAATTCTGGATATTATGCCTTTCATAATGCAGCCTAGAACAGATTATTTGACTTCTGGATGATCTTGCAGACTCATTTGGTTGTAGTCCACAAAATCACAAAACTTTCCACATGTGCTGTGGTATAGCCGCCTCTCCCATGCTCTACTTATGGAGTTATTTTTTAACCCAAATGTAGAACTTTGTGTTTCCTCCAATTAAATAGATTTTCACTCATTTCAGATCATAGTTCTAGTCTACTGGAATCTTAATGGATCCTCGTTCAATGTGTGGTAGATTTCCTGCACACTCATGGTGCCATGTGCAAATCTGATAAAGATTCCATCTGTCAGGCAGCTAAGTGGCTTGATGCATAGAGTGCTGAGCCTAGAGTCAGGAAGACGAGTTCAAATTCAGTCTCAAACATTCATTGTGGCATCCTGGGCAAGTCACTTAGCCTCTGTTTGCCTTAATTCCCTGGAGAAGTAAATGGCAAATTGCTCCAATATATTTTCCAAGAAAACTCCTTGGGGTCACAAAGATTCAGACACAGGAGCGGCTTTTCTAACACTCTGTTGCCATAAGAGATGTGAAAGTGTTTGATAATTTGATTCCATTCCAGTGCATTCATAATTAACAGAGTAGCAAACTCTCAGATCAAAAATTCCTCATATATACCAAGTGCATGAATGCACATTGCCTGCTCTACCCCTCACCCCCATCCTAATGCTTTCTCTGCTACTCACTCAAAATAAGAATTAAACTGTATGGGTTAACAGTACTATCTATTGGGCCAGCATGTCTGATCAACATTTCTTCTCTACTTCTTCCTATATAACTTCATGTAATAAAAACTTCATGTACATACCATGCTTTCTTTTTTTTCTTCTGAAATTCACAATTACAAATCACTTCATTTTGATGTAGTCAGTGACTTTCTTACACACTTCCTAAACTTTCTTCTTCTTTTTCATCTTGTGTGACTTTATCAGACATATAGAGAAAACTAATTTCTCTTTCTATATAGGTCTCTGTCCATCTCTGTTTCTCAGACATTCTGTTTCTGCACCTATCCTGTCTCTTTCTTTTTCTCCCCCCCCTTTTTTTTTGCTTTCCTTCTTATGTGACCCCCAAGGCACAACCCATAAGCTCAAGAATAGTATAGGTATTTCACCTATTTTAAGGAAAAGGAAAACCATTATATTTTGAAATAAAATGAGATAGAAAGAGAAACCAGGATCATCAACATCTAAAACCTTGAGAATTCTATGGAAATCTTCTCAGAGAAGCTCCACAAAAAATTTATCTACCTTCTCCTCCTCAAATTAGTTCTTCATTTTTCAACATTATCATTTCAGGGAAAACAGAATTTCTTATTCAATTTTAGTGTACTATTTAGATCTATTATGACTTTGTTAGGACTCTGCTTATTGCTTCTCATAGAGTGTATCCTACTTAAAAAGGGCTTTCAAGAATTTGACTGGAAAAAAAAGAAAAAAAAAAGAATTTGACTGGGAACTTAAGTACCAATTGCAATATTGTTTCTATGGACCATACTTCTAAATTCAAACCACAGACTTACAAATGAACTTCTAAGCACAATATATGTATGAATTAGGAACTGTTTGTATAGAAAATGCCACCAATTTAGATAATATTAAATATTGCTGGTGGTCATTCCAATCTAAGTTCTCTTTGGCTTATCTATGGAGAAAGGATGAAATGAATTAATAATGTGGACAAATTGGGAGTATCCAGAATATGTTCAACTACCTTAAGAAATGACACATTTTATAGATTCTAAAATATTAACTGTTCAAACTAGTGCCACTCATTATATCTACATTTTATATGCTTATTAAAGCACAACACCAGGACTTCTATATGGAAAGATTCTATTAGCAATAGGCATTAGTTGTGAACATTTGAAAGTGCTGAATAAATTTCACTTACATATAGTCTAAGGTTTACATTCATATTGGTAATGCCCTCAATTAGCTAAACTTAATGATATTTGACTTTTTTAACTCTTTGCTACATTACAAAAATGTCATACTTCCTGAAAAGCAAAAAGGATGCTTCAAAGATGGGATATATGTGAGAAATTGCCTGAGTATTAATATTTTTGACCTCTAATTCTAATTCAACATCGTATTTGCTATCTCTACACTCTATTTCTCTCTATCACCCATTCTCCCTTCTTCCTGAGGATAGGTTTATCATGTTCAGGTTCCAAAAGGACAAAAAAGGTAGGTCTAGGAAAAGGTCAAGCCCCAATTTCTTCTGTTTCTTTCTTGATAAGGGAGGAAGGGCAGTGAAAGCAGAGAATCTCAGAGTTGAGGAAAATCTCAGACCTCAGTTAATCCCATCTATACCCCAATAGAAATTATTTTTACAAAATCCCCAAGTTTTTAAAACCACCCAGCGATGGGGAACTCAATACTTTCAGAGGCAGCTTTTTTTCTATTTTTGGATACCTCAAATTGTCAGAATGTATTTGCTTATATTGAATATAAATCTGCTTTTCTTTTAACCTAATCTGGCCCTGTGTGTTGTGTCAAGTGAAAGAAAGTTCCTCTTCCATTTTATAGCACTTAAAATACTTGACAAGAGGTATACTGTCTTCTTTACCACCCATGAGCCTTCTCTTCTCCAGTCTAGTTATTCCCAGATCATTCAGGTTGACATTATTTGGTATAGCTAGTAGTACTCAATATTATCATCAAAATTTTCTTGACATGCTCCAGGAAATGATGTCCTTCTTAAAATATAGTTCTCAAAAGCACAAAATTCTCCTGATAGACTCCAACCAAAGAATACTACAATGGAACTACAACACCTGATGCTCTAGACATTATTTCTAATAATAGATATTGGTTGCCATTTGGCATTGTTGAATAATATTGACTTGCAGTATTCTAAAACCCCTTGGTCTTTTATTATATGAGCAGTTGTTATACTATGCCCTCTTGTGCCACCAATAATTTGAATCTAAAATGTGGGATTTTACATTTGTCTTTATACACATTCATCATTTAAAATTTCTCTCATTATTTTATTTTTGCCAAGATTTTTTTGGATCCCAATCATGTCATGTGATATGTTATTAATCCCTCTACATTTCACATTACTCAAGACTCTGATAATCATTTCATCTATGCCTTCACTCAAGTAATTGATAGGGTGTTGAGTATTTAAACATCAAGGAAAGTTTCCTGGAGGCCTTCCACAAGAAAAGGGCTCCAATCTCAAATCAATGTTAATTTTGATACTTTTGTCACCACTATGTGGTTCCAAGTCTGCATCTCTCCACCTTGTCCATAAGGGTATCATGAAAAATTTTGCCTAATCCCTTTTTGAAATGGAAAATGTCAGGGTGGCACAGTGAATAGAGCACCAGCCCTGGAGTCAGGAGGACCTGGGTTCAAGTCTGGTTTCAGACACTTAACACACAAAAAAACTAGTCGTGTGACCTTGGGCAAATCGCTTAACCCCAATTACCCTCCAAAAAGAAAAAATAAAAGAAATTGAAAATGTCTACTACACTCCTCAGACTTTTCAATAGAGTAAACCTGTCACAAATAGTAATGAGATAGTTCTTAATGTATTCTTAATAGTTCTTAATGTGCTGTTCACTCAGTGAACACTGCTTATCTTTCTAAGTGTCCACAAGCTAGTCCTTTATCATAATTGAGAACATTTGCAAAGGTCAAATAGAATCCTAGAGATGGGGAGCAACTTCAGGATAAGAACCATTCAAGAGTGACCAATTTCATATAAGTTGGTTTCTCTTGCACCTTAGCTTTTCTAAGGAAAGAAGCAATCAGGAGGGGCTCACTTTGAGAAGTGTTGTGTGATTTGACCAGATGAGACTCTGGGAAGCCATTGTTGAGAGTCCCCCGGCTTTGAAAACCCAGATGTTGATGCTTCCCTCTCTGGTAACTGTGATTTGGTATTGATATAATTGTTGGACAGTTTGGAAGCCTGTCTGTTTGATCTGTAAGTTCTGTAACTCTGAAGTTTGGGGTGCTGACCTTTTTCCCCTGAACTAGGTAATATATGTTTGTTTGATTAAAGTAAGCTTGTTAACCCATTTTGAATTGCTTTCCTTTTGAAAAGCAGATCTAAGAACCTGTGTTGGCAGCTACCCTGGGGATATTGGGGTGCTTGCTGCTACATAGGGGTAGCATCATATAATAATCTTAGACCTAGAAGGAATGATAGAGGCCCTCTAGTCCAACCCTTACCTGAAGACTGAACTCTCCAGGCCTTCCTAGCAACAGTTCTGTCTTAGAAGTCAGTCATCTTAGAGGGGCAACATGACCAGGCAAAGGAAGCAAAACAAACAGAAGAATCCAATATTATATTCCTATTTTGGGGACAAAAAGGATCAAAGCATGGAATAGGAGGAAGGCAGTGAAGTCAGAACTCCTGCACCAAAAGCTTCCAAGAAAAATATGAGCTGGTTACAAGCCATAGAGCACCTTAAGAAGCAGATAAGAGGAGTGGAGGAAAAATTGGGAAGAGAAATGAAAACAATGCAAGAAAATTATGAAATGAGAGTCAACAGCCTGACTGAGGAAAATAACTCCTTAAAAATAGACTAACTCAAATTGCAAAAGAGGCTCAAAAAGGCAATGAGGAGAGAGGAATGCCTTAAAAAGCCAAATTTGCCAGATGGAAAAAGAATCTCAAAAACTCACTGAGGAGAATCATTCCCTCAGATTTAGATTGGAGCAAAGGGAAGCTAGTGACTTTATGAGAAATCAAGATGCCGTTAAACAGATCCAAACAAATGAAAGAATAGAAGGCGATGTGAAATATCTCATGGGAAAAACCACTGACCTGGAAAATAGATCCAGGAGAAATCATTTAAAAATTATTGGACTACCTGAAAACCATGATCAAAGAAAGAATCTAGAAATCATCCTCCAAGAAATTCTCAAGGAAAACCACCCTGATGTTTTAGAAACAGAAGGCAAAATATATAAGTGTGTGTTTTTGTGTAAGTATGTATGTATGTAGCTATCTATCTATATAGCCTTTATCGGAGGGTATATAAGTATATGAATACATATGTGAATGTGTATATATATGTTTACAGGTATACATAGATAGAGGACACAGGACAAATTTAATAGGAAGGGATGATACTTAAAAGGTGAAATTAAGAGGTGAGAGAGGAATATAATGAGAGGATATGGGGAGAGACAGAATGAGGCAAACTATCTCATATAGAAAAGGCAAGGGAAAATGGGTACAAAAAATTTAAAAAAAAGAAGCAATCAGGAGAATCTCTCAGAGGGTATTCTTAAAATTTGCTGGAATAGTATTTAATGTTTTCTACCCAAGTATTAATCAGGTTTCATCCTATTTAGCTAATATGATCAGATGAGGTCAAATCTATTTAAAATTGTATGGCAATAGAGAGGCGTGGGTTTCTTGACAAAAAAAAAAGCTTAAATGTCCTAAGTGAAAGCTATGAGGTCCTTAGCATATGAAAGACCAAGGGAGTGAAATGTGGGGATTGAGGAAGGATCAGCATTATCCTAAAATAGTTATTTCTTGCCTAATTTGTTATTCTAGGAGCTTTCTAATAGAGACTAAGCAGATGTATAAAGGATTCAACCTTAGATCTTCGACTCTCAGGACAATAAATAGGTTTATTCGTGGCTTCTGTAGGTTAGCATGAGATAAACATAGTTCTATTATTTTTCCTCTGTTCCCTAGGTATGTGACATTGAGGAAGAAAATGGAGGTTGGGATCTCATGTCTGATTTTAGGGAACTAGATTTTGGAGCCCTAGGAATGACTGTATCATACTGGTATGCCACTATGCAAGCCCAAGGTTGTACCCTAATACACTATATGACATCCAGAGTTGGAAGGCAAAAGGCTTAATAGCATTACCTCTTCCTCAAGTCCCTGGTCTGGAATTCCACATGGAAGTTATGCTGTCAATGATTCTTCTTGATATCATTTCCATACCTGAAAGAGATAGGTATATTTTCCCCTAAGTGAAACTAGAGGACTGGTTTCTTCAGTACACAGACCTCACTTTTCTCTTGACCAGAAGCTAGGAAATGTCGAGGAAATGGTCTTTCTTCTCCAGACCAGTTTTATCACAAAGAGTAAAAGTGAGGATAATCCTCCTATACCCATCTCCCTACCCTTCCCCCTATGCAAAGATATGTGTGTATATTAGATAGATAGATAGATAGATAGATAGATAGATAGATAGATAGATAGACAGATAGATAGATAGACAGAGATACAAATTTTCCCCTAAATAGCATCTGTATAATATAAGACATAACCCAGAATTCAACTACACTGATATAAAAGATGAGTGGGTAATTAGAGGCAGCTGTATGGAAATCATCTGAGTAGATCGATTGCCAAAGGGAGAAAACCTGGATCTCAGAGTCTGTGGAAAGGAGATCTTTAAACAAAAGGACAAAGCTGAATACAAATCCCACTTTAAACATCCCAAATTAAACTCAATCTCATTCAGCAATCCCTTTTTTCTCTGCTGTCCTAATATCTCTTTCTCACACTGAAGTCAGAAAAGCCCTTCACAGCCAGAGAAGATTCCCCAAGTGGGAAACATGGAGTAGATGCATGAGAAGTAGTAAATAGGATTGGGGTAATGGTACCTTTGTGTGGAGGCAAAGAGTTCTTTGCAAACCTTGGTAAAAAGTGGCAGGAACAGGGGTTGGGGGAGAAGAAAAAGAGGGGCAAATTGACTCAAATTAACCCTTTCTACCAGCAAATCTCTGGTGGTTCAAGCAACTTGCCTTTAAAATAAGACCTGATTCTATGAGGATAGTCCTAGTTAAATGGACTATAGTGTGGAATGGTCCCTAGAGTAATATGCTCTGGAGATTTTACTACTAATTATGCTTCTTTTCAGAGTAATTTTCCAGTGGTAGAAACTCAGATATCTTAGTGGGGGTAATTCAGATCTATAGCTACACCTCCAAACTTTGAATCTCTTCTATTCTCCCTCCCCCATATTTTCTATGTCCATTTGGGTAGCTGCATGTATGGGTAATTGACCAGGTGAGGGGCCTACATATTTTTTGCTGTATATAAGAACTTTATTTATCAATTTATGAGATAAATATATGAAATACAGGGGCTAGATTTTAAATATTGATTGGTGGAATGGTATGATATAAGTGCTTTGAGTTTATTGATATTTTGAATCACGAAGTGAAACAAGAAGATCCCAGAGCTGAGGACTAAGGAGTCACATAGGCCAATCCAAAATATTAATCTTGTCTGCAACATACCTTACTAACTGACCTAGACACTGATTTACCTCCAGACTCCTTGCTTTTTTATAAACTGTACCCCCTGCCCAACTCACATCCTTCAAGAGATCATTCTTGGTTACTATAATTACTAGTCTGCTTTTATCACTGTGAATTTATTTTGTGTATATCTTATATGTAGTTATCTGTGAACAATTCCCTTGAAGAATGCTCCTACAGGAAGACTTTTCTGGTCCCCCTTAATGCCAGCGCCCTCCTTCTGAGATGACCTCAAATTTATCTAGTATGTGATTATTTGACTATTATCTCCACCATTAGATTGTGAGCTCCTTGTGAACAAAGACTATATTTTCCCCTTCTTTGTGTTTCCAGAACTTAGCATAGTACCTGGAACATAGTAGGTGCTTGATGAATACTTGTTGACTTGTCTAGAACAAACATTCTTTGAGGGGAGGTGACTCTTTCACTTCTATATTTCTATCCCCAACACCTACCTCAGTGTTTTTCATATACACTGTTTGCTTACTTGTTTGACCAATTAACGAGTAGTCACCCAGTCTCTGCTTACAGACCTCCACTAATGGGAAGCTAACAACCTCCTGAGGCAGATCATTCTATTTTTGAACAACTCTAATTATTGTAAAAAGCTTGACATCTACCCCCCTATGACCTCTACCCTTTGATCCTACTTCTGCCTTCTATATTTGAAACTAGCCCATAGTGATCCACCAAGGTGGAGATGAGGCATACCTCTTCTTACCACTTCAGAGTCCTCCAAGCTGACAGTATTGTGCCAGTGCTCCCAGATTGCCACCTCCAGGCTCTAATCCCTGTGGCACTCCTTCCTCAGGGCATTGCTTTTCCTCATGTTTCTACAGGAATATGGAATAGAATCTCTGTAATGCTCCAACTTCATCTATTGACATTTATGTAATAATTTAATATTGTCAATTATATTATTGCATTATATAATTTGAGCCTCACAAGAACTTTGGGATATAGATTCTACTGGTATTACTGTGACCATTTTATAGTCAGGAGAATTGCAATACAAAGAGGATAAGTGAAACATACATGGTCACACAACTAGGAAGTAGCAAAGGTGGGAGAGAACCTAGAACTGACTGATCCCAAGGCTAGACTTCTATCCATTACACTCTGTAGCCTTCTTCCTTTTGTCCCTGACTCTTTCCATGCTAACTCCTGACTTTAATCAAATTAATTATAATTAATTAAGAGATCCCAGCCTTTCTGAAAGTCTGGGGGCATGCAGCCTTCACCTTTTAGGCTGTAGATAATATGATTTAACATGCATGGCCATCACCTCGGGGTAGAACAGTAAGAGCAGTTTTTTGTTCTAAGATGAGGTGTTGGAGCAGGGCCAAATTCACTCAAGGGTGACACCACAGCAAAAGAGGGGAAGGACAACAAGAAGAAAGAAGCAGGGAAACAAGGCCTTGTGCTTCCCCACTGGCAATGGGCATCTTTACTATGTTGGGAGGATTCAGGCATATAACTCCAATATCATGGGGAAGCTTGTGAATCAGGCTGTAGCTTTTAGTGCCTCCAGCTCAACCACACTGTCCAAACAGATCAATGCAGTGACAAAGGGGCCGTCACAGAATTGGGTTCACCTTGTTTGGAGTATAGGATGGGAAGCTATAAATGCATGTGGTCAATATAGTGGTCACAGGAAACCCTGAGAATCAGGTGGTAGCAGCCACCCAGTCCCAGGCTCTGTAGCCCACAATGATAGTGAAGGTAAAAGATTATGTATGGCCATGTAATGGTCATATGCTTTGATAGGCAGGAGATGACCCACAGCAGCCCCCAAAGGAAGAAAAATATACCTGAATTGCAAAATCATGAAAATAGATGATTATTTCCTTGACTAACAAGGTTCCCAGAATCATGAACAAAATGACCAAGTTTAAACTGATCTCTAAGCAGGGCAGGTCCTTCAGGCAGAAGTACATGGGGTTGTATAGGTGGAGTCAGTTCTATCATTAGGATGTTGAGGACATTGCCCATAACAAGAACAAAATGAATAGATACAGGAGGAATAAAAGAATATATTGCTCACTGTGCAGGCCAGAGAAGCTCAAAGACAAATTCACTGACTGTAGTCCACTTCCCATCAGATCTCAGTCAGAACTAGAGCATTGTACCAACATTAGTAAAGGGAATGGATTCCTCTCAGTCTCAGTGGGGTAGAGAAAAATATAAGCCATAAGGGTAAAAGTGAGAAGAAGCTTCAGAAATTCATCCTTTTCCTGATCCCAGGAAGGAAGAGCAGAACTACTGTGAACATCACTTTGGTGAGCTGGTAGTGGCCAATATCTTTTTTCAGTGAGATGAAGGACCACCAAATCTTACTATCTTCCCATGAGTTTTGATAGGTAGACTATAATCTATTTTATACATTCATTTCTTTTTTTAATCAAATGCTTTATTAACTTCTAATTTACATCATTCATTCCTGTAAGATTTTGAGTTACAAATTTTCTCCCCGTTTTTCCCCTACCCACCATCCCAAAATAGCAATTCCACTGGATATCCCCTTCTCCAATCTGATCTCTCCCATATCTTTTCCCATACCCCTCTGACTTTCCAGTAAGGCACAGTGGATTTCTATGCCCCAGTGCCTGTATGTCTTATTTCCCAATTAGATGTAAAATAATATTAATAATAGTATATTACATATATATATGAAAACATTTGATTTTAAAACTTTGAATTCTAGATTCATTCTCTTCTTCCCTTGTCATCTACCCTTACTGGGAAGATATGCAATTCAGTATAGGTTATACATGTGTAGCTATGCAAACATTTCCATAATGGATATATTGTAAAAGACTGACTATATTTCCCTCCTTCCTATCCCACCTCCCAGTTGTTTTCTTCTTTGATCCTGTCCCTTTTCAAAAGTGGGTGCTTCTAACTTGCCTCCCCCCTAGTCTGCCCTCCCTTCCATCATCCCCCCTTTCATCCTCTTCCCCCCTAGTCTCCTGTAGGGTGAAATACCTTATTTAGTATGTATGTCATTCCCTCCCTTAGGCAAATTCAATGAGAATAAGATTGACCCATTCCCTTTTGCCTTCCTGTTCTTCCCCTCCATTATAACCATTTTCCCTTGCCTCTTCTATATGAGATAGTTTACCCCATTCTGTCTCTCCCCATCTCCTCTCATTATATTCCTCTCTCACCTCTTAATTTTCCCTTTTAAGTATCATCTCTTCCTATTAAATTAATCCTGTGCCCTCTATCTATGTATACCTGTACACATGTATACACACATTCACATATGTATTCATACACCTATATACACCTATATACCTTCCTATATAGACATACATGAATGTATAAATACACATACATACATATATACATACATATACATACACACACACACACATTTCTATTCCCTTCAACTATTCTCATACTGAGAAAAGTTTTATCAGTTACAATTATGATTTTTCCATGTAGGGATTTAAGTAGTTCAACTCTGATAAGTTCCTTATGATTTCTTTTCCCTGTTTACCTTCTCATGCTTCTCTTCCTTTTGTATCTGCATGTTAAATTTTCTATTCAATTCTGGTTTTTTCTTTTTCTTTTTCCCAAATGCTTTATTAACTTCTGCTTTACATCATTCATTTCTGCCAGATTTTGAGTTACAATTTCTTTTCCCCATTGAACTCTGGTTTTTTCCTCAAGAATGCTTGAAAGTCCTCTATTCCACTGAATGACCATATTTCCCCCTGAAAAATAATACTCAGTTTTGATGGGTAGGTGATTCTTGGTTTTAACCCCAGCTCCTTTGACCTCTGGAATATCATATTCCAGGCCCTTCGATCCCTCAGTGTAGAAGCTGCCAGATCCTGTGTTATCCTGATTGTGTTTCCACAATATTCAAATTGTTTTTCCTGGCTGCTTGTAATAGTTTCTCCTTGATCTGGGAACTGTAGAAGCTGGCTATAATATTCCTAAGAGTTTTCTTTATGAGATCTTTTTAAGGAGATGATTAATGGATTCTTTCAACCTCTATTTTGCCCTCTGGTTCTAAAACATTAGGGCAATTTTCCTTGAGAATTTCTTGAAGAATGATATCTAGGTCCTTTTTTTGATCATGGCTTTCAGGTAGTCCAATAATTTTTAAATTATCTCTCCTGGATCTGTTTTACAGGTCAGTGGTTTTCCCAATGACATATTTCACTTGCTTTCTATTTTTTCATTTGGTTGGATCTGTTTAATAGTATCTTGATTTCTCATAAAGTTGCTAGCTTCCATTTGCTCCGTTCTAATTCTGAAGGAATCATTCTCTTCAGTGAGCTTTTGAGATTCTTTTTCCATCAGGCAAATTTGGCTTCTTAAGGCATTCTTCTCCTCATTGGCTTTTTGAGCCTCTTTTGCCATTTGAGTTAGTCTATTTTTTAAGGTGCTATTTTCTTCAGTCATGTTGTTGACTCTCATTTCATAATTTTCTTGCATCATTCTCATTTCTCTTCCAAATTTTTCCTCCACTTCTCTTATTTGATTTTCAAAATCCTTCTTAAGGTCCTCTATTGCCTGTAACCAGCTCATATTTTTCTTGGAAGCTTTTGGTGCAGGGTTCTGACTTCACTGTCTTCCTCCTATTCCATGCTTTGATCCTTTTTGTCCCCAAGATAGGAATGAAAAGTTGGGTTAATCTGTTTACTTTGCTTCCCTTGTTTGCTCATGTTGCCACTCAATTACTTGACTTTTGGGCTTTTTGCGACAGTAGGACTCTGCTATCAGACAGGGGAGCTTTATCCCAAATGCTGGAGTTTTCTCAGCTGCTGTAGATATTCATTGGGTGCTGTCTCTGAAGCCTCCACACACTCTGGCAAGCTGGTCACACACCCCAGAACCTCCACCCTCTCACTGTGTCCTTAACATCTATGTGTTGATAATTCTGGAAACCTCCACAGCTACTGGTGATCTGAAGTCCCTCCTGCTGGTGGCTGGTCAGACCTGCCTTGAGGCTAAAACCTCTGGCCCTGCAGGGCTGGGATCAGCTCCCAGAGCACTGCACTGGCCACTTCCTGCTGGCCTGCTGGGCTGTCCTCAGTGGGAGGTTAGCTTCTCTGTGTCATTTTGTGGGTTCTGTAGCTCCAAAGTTTCTTCAGAGTTCCCTTTTATATGAATTTGAGGAGGTGAGAGCCAGAGCCCTGTGGAAGTCCTGTTTCTACTCTGCCATCTTGACCCCATGCCCCTACATTCATTTCTTTTAACAAAGAATAACCAATATAATTTTTTTTTAAACAAATGCTATATTAACTTCTGTTTTACATCATTCATTTCTGCCAGATTTTGAGTTACAATTATTTTTCCCCCCTGTTTTTCCCCTACCCACCCTCCCAGAATAGCAGTCCCACAAGATATCGCTTCCTCCAATGTGCTCTCTCCCATATCTTCTTACTCCCTTCGACTTTTCCATTAGAGGGAGGTGAATCTTTGTGTCCCAATGCCTTCACATCTTATCTCCCAATTATAAGCAAAAGAGTATTAATAATAGTATTTATATATATTTGAAACATTTAATGTTGAGACCTCGAATTTCAGATCCATTTCCTTCCTCCCTTGTCACCCATTCCCTCTTGGGAGATAAGTAATTCAGTATATGTTGTACATGTCTAGCTATGCAAAACATTACCATAGTAGATATATTGTACAAGGCTGCTTATAATTTCCTCCCACTCATCCCACCCCCCACCTGGTCCATTTCCTACTTGATCCTGTCCCTCTTCTATAGTGGGTACTTCCAACCTCCCCTCCCCCCAAGGATGCTCTCCCATCCATCATCCCTCCTCTCATCCCCCTTCCCCTTATTCTGCTGCAGGTTGAGATATCCCATTTAGTATGTATGTCATTCTCTCCCTGAACCAAATTTGATGAGAATGTGGTTTTGCCTTTTTGCCTTCCTATTCTCCCCCTCCCTTGCAACCACTTCCCCTTGCGTGCTGTGCTGCCGGCTCCCAGAGCGCTGTGCTTGTCCTTTCTGCAAGGCTGCTGCGCTGTCCTCAGCGGGAGGTTAGCTTCTCTGTGTCATTCTGTGGGTGCTGGTGCTCCAGAAGTTGTTCAGAGTCCCCTTTTACATATTTTGGAGGTGATCTGGGGGGAGAGTGGCTTGGACACGCTGTTTCTACTCTGCCCCCAATATAAAATTTTAACACTGTCTTTATCTACAGTGTCTCATTAGAGTTGGAGAAGCATCTATGAACTTGTTTTGAAAAATATTATTATGACTGCATTTCAATTGTATTTATTTCCTTTGTAATCATATGTATGTTGTTTTATGCATTTAAAAATGTTCTTCCAAGAAGGGTTCCATAGGCTTCAGAAGGTTGCCAAAGGGACCCATGACACAAAAAGGTAAAAATATATAAGGGTAAAATTTCAAAATAGCCTTATGAGATATGCAGCATAGGCATTAATATTCTCATTTCAACAATGAGAATCCAGAGGCAAAGAAAGCTTAAACGATTTGACCATAATCACTTAGCTAATAAATTACTTCAGTGGACTCTAAACGCCATACTTCCTTTTTCCTAAGACAGGTCTTTTTTCACTACATGTTGTTATTCACTACATCAGTTGTTTCAGTCCAACTCTTCATGATCCCATTAGGAGTTTTCTTGGCAAAAATACTAGAGAGGTTTGCCATTTCCTTCTCTAGCTCATATTAGAGGTGAAGAACTGAGACAAACAAGGTTAAGTGACTTGCCCAGGGTAAGACAGCTAGTAAGTGTCTTCTGAATCTGGCTGCATGAAGATACATGAAGATGAGTCCTTCTGATTCCAAGCCCAGTGCTCTCTCCACTGTGCCACCTAATTACCCTTATTCACTGCTTAAAGCTTATCTTTTTGCTACTGTGCCTGAACCCTCCTCCTTCTCTACTTCCCTTTCCAAACAAATTTCTTATAGAATCTAGAGACTGATGGTCTTTTATAGGGTTCAATGGCATGTATCTCCTTCATCTTTCTATTCCTCAGACTGTAGTTAAAAGGATGATAGCAACTCATTTTTCCAGCCTTGTTACACCTGACTGTCTTTCTCACACTCTACAATCCAGTTCAGCTGGCTTTCTTTCTGTTCCTCACATACAGCCCTCCATCTTCCTGTCTTCATTGCCACAGTGCTAGCTGTTACCATGCCTGCAATCCACCTCTTAGATTTGCTCTTTTTCTTCAAGACATAGCTCAAACACTATGTTATATACAAGCCTTTT
The DNA here is from genome assembly GCA_011680675.1 of Gymnobelideus leadbeateri. Taxonomy (NCBI): domain Eukaryota; kingdom Metazoa; phylum Chordata; class Mammalia; order Diprotodontia; family Petauridae; genus Gymnobelideus; species Gymnobelideus leadbeateri. The sequence goes on from WOXC01004099.1 coordinate 1,729,029, forward strand.
TAAACATCTTCTTCCAACCTCTAGTGCTCTTCCTCCCTAACTACCTTGTATTTAATTACTTCTGGTAAGATTTGGTGCCTTTAATGTGCTTCCCCTTGATATGGAAAACTTTATTGCTTAGTTAAGTATACTAAGAATTCTCTTTGTTTTGAGGTTTTTTTTCTTTTTTGAAAATGTTAGGTTCAAATATGAGAACTCAAATAGAGAATAGAGAAAAGAAAAATACATCATAAAATTAAATATTAAAAGGTAAATACAATGTGAGAAAAGAAAAAAGCATATCGTGTGTATAGCAGAACATGAGAGGATTCAAAACATATAGCAATAAGTTTCCTTTTCAAGAAAGCCTATATGATAAATGCTACACATTATATTGAGAGCTATCTATCTTTGCTTCCTCTTAAGTTTCCTTTCCTTCTATGCTGTGCACTTTTTACTTTGTTCTTTTTTACCTCTTTGTCCTCCCACCAAAAGGCTACAATTAAGTGAGGATGTGCTTAGATATAGATATATACATATATGTACATACATATGTATATACATAGATACATACATATATACACATATACTTTCCCTAACAAATTCTACTCCAGATCTGTGTTTTTATGTTTGTGCATATCCTTATTCCCTTCTGATTCCTCTCCTTTACTTCTACTGCTACCTATCCTCCCATCACATAGCCTACCCTCCCTCCAAGGATCCCTCCCCTATCCTCCCATTCCCAAAAATCTAAACACCCTTCTATAAACACCTTTAACCTATTCCCTCACCATCCTGTTTCCAGAGTTCTAATAGAAATAGCTACTCTGATTCAGATAGTTTTTACTTTTTTTTTTAACATATATCATTCATCTTAAACATTTGTAGTTTCAAATTTCCCCCCTCTCTAAGATGTCTAAGGCTGGGAAAAAGTCTCCCTCTGACCTTTTATTGACTCTGCTACTCCAGCTAGGCAACTGCCTCTAGTCCATCACCTTGGCTATGCCTATTTCTTACATTTTTAATGTGACAAATAGTATTATGTATGTATGTGTGCATATATATATATATATACATGTACATATATATCAGAACTAATGTATGATTATGAGACAAATAAACAAATGAGAAATATGGATGTAAATTTTAAGCTAAGATGGTGTTATTCACAGTGAATACATAGAATGTACTCACCAGAACTCACCAGAAAAGAGTTAAAAGGAAAATTTTCAGAACTGCATTATTAAGTTAGAAGCTGTTAAGTGATGTATATTACAATTGCTGTTGAGGAGTAAGTCTAGCTAAACAGAAGGATATCTTGTAAGCAGAGAATTTAAAAAATCATCTTGTGGATCAACTAGTTTGACTTAGATGTCATGCCTAAAGAGGTGTTAGTAAAGCACAGCATGAATCATTTTAGCTTAGTACTGAAAGTATCTGGTCAACACAGAGAAGAACTTTTATGGATGGTTACTGAGGCAGAAAGAGAATACCAATATTTACAGTTCCAGAGTGGTAATTACCCTTGATGACTTTTGTTCAATTATGTGCCTCCATGGCAATTAGGCAAAATAAATAGTGAGAATATCAAAGATATTAATATCTTAACACAAATTCAGGAATAATAAATCACAATATCCATGAAACTTGCATCCCATTATCCCACCAACATATTCACTATCTGTGGGAGAGAGCTGAGACGCATAGAGAAACTTGCCAAGGAAGCACATGACCTATGAAAAATGGCCAGATGTGCTAATACAGAAAAAATAATGACAAAATTCCTCTGGAGGAAGAAAATGTCAAGAATCCCCCAGGATAAACTGAGAGCAGAGCCAAGATGGTAGAATAAAAGCACAAGCTAGGCATGGGTCCTGGCTACAACCACTTCTAATATCTGTAAAAAAATGAATCTAAACAAATTTTAAAGCTACAGAACATACAAAGTGACAGAGAGAAACAAATATCCCGCTGAAGGCAGCCTGGCAGGCCAATAGGAAATGTCTATCACACCAAGCTGAGAGCCAAATGGAGTCCCTTGTGAGCCATGGTTCCAGTCCCATGGTGGTCCCAACCAGCAGTGGCCAGAACAGACTTCAGAAGACTGAATCACCAGCAGATGTTGTGGTTCCCAGACTTCTCAACCCATAAAAGCCAAAGACAAAGTAAAAGGTCAGTGTGGAACACTGTTGGAAACAGGGGGAATGAAGAGTGTGGTCTGTCAACTGCCCCCAGGGCTAGAAGGGGTGGAAGCATTGTAGCTGCAGCTGTAGCTGTTTGGCTGCTTCCAGAGCTCCTGACCTGGAGATTGTAGGGGGAGCAAGCAACCATTCAGAGGGTAATAACTCTTGCTTTAACCTGCTTGGATCTGGATCATCATCTTGGGTGGTGGTCCTAGGGTATGTGGCCAGTGTGCCAGAGATTGTGGGGGCTATAGAGAGGGCACCCAACTAATAGCTCCAGCAGCTGTCAAAACCCCAGTGATTTGGGACAAAGCTCTCTCCATTCTGTAAACAGGGTTCTACAGTGTCAAAGTGCTCATAAGTCAAGTAATTGGCTCCCAATATGAACAACAAGAAGAAGTGCAATTATACCATACAATCGTTTGGGGGGGACAAAAAGGATCAAAGCATGGAACTGCAGGAGGACAGTGAAGTCAGAACTCCTGCATCAAAAGCTTCCAAGAAAAATATGAACTGCTTACAGACCATAGAGGAGCTCAAGAAGGATTTTGAAAATCAAGTAAAAGAAGTAGAGGAAAAACTGGGAAGAGAAATGAAAATGATACAAGAAAATGATGAAAAGTGAGTCAACAACCTCCTAAAGGAGACTCAAAAAATACTGAAGAAAATAACACCTTAAAAAGTAGACTAGGGGTGGCTAGGTGGCACAGTGAATAGAGCACTGGCCCTGGAGTCAGAAAGACCTGTGTTCAGATCCGGCCTCAGACACTTAACACACACAAACAAAAACCCAACCCTGTGACCTTGGGCAAGTTATTTAACCCCAACTGCCCTCCAAAAAGCAAAAAAAGAAAGAAAGAAAGAAAGAAAGAAAGAAAGAAAGAAAGAAAGAAAGAAAGAAAGAAAGAAAGAAAGAAAAGAGAAGGAAAGAAAAAGAAAAAGAAAAAAAGTAGACTAACTCAAATGGCAAAAGAGGCCAAAAAAGCCAGTGTGGAGAAGAATGCCTTAAAAAGCTGAATTTGCCAGATGGAAAAGGAATTTCAAAAACTCACTGAAGAGAAAAATAACTCCTTCAAATTTAGATTGGAGCAATTGGAGGCTAATAACTTTATGAGCAATCAAGATACTATAAAACAGATCCAAGCAAATGAAAAAATAGAATGTGAAATATCTCATTGGAAAAAGTACTGACCTAGAAAATGGAACCAGGAGAGATAATTTAAAAATTATTGGACTACCTGAAAGCCAAGATCATAAAAAAAGAGCTAGACATCATCTTTCAAGAAATTATCAAGCAAAATTGCCCTGATATTCTAGAACCAGAGGGCAAAATAGAAATGGAAAGAATTCACTGATCACCTCTTTAAAAAGATCCCCAAAACAAAATTCCTAGGAATATTGTAGCCAAATTCCAGAGTTCCCACGTCAAGGAGAAAATACTACAAGCAGTCAGGAAGAAAAAAATTGAGTATTGTGGAAAAAACAATCAGGATAATATAAGACCTAGCAGCTGCTACATTAAGGGAACAAAGGGCTTGGAATATGATATTCCAGAGGTCAAAGGAGCTAGGATTAAAACCAAGAATTACCTACCCAGCAAAATTGAGTATAGTGCTTCAGGTGAAAATATGGTCATTCAATGAAATAGCGGATTTACAAGCATTCTTGATGAAAAAACCATAGCTGAATAGAAAATTTGACTTTCAGATGCAAGAAGCAAGAGAAGCATGAGAAGGTAAACAGGAAAAAGAAATCATTATTAAAGTTGAACTATTTACATTCCTACATAGAAAAAAGATAATTGTAACTCATGAGACTCTTCTCAATATGAGGATAGTGGAAGGGAATATATATATATATATATATATATATATATATATATATATATATACACACACATATATATATATGTATGTATATATACATATATATGTATGTATAGGAGGGTATATGTATGTATAAATATATATATATGTGAGTGTGTACATGTAAACATAGACAGAGGGCACAGGATGAGTTGAATATGAAGGGATGATATCTAGAAAATAAAATTAAGAGATGAGAGGGGAATTTATTGGGAGAAGGAGAAAGGGAGGGACAGATTAGGGTAAATTATCTCATATAAAAGAGGCAAGAGAATACTGTTACAATGGAGAGGAAGAGCAGGAAGGTGAAAAGGAATGGGTCAACATTACTCTCATTGAATTTGGCTTAAGGAGGGAATAACATACACACTCAATTGGGTATCTTACCCTACAGGAAAGAAGGGGGGAGGGAATAAGAAGGGAGATGATAGAAGGGAGTGCAGATTGGGGGAGAGGGTAGTTAGAAGCAAACACTTCTGAAAAGGGACAGGGTCAAAGTAGAAAATAGAAGAAGTGGGGGGTGGGATAATATGGAGGGAAATATAGTTAGTCTTTTACAATATAACAACTATGGAAATGTTTTTCGTTAACTACATATGTGCAACCTATGTTGAATTGTTTGTCTTCCCAGTGGGGGCGTGTGAGGAGGAAAGAAGGGAAAGACAATGGAACTCAAAATTTCAAAAATAGATGTTAATTTTTTTACATGCAGTTGGGAAATAAGATACACAGGCACTGGGGTATAGAAATCCATCTTGCCCTACTAGAAAGTTATGGGGGAGAATATAAAAGAGAACAGATTGGGGGAAAGGGTATTCAGTAGGCTCGCTATTTTTAGAGTGGGGTTAAGGGAAAGACGGGGAGAAAAATCTGTAGCTCAAAATCTTGTGGAAATGAATGTTGAAAACTAAAAATAAATAAATAAATTGGAAAAACAAAAAGAATCTGCCAGGGGTAATTTTTTTTAAAGTGATAATGACAGAGGTCTACATTATGATATCTCAAATTGTGCAAAAATAATCAGAATAATTTGGTACTGGTTGATACAGAAGGAGTTGATCAGTGGAAAACAGTACATACAGAGCATATAGTAGCAAATGAGCAAATTAACTTAGTGCTTGATAAACACAAAGCCCCGAGATCCTGGGGCACAGTCTTACTATATGACAAAAATTTCTAGAAAAACTGGAAATAAATCTGGCAGAAACTAGGTATAAACCAGCATCTCACATCGCATGCCAAGACTAACTACAGATAGACATATGATAAAAAAAGATCAGATCATATATTAGAGGAAAAAGGAACAATATGCTTTTTAGAACTATAGATAGAAGAATTTAAGGTCAAACAAGGGTTACAAGGAATTATCCATGATAAAAGGAACAATTTGATTTCCAGAAAATTTTAAAGTTTTTAATTTTTACTTTTTTATTGTTTTGCTTTTTGGAGGTCAATTGGGGTTAAATAACTTGCCCAAAGTCACACAGCTAGTAAGAAGTTTTTAGTTTTTGAATGAACAAAATGATATAGTTTAAAATTAGGAGGAAATAGGTGACTGGGAAAATATTTGCAGATGTATTATATAAATGTTTCATTTCCAATAAATATAAGAAGGGAGAATGGAGAGAGAAAAATTAATTATTTTAATTAAAAATCTCAAAGCAAATTTTAAAATTCTGAGAAACATAAGAGGTCATAGATCAGGTATATTAAAGCAAGGAGAAGGAAAAATACAATATATACAGTAATATCAGTACCATAGATAGAACAAAAACGCAATTATGTATTATAATTCTCTAGTTAGGTCTCAGAAAAGAGCATAAAACATAGGATTTCCTTTCTTCTTTACAGAAGCAGATTATCAGCGTGGAATACTTCATGGAATACTAGACACAATTGTGGTTTTTAATTAATTTTGCTTCATAACTTTTTTCCTTCAAAATTTTGTTTATAAGAAATCATTCAGGTAGTAGAAGAAAATAGAATAACATTTTCAGAAATTGGGTAGGTTCAAAACCATAATCTAATGGTAAAACACGAAAAAGTAATGTAAACAGTATAGAACAGAGCATTGCAGATGTGTTCTTACCATAACAAAGCATAAAGATATGATTGCCTTATCCATTTTAGACACTGTATTTCTACTCAAGACAATCTAAAATCAGGCCAACTTTTTTTTTGTGGATTTCCTCCCTAATTTCCCAAAGCCCTGATCCTTCATTTTGTTCCCAAGCATTATTATACTATACCTGGTTCTGTTTCAAAAAGTCTGTAAGTAGAACTGTCTATTGTTATATTTCCACATTAATGAGACTCTGTTCTAAAATCCTGTGCATTAACAAAGTTCTCATCTAGTTCTTAGGATGATAAACACATCCCTATACCTGAGACATATTATAAGCATATAGCAAATAAACATTCTAGATATCACTACAAAGCAATATAAACATGTATTCACATCCTCTAGTCATAATTGAAAATCCATTTTTTCATGGGGTAGGAAGGGATATAGCAAACCCAGGAGTGAAGAGACAATGCTATATTTAATGATAGTGAAACAGTCATGATCTGAAGAGTTTCCTTCTTTGGGCTACATTCTTGAGAGCCCTCTTCACATCCTTGTTTCTCAGGCTGTAGATGAGGGGATTAAGCATGGGGTTTATCACAGTATAGAACACAGACACCAGTTTCCCCTGCTCCTTGGAGGATTTAGGTGTCATATAGTTGATGATTGCTGACCCATAAAAAATAATGACCACAAGGAGGTGGGAGCCACAGGTGGAGAAGGCCTTGAGTCTGCCTGAGGTTGTCTTCATCCTGACAACAGTCATGATAATGGAGCCATAGGATGCCAGGATCAGAGACACAGGTGCAAGAAGCATAACCACTCCCATGAAGAAAATGGCCTTCTGTGAGCTATGGGTATCTTCAGATGCCAAAGCCAAGAGGGCTGGGGACTCACAAAAGAAATGAGCAATTCTATTATCTCCTTGGTAGGGAAGTCGTAATGTGAATGTAGTATCAACCAAAGTCCCTAGAATACCACTGGCCCAGCAACCCAAGGCCAAGTAGCCACACAGTCTCCATGTCATGATGAGAGGATAGTGCATGGGGTCACAGATCGCCAAGTACCTGTCATAAGACATCACAGCCAACAGTGAACACTCTGTACATCCTAAAAAGAGGGAGAAAAGAAGCTGGGCTGCACAGCCTATGAAGGAAATTATCTTCCTCCTGGACAACATGTGGGCAAGAGCTTGGGGAACGATACAAGTAGAGAAGCACAGGTCAGCCAAAGACAAGTTGCAAAGGAAAAAGTACATGGATGTATGGAGCTGCGAGTCAATCAGAAACAGGGAAATAAGGAGCAGGTTTCCAAGCACAGTGACCAAGTAGACTATCAGAAAGAATATGAAGAGTAGGAGCTGGGTTTGAAAGTCATCAGAAAGTCCCAGAAGGAAGAATTCTGTCACCCAGGTCTTGTTGGTATCCCTCATCTTGTTTTCTGATTCTTTAGAAGAATAATGAGATATTGGGTACAAGACTGTAACCTGTAGAGTTATAGAATCCTAGTATTAGAAGAGTTCTTCACAGTCCAATCTCCTACCCAACCATTAAAAGCTATACTAATAAGAAGTCATTGATCACATCCACTGATGAGCAGTATACTATCACACCAGCAAGTCATTCTATTCACGAGCAGTTCTAAGAGTTAGAAAATGCTTCCTTATATTTTACAGAAATCTTACTCAGTCTGACCACCCATGACACTTTACCCTCTCCCCCTACATATGCTCTCTTGACAATCTCATCATCACTAATGACTTTAATTATTTTCTATGAAGATGAGGCCTACATTGATATCTAGCCCCAGTCTCTTTGCTGAGCTTCAGTTCCACATTGCCAAATGCCTGTTGGACATTCCAAAATGAGTGACCTAAAGTCCTTAAACTTTAATATGCTCAAAACTGAACTAGTTCATTATCTTTCCCCTTAAACCCTCCCTTCTTCCAAAATTTCCTGGTCCTGTGAAACACACTCTTTTTTTCATTCTCCCAAGTTCTTAACCCAGATTAACTTTGAGTAGTCACTCCCCATCACCCAATAAATTGAATCAATTACCAAATCTTGCCCAATCAATATCTCTTGACATATCAATACCTATCAATATCCCTATCAATATCAATGCAGTATCTCTTGATGCTGATTGCTTCTCTCTACTAACAAACACAGTATAACCTAATCTCTTCTCACCTAGATTATTTCAAAAGCTTCCTGAGTAGTTTCCCTACCTCAAGTGTCATCGTGTTCCATTCCATCCTATACACTTGGCAAAAAAAAAAAAAAAAAAAAAAAGATTTTTCCTTAAGCATAGATTTGACTATGTGTCTCTCCTACTTAATCAGTGCCAGTACCTTCCTACAGGCAATGTCCATAGAATAAAACATAAAGTTCATAACTAGTTTTTAAAAGTATTACGCAATCTGACCATAATTGATTTTTGTATCACCATTGAATTTTACTCCCTCTTCTTCACTTTGCAATCTGTTCAGACTGTCCTTACCTCTGTTCCTCAAATGCAACATCCCATCCCTCAGCTCCCTGACTTTTCACTGGCCATCCCACATAGGTAGAGTGCATTCCCTTCATCCATCTGCTTCACAGTCCCTTTCTTCCTGTATGATGTAAGCACCGTCTCCTACAGAAAGTCTTTCCTGATTCCTTTAACAACCAGTACCCTCACTCCCAAACTACCTTGTGTCTTAACTACTTTGTATATATTTGTATTTATTCTCTCACACATTTATTCTGCATATACTTATATATGTACTTGTTGTCTTCCTCATTATGAAGTAAACTCTTTGCGAGTAAAGATTTTGTTCTTTCTAATGGTGTATCACAGTGCCCAGGACATAAGAGACATTTAATAAATATTTGTGTTGATTGATTGAATTATAGATGGCATTTTCATTCTTTGTCTTGCCTCCTAGTTAGTATCAAAATCTCATTTCCATGTCATTTTATGTATTCTATTAAATAATTAGCTTCTAATGTATTATCTCTCTATATAAAAGGTGTAAGGCATTTATATATTATATAAATATCTGGCACATCATTTACATATATGTAGAAAGTATATATATGTGTACCCCATTTATACACACATTTACATGCATGTATAGATAAATACATTTCATCCATATTGTAAACATATGCATGTACACATGTGTTCATATGTATGGGTATGTATGTGCAAATGTATAGGTGCATGTGTCTACATATGCATGGATAGCAACATACTTAATATAATTGCTGGAAAGCTAGCTTTTAAAACAGGAAGACCTGCCTTCATAGCCATGCTTTTTTTTTTTTTGTTTTTATTTGGAGGGCAATTGGGGTTAAGTAACTTGCCCAAGGTCACACAGCTAGGTTTTTGTTTGTGTGTGCATTAAGTGTCTGAGGTCAGATCCGAACTCAGGTCCTTCTGACTCCAGGGCCAACGCTCTACTCACTGCGCCACCTAGCCGCCCCGTATAGCCATGCTTTTGCTATATGCTGGTTCCATAACCCTTCAACTCTCAGTGCTTTAAGCAAATCCATAAAATTATAGAAAAGAGAGAAGGATGCAGAGAAGATATCAACTTTCATTGGCAAAGAGTTTCCTCACTTAGAAATCACAAATTTAGTCCCTATCCATATTTGTGATTGTGTGTATTCATTTGCATTTAATTAGATAATTTGCATGCATGTGGCTTCCATACTCAATTACATTTCCAATATGTATGTAGCAATAATCCTATTTAGCATTAGCAAAACCTAATGATTCACGAATATTCCCACCTGATAGTCTAGAACAAAGAGGGGAAGAAGCATACCCCTCCTAAAGATCTAGAAATCATTTTAAGTACTAGATAGGAATCTTAACAGGAAATAACATGGGGGAGCTTCCTGCTAAGATGGCTACCTGAACCAGAGGCAGGCCATCTTTTACCAACCTACTCCAGAAAAACCCTAAACTTCACAGCAAATATGAATAAATTATCAAATGATCAAGAAATCCAGTAAGAAACTATAGAAAATAATTTCTACCACTCAAAACTCCAAAAAAATTATACTGCACTTTCCAACAATTGTTCCAGGACCAGCTCAAAGTAGCCTCCCAGAGTGACCAGTGCTAGTCAAGGACATGTATGTATGTATGCATTAAATATAGGTATACATTCATATGTGTGTATGAGAACTTCTGGAAGAACTTTTAAAGAAATAAAGCAATATAAAAGAGAGCTTGATGGATTCATATTAAATCCTCTCGTGTTCTGATGTATATATGAAAATGCTCATTTGGCATTTCAGGTTGCAAATGATTTTTTTAAAAGAAATGGCTAGATGCATGTAGTTCATGGACACTGCTATAGTGAGACCTTGGCTACTCTCAGTTGGACAAATATGTTGCATATTCAGAGTTGAGCATCCTGGAGCCTAAAGGTAGAACTTGGCTGATGTAGCTATACATCCTTTACTTCTTACAATTATTAAATACCTTGCACCTGTTCTAAGTGAACTCTCTTTCTTAACTAAATCTGAAAGAACCAGGCAACTGTACATAAAACCCTTTTGGGAGTACAATACTATAGGTGGAAATCAACCAGGAAAGGTAACTATACTAGCTGAGGTTGAAATAGAAATTTTCTGGCCAGAGAAGAAAAGCCTTCCAGATTCAGGGAGAAGGAAGGTAGAAGCAAAATAAGTCCCCTGCTATTATCCCTTCTTTATAATTCTTTCACCATGCTGGTCATTCTGCCTACAGTGGTTGATGTCTTCCTAAAATGTGGCACTTGGATCTGGGTGCAATACCCTGACCTAAATAGGAAAAATGTACAGTTGGAATATCAACTCCCCCTCATTCTGAAAATAAATATTTTTCTTAATGTCACTTAAAATAGTATTAGCTACTAAGCCTGCTGAATGGTTCTGCCGATTTTGAGTCTATAGGCACTAAGATCTCTAAATCTTTTTCCATGTAAACTTATAGTGTCATACCCTCTCCATCCTGGGTTTGTGAAGTGATTTTTTGTTTGTGATTTTTTAAATCCAAATACAGAATTTTGCCCTTCTTCCCATTAAATTTATTCTTATTAGTCTTAACCCATAATTCTGGCCTATCAAAATATTTGTTTCTTGTTTCTGCCATTCATGTGGTAACTTTCTTTTCTGCTCTGTGTCATCAGCAAATTTGATCAGAATGAAATCAACTGTATGTCATCTTCCAAGTCACTGACAAAAATGTAGAAAAGTATAGACCAATGGTGTTGAACTCAAATAGAAATGGGGTGGGGACACTAAACCATACAAAAGGATCCCTGTGGCAATTATTTGCTTAGGAAACCACATATTAATAACATCTATGTTCTATTATATTTATTTATATTTATTTTTATATTATAAAATTTTGTTATTTTTTATTTTATATTTTAAAAATATATTTAATAATAATATTATGATATTATTACATATTTCCCAATTACATTTGAATCTGGTTCTGGCTGCAGTAAGTAGTATTGTGGGATATAAATGCTGCCCAAAGTTATGCACCCGTAGTACAGATACATCAAGGACAAATCCTTGGCCACTCCATTTAAATCCTCCCTCCAAATTGACCTCAACTCATTATTAACAATATTTTGTGTCCAGTCATTTACACAGTCCCAGATTTATCTGTCTAGTCATCTAACCTGTATATCTTTATCATATCCCAAAGACTAACACTACAGGCTTTTTCAAATGTTTTCCTGAGATATGAATAGATTGAATCTACAGCATTCCTCTGATCTACTATACTGGCTACTATTTCCAAAAAGTGAATGAAGTTAATTTGGTGCCATCTATTCTCAATGAAACTAGGTTGGCTCTAAATGATCATGATGAGCTTTTTCATGAACCAAATGATTAATAATACATTCATAGCACACACATATATATGTAATCAATCTCATATATGTTATATAATACTCTTGCTTGTATTTCAACTATTATAGATAGTATATCTATATTATGTGTATATTATATGTATATGCATACATATATGTATATAGATGTACATGTATATATACAGACAGTATGTTTTAGAGTAAGTTCTTGACAGGTCATAAGAGTCAATTGTTACATTTTCAGTGTGACCAGTTACACCTCAGAAATCATCAAATGCAACAAATCAGGGCTTAATTTAAATTTTGTAGATTGTCTAGACTTAAGAAATTATGAGGAAGGGCAGGTAGGTGGTGCAGTGAATAGAGCACTGGCCCTAGAGTCAGGAGAACCTGAGTTTAAAGCCAGCCTCAGACACTTATCACAAAAATAGCCTGGTGACTTTGGACTATTCACTTAACCCCAATTGCCCTACCTTCCCCTTCCAAAAAGAAAAAAAATTCCAAAAAGAAAAACCAACTGATGAGGAAACTGTATAAAATATAAACTAAACTTAAAGGTGTGCCATGAGCATATTTTTTTGAAAAGCCAGTTCTTAAACACTTTAAAATTTAATCTGCATTTTTACATAAAGTTTATTTAAGTTTAATCTGAATACACATAGGTGTGTATTTTTTTCTCCTGCTATTTAGTAGTAAAATCTATTAGTTTGTAAATCTGCACATCTGGAATTAATAAAATGTTCTAGAATCTTATTAGCAAATTGTCATTTGTCACTGACCTATATAAATTTCTTTTCCTACTATCTTCCCTTTTTTTGAAAATTAGGACAATATTTAACCTTCAGCAGTCTTTCAATACTTCTCCCATCAAGTTAGGTCATAAATTCAAATCAAGTATGCTAGCATACTAATAGAACTCAATTCCAAATACACCTTCAAAAGACTTTAACTTACTTATGCAGTCTCACCCATTACCCTTAGTAATTTCTGAGATGCTATACAAATACTTCCAAACGCTTTGAACTTTATGTGAATGAAATCAATCAATAAACACTTATTAAGTGCATACTATATACCAGGAACTGTGATAAGCAATGAATATAGATATATACAGATATAGATAGATTACCTAGAATTCCAAAAAGGAAGCTCACAAATTCCATTTACATACAAATGCATGGTTAGTCTAGGCCTTCTCTGCTACCCTACATACCCTAATCAGTGGAAGGATTTGAACCCAGGTACCTGTGATTTTAGGGATAATTCTTTAGCCACTCTGCCAGGAGTAGAACAGACGTCTGTATATGACATTTGTATATCTGCTCAAGGACTTTGAAACTGTCAGTTGTGAAGGCTTATGGAAAATTATGTCAAAATTTGGTTTCTGGAGAAGTTCATCAGCATTGTACATCAGTTTCACAACAGCATGCTTGCCCGGGTTCTAGATAATGGACAATGCTCTCATGCTTTCTCAGTCACCAATGGAGTGAAATAAGACTGTTTGCTTGCTCACATGCTTTTCAAGTATGATGCTTTCAGCTATGTTGTCATTATGAGCGTGAACATTGCATCAAGGTCAGCTACTGCTGATGGTAAATTCTTCAACTTGACAAGGCTACAAGCTAAGACCAAAGTGGAGGAAGTGATGGTGCACATTTTTCTGTTTGCAGAAGACTGTGCACTCAATGCAGCTTCTGAAGCTAATATGTAACAAAGTATGAATCACTTCTCTGCTGCTTGTGCTAATTTTGGCTTAACAATTAATACCAAGAAAACACAGCTGCTCTATCAGTCACCACCACACCATCCATATGTAGAGCCATTGGTTAGAGCAAATGGAGAAGTTCTGAATGCTGTGGATAAGCTCACTTACCTTGGTAGTGTACTTTCCAGAGATGCACACATTGACAATGAGGTTGACACATGCATTGCCAGAACAAGATTAGTGTTTGGGAGGATATAGGAGAGAAGAGGTATTAGACTGACTACCAAACTGAAGGTCTATATCCATTGTGCTGACCTCATTGTTGTATGCCTGTGAAACCTGGACAGTATACCAACACCATGCAGAGAAACTTAATCGCTTCCATTTGAATTGTCTTAGGGAGATTCTGAAGATCACTTGGCAGGATAAGACAGCAAATGCTGAGGTCCTTTCGAAAACTAAACTGCCAAGCATTCAAACTCTGCTTCACAAAACGCAATGGGCTGGTTACATTATTCGAATGCAAAATGTCCACTTGCCAGAAAGATTATTTTATGGAGAACTCACACAGGGCAAGAGGTTACAAGAAGCAATATAAGCACACTCTCAAGTTTTCTCTTAAGAATGTTGGTATTGTGTGACATGGGAGACACTGGCTCAGGATTACTCAGCATGGCATGACCACATAAGAGAAGGTGTTGTGCTCTATGAGCAAAGTAGAATTAAATAACTCAAAGAAAATGCAGGATGTGCAAATTTAGAGAATAAACATCAAATGTTCACATGGACTATTTGTGTCTGATATGTGGTGGAGCATTCCAAGCTCATATTGGTCTGACAGCCATAGTCAGACACGTTTAAAATTGACTCTAGCATGGTGATGTCATTTTGATACCCTTCGAGAACAAAGGACAATAACCAACCTACCCTACTCCTAGCTCTTCAAGCTGTCATGATGCAATTACCTCATGGCCAATGTGGAGAGCTATTGACCCTATTCTCTTCCCTATAGCTTCCTTTCTAACTACACAGGAAGAGTATGCACATTCAGGGCTCCTCATTTTTTCTCTGACATTCACTACTACACAACAGTAAATTTCAGTAAAGAGTATCTTTCTCTTGCAAACATATACTTCTGGGATTTCCTCTTTCCTTTGTTGCTGAACTGTTATTTAATTCTCTCAAAAAATCCATCACTTTGAATATCTATCTGTTTCTACCCATCTCTCTTTTTCTGCCTATTTTTGCCTTTATCTGTCTTTGTCCCTGTATCTCTTTTGTCTATTCCTCTATTCTCCCTCTCACTTTTTGCCTTTTATTTGTGAGACAAAGATTAGGACTAATAAATTTATGAATAATACAGGTGGATCATTTATCTCAAGGAAAAGGGAAGTGTTTATATTTTGACATAAAAATTAGATAGAGAAAACATTGCCACAAAGATTCAGACTCTTGAGACCTTCTGGAAAAATCTCCTCAGACTCTCCATAAGCATTTCTATCTACCTTCCTATCTCCTTCTAATTAATTGTCATTCCTCATTCACCAAGTTGGACTCTAAGGAGAGATATGAGAAGGCAGACATTTCTCTGTTGTTTTGTTTTTTTTCAGAAGTTGGGGAAGTAGGTGTGGAATTAAATATAATCTCAGACTTTCTGGTTTATATTGGTTAGTTTTGTTGGACTGTTATTCTCCGTTCTTTTTTTTTTTTATTCTTCATTTTAAAGAATAGTCCTCTGGGCAGAGGAAGGCAATGGTAGAATGCAATGGGAAATGAAGGGCAAAAAACCCCCCAAAAGCTATCAATAATAATTGAAAATAAATTGGTGATGTAAGTTAAAAAAAGAAAGTAATAAATTGCCTTTCTTCACAAATATTCTGTGGTTCCAATTTGAAAGAATTCCCAATTAATTCAACTTAATGAGATCTAATTATCCTGACTCACCACATTATGACTCAGCATATTCTTCTTGGTGGGTAAATAGGATGGAGAAAGAATAGGGCATTGTAAGAAAAGCTCCTGAAAATTAGAAATCCTAGGTTCTTGTCCTGGGTCTGCCTTACATTTGCCCTCTCTGTGAGACAATTCTCACCACTCCTTTTCCCATTTCTTGCTACTACCAGTCTAAACCTAGTTTGATCAGAATCAAGGCTCTATGGAATCAGAAAGGTAAATCCAGGAGAAGGTAAATTTCTTACTTGCCTTATCTCTCTGATTTGATGTGAGGAAAAAGAACAGAAAAAATTCATAGAAATATAGATTATCATAATTTGATGATACTTCATAACACATCCAGTTCAATCTATGTCTGGATAGAAATGTCCTTTGCAGAATCTCCAATGAGTTATTAAATTAATGCAATTATGGAGAACTCACTATCTCATGAAACAATTCAGCTTTTGGATACTGTAAAAAATCATTACCAACATTGAACAAAAATCAGCTTTTCTGTAATTTTTTTCTATTGATCCTAGTTCTACTCTCTAAATTGAGTTTTAAAAAAGCATCCTCTCTCCTGCACATGATAGCCCTTCAAATATTTGATAGAAGCTATCATTACCTCTCTATCCCCACAAGTCTCTTTCCTAGGTTAAATATTCTCAGATCTAATCATTCTCATATAGCATTGGTACAAGCCCATACCCCATCATAGGTAACTACCTCTAAATATGTTCCACCTTGTCAAAATATTTTCTAAATGTAGTTCTCTAAGTCTGTACACAATGCTATAGATAGAGTCTACCCAAGAAATAGCAAAGTCAGCATATATATTCTCTTCCTATGGACTTCTGCATGTTTTCCACATCACAATGTTGAGTAATACTGACGTTGCAGTCCAGTAAAACCCAAAGTCTTTTTTCATGAATAATTTTGCAGCTCACATCTACTTGTGCCCCCAATTGTTTGAACCTAAATATTAGATTGGATTTGTCCACATTAAAGTCCATATGAAAGTCATCTGTGAGGGTCAATTGCTATGGGAAGGAAACTGGGATAGCGGCTTGGTAGACGTGGAATCTTACAGTGAGAGACAAAGCTGAAGACGCTAACTCCACAGCCCATGATGAAGCTCTCCCTCCTCCAGTAAACTCTTTTTCCTTTGCTCTCCTCTTTTTTTAGTCTGGTTTTCTCACCTGGGAAGCATTTCAAAGGTAGCAAGGAGAATTCAGATGAGAAACATAGAACAAATGTGTGAGAAGTAGCCAATGACATAGAATTAGCAGGGATCTTGTAGAGGGAGTAAAATGGCCATTTCAGTCTTGTGAAAGGTCCACTAATAGAGAAAGAAGTGTTGGGGGAAAGAAGAGTGGAAAAATAACTCAAATTATCCCTTCCCACCAGTAAGTCTCCTTCGTCCTTCACAACACTTGCCTTTTGAATAAGGCCTAGTTCTTTAAAGATGGTCTTGATTTAATGGGCTATGGCGTGAGAAAGTCTCTAGAGCATCTCTTATGCTCTAGAGAAGATTCCTCCTCATTAGGGAAGACCTGGTACTTTATGCTTTTTCCAGGGTGATTCATAAGGGAGTGCAGCTGTTTCCACTCTATATCTTCAGCTCTAAACTCTCAGTCTCCTCTCTTTTCCCTTCCTTGTAGTCTCTGTGGACACATGGGTAGGTACATGTGTACATACAAAAGCAAGTGAGTGACTAGGTATGCAGCCTGGTATTTTTTTTTGACATGGATTTATCACTTTTGAAAAGAATCTGTGTTGGGGCGGCTAGGTGGCCCAGTGAATAGAGCACCAGTCCTGGAGTCAGGAGGACCTGAGTTCAAATCTGACCTCAGACACCTAACACTTACTAGCTGTGTGACCTTGGGCAAGTCACTTTACCCCAATTGCCCTGCCTTCCCCTTTATAAAAAAATAATTGAAAAGAATCTGTGAAATTCAGATTTCAGAGTTACCGATTTGTTTTACTAAGAAAGTCAACTGAAAGATTCCCAGATCTTATCAACTAATGGAATTTTACCTCCTTGATGCTGTATTGATATTTGGAGATTTTGAAAAATGAATTAGAATCAGCAGATCTCAATACTGAGGCTATTCTAACCCAAAGTATGAATCCTATGCTATTCAATGTTTTCATCAATGGCTTTAATTTCTACAACATCCTTGACAAGTCATCATCTAGCTTCTTATTAAATACTTCCAGTACTGGGGAACCTATACCTGATGAGGAAGCTCATTCCAATTTTCCAACAATTGTTAATTTCCAAGAAGATTACTTTCCTCAGACAATTGCAGTTTATCTCACTACAGCTTCTATCCATTGGTACTAATTCTGCCTTCTGATTGATGAATCTATTGTAGAGTGAGCAGGGCTTCATTCCAGGTGCCAATAGGAAAGACATGTATTATCTGTAACCACTGTGTCAACCATTCTCTTTATAATCCACTGATGGCCCACACTGTCACCTCTAGGCTTCTGACCCCATAGTCCCATTCCATGATCACCTTCTCCCAGGACCAATCTTGTCTCCCAATTCTAACAGAAGCTTAGGCCTGGTTTTCTGAGGAACATACCATTCACATTCCTATAGCAATTCCACCCGTGGTCAAGTTTATTTGCTGTGGTCTCCCCTTTCTAGCTGAAGTTACCACAAGCACAGATGTAGTGAGTTGCATACCCACCATATGCTCCCAAGGAAACAGTTCTGTTCTCCTTTCCATATAATAGTCATTCAAATATTTGAAATTGTCCCCTGAGGAACTAGGTGGTAGAGTGGATAGAGAACCAGGCTTGGAGTCAGGAAAAGCTCTCTTTCTGAGTCAACTGTGTCCTCAGACATTCACTAGATGACTCTGGGCTAGTCACCAAACCCTGTTTGCCTCAGTTTCCTCATCTGTAACAAGAATTGGAGAAGAAAATGGCAAACACTCTCTATCTCCACCAAGAAAACCCCAAACAGGGTCACAAACAATCAAACACAACGGAACAATAAGAACAAGCATGCCCACTAGTTCTTTCCAAACTAAAGATGTTCAGATCCTTCAAATAACCCTCATGTGAGATGATTTCAAGTTTTCTTGCCATCCTATCAATCTGAACACTCTGTACCTTTTCAATGTCCTTCCTAAAAGTGATGCCCAGAATTAGACACAAATTTACTTGATTTGGTCTGCTGAAGGACTAGCTATTCTATCATATTCCTCACTTTGGGTACTATATTTCTATTAATGCAGCCTTGACAGGATTCAGCTCACAGGAGAGGATGCATAACTATTTCTATACCTAGTTTCACCTTTGTTGTGGAAAGCAAAATTCTAAATTCGCCACCATCTGGGGTTAAGATTCCATGTGACAAAATAGATCTAGGAGTGCTGGACAGGGCTACAATGAGGTGTATGATACAGGCCTTCACTTATTCAGAACAGGGTATAGAAGAGAATTCAGATAATCCACTATTACATGGCCTAGCCAGTAAAAATAGATTTTTTCAGATAAGGCCTGAGTAATACAATCTTTATGCTGGATTCCAGAGAACTACTAAAGCACATCTGTGCCCCATCACTTGTTAAACTTGTTCCCTGAGGGTATGCAGACATCAGGTTAGATTCCTCTTATGCCCTACTACAAGAATTTCTACCTATGAATAATCCAAAACCCATCACTTTTTCACAGGGTAATTTTCAAATGAAACATTGTTTTCTCACTGTTTATCTTTCACTCATCTAGGAACAAAATGTCTTTAACATTGTGTGATCTTTCACCTTGTATCTCTTTCTAGGCTTTTTGTTAGCTTGATAATGTTCACGGATATCTTTTTGCAGATGAAAAAGCATCAGCAGAACTATATAAATATATAGAGAAC
Organism: Gymnobelideus leadbeateri; assembly: GCA_011680675.1. Classification (NCBI taxonomy): domain Eukaryota; kingdom Metazoa; phylum Chordata; class Mammalia; order Diprotodontia; family Petauridae; genus Gymnobelideus; species Gymnobelideus leadbeateri. The sequence continues at coordinate 1,748,504 of WOXC01004099.1, forward strand.
TGAGTCAAAATGTGTAAGAATACAAGTCATTCCCCAAAGGACAAATCATCAAATTATATGAAGTCAGTTTTCAGTGGAAGAGATTAAAGCTATCTATAGTCATACAAAAAAAAAAAAAAACCTCTAAATCACTATTGATTAAAGAGATGCAAATCCAAACAACTCTGAGTTCCCACATCACACCTATCAGATTGGCTAACATGGCAAAACAGGAAAATAATAAATGTTGGAGAAGATGTGGGAAAGTTGGAACACATTCATTATCAGTGGAGCTTTGAACTGATCCAACCATTCTGGAGAGCAATTTGGAACATGCCCAAAGGTCTATAAAATGTGCATACCCTTTGATTCAACAATACAACTTCTAGGACTGTGTCCCAAAGAGATCATAAAAATGGGAAAAGGACCCAATGTACAAGAATATTTATAGCAGCTCTCCTTGTCATTGCCAAGAACTGGAAATTGAGGGGATGCCCATCAATTGGGGAATGGCTCAACAAGTTATGGCATATGAATGTAATGAAATACTATTCTACTATAAGAAATGATGAACAACCTGGAAATACTTATATGAACTGATGCTGAGCGAGGGGAGCAGAATCAGGAGAACATTGTGTGTAGTAACAGCCACAGTGTGTGAGGACTGATTTTGATAGATTTAGCCCTTCTCAGCAATGCAAGAATCTAAAACAATTCCAAAGGACACATGATGGAAAATGCTAGCCATATCCAGAGAAAGATCTAGTCAGAATGCAGAAGGAAGCAGACCATTTTCTTTCTTGTTTTGTTTTATTTTTTTTTCTTTCTCATGGTTTTTCCCATTCATTATAATTCTTCTATGCACCATGACTAATGTGAAAATGTGTAATAGAAATGTATGTGTAGAGCCCATATTAGATTGCAAGCAATCTTGGGGAAGAAGGGGGAGAAAATTTAAAACTTATGGAAGTGAATGTTGAAAACTAAAAATAAATAATTTAATTTTTTAAAAGAACAATCTTTATTTCACTAATATCAAGTCAAACAATCTGATTCATGCATTCTTGGTAAAGAACATAAGTAACTACTCTCATTTGGGTTAGTATTACAATCACGAATGCAGCAGTCATCCAGTGATTGGTCATCACACTGCCAGATGGGCTACTGGGCTAGAGGAATAGTTGCTCTATTCCTATGTGACATTGTTCAGGCCCTCATGTGTGACTTCAGTGAAGAAATGATCTTCCCTTCCCTCTAGGACACATGAGAGAAAGTCAAACCCCTAAGCTATTGATTATGGTCCCAGAAAAGACCAGAGGCACAGTGAGTACCTTCATTTCTCTTTGGTGATGATAATGATCACAACTGATATTTATATATCACAACTGATAATATGCTATTAAGTTTTCCAAGTGCTTTACACAGTTTATTACATGTGAGCCTCATAGCAACCTTGTGGTGTAGGTAGTACAGATATTTAATATCATCATGTTATAGATGAGAAAACTGATGCACAAAAGGTTAGTAACTTGCCAGTGCTCACACCTGGCTAGGAAATGTCAAAAATGGGATTTCAATCCATTTATCAATCAGTATTTATTAATGTGCTTGATATTGAGCAAAGTCCTGGGGATACAAATACAAAGAATAAACAACAAGCATGTATATAAGCATATGCTAATAAATATAAAGAGAATAAACATGTGAATACAAAGAAGTTAAATACAAGGTAGTTTGTGACAGAGGACACTAGCAATTTCCAAGGATCAAGAAAGTTTTCATGTAGAGAGTGGGGGTTAAACTATTTGAAGGAAGAGAGATTCTGCAAGGGAGAGGCAAAGAGAGAGCACATTCCAATCTTGGAGATAACCAGTACAAAGGCATAGAGAAAGGGGTACCATACCACGGGTAAGTAACAGAAAGAAGGCTCATTTTACGAGACCAGAGAGTTGGGGGCGTGGGGAGGGATGTTAGGTACAATATAGTTGGAAAGATGGTTTGATGGTTTGAGTATTGGAATCCAAAAGCTTAACAAATTGGGAAGCTGAAATACAATTTGTCTCTACTGTGGTCACAGCAAACCTTGAAAACTAGGAGGCAGCAATCATCTAGAGGCAGGCTCTTTTCTCCATGATGACTAGATACTGTGAATGATCACACATGCCTACATAGTGGTTATATGCCATGGTGTGGCACTTAGCAGCCCCAAAGAAAAAATCCCTCTGAGTTACACAATCAAGAAAAGAGATTGTTAGATCTTTAGTCAGCAGAGTGACTAACATTATAAGCATAACAACCAGGCTGAGGTTGCCAGGAAGAGCACAATTATTAGGTAATATTTTATTTTTTTCTGAATTACATGTCTCTCCCTCACCTGCACCCTTCCTAACAGGGTGAACAATTTTATATAGGTTATATATGTACGACCATGTAAAACATTTGTATATTAGTTATGTTGTGAAAGAAGAAACTGACCAAAAGAAAAAAACATTTAAAAAGAAAATTATAATAGTATGCTTCAATCTGCATTCAGACTCCATCAGGTCTTTCTCTGGATGTGAATAGCATTTTCCATCATGAGTCTTTTTAAACTGTCTTAAATCATTGAATTGCTGAGAAGAGCTAAGTCAATCATAGTCGATCACACAATGTTACTTACTGTATACAATGTTCTCCTGGTTCTGCTTACTTCACTTTGTGTCAGTTCATGTAAGTCTTTTCAGGCTTTTTTGAAATCCATCTGCTCATCATTTCTTATGGTACAATAGTATTCCATTACATTCATGTAACACAACTTGTTTAGCCATTCCCTAATTGGTGAACATCCTCTCAATTCCTAATTCTTTACCACACCCCAAAACACCTACTATAAATATTTTTGTACATGTAAGTCATTTTTCCCTTTTAAAAACATTCTCTTTGGGATATAGACCCAGTGGTGGTATTGCTGGATCAAAGAATATGTACAGCTTGATTACCCTTTGGGCATAGTTCCAAATTGCTTTCCAGAATGGTTAGATTAGTTCACAACTTCACCATTAGTGTCCTAATTTTTCCACATCCTCTCCAACATTTATTGTTTTAGAAGGCCACATTCTTGAGTGAAAAGTACATGAGACTGTGTAGGGCAGAGTTAACTGCGGTACCCAGGATGGTAAGGAAGTTGCCCATAAATATTATAAAATAAGTGGTAAGATACAGCAAAAATAGAAGGATTTGTGGCTTGCAGGGCAGGTCAGAGAAGGCTATGAAGACAAACATACTCACTATAGTTTAATTCTCTCAAATCATTCTCTTGGCCAAAAGTAGTGTATTGCTCAAATCCCCAAAGGCAAAAGGATTTCTCTCAGTCTCAATAGGATGGGAAAGTTACCAGGCACTCTCTAAATCTTCATTATCCCCTCCATAAAGAAGACTTCATGTGACCTTCTACCCCTCCACTATCACCACCACTCCTTCCTCAAGTGCCTAAAGATACAAACATCTGAATGCCTTGAAAGGAAAACATCTTTCAATGGGAAGAATATAAACTGAATCTTGGGCCTGTGATGCCTTTACAATCTGAATTCTGTCTCCTCCCAGAAGATTAATGGAAATAGTTACACATTTGTTCTCTCCTTCTGTCTATTACCAGTGTTGAGAAATTAGGAAGTCCAGATTCAGGAATAAGCTTGTGTGAAAGTTGTTTAAGTCAAGGAGGGATTCTTTTCTGCGGAAGAAAAGTTAGGAAACATAGAAATAAAAAAGCTTCTTCATCAATCAACAACAACATGTACTGATTACTCCCTATGTTTAGAGTTTTAGACGAAATTCTGTTAAAGATACAGAGGAAGGAGAGGTTAGAATTTCTTCTACCACAGAATTCTTTGATGGATGGAAAATAGTTTCTTCCTTTAGGAAGCCCAGTCTAAGGTTCAGGCACACAGGAAAAATAAGTGAATGATCCCAGGTGTCCTCATGGCAAGATGTACCACTGGACTCAGGAGGGAAACTGAGATACAGATAGAATAGTTATTACTCACATCAACCAAATTTGTATTAGTCCCAAGATCATGGAGAAAATTAATTTGTCATGAACAGCAGTCCTTCTTCATTTAATCATCCAATCAATAAGAATTTATTAAGTACTGATTATGTTCCAGGCACTTTTCTTGATGCTAAACATACAAAGACAAAAATGAATCAATACTTTTTCTCACAATTTCCAAGAGTTTACATATTATCATAGGAAATACATATAAATATAGTTATAGATACATAAAGCATATATACCCAAATATTTAAATGGATCTGTGATTTCATAAATTCCCATCCTATGTGCCTCTGGTCCATGTCCTTCCAAAAGTTTGCTACCAATATGTTGCCACATCTGAAATATGCTGGGAACCTTTTCCTACTCATAACATTGCAAGGATGTCAGAGGAGCACTCTCTTTCCTTGTGACTAACCTATCTTCTCTCTCTATCCTACAATTACTTGCTGACATCCTTTACTCCTGTTCCTCAAAGCTTCTCATTGGTTATGTGCTGCAGCCGTTCTATTATTCTCTGTGTGATGCTCAACTGATATTTCAGGCTTCACTGCCATAGAGCAATAATGGGAAAATGTTTGAATTGAAAAGAAAAATCTTTGCTGTCATGGAAGCTTTGAAGTCAGCAAAAGTACTTTATGATTTCCCAAAAGCAAATCAGCACACTCTCCTTTTCAGTTCTGGAACTAGATCATTGCTCTTCTGTACCATCTGTACTGTGTGCCCCAGATACACATTCTATTGAATCAGCTCTATAAGGGGTTAATTCAGACAAATGTTGAAATCTGGGCTATAGGCATTTTTAATTAATTTGTTCTCTTCTTTGGGAAAGGACATTTCTACCCCAGAACTGTACTTTCCCATAAATTTCTCCCTATCCTCGACTTTCCCAAATTTTGCATCTAAATCACTAATTATTAGAGCATATGATGTTTTAATTTGGGTTTTTAAAAATCAATTACTTCATAGAATCTCTCTACCTTCATCTTCAGCAACCAATGTTGTGCAAGCTGCAATTATTTTCATGGTCGTCTTTTTTATAAATACCTCTGGAAAGTTCTGCTCTGAGGTTTCTTACTGGCAAGGAAGTGATCCTGGAATCACAAGGGTTATAACAACAGAACACAGACTCTGACAGGTTCCATCATGCTGCAAATGTTTTGAATAAAGGGCTGGGAAAAGGCCAAGTCTGTTTTTTGAAGACCAGCCTAATTAATCACAAGCTGATCACCTAGTGACTATTTTTAATTTTTCAGGCATGGAAACCCACGAAGCTAACTAACTAATTAAATAAATAAAAAGATTGCTCTCTATCTTTTGTGGCCCCCTTCTACTTCTGAAGTGATTGTGGTAGAGTGGTGAGGAGGAGGGCAGAAGTGTGTGTTTGGGCGGGGAAAGATAATACAATTTTTAGACTCTCAACAAAATTCAGTTTGATCTCACATTTAATAATGTGAATAAACAAATAAATAACCAATGAATGGACATTTGGTTAGAGAAAGTGGATACCTTGACATTCTTGCTATAATGAAACCAGAAGAAATATTGAAAACTGCAGCTAAGTGACATAATGCCTTCAGGGGCTTCTTGGAGAGACTTTTTTTAAAAAAGGAGTTGACAGATTTTTATATGTCCCAAAGTTACAATAAGTATAATTTTGTTGGACCTCTGGTCATTATGTATATAGTATATATGTGTGTCTACATATACCTGTGTATGTATATATACATATAAATATAAAAACTGAAAGAGAATGTGGGGAACAGCAAGTAGACCATTTTAGGTGGACTAAGGAAAATTTAAAGAGTGTGTATAATAGGCCTTGGGAGGTAGAATGCAACCAAATTGTGAATGGTTTTAAATGCCAAATTGAGTATTCTTTATTTGACCCTCTAGGCAAGAGGGAATCATGGGAATTTCTTGAGGAGGAAGGTGATGGTGGCAGAACTCTGCTTTAGGACTGTAACTCTGGCAGCTGTGTATTGGAAGGTGTGTATTGGAAAGGGGAGAAATTGGAGACAGAAATATCCATTGGTACCTATTGCAATAATAGTAATGAAAGAGAGAAAAATAGTAATGAAAGTCTGAACAAGGGTTGTAAGCATGTGCTTACAGCGAATGTGATAGGTGACAGAGATGTCTTGGAGGTTGCAGACAATTCTGAATTTGCTAACATGTCAAGAAAAACAGTGATACCATTGACAAAATTGGGAAAATTAAGAATGTTGTATTTGGGCAAAATATAAGGAGTTCTTCGGAAAGGTTGAGTAGGAGATGCCTTTGAAACATCTAGGTCAAATGTTCACTAAGCAGTTGCTAATATAAGATTGGAGCTAAGGAGGGAGTCAAGTCTGCATATATAGATTTGGGAGTCACCTACATAAAGATAATGATTGAATTTGTGGAATGTTACTAATTACTAAGACAGAATATAAAGAGAATAAAAAAGAGCTCAGGACCAAACCTTGGCATGCTGCACCAGGTAGCATGTACGATGATCCAGCAAAGCCTAAGAACATCGAGACACTTAAGAGAAGAGAAAAGACATAGTCAGACCTGTGCTCTAGGAACTTCAATTTGGCAGCTATAGAGAGAGCAGACTGGAGAGAAAAGAGAATGAAACATAGTGCTCCATCATCTCCTCCTCATAACATTCCTAGCTTCCTTCAAAGCTCAAGTGCCATCACCACCATTAAGTCTATGATTCCCTAAATACCAGAGCTATCCCCTGGGCATGCTACTTCACAACCCCAGTAACACCAAATACTTTGTATATTCTTTGTACATATTTTTAATTTAGTTATTTGTGTGCATTTTGTTTCCTCCAACAGAATTGAAGCACCTTGTAGAGAAAATTGTGTGTTTCTAGTCCCAATCACAGTGACTGGCACAAAATGGCTGCTTTATAAATGCTTGGTCATTTGAATTCAATTGTACCATATGAAATATGAATTATTATTAGATACATTAGAAAATAATAGATTGCAAAAGAGGAACAACATATTAATTTCTATAAGAAAGCAAATTTATTTGAGGAAATATAAAAATTAAGAGGAGGATTATAGGGAAAAGGAGAGAGCACTGAGAACAAAAAAAAGGGAGGAAGAAACAGAAGTGATGTGATAAAAATGATTTGGCCAGAAAGAAATAATAAATGCCTTCAAAAAAATAAATCATCAAAGAACTATAGAGGCATGCTATATTAGTGATAAGGACATGAAGTATTTGCGTATCTTCTGCAGATTGTTGTCTGCCAAAATCAGATCAATTAATAAATTATTGACTTGCTATAACAATCACTACATGCTTTAAAAGTTTTTTAAAAATGCCATATTAGAAATAGCTATTCTCTACTCAATTCTGACTAAGAAGGAAGAAGTACTTGCTGCAATATAGATGATGAAATCCTTTGGAGAAAGGGACAGCATCCTCACAGAGTTAAGTACACAGAAGGAAAAGGAAGTTCTTTGAAATCTGATATATACCCCAGGGTCGAGGAGAGTAGTTCTCAAAAGTCCTTCCCCTGCAGAATAAATAGACCATTGACTAAAATTCTACAAGGGAATTCAGCTCATCTTTTCCATAGACATATAAAAAGTTAAAAAAAATTTTGAAAGGACAATCACAAATGATTTTTGATGAGGAAGAAAAGGGAAATTCGATAAAGGGACCATGGTGTATATATAGGTTAGTCACTGACCTAATTATATTTGTAAAAGACAAGCATAGAAAGGGGAAGCAAGGTAGGCAACTAAGGATGAATAAACAAGAGTAGCATGGCCCTTCTGTAAGAATAATGAGCTCTAAGGCTCAGAATGAATTTTGGCAGGTGGTGAATGCTAAGGGCAACAAATGGATGTTTTAAAAAGAAGTGGACTTGACTTGGAAGTCAAGAAGAGCCTGTTTAGGGTGAATGTGACAATGATAATGGATAATTATGAGAAGGTAGAACTATTCAACTTTCATTTTTCATCTGTTTTTCTCTTTCCAGGTCAATGAGCAAATATTGGACAAAAATGATTAACAGGGAGTAGACACTAAAATGAAAAGATTACAAGAGAATGCCCCCCACTTGTCCATAAGTTCATATTCATACCCAATGAAGCATATGAAATAATTTATCAATGTGATTGCTCTGGTAATCTAAGTGATCTTTGAAAAATCATGGCAAAAAGAGAGGTTCTATAGGTTCCATAGGGCTGAAGGCAGACAAATGTGATTTTGAAGCAAGGGAAGATCATATCTTTAAACTATATGCAAGCATGCTTTAATTCTTAACAAAAATTTTAAATGTATTTTTTGAAAATCAAAAGATTATTGGTAAGGATTTAGAAAAGTGGTGATCAACAAGAGATAGCATGGCTTCATCAAGAATAAGTTATAATGGGGTGGCTAGGTGGCACAGTAAATAGAGCACTGGCCCTGGAGTCAGGAGGACCTGAGTTCAAATCTGGCCTCAGACACTTACATTTATTAGCCATGTGACCTTGGATAAGTCACTTAACCCTAGTTGCTTTACCTTCCCCCCTCCAAAAAGAAAAAAAAAAGAATAAGTTACACCACATTAAACCCCTTTCCTTATTTTATTTTCTTTATATTTCTAAACCGGTGAAATAGAATGTTAAAGATACAATATACCTAGATTTTTATAAAAGCATTTGAAAAAAATTTTTCTCATTATTCTTAAGAATTATTCTCTATACACATGAGCTAAATTTCAGAACAGTAAAGCAGATGTATATCAGATTGAATGACTGTTTTCAAATTAAATATTAAATGATTGATTAGTGTTAGCCTGAAGGGAAGTTTTTATTTTAATGTACAATAATTTATCTTTTGCCTAGTGCTCTTCAACCTTCCTTTGGTCAATTACTTGGATCTAGGTATGCTTATCAACTTTGTAGATGACATAAAGCTGAGAAGGACATATATCATGATGAATGACAGAGATGTGATCCAAAAGAAATTCTTTAAGAAAAAGAATGAGCTATAAATACTATTAATATTAGTTCTGTGGGGCGGCTAGATGGCGCAGTGAATAGAGCGCCGGCCCTGGAATCAGAAGGACCTGAGTTCGGAGCCGGCCTCTGACACTTAATCCATACAAACAAACAAACAAAAAAAAACCTAGCCGTGTAACCTTGGGCAAGTTACTTAACCCCAATTGCCCTAAAGGGGCGGCTAGGTGGCGCAGTGAGTAAGAGCGCCGGCCTCGGAGTTGGGATGACCCGAGATCAGATCCGGCCTCAGAAAATGAGCACCCACGCATAAATAATGACTAGCCGTGTAACCTTGAGCAAGTTACTTAACCCCAATTGCTTTAAAAAAAAAATATTAGTTCTGCTGTCTGGATCGATCTTCTTGATAGATGTTTATTGAGCAATTCCTTTGAGAAGTAGTGCACTCTATCATAAAGAAGGCTTTTCACTCTTGCACAACTACATCTTTCAGGATGAAATTTAATTAAGATAAAATAAAGATCTTGCACTTGATTTCAGAAAATTAGATGCAGAAGTGAAGGCTGTAGTAGAGAAAAATGGATTAAAAAGACCAGAGATTTTAGCTAATTTCAAGGAAAGAATATATATCAATAGTAAGAAATGGAAGTTCAAGAAACTGCATATATTTAGACAATAGGATAAAAGTTTAGATGAGACAGTGTAGCTGCTTACAAGTATTTAACAGACTTTCTTGTGGAACAGGAATTATACCTGTTCTGTTTTGCTCCAGGAGGCAGAATTAGAAGCAGCAAGCAGATGTTCCAGAGGTGTAGACTTTGGATAAGTAAAAGAAAAAAACCACAGTTATTAAAGCTGCCCAATGAGGAATAGGATGCTTTAAAAAGTAGTGTGTTTCACATTGCTGGTGGTCTTTAAGCACTAATTGCTAGCATCTCAAAAATGTTTTACAGGGGATATTGTCTTAGGTGGAGGTTAAGCTAGAAGATCCCTAAAATGTCACAAAACTAAGACATTCTGTGATTCTTTCAATGAATCTTTGTGTTCAATTTTTCAAGGCCCCTCATCATCATTAAAATTCATCAGAGTAGGGATCATTTCATTCTCTGCATTTATGGCCCCAGTGTCCATTTAATCTATTTAATAAAAGATAATTGATTGGGGCGGCTAGGTGGCACAGTGAGTAAGAGCGCCGGCCTCGGAGTTGGGATGACCCGAGATCGAATCCGGCCTCAGAAAATGAGCACCCACACACAAATAATGACTAGCCGTGTAACCTTGAGCAAGTTACTTAACCCCAATTGCTTTAAAAAAAAAAAGATAATTGATTACTTTGGTCATCTTCCTCTGTATATACTATAACTTAGCAGTGTCTTTCTTTAAATGTTGCATTCAGTACAGAATCTAGCAATGCAGAAGCTATCTAAGTGTAACAGTATACAATGGCACCATGACCATACACATATTGAGCAATATATAAATATGCATAGTAGTCTAAAGTTGTTAGTCTTTGTGCAGTTCTATAATCACTTCCTAAATACATGGCTGCCTTTCTTTGTTTCCAAGAATCTTTACAGTACAACTGGTTTAATGCCCTGAAATGTAAAGCAGAATTCCCAGGGTCTATGATAACTCCATAGTAATAATATTTTCCCCATGGAACTTCAGATTAGCACCCAAATCTCAGACATGAAAGATGTATCACCTCACCCCACACCTGAGACATATTACAGGCATAGAATTCACAGATGTACAACACATATGATTTCTTTGTGCCTCAGTGATGAGGGTAAGGCCATTTCTTCCCAAGAAGACATCAAGCAAGCTTTGCAGGTGAGGGGCATTTTCAAATTCCATTATATTTAGAGAATCAAAGTTTGCAAAAGAGTCTCTTGCTGGCTGCACTCCTGAGTGCTTTCTTCACATCTTTGTTCTTCAGGCTGTAGATGAGAGGATTAAGCATGGGTGTTATCACTGAATAAAACATTGACACCAGCTTCCCCAGCAATTTAGCGGATTTGGGTGTCATGTATGAGATTATTCCTGACCCATAAAATAGAATGACTACAAGAAGGTGTGAGCCACATGTAGAGACTGCTTTAAGTCTCCCTGAGGTCGTCTTCATCCTGACCACAGTCACTATTATAGAGCCATAGGAGACAAGGATCAGAGATACAGGTGCAAGAAGGATCAATACACCCATAAGGAAAATGGCTGTCTCTGCACTGTGGATGTCTGCAGATGCCAGGGCCAGGATTGCTGGGGGTTCACAAAAGAAATGAGCAATCCTGTTGTCTCCTCGATAAGGTAGCCTTAGTGTAAATGTTGTGTCCACCAAAGACACCAGAATACCACTAGCCCAGCACCCCAAGGCTAGGTGGCCACACACCCTCCCTGTCATGATGAGAGAATAGTGCATGGGATCACAGATTGCCAAGTACCTGTCATAGGACATCACAGCTAGCAGTGCACATTCTGTACACCCAAAAAGGAGGAAGAGAAGAAGCTGAGTTGCACATCCTATGAAGGAAATGTCCTTCCTTCTGGACAACAAGTTGAACAGGGCTTGGGGAACAATGGTGGTAGAAAAGAAGAGGTCAGCTGTAGACAAGTTGCACAGGAAAAAGTACATGGGTGTATGAAGCTGTGAGTCAGTCAGGACCAGGGAGATGAGGAGCAGGTTTCCAAGCACAGTAACCAAGTAGACCACCAGGAACAACACAAAGAGCAGCAGTTGAGTCTGAGGATCATCAGAGAGACCTAAAAGGAGAAATTCTGTAACCCAGGTCTGATTGGCCTGGCTCATGTTCTTTTTGCTTCTTTAGAAAGGAGCCAACAGGAATTTGATGTGTGGATATAACCTGTAGAATTATAGAATCTAGTGTTGGAGGGGAACTCATATGTAACCTAATACAGTCTCCCACCCAATGACCAATGTGCCTTGATAAATACATTCAGTGATACTTAATAAAGTGTCCCACAAGGAAGACATCCTATTGTTGCACAACCTGTTAGAAAATACTTCCAAATATTGAGGTCAAATCTTCCGCTCTTTAATTTCCTACTATTAATTTTAGTTTTGCCGGGGCGGCTAGGTGTCGCAGTGAGTAGAGCGTTGGCCCTGGAGTCAGAAGGACCTGAGTTCGGATCCGACCTCAGACACAACACACACACAAACAAAAACCTAGCCGTGTGACCTTGGGCAAATTACTTAACGCCAATTGCCCTCCAAAATATATATATATATATTCTACAATTATTAGACAATATTTCCTCATATCCAGCTGAAGTCTCCTGTATTATAATTTCCACCCATTGATCTGTCTTCTATCACTTGATCTTGAATATCCAATCTAACCTCTTTGTCATATTATAGCCTAGCAAATATTTGAACACACTTTACATGTTTTCCCTGAGACTTTTTTCAGGCTTATTGCAATTATTACTTGATATATTTGTAGAAATCTTTTAAAAAGACAAGAAAAATAATTTAAGGAAAGAAGAAAGTTGTCACTATCCAGCTGATATAACAGATTATATAGAGAATCCTAGAGATTCATTAAAATTAATTGAAACTATCAATAATTTTAATAAAGAAGCAGGGTGTAAAATAAATTCACATAAATCAACAGGCTTTCAGTACATCATCACTGAAACACAGAATAATTTATAAAAATAAATTTTATTGTATGAAATAAATTTGAATGTATGAAACATCTTACAGTTCTATCAAATCACATTCAAGACTTCTATAAATACAATCAAAACTACTTTTTTCAAAAATGAAGGAAGGTAAATAATTTAGGAGATATTAATTGTTCATGGTTAAGCCATGCCAGTAAAATAAAAAGAATGATTTAGTGCCAGACCGATCAAATTACCAATGGGTTATTTTATATAATTAGACAAAATAATAATGAAATTTATCTGGAAGAATAAGGGGTAAAAAAAATTATGGGAAATAATGAAAAAGTAGGAATTCAGGTCTCAGTTCTAGACCTCAACTTATACTATAAAGTAACCTTCAAAGTTATTCTATGTAGTACTGGTTTAAAAATAGGAAGCATGGCATAGAGGGTAGAGGAATCAGAAAAATCTAGTTTTGAATCATCCCTCTGATTTATACTGTCTCTGTCAGCCTAGGCAAATAACTTAATCTCCCAATGCTGGTGGCAATTTTCTAAGACTATAAATGCAAAGAAGATGTTGATCTGCATTTTAAAGTAAGATCCTCACTGGGAGTTTCCTATACCAATGAATTAACAAGTTCAATTAAAAAAAAAAGTTGACCAGTGGACTAGTTCATAGTGCCATCAAATAGATTCTCTCACCTTCTGTTTAAGTTTACCACTTTGTGAAAAGCTGCTGACCTATGTGATAGAAATCAGTCTATCTGATCAATAACTTATATGCTTATTGACCAGCAAGGTGGCAGATGAGTTACTTTCTAGAAACTTCTCTAATTCTTCAATCCAAACCTTCCACAAAAAGGAAATTGTGTACCAGATGTGGAGTAATTATAACTAAATCTGTAAGAGAAGACTACAAAACCCCTTAGAAGGGGATATCATTATTATTTAACACCAGAAAACTTTAATACCCAGAATGTTCACTCAGATCCTTTCACCAACCAGTTTCCATGTACTTGTGGCAGTGTGTCATAAGAAAACTCCCAGAATTGGTCTAGGGGTTGGGAGAGCCTCTCTTATCATTCCCTGAGAATAAAGTGACACTAATATCCTTGCCCTTTACACTTTGTATGAAGTGGCACAGATTTACTGAATTAAATGAGGGAAAGGAGGACAGAAAAAAAACTGAGTAGGGTATCAATGTAGGTGGCTATATTGAGCCTGAAGAAAAGAAGACTAAAACTTATTTGAGGCCAGTCTTGCCTCCCCAGAGTTTATTCAAGGCAGAGAAAAGAAGCAGGCAAGACAAATCTGTTATCTCCTATCTAGAAATTATTATTTCAAAAGAAATATTAACCTATGAAGTAAAAGAAACAACAGATGGGGGTAATCACAGGATAAAAATGACTAGTGAAGGGATAGTTATTCTTATAGTCTTTGAGAAAGGTGGAATACTGTGGTAGAATGGAAAAGGTGCCAGAGGGGAGGGACTGAAAAATTTGGAAGGAAGAAAATCTCATACTTGTGTGGGGAAAAGGTCCCATTGAAGAGCATTTCCATGGGGGCAGAGGATACATAGAAGATGGCATCTCAGAGTGGGTTCAGTTTGACGTAAACTTTAATTTTGGAGATCAGTTTCTTTAAAAGACATTTGCACTTCAACCAACATTCTACTCCAAAAGAAAGGATATGTGAACTCCTATAGGCAGCTGATGCCCAGAATGTGTGGGCAATGAGGCACAGAACTAGAGATAAAATATCACCACCTTTGAGAAGGAAATTGACTATGGTGAAAGCAGGGTTGGAGCTGGGCAGTGAGATTTGGGAATGAAAGTAATTTTTACCTTGCAACAATTCCTCTATCCAACACAGAGTTCATCATGAATTGATATTTCTAGCATTGAGGCATAGCAGGAAAAAAATGGAGGTCAAGGTAAGATCTATAAAAGCAAAAAGAAGAAAGAAAGAGAGAAAGAAAGAAAGAAAGAAAGAAAGAAAGAAAGAAAGAAAGGAAGGAAGGAAGGAAGGAAGGAAGGAAGGAAGGAAGGAAGGAAGGAAGAAAGGAAGGAAGGAAGGAAAGAAGGAAGGAAAGAAGGAAGGAGGGAGGGAAGGAAGGAAGGAAGGAAGGAAGGAAGGAAGGAAGGAAGGAAGGAAGAAAGGAAGGAAGGAGGGAGGGAAGGAAGGAAGGAAGGAAGGTAGGAAGGAGGGAAGGAAGGGAGAGAAAGAGAGAGAGAGAGAGAGAGAGGATGGAAGGAAGTAAGGAAGAAACAAACTTGCCAGGGAGTTCAAACTCAGTGTGTCAGAAACTTTTGATGCCACCGGGAACAGAGAGAGAAGAAAGAAAAATAATAATAACAGCAGAAAAAAGCAGAAAAGAAAATCAAGGTATACCAGATGGGCAGGAAGATAATAAAGAGTTCAAAGCAAAGAAAAACTTCCTAAAATAAGATTAAATAAAAGAAAATTATTAATAATAAGCTATAGAGAGTGGAGAAAAGATTTTGGTTGCTTAACTGAAGTGGAAATGAGAAAGGACATAAAGGAAGAGAGAAAAGATAACTAAATATATTGAGGAAGGAAAAGTTGATAATATGAGTAATTTTTAAAACTTGGAAAAAGGGTTTTTAATATGAGTGAGAGAGGTAGGATTAGGGTGAGACAGACACAGACAAAAAGAAATCCCATGGGAATTGATTCTCATCAAAGTAGTTTAAACCTAACTAATCACAGGGACAAATTACTGATGAAAAAACAGAAGTTTTTTTTTAAAGCAATATTAAAGAAGTTAATAGGGGAAAACTGAAGCCTAGCAACTATAATTTTAAATAGAATAAATAATTCAAATGATCAAACAAAATGAAAGGGAGTGACAGAATGAATAAGAAAATAAACTGGATAATCTACAGTATATGAGAAACTCATCTGTAAAGGAAAGATATAGAATTAACATAAGAGGCTAGAATAAGATTTATCATGTGTTAGATGAATTTAGAAAATCAGGAATTTCAGTTATGCTGTCAGATAAAAGTTCACAATATAAATAAGAATCTATATTATACTTGAAGGAACTACAGAGAGCAAATCAATATAATATTTATCATATAAGCACCAAATAGCATAGCAACAGAATTCATAAAGGAAAAGTTAACTAAGCTGCAAAAAGATATAAGTAGCAATGCAATAATTGTAGGACATTTAATGTTTCTCTCTCTCAGAGTTATACCAATCCAACAGAAGGATAAATAGAAAGGGAAATAAAGAACCTAACAAGAACTGTTGGAGAATTTAGATTTGTATGAAAGATTCATGACTTCTTTCCAATGGAAATATTAAGGAATTTTACAATACCATGTGGCATCTGTACAAAGGTAGACCAAGTGCTACAACACACAGAAATCATAAATAAATATAAAATGGAGGAATAGTAAAAATATTATTTACAAACCATAATGAAACAAAAATAACAGTTACTGCATAGAATATAAACAAAGGATACAGAGCTAAATGGAGAAATTATAACCTGAATAATGAATGGGTCAAAGAATAAATCATACAATTAATAAATACATGAAAAAGAATGATAATGATGAGACAATATGCCAAAACTTCTGGAATGCAATTAAAGTAGTCCTCAGTGGAAAACATAAACATAAATACATATGTGTGTAGATATATTTATATCTACACATACATGTATACATATTTATATATATTGAGAACATATATTAACAAAATAGAAAAAAGAGAATTAATGAACTGAACAAGCAATTGAAAACTAGAATAAAATCATGAAGTAAGTACAAAAGAAGAATTTTTCAAATTATGGGAAAAGTAGATAAACCAGAAGACCAAATGCCTAGAAAAACTTGATGAGCAAAACCAAAAAGGACAATCCTGTTATCATCTTGTTAAATTTAACTATCTTTTTTTTCATAATAAACAGCACAAAAAGAAATTCAGTTTTATTTGCCATCCTCTTTTTTGTTTTTCTTTGTATATTAGAACGTTTGTATTTGTGGATATGTTTATGTTTGTGGATGATTATTAAGTTCAAAGAAAAAACTTTTTAAATGGAAAAATTATCAAACTATGTATAAGACTTTTTGAGTATACTACATATGAGGGTTTCCTAACAGGGGAAAAGAATCCAACTTGCAAAGGGAGGGGAAAGATTGCATAATTCCTGTTTGGTAAAAGTGGATGGTTATACAAAGTATTTATCATATTCCAAGGATTCCATAGTACCATGTAGATAAATGGCTAGGGGAAAGAAAATCCCAATGAATACACTCACTCTTACATAAAAGTCCTTGTAAATCTCCTTTACTGACACCAAGCTTCAACCCACCATCCTGTTAATACTAAAATTCTACTTTTGCTGCTATGTGGCAGTGAGATGTGGTATGCAGCTACCTCTAAAGAAAGAAAAATACATGTCACAAGAGGGCAATGGAGTTGTACAATGTAGGTATGAGCAGGCTGCAACATAAAGAACAGCAAAGAACGGGAATAAAAGGTGACATCTCCTCCGTGATAGGAAAAGATTATAAGGAGGTCCCTTGTAACAGCTAACAGGTAGACCCAAATAATGCTTACATCGTCAGAGGAAGACAAGAGTTGCGTGGGCCCCCTCTGGTGAACTTATGGGGAGCCATGGACAACAGTTTGCATGGGATGGCCTATCATAGTTCAGTTTTGATCTGCATTACAGAAGGAGCTTTAGTATCTATTTGTGTATTAAATATGTTTTTGTTCCCTGTTACAACTGTTAGTATTGCTGACCATTTTCACATGGGAATCTTTCGTTTGATATCTGTGTTATATGACCTGTCTAATCTCTGTTAACTTCAGACTACATTCAATTCATTTATCACCTCAGCCTTCCACAGAGTTCTTCAACTGGCATGCAGCCCTGTAGAATCCTTTTGGAGAGTCATTTGTAAGTCTATTAGAGCTTTAGCATAAATTATTTCTGCAATTAGTCAATGAACTTACGTATTAAGAGTAAATATTGTCTGATACAGCCATATTTTTTGTTGAAATAAAAGAAGTGGAAGGGATGAGAAAAAAAGGAAAAGGCAGGTTTTTTCAAGCACCAAGACAGCCTGGTCATGATAGTCTGGCTCTGCTGGCTCCTTTCCTTTCAAATATTGTCAGTGAGTTCTACTAGCACAGCCACACTTTGGAAAGGGGACAAAATACACGAGGAAATCTCATATATGTCTCTTAGGGTCTGTTTGTTCTATCTACAGTCATACTTGCAAAGTGCCCAGTGGTCTTGGCCTAGGGGGAAACTATCAGGTAATCAATTCCCCCTTGTTCCCTCTCATTTTCTATTGAGCTACAAATCTGTTAACCTTGATCTCAATATAAGTTCCTCAATGAAGGATTTCCCCAAATCCCTGCTCAGTACTGACTTTTCCCCTTCGGTTTCACATATTACTTTGTTTTGCAATTCTCAGATATACCTTGCATAAAATATTTCTATCATGGTCATTAGTGTTAGTATCTCTACTCTCTATTAGAGTGTAAGCTATAGGAGGACATTGGTTGTGACTTATCTCTACTTTGAAATGTATCAACACCTAGCACAGGCTTCTATACATAGTTGTTGCTAAACAAATGTTTGTTAGAAAAATGTATACTTAGTCCAGGGCCTTGGGATCACTTTGTTGGATGACTGAAACAATGAATCTCATCGCTGCTTTCCCTCACAACATATGTATGGGGGTGGATAGGAGATCCTGTCAGCAATAACTACATCATTCAGGTAATTTCTCCTTGCTACAGGTGGACTGGTTTAGGTGCTCTAAGGGTTAGGGAAATTAGAGGGAACTACAGGGGGTGAGGACATGGATTGAAGTACGGGATCTGTAGAGGTTACTCTGGAAAGAAGAAGTGACCCTTAATACCTCAGTCTGTCATACTTTCTTTAACCATATTCTTGAGTCAGTGTAAATAAATATTTACTTGGTTGGTGTAATGTGAACTACTGTTTAAGATTCCTCTAAGAATCTTTTCTAGAGACCCAACTTGGCTAGTCTTTGTTTTTGGCAAACTGGAAGGAGTTGCTTTGAACTGGGACATTCCTCTGATGAAGTTTTAGGAGCTCCTTTTTGCAAAACTATCAGGACTTCAAACCTGGACTCAGGGTGATCCCTAGAAAAAACAACCCTATAATATGCAGTTCAAGGAGAAAGAGAACTGAAACTGGGGTCAGGAGTTAAGGGTTCAAACCTCCTTATGCCATTCATTGCCTATGTTGACCTTGGGTATACCACAGAATCTGTACTTACCACAATTACTTAATTTGTAAAAAGAAGGCTATTTTCACTTATTTCTCTTAGAGCAGAAAAATACATCATCTAGTCTCTGTTTGAAGACATTTGGAATGATATTGTATTTTGTAACAAAATCTTGTTTCCCTATCCTCTTATGCATATGAATATATTCTATTCTATAATAAGGTGAAATATTATATTCTATAAATTTACATATTTATATTTAAATATAAATGTAGATAGTCAATATAACTATATATTAAGTAGATTAGGACATTTCTATATAGTATTGTGTGTGTATACATATATATATATATCATATCATACCAAGTTGGTGTATATAGATATAAACCATTTATGTGCTTTAAGCTTCTATGCTTTAAGCTTCTACATATTTTACATATGTATGTCCTGTTATTCAACACAAGTATATCCCACTGATTTATATATGTGTCAACATGGCTTTCCAGAAAGGGAAAGAATACCACTGTTCTTATTGATCTACAGATCATTGCCATCTACTGTATAAAAGTATGTGAAGATGGCACAAGGACATGTAGCTTAGGATAAGGAATTAACCAATCATCAGTGTAGCAAGTAACCTAAACTAGGTAGTGTTGCCTTCATGGATATTCCTCCCCATAGCAGGGCTGTCTTACAAAAAGGAGGTTGAGTGCTCAATCCCATTCTTTGCCCACTGAAGTTGAGTATCTTGGGGCCAAAGGGTAGCTTTGTTGTCTATGTTTGTCATATTGTCTATATTCTCTAATGCTTCTCCAATCTTTCTGTATTCTTTCTTGTGTTGTTTTTAAACTTTAAGCATCTCTGGTGAGTCTCTAAATTATATCTTTCTCTTTAAGAACCAGTCATCAGGACCTATACACCTGCCTGCTGTTTGGTGCAATATCATAGATAGGAATCAAACTGGAAAGGCAGTCACACCAGGGATGAGGGAAATGAGATAAAATGAGAATGAAATAGGAATATTTGGCCATAGGAAGTAATCCTGCATTAAAAGAAGACAGAAGTAAGAGGACAAGTAGGAATGCTTCCTGCTGTAATCATCTATTTGGAAGCTTAGAACTGAGATCTTCAAATGCCAAGGTCTGTAATCTTTTACCATCCTGATCACCATGATGTCTAGGTTGTCAACATTCTTCTTAAAATGTGATACCCAGAACCTACCACAATGCTTCAGATTTTAGCTGAAAATGAATGACTAATGGAAACAGCAGCATCTTAATTCTGAACATTTCTTGATGTATCTTATGCATTAACCTTTTTTGGTTCCCAAATTACCCTGTTAACCCATTATGAACTTGTAATAAGTAAAAGCTTCCAGATGTTTTCATATAAATACTGTTATTGCCATTTCACTTATTCTAGAATTATGAAGTTGATTTTAAAACCCATATATTGAACTTCATATTTTCCTATTAGAGGTCTTTGTTTCAGTTCTTTATAACCAACCTGCCAAAACTTTTAGGATCCTGACTCTATCAATCAACATGCTTATTTTTCTTCTTTTTCTGATATCATTTTTGTATTTGATAAAGATGCTGTCTATATCTATATTAAAATCATTGCCTAAAATGCTAAACAGCAAGAGAGTTAGTGCTAGAACTGTCCATTCCATTTGAAATTTGAATCCAAATGGATACCAATTCATTAGTATTTCCACTTCAGATCCATTTATTCAACCAGTTTCAAATCTACTTAATTATCTAATTATCTAGTCCATTTTTCTCCATGTTAAAAAATTGTGACAGACTTTCATATGTTTTGCTGAAATCTAGGCAAACTTTCTCAATGGCATTCCTCTGATTTACTTATATATTTGCAATTTTCGAAGGGCAAATGAAATTAATTTGTGATCACCTCTTATTGATAAAGTTGTGTTAGCTCTTGGTATCACTATAATTTTTTATACATGCCCACACACACTACTTTCAAAAATATTTTCAATTTTTATGAGGAATTCATCGTAGTCATTAGCTCATAGTTTATATTATCTCCCCTTTATGAAAACCTGGTCAACATTTGTCCTTATGTAATTCTTGAATTCCTCCTGAATCAAGATAAGTCATGGAATTGAGTAAAATAGGTCAGAAATGCAAACAAATTGATAGAACTCAATTCTAAATGCACCTTTTAAAAATTTAACCCTATTGTGTTTTCTTGCTTAATTGTTGTTTAGTCATTTTTCAGTAGGGTCTGACTCTTTGTCAATCCATTTGGAGTATCCTTGGCAAAAATACTGGAGTAGTTTGCATTACTTTTTTAAGCTAATTTTACAGATGAGGAAACTGAGGCAAACAGGATCAAGTGACTTACACAGGGTTACATATTTAGTGTCTGAGGCCAGATTTGAACTCAGGAAAAGCCTTCCTGACTCCAGACCTGGTACTCTATCCACTGTGCTATCTAGCTGCCTACTACCTCTTTCTTGCTCACTGCTTTCACCTTATTTTTTCATGCAGCTTCATGAAATCTCTTGCACTCAGCTCTACTGTTTATGTTAGAACAAAATTTGTTTTAACAAACCTATTTTCACATATTTATATGGAGGATTAACATTTTCTGTAAGGATAAACATACACTAGAAGCAAGAACAACTTAATTTATAAGATCTAAGTAAAAATATATACAAGAAACCCCTGGAGTTAATGTTTTGGGGGCTTCTGGTTTGGAGAAAATAGTAGACAAACCTTTAGAATGCATTCTCTCTGTCTCTGACTCTCTGTTTCTGTCTCTCTCTGTCTCTGTCTCTGTCTCTGTCTCTGTCTGTCTCTGTCTCTCTGTCTCTGTCTCTCTCTGTCTGCCTCTCTCTCTTTCTCTCTCTTCCTTATTATCCTTCAGCATTTGAACCACTTTTTCTTATAATTGTTCATTTCTGATTTCTGGCCAAGATGGCTAAGTAAATGCATTACTCCTAGCTCCTACATGCTAAAAACAAAAACAAAAACAAAAACAACTAGGTTGGAAACCTAGCTGGTCAAAGTTTCCATGCTAAAAAGCTAAAATTTGCATCAGATCAATTAATGATCAAGAAATCCAATAAGAAACAACAGTAAGTAAATTATTTCACCACAGAACTACATATACAAACACATACACACAATTAATTAGGATTTCACAAACAATAATAAAGGGGTTGCAAGCATGGAGGTTCAGACAACCAAAGTCTCTCAGCACAATCAGACCCACAAGAGATAGCTATAGCCTGTAGGGATCTATCTCCTGAAGCAAAGATGAAAAGATGCCCCAGGAAATTACCAGGAATATCAGAAATCCCCAGGGTGGTCAGAAAGCCCAAAGATGGAGTTCCTAGAAGCCTCAGACTATTCCTGTGACTAACCAGATGCTCAAAGACTCTGAGGTCTTTATCCCTGTCCTGAGATGCTTTAGGGGGTCTTGAAGATCCAGCACTGTGAAACTCAAAGATCCAAGTGGTTTAAAGTCAGGAGACAGAGATCAGTATAAGAACCCAGGGGACATAGGGTAAGACTGAGGAGGACCAAAAGCCCCAACCAAAACACAGCTAAGGGTGGAACCTGAAAATGCTACAAACCTAGTTTAGAAACTAAAGAGAGATAAATCAAACATATCAATCAGTATAAAGGTTATTATAAATATAGAAATCCTCCAGAAGAGGATAACTACACAATAGCCATGACCAGGGATTGAAAGGGAAAAAAATGTATTTTCTAATAAGACTGCATGGAAACCTAGAAAAAATAGAGCAAGAGGTAAAAATGAAATTAAAGCTCTGGAGGAAAAAATCAGGAGAATAAATAATTTAGAATATAAATAAATAAGCATTGCCCAGGTTTATTCTGTGAAAACTAGTATAAGCCAAACAATGATGCCATGAAAAAGCAAGAAATAGTAGAATAAAGTCAAAAGATGGAATAATAGAAAAAAAAAACTGTCCTGGACAAGTCAAGGAGAGATGATTTAAGAATCATTGAATTCATTGGGCATTGGAGTAAAGAGCTATCATCCCTGTTACTAGAAGGAGAGTAAGACTGCTGTATCACTTGACCTCTGGAATTTTGAACTCCATTAGGGTTAATGTCAATTGTGTGTCCAAACTAAGGCTAACACCAATGTGATGAATCCCTAGGAGCAGAAGGCCATTAGGCTGCTTAAGGAGGGGTAAATCAGCCTAGATTGGAAACCTAGTCAGTCAAAGTTCCCATGGTAATCAACAATTGTATTAGGTCAACAAATGGCTGGTGTACTTCTAGGTAGATGAGATAGGAACATTCAGTTTCAAAAAAAAAATCAATGTACTACAGGGAAAATGTGATAAGAAAAATACTGGACACTATTTCAAGAAATGATAAAAGGAAATTATCCAGGAAAAATAGGAATAAGTAAAAATAGAAAGAATACATTAATAATCTGCTAACAAGAAATCTCAAAAGGAGAAGATCCAGGAATATCATAACCAAAAATCCAGAGTTCCCAAGTCAAAGAAAAAAATTACTGTAGACATCCAGAAATAAGTTAAGTGTCAAAGAATCACTGTATCACACAAAACCTGTCAACTTCTACCACACATAAGATGAGATTTCGGACAATATTCCAAAAGACAAAAGAATTAGGCTTACAACCAAAAATAACTTACTCTGAGAAGCTGTACAAAGAGAGATTTGTGTTTTCATATAAAATCCTCTTTTCGTGGTATGCTTTTTATATGGAAATGCCCTTTTTAGTGTTTGAGTTCACAATTAGAAAAAAACAATTTCTCTATGTTGTACTTTCTTGAATCTCTACTAGATTTTAAGATGGAAATAAGGGACTGCTTCTGTATAGACAACAATCTACATAGTACAAAACCAAACACTCAGCAACTATACAAGTGATGACTTTTAAATTCGCTGCTAATTCTGAGATTCCATGATTCTTGGCAGACCTCAACTAATTCATTGTAGATTATTTAATTGATATTCCTATTTTTTATCCCTTCAGGAGTATGTCCTGGTGTTAATTTAGTTCATCCACTATGGTTTATATTACAAATGTACAAATTCCACCTATAATATATCAATAGAATGTAAGCTCCATGAAGACAAGAGCTATGTTATTTTTCTATTTTTATTTCCAGCACCTAGCACAGTATCTGACACATAGTAAGTACTTAATGAATACTTGTTGAATGCTGAAAATACAAATTAGAGTTGGGGGCATTTGTCTTTATATAGATCTACCCTAACTTGAAACAATTCCAGCAGAGGGTCATTGTCAGAAGGTAAAAGTCTTATATCACTTCCTGAAAAGAGAACATTTCTGCTGGTCATTTATTTCAAATTACTCTTGGCTGATACAGTATCTCATCTGCCTCTTGAAGAAGGAAATCAATATACCAATGTTGAGATAAACAGGAAAGACATGACTCTAAATAATGCATTTGTAACAGCCCTAATTTTATTGCAACTGGTTTCAAGTTTCTTTTTTATAAGGAGATTGATGCCTCTGTAATAGTCCCTACATCTATATTCACATATAACCTGTTGTGAAAGTAGAAGAGAATGGACCCGAAGACTCTTCACCCAATGGTGGCATATTCCTGACATCAACTTAAATTGAAGGAAAGAATTGCAATATTATGGACTAAGAATACATAGCAACCAAGATAGCTTTAGGGACCTGACCCTATCACCTAGATAGGGTTCATCATTGACCAAAGATTTCTGGGACCATTCCTTTCCTGTAAGTAATGTCCATAATAGTAGTAATGGAACCCTGCACAAACATCACAAATACATAAATAATCTCTCTTTGGTCACATGTATAGAAAGTAATGATTACAGGTATTGTAGAATAGTCAGTTTACCCAAATTCCTAATTTTCAAGATATACTTTGATTTTCATCTTGAAAGAATTTATGAGAGGAAGAAAAAAGATGTCATGGCAAAATAGAATTCACTACAAATGAATGGACATGGAGAAGTAGGTGGCACAGGAGATGACATTCTATTTGGTAGGTGACATAGGGACAAGTTACCATTTGGAGCAACTTGCTGAGAATTAAAATTGAAGAAGTATGACACAACTATGCTTTACAGAGTCAATATGAGAAGGAGAAAAGATGAACCCTTCTTCCTTCTTTCCCTTCCCTCTTCCTCTACTATAAGGAAAAGTAGGTTTCTGTGGCACTAGTGAAGATCTTCACTAAAACTCCTACTATTCCATTAAAGTTGTTTGAAAAGGGCAGAGGGAGCTTCAGGAATATTGCTATTTCCCTGAATGTGTACTTTTCACTTTCAGGCCTTTAAAGATGCAGTAATAACTGTTTACCAATAAAATTTAGGTTATTTGTTGTATTTTGGTTTTTCTCCATCGGTAAAATTAAGAGATAAGACTGAGGGGGCAGCTAGGTGGTGCAGTGAATAGAGCACTGACCCTGGAGTCAGGATGACCCGAGTTCAAATCAGGCCTCAGACACTTAACACAAAAACTAGCTGTGTGACCTCGGGCAAGTCACTTAACTCCAACTGCCCTCCAAAAAAAAAAAAAGCAAAAAAAAAAAGATAAGACTGAGGATTTTCTTTGTAATAGATGAGAGATTTATTTGTTTGGTAAAATTGAGTTGGAGAGTTAGAGTCAAACAGAGCTGTAGAGAAGCAGAGATCAAAGTCAGTTTTATATTTCTATTCACCAAACTAGAATTACTGGAGACCAAAGATATCCTAGATCTATTAAATGTTCCTTTTGTGAAAGAGTTCACTAAACCCTGCTGCTTTCTAGGAGTGAAAAGCTATTTTCAGTCCAAGAAGGTTTAGGAGGTTTGTTCCCATCTAGAAATTCTTTTAAGAACTTTCAAAGAAACATTACTAAGAGAAGACAAAGGGACAAAGACCCTCACAAACATGGTAGCCTAGAAGGAGGGCTTCAATTGAGCATGCTTAGTTAGCTATCAGTAGTTATAAGACTTTAGCTATCAGTAGAAAAAGTCATTTGTTAGTTCTTCTTGATAAATAATTACATTGTGAAATTATATGTTTCTGCCTTGATCTTTGTAAGTGCTTCCTCAGTGTTACATGGATGAAGCTGAAACCAATACAAAATGTTTCTGTCCCTTTTGTTATCTTCTATTCAATGAGAACTGACTATTGAAGTTGGTGACCAAGATATATTAATTCCAGGATTTCCCTAAGGATAAAACAAGATAATGGTTGTGAAAATGCTTTGTAATCATCTCTAAGATGTTATACAAATGCAAATACAGGCACTCCTTAGAATTGTAAAAACCAAGCTCCCAAAATGCCATGTCATGTTCTGTCTCTTCCACTCCTCACTCTTCTTCCTACCTTCCATGATCTTCACTCAGTATAGCAATATTGCTACCATAAGCCAAATGCACTGTCTAATGGGTCAGTATGGGGAGTTGCCTGATCCAATCACTGCTCCTTCCTTTCTAAGGTCAAAGGGAGGTCATGCACACACTAGGCTTTCCTCTTTTGCTCTAACATTCACTATCACAGAAAAATTAATATTAATGAAGACAATGGCTTCACACACACACACACACACACACACACACACACACACACACACACACTTCCTCTTAAACTCCCTTCATCTTTCACCTCTCATCCAACTCTTTTCTATTTCTCTAAGAAAAAAATCTCTCTGTATGTCTCTCTCATCCCTACCTCTATGTATCTCTTGCCATCTGTTTCTATCTTTTCCTGCATTTCTCTTACTGCCTCTTTTTTCCTTTCTTCTCTTTCCTCCTTAGATTTGTGAGAGCAAGAAGAAAATTCTTTACCTGTGTCTACTTGTGCACCTGATAGTTTGAATCAAAAGGTAGAGCATTTGTCCTTGCTAAAATTCAGTTTTAAAATTTTCTGTTTTAGTTCACCATGCTCTGATTAAATACAAATGATCTCATTCAATATGCTTGCTATCTCTTTATGCTTTATGCTATCTAAGAATTTAATGGTCATTCCATCAATAGCTTCTTCAAGTCATTGATTTAACATTAATCATTACAGGACCAAAAGTAGCTAACTGACGTCATTCTATGTGGAACCACCCCTGTCCCTCACCTCAGTTTTGGCATTGATGTTTTAATCTCCTGTGTTTGGTACTTGACCAGTTCTCAACTAATCTAACTGTCCTAATCAACATTGTTCCATGTTGTCTACAAAGATAGAGTAAAAAATTTTGTCAAATTCCTTGTTGAAATTGAGAGAAGTAGTAACCTTGTCATGAATAAAAATGAGATTAGCTTGTCAAGAATTGTTCTCCATGGAACTAAGAAAACTTAGTGAAAACTTTTTATCATTCTAAGAGCTCATAAAATATCATTTTAAATAATAAATGAAAGTAATTGTTATTAGTAAAATTTAGATTCTTCTTGCCAGGGAAGTAGCTTCAGGACAGGAATCCAAAGTAGCCTGTTCTCTGCATCCACCTATTTTGCTCTCCAACTCTTTTAGGGATTAGAAGTTGGGAGAATCCTTCAGAGTGGTCCCCCAGAATTCAACACAATAGGTTTGATTTTTATCCCTCCAAATGCTAACCAGTCCTGACCTTATTTATTTTATGAGATCAGATGAGAACAGATACTTTCAGGGCATTATGACCATAAGTAGATTTGTATTTCTTGACAGGACCAAGCTTATGGGTTCTAAATGAAAAAGTGTGATTTCTTGAGGGTGTGGATGAAGGGTGTGATCAAGAAAGGTGGGGATTGAGAGGGAATCAATACTACTCTGAGATAGCTATTTCTGATCTAATCCAATATGCTGAGGCTTTCCATAGATATGAAAGACATGATCTTGCAGAACAATAAGAGGGCTAATTCCTGGCTTTGGCAGATAACTAAGAGATAATAGTTACATTAATCTCTATTTTTCTGTAGGCATGTGTATTTGGGGAAGATCTTGGTTTTGGTATCTATGAATCTTTTGCCAGGTCCAGGATGGTTCTCAAAAGGGAACCATCAGGCATCCATTTTTCTCACCTTGTCCACCACATGTGACATCAATGCTGCAGAACTGACAGATATGGTCCCAGTGAAAAAGTTCAGAAAGCAGTGTAACTTTGATATCTCCTTTGGTAAAAGGACAAGCTGAAAGGAATATACAGAAACCAAAAGAGAACACTGAAGTTTTTTCTCTATTCTGGGACACTTCACTGATCCTTACCTAACCACCATCCCCACTCCTTGAATTCCAAACCTGGATCCTTAACTTTTATTATTTATTCACATCTGAAATTTTAGTTTTTCTTAGGTCCTCCTTTCTCCCTCAATTTTGGCATCCATTTGTTCCTAGAGAAAAAGAAAACCTAAAGCAGTTTTGAGAAATAGGTAAGATGACAAAGAGCATAGTATTTATGGGCTATATATCTGACACTTGGGAAAACTGTACCAGAGGGTCTTGAAATCATCTAAAGCACAATTTCCTTACTGAAATATCCTCAGACCATTAAGGACTAAGTGACCCAAAGCTTGCTTGAATATACTAGCTCCTGTTAAAGTTCATAATATCTGAATATTTATCATAAAAGTTATATGGTCAGTTATCCTTATCATCTCTACTGAGCAAAGAAGGTGTTTAGTGTTTTATGGTATGTGGTGATGGGGTGGTGGTGGTGTGTGTGTGTTCCTGTGGGAAATTAGGGGACTAAGTTCCTTAGTTTGCAGGGTTAACCTTTCCTTTGGTTAATAGCTAGGAAAGGAAAAGTCAAGGGAATGGCCATTATTCTCTAGACCAGTTTGGTCAGGAAGAACAAAGGCATGGAAAATCCCCCTACACTCAATCCTGCACCCTGGATAATTAAGATAGATTTGGTTACTATCTGAACAGCCATTAATCCTTTGATACAAGTCATCACTCAAATTCATTCTAGAGGACTCTATCCTAGTATGGAAATAATCATTATGGATCCACTGACAAGGAAGAATACTGATATGGCAGACTTGCTGTTTGGTTGATATTGAAACAGAAGACAAAGAAAGATAATGAATCCAAATTTTCTTGAAATATCCTGTATCAAACTCCACCTCTTCCAGTAACCCCTTCCACTTTTCCCCTCTTTTATCTATAACTTCACTTTCTCATCAGGAAGACAGAAAATTATTTTATAGACAGTGAGGATATTCCAACTGTGGAACATAGAATAGATGAATGAGAAGTACCTGTTGAAATGGGAAGAGCAGATATGTTTTGTGAAGACAGAGTTCTTTTCTTGTTTTTATCATAAGTGCCAGAAACAGAGAAGAAACATAAGTTCTGAAAGGAGTGAGGTGGGGAGGAAAGAGTGGCAAATTGACCTAAATGCCTTCTTCCTATAAACAAATGTCTTGGTTGTTCCCAAGGACTTGCCCTTCAAACAAGGAATGATTTTATGAGGACAACACTAATTAATTGATTTGTGGTGTGGAATGGTCTCTGGAGTATCTATTATGCTCTGGAGGATTCCCAAATCATTAGGATAGATCTAGAAGTGTGTTTCTTTTTAGAATAGTTCTCCTGTAATAGCAAGGAATACATACTTAGTGCAAGTAATTAAAACCTACATCTCCAGCTCCAAA
The DNA here is from genome assembly GCA_011680675.1 of Gymnobelideus leadbeateri. Lineage (NCBI taxonomy): Eukaryota > Metazoa > Chordata > Mammalia > Diprotodontia > Petauridae > Gymnobelideus > Gymnobelideus leadbeateri. The sequence continues at coordinate 1,777,936 of WOXC01004099.1, forward strand.
TTAAATCTCCTATCTCTTTCCTTGTCCGTATTCTCTGTGGCCATATGGATAGGTCATTGGATAAGTAAATAAGTGATCCACTGTGGGGGTCTACTAAATTTTTGCTTTGATACAATAAGTCAATTTGTTGACAAATGAGAACTTGTGTGATCCAGATCTTACATTTCAAGGTTTGTTTTACTATGAAAAACTTTTTAAAGTTTTTAATATATCAATATGTAGAATTTTGTGCTCTAGATGCTTTGGTGATATTCAGATAATTTGAATCATGAATTAGAATTAGAGGATCTCAGGGTCCTCCCAGGTCATCTATGGCAATGCAAAATATGAATTTGGTCTACAATATCTCTCAGAAAGTAGCCTACTTTCTCTTCCCCATATATGACTTTCTACTTTCTTTGTCTATACCTGTGCATAGGTATAGCATACTTAACATGCTCTCCTTCCTCACCTCTACTTCTTGGGATACCTATCTCCCTTCAAGACAACTCAAGTGCCACCCCCTTCCAAAGACCTTTCCTGATTCCCCTAGTTGTCAATGCAAGATCTGGCAGCACAAACAGATTTCCAAGATCCTAAAGGTACTAAGAGATTAAGAACAATTATTGGAGTATCCCTTAACATATACTTTCTCTGATTTTCTCTATGATCACAGTAATTATGTAGAGAATTTGACTTTTCTTCATGAATCCTAAGAAGAGGGATTCTATACAAACATACATTTATTGTTTTGTTTTGTTTTCTGCCTTTTGGAGGGCAATCGGGGTTAAGTAACATGCCCAAGGTCACACGGCTAGGTTTTTATTTGTGTGTGCATTAAGTGTCTGAGGCCAGATCCGAACTCAGGTCCTTCTGACTCCAGGGCTGATACTCTACTCACTGCACCACCTAGCCGCCCTTTGTTTTTTTTGTTTGTTTGTTTGTTTTTGTTTTTTTGAACAAACATATTTAAATACAATATTTACTTATTTGTATAAATATTGTTTCCCCCAACAGAATGTAATCTCCTTACAGATAGGGACTATTTAATTTTTGCATTTATATACAATAGAGGAAAGGTAGGAAGAAAAGATCAGAAGTTTGGGAGTTAGAAGAGAGCTTAGAGACAATACGGTGCCTTGCCCAGTGGTACGCTGCAAGTATATGTCTGAGGTAGACTTTGAACTTTTGTCTTCCTGACTCCAAGGCCAGGCCTTTCTGGAATACACCTATTTAACTCAAACAATGATGGGTGACATCAGACAGAGAAGTGCTGAGATAAGCTGTGCAGTTACTTCTCAAGAGAAACTAACCTAAGAGGAGGTAGATATTCAACCTTGACCTGACATGTATATAGTTTTGCAGTCCATGCCTTGAGCCATATAAAAAGCTAACAAAACAGTGGTAGTTCCAAAAACTGATATCCATGCCACTGCAATGATTATTCAGTTTCCCTATAGTACTCAAAGGGAAAAGAGTAGATCCCTGTGGTCTCTCCCAGGAAACTCCTCCCCACACACTTCCTTTTCCTCAGTGTGAGTGAGTAGTCTTTAACTACTGTGGGCATACCCATGATGTTTTCAATTTTGTTCAGTCTTCTACCCTTTCTCTATTTCCTAGTAATTTCGTAACTTTGTAGTATTTATAGTGTCTCTTACATAGACCAATCAATATCAACGTGATACTTATTTCATTGGGATTATCAGACATTTTCACTTTTGCACTCTGTAAGATTCAGAAGTTAGGTTAATGAATGGGACATTGTTATTAATTTACTATTATAAAGATGAATGAAGCAGGCATCAAGTAATCATGTCTGAGAGATCACTGGGCTTAAGGAACTATTGCTCTCTCCTTATATGATATTGTGTCAGCTTATTTTTTCTTCATGTGTAGTTTTGATACAAAAACAACTTTCCCTCCTATAGGAACTCATGATGGAAAGTCAAACCATCAGCATAACTACTGTGGTCAGAGAGAAGACCACATTTGTAAAGATCCACAGCTTCTTTCCAGGTTTCATTTCTTTTTTCTCAATTACATGTAAAAACAATTCTTAACATTCATTTTTTTAAAAGTTGAGTTCCAAATTATTTCTATACCTCTCCCTATTATCCCTCCCTGAGAAGGCAAGCAATTTGATAAAGATTATACATGTGCAGTCATGTAAACATATTTCCATATTAATCATCTTACAAAAAAGAAAAAAAACAAGAAAAATAAAGTTTAAAAAGTATGCTTCAATCAGTATTCACACTCCATCAGTTCTTTGTCTAGAAGGGGACAGTATTTTTCCATTATAAGCCCTTTAGAATTGTCTTGAAACATTGCATTGGTAAGAATACTTTTCCACTTATATGCGCCTAATATTAATTTTTTTAATGTTGAGTTTTAAATTTTTCTTGTCTGCTCCCCCTGAGATGGCAAACAATTTAATATGTCATGCAAGTGCAATCATGCAAAACATATTTCCATATTAGTCATGTTATAAAAAAAAAACACAAACCAAAATTAAAACACAACACACACAGTCAGAAAATAACATATTTCATTCTGCATCCAGACTCCATCAGGTTTTTCATCATTTTTCATCATGAGTCCCTTGGAATTGCCTTGGATCATTGTATTATTGGGAATAACGAAATAATTCGCAGTGGATCATCATACAATATTTCTGTTACTATAAACAATGTTCTCTTGGTTCTGCCCACTTCATTTTGCATTACTTTATGTAAGTCTTCTTAGTTTTTATGAAACCATCTGGCTTTTCATTTCTTAGAACACAACAGTGCTCCATCAGAATCATATACCATAACTTGTTCAGCCATTCCTCAACTGATGGGCATTCCCTCAATTTCTAATTCTTTGATGCCCCAAAAGAGCTACTATAAATACTTTTGTACATATAGGTCCTTTTCCTTTCTAAAAATCTCTTTAGGATATAGACATACTGGTGGTATTACTGAGTCAAAGGGTAGGCACAGATTTATAGCCCTCTGGGCATAGTTCTAAATTGCTTTCCAAAACATCTGGATCAGTTCACAACTCCACCAACAGTACATTACTATCCTAATTTTCCCATATCCCCTCCAACATTTGTCATTTTCCTTTTCTGTCATGTTAGCCAATCTGATAGAAAAGGTGGTACCTGGAGCCATTTAACTTAATTAATTATTAATTAAAATTAATTGAAAATGCTCTAAATTACTACTTGTTGATTAATTTAATGATCAGTAGTGATCTAGAGCATTTTTTAAATATGATGATAGATAACTTTGACTTCTTCATTTGAAAACTGCCTGTTCACATCCTTTAACCATTTAGCAATTGGGGAATGACATATTGTTATAATTTGACTCAGTTCTCTATATATTTGAGAAATGAGGCTTTTATCAGAGACACTTGCTGTAAAAAAAATTGCAGCTTACTGCTTTCCTTCTAATCTTGTGTGCATTGGTTCTGTTTGTGCAAAACATTTTAAATTTACTGTAACCAAAATTATCCATTTAAAATCCCATAATGATCTCTATTCCTTGTTTCATCATAAATTCTTCCTTTATACATATATGTGATAGGTAAAATATTCCACATTCCCCTAATTTGTTTAGGGTATCACCCTTTATGTCTAAATCATGTAATCATTTTGACCTCATCTTGGTATAAAATGTGAGATGTAAGCTTATGCCTAGTTTCTGTCTAATTATTTTCCAGTTTTCTTAAAACTATTGTCAAATAATGAGCTTTTCTCCTGAAAGCTTGGATCTTTGTATTTATCAAACACTAAATTATTATGGTCATTTACTACAATGTATAGTATATCTCATCTATTCCACTGATCCACTACTCTGTTTTTCAGCCAATACAATTATTTTGATGATTACCACTTTATAGTACAGTTTGATATCAGGTATGGGCAAGCTACCTTCCTCCACATTTTTTTTTCATTAATTCTCTTGACCTTTTGTTCTTTCAGATGAATTTTTTTCTAGTTCTATAAAATAATCTTTGCTAAGTTGATTAGCATGGCACTGAATAAGTAAATTAATTTAGGTACAATTGTCACTTTTATTATATTGGCTCAGAACTCCCAATGAGCAATAACTTTTCCAGTTGTTTAGATCTGACTTTATTTGTATAAAAAGTGTTTTGTGATTGTGTTTATATAGTTCCTAGGTTTGTCCTGACAGATAGATTCCAAGTAATTTTATATTGTTTAGAGATAATATAAATAGAATTTCTCTATCTCTTCCAACTGGGTTTTTTGGCAATCTGTAGAAATGCTGATTTTTGTAAGTTTCTTTTATATCCTGCAATTTTGCTGAAGTTATTTCAGCTATTTTAGTTGATTCTCTAGAATTTGCTAAGTATGCATACTATCTCTAAGAGAGATAGTTTTGTTTCCTCATTGCCTATTCTAATTCCTACAATGTCTGTTTTCTTCTCTTATTTCTATAGCTCTAGTACAGTACTGAATTACCGTGAGGATCCTTGCTTTGCCACTTAGCTTGTTTGGAATGCTTCTAAGCTTATGCCTCTGTAATAGTAATGGGAATTTGAAGATCTTCCCTGTTCCTTAACAGGTCAAATGTAATCACATGGAGTCCGTGGTGGAAGGAATTTGCTGAATGGGTAGAGCAGGAAGGGGTGGAGCAGGAAATTAGTCAGAGCAGTTAGAGAATAGAGAGAGAGAGGGTTCAGGCAAGCAGACAGCTAGGATTGTGATTGTTTGTGTGAAGGCTTGGGGATGGCAGTGCCCTCTGCAGTGTTATTGTGTATAGATTTCTTTGTTGCTATGATGAATTTGGTTTTCCGGTGTTCAGATTTGGCTTTCTGGTGTCTGAATAAATGTTTTGGTTCAGTCTTCCACATGGAGAGTCTGTTACATTTTGTGATTCATAACTATGTCCGCATTTTCATGGTCATGAAATGGTGTGTGGATATTGCCTTTGCAATATACCCTCCTAAAGATAGTGTTTGTTAATGATTAGTTCCATTTATTCCTTTGCTTTCCCATGTTTTTAATAGGAATAAGTGTTATATTTTGTCAAAAGATTTTTCTGCATCTATTGAGAAAATCATATAATTTCTTTTGGTTTTGATATTGATATGGTCAGTTATACTGATAGTTTTACCAGTATTGAACTAAACTCTGCATTCCTGGTAAAAGTCCCACCTAGTCACAGTGCATGATCTTTGCAATATATTTACTATAATCACCTTGCTGGTATTTTATTTAAATTTTTTCATCGATACTTATTAAAGAAAATGGTCTATTATTTTCTTTCTTTGTTTTTGCTCTTCCTGGTATGGGTATCAGTATCATGTTCATGTTGTAAAAGGAATTTGCAAAGACTCCTTCTTTGCCTATTCTCTCAAATAGTTTATATAGTATTGTAATTAATTGTTCTTTAAATGTTTCATTGAATTCACTTATGAATCCATCTTGTCCTGGGGATCTTTATTAGGGAGCTCACTGATAACTTGGTCAATTTCTTTCTTCTAAGATAGAATTATTTATGTATTCTATTTCCTCTTCTGTTAATCTAGGCAATTCACATTTTTGTAAATATTCATCCACTTCACTTTAGATTGTTAGATGTATTGGCATGCAATTGATCAAAATAGCTCCTAATAACTGCTTTAATTTCATCTGCATTGGTGGTGAATTCATCCTATTCATTTATTAACACCCAGGTCATCCTAACTAACTGACAGAGTCCCCACCAAGATGCTCAGCCTCTTAGAGGCACACATTCTTCAGCAAGCCTCATTGGAATGGGTTCCCACTACACCCAACCTGGACTGATGGGTGAAGAGAGGATGGTTACAATTTCCACCCCTTTAATGTAGCCCCTCTGAAATGCTAGCCACTGGCTCAGACAGTGTGGGTATGGAGGATATAATCACTCCTCCAATATTTGAAAGGCTTTCATCCCTGTAGAAGAGTTTAGGTTCATGCCATAGGGTTTCCTCCAATTCCACTTTAGTGATGTGCTTTAAGGTCTTGACAAAGTGCAGTCACTTGGAGACTTCATCCATGCCCAGGACAGTGGCCTTCTGCTGGATGCCCTCACAGTATTCAGCACTTGCTCATGTCCTTCCCTTGGATTACTGCCATACTGTTGCCTTGCTGGATAACCTGGTAGCTGTGGTAGGTCTCCTGTGGACTCCTCTATTTCCATATGCCCAGCAGTTCTGTGAATATTGGTCTCCCTGGGTTAGGTTAGCTAGGGTATTTTCAACCGAGTCTCTGATTTCCCTTGCTGCCTTAAATCCTGGGTGTGGTTTTTGGCCCGGGAAGTGATGGGGTCTTAGCATTGTTGCAACTAGTGCTCATTCTCTCTCCTTCCTGAAGCTGTGGTCACAACCTACCCCATACCTTGTAACCAGGATCCATTCTTCTTTACCCACATGGCATTTAATCAAGTGATGGGGACTTCAGCATCTAGAGCTGGAAGGGTCCTTAGGGATCTTCCAATCTGATCCCCTCATGGTACAGAAGAAAGAATTGAAGCCGACAGCAAAGAAGTTGGCATTCCAATCCAACCAGCTCTGATGTCAAGAGCCATTAGCAAAGGTGGCCTTCCAGGAGCAGGTCCTGGGAACTCTGGATTAGGAACAGGGTCCTAATCTTTCTGCCATTATTGTATAATGCAGTTAATCCTATCCTTTCCAGAAATAAAACCACAGCATTTTAGAGCTTAAGCATGACCTAGCACAAAGCCTTAATTTTACAGAAAAGAAAACAGAGAATCAGTAAAGGTTGTGACTTGGCTAGGATCACACAGGAAGTAGCAGAGCTGAGCTCTGAACCCAGGTCTTCTAATGCCAAGTCAGGGCTATACATATGCTATGAAGATGCCATTTTTCTTTCTTATAGGCTCAGAACCCTATATTGTGAAGAGTCTTTAGAAGAGCAGGAGGACATGGGGTTCCAATCTAGCCTCAATTATTTACACAAATGGGATGAGATGAGACTCCACCATCCCTTTCCTCTGACATAGGCTCATGACCCAGGTAAGAAGGAACATCTAACTGCATAGAGTGTGGTGTGTAAACCTCATGTGTGTGAATTCCACATACTTGAACATCCCAAATACCTAATATATGTTATATTTCTCAACATCATTTTGGTGAATAAGACTAGTTTTCTACCCCCAACCCTTTTTAAAAATTGAAATAACTTGAGTATGGTTATTATCATTTGATTTTCAATAATTAGGTCTAATTCTATTAAACATTTTCATTTCAAGTACAAATTTGTGTGTGTTTGTATTTAAGCTATATTAGAGGCAAGAGAAGGTGCAAGGAAGGGATTGGACTGCTGTTTGGCATAAATGGGCAGATAAAATGATAGCGGGACTATTCATCTTTTACTTTGCTTCTATTTTCTCTTCCAAGGAGAATAATCTTTGGAATAGGAAGAATGAGACATAAAAATGGACAACAGGGAATGGAAGCCCAAGATCAGTGTAAAGGTGGTAAGTTCATTCAACCCAATAAAATCTGAGAAGCTCTTGCTATGTTGTAGGCAATGAGATACACAGACAGCAGTGAAATAGTCTCTGCCCCCAGAGAACTTCTTTCTGTTACATGTGCATGCATAAGGCAATATGTGGTACTTTGAGAATGGCAAGAACACTAACAATTAGTGAAGGGAAGGCTTAATACAGGAAGCAGCTCCCAAGATAAGAAGATAAGGGTTTTGAGTAGTCTAAGCTATACACTAGCCACTAGGTGGTGACTTTTGACCATGGCAACCCTTAAAACAAAAATACAAAATTGCCTCCTTTGTGGGTATCCCTGTTGTACAACCCCAGTGATAATAGAAAGGTCAGAAAAGGGCATTGGGGGGTGGTGGTGAGGAGGAGTGTAAGGATCCCGCCTTACTGGGCTGACGCCAAACTTACCTCTCCAGTCTCCTCTAAGACTCTGGTCGCCCCTACAACCTGAGGGTCGCCTCCACAAACCCTCGGAGAGTTCCTTTCCAGTCGCCACTACAACTCTGGTCCCCTCTACAACCCCTCGGGGAGAGCCTGCTCCCCTCGAATAGACAAAGGAGTTTGACACCAAGATGTAATGTATCTTGCCGTTTATTTTCTTTCTCGTTCATAACCTCCTCTTCTCTCTCTCTTCCTTTTCACCCCACCTCCCTCCTTTTATATCCTTTTTCCCGACTGTTCCCACATGTCTCAGCAATAGGCTCCTCACAGGAGGGGAGTGCTCCCCTGTTAGCAGTGCGTGCTCAATACCCCGTAATCCTTGAACCTGTGTTGGTTGGGGCGGGGGGACAGAAACACACACAGGTGCCTCTAACCCAGCCTGGGTTATATTGCTGAGAAGAACTAAGTTTATCACAGTTGGTCATCACACAATGTCGCTGTTACTGTGTACAATGTTCTACTGGTTCTGCTTGCTTCGTTCAGCATCAGCTCATGTCTTTCCAGATTTTTCTGAAATCTATTTGTTAATTATTTCTTATAGCAGAATAGTATTCCACTCACACACCACAATTTGTTTAGCCATTTCCCAATGGATTAGTATCCCCTCAATTTCTAATTCTTTGCCACCAACAAAAAGAGCTGCTGTAGGGGTGGCTAGGTGGCACAATGAGTAAGAGCACTGTCCTCAGAGTTGGGAAGACCCAGGATCAGTTACTTAGCACCCACACATAAATGACTAGCCATGTAACCTTGAGCAAGTTACTTAACCCATTTGCTTTTTTTTTTTTTTAAAAAAGAGCTGCTGTAAATATTTTTGTAAATGTGGGTCCTTTTCCCTTTCATATGATATTTTTGGGATACTTAGCTAGTAGTGGTATTGCTGGATCAAAGGGTCATAGTTTGAGCCTTAATTTACCTGCACTACCTTAGGACAGTGAGATCCTCAATCAGTGATTCTTATTCAACATTCTATTGGAGGATATGAAGTGTATCAATGGAAGGATGACCCAACAAAACTGAGTATCATGTTTCAGGGGAAAATTTGGTCATTCAGTGGAATAGAGGACTTTCAAGCATTCTTGATGAAAAAACCAGAGTTGAATAGAAAATTTGACATTCAGATATAAGAAGCAAGAGATGCTTGAGAAGGTAATCAAGGAAAAGAAATCAAAAGGAACTTATCAAAGTTGAACTATTTACATTCCTACATGGAAAAACAATAACTGTGTCTCATGAAACCTTTCTCATTATGAAAATAATTGAAGAAGGGTATATGGGCATATGAATACACATGCAAATGTGTGTATATATGTTTTCAAGTATACATAGATAGAGGACACAGGTCGAATTTAATAGAAAGGGATGATACTTAAAAGGTGAAATTAAGAGGTGAGAGAGGAATATAATGAGAGATGGGGAGAGACAGAATGGGGTAAACTCTCTCATAGAGAAGAGGCAAAGGAAAATGGTTACAAGGGAGGGGAAAAACAGGAACACAAAAAGGCAAAACCTTATTCTCATTGAATTTGGATCAGGGAGAGAATGACATAGATACTAAATAGGATATCTCACCCTAGAGGAGAGTGGGGGAGAAGAGGATGAGAGGGAGGATGATGGAAGGGAGTGGGGGAACAAAGGGGGGGGAAGGAAGCACCCACTTGTGAAAAGGGACAGGATCAGGGGCGGCTAGGTGGCGCAGTGAGTAGAGTGTCGGCCCTGGAGTCAGAAGGACTTGAGTTCGGATCTGGCTTCAGACACTTAACGCACACACTAGCCGTGTGGCCTTGGGCAAGTTACTTAACCCCAATTGCTCTCCAAAAACCAAAAAAGAAAAAAAAAAGAAAAGAAAACAGACAGGATCAAAGTAGGGAATAGACCAAGTGGGAGGTGGGATAGGAGGGAGGGAAATATAGTCAGTCTTTTACAATATATCTACTATGGTAATGTTTTGCATAGTTACACATGCACAACATATACTGAATTGCTTATCTTCCCAGTAAGGGTGGGTGACAAGGGAGGAAGGGAATGAATCTGGAATTCAAAGTTTTAAAATCAAATGTGTAAAAATGTATAAATACTATTATTAATACTATTTTTCATATAATTGGGAAATAAGATGTACAGGCTTTGGGGTGTGAAGATTCACCTTTCCCTACTGGGAGAGTCAAGGGGGGTATGGGAGAAGATATGGGAGAGAGCAGATTCCATGAGGGGATATCCTGTGGGACTGCTATTCTGGGGTGGGGGGGCAGGGAAAAAATGGGGGAAAAAGTTGTAACTCAAAATCTGGCATAAATGAATGATGTAAATCACAATTTAATAAAGCATTTGGAAAAAAAAGAAGAAATGGAAGGATGGCTAACAGATTCTTTAACAAGTAAATAAAGGGGGGGTGGCTAGGTGGCGCAGTGAGTAGAGCATCGGCCCTGGAGTCAGAAGGACCTGAGTTCAGATCTGGCCTGAGACACTTAATGCACATACAAACAAAAACCTAGCCGTGTGACCTTGGGCAAGTTACTTAACCCCAATTGCCCTCCAAAAAGCAAAAAAAAAAAAAAAAAAAAAAGAAGTAAATAAAGGGATTAATAAAGGGCCTATAAAACAAGAAGCAACTCTAGTGATTCAGGTGATTCAGCCTTCTTGATTTACAGAACTCACTATAAGTACAAGCAAAAGAGCCCCCAAAACAACCTTGTGTTCTATGAAAAATCAATAGGTTTCTCCAGATGAAGTCAATATATACCTTAATATTTGGTGGGCAGAGAGAATGGCAAAAAAATATATTGGAAAGTGCAATCTGGGATTAAGAAAGGAAAGAATAATCATCTATATAGCATAAATAGTTCAGGAAGAGTTAAAAGAATTAAAAAAATATTTAATGCAAAAATTTGAATTCTAAAAATTTATTACAAGAGTTTTTGTTTTAGTAGAAAAGAGATGGTAGAGAAAAAAGGTAGATTTTCATTAATATGGAAATCACAGGATGTGGCAAATGCCAAACAACTTCACCAGAATATTAAATTGTATCTTAATGGACAAGAAGTGATTAGTTATTGATGTGGGTATCATTTTAAAATCATAATTACTTAATTTATTTAAATCATTATTAAAATATCATTATCATACATACATACCCCCAAAGCATTGTGGGTAATCACATTCCCAGTTCCATTGTTGCTGGGATTCTTCCCCTATTACCTAATCCATTAACAACCCTCTCTTGCCTTTTTAATATTTATATGTTAAATAAAATTAAATATTAATATTTAATATTATGAATATTAACTGCATCTTTGCCCTATAAAATCCATCTTGCTTTCTCTGAAGTTGTTGGTTCCTCTTGGAACTTAGCCTGCTTCATTAGAGACATCAAGAGGGCCCTCTTCACATTCTTTTCTCTCCAGGTTTTCATGAGACCACCCTCACCTGGTTCTCTTCCTATCTATTTGACTTCTTCTCAGGATCTTCTTCTAGGTCACACCTGCTAACTGGGGGTGCTCCCCCCCCACAGATCTCTGTAGGATCCCTGCATTAAAGGTTCAGGAAGGTCTACTATATTAGGTGAATTGGCTTTAGATGATTGTAGGACCCAGATTAACTTGCTTTCATTTTTAAACTGTCTTTTTTCCTGTAGTTAGAAGAAACCAGGGTTCTATTACCCTCACTCTCTCCTTTCCCATTGTTTGGACAACCTGCTACTCTAACCATCCCTTAGCTAACCCTGAAGTTACCTTCTTATCCCATTAGTGCTTTGTGAGAGGTTGCCTCATTCCAGACAAGTGACTGTCAACAGAGAACCCTGAACTCTCCCTTCCTGTTCACTGCTTTGGTTAATTGGTAGGAACTGCCCCACCAAGAAAGTAGTTTTCAACCTCAGTGGGACAACTGCTTGATCAGATTCTGAGCACCTTCCCTCCTCAGGTAAATGAAGTGGTTTGCTTTCATGAGAGAAGGGCAGAACTGCACAGGATAAAAAGGTGCATTTTTCTATCTATGCTGCTGAGATCTCAAGATCCCTTGTAGTGTCCAATGAGCAAGCTAGTCTTCAAGCTAGGTTAGAGAAAGCTGCAAAGTGCACTAAGATTTTAGCAAAACTTTTGACTGAGTCACAGATGATAGATGGATTTGGAACAGTTAATGGGCTGAAGAGAGCTGGCCAATAAAGCTGCCAGCTCAGTGGGAGGTCTCTGGGGAATAGTCTAGATTGCCCCAGGGATCTCTCCTTTTTCTGCGCCTGTGAAACCACTGAAGGCTTGCTTATCTAAATGTGCCAATGTCAAAGCTAAGAGGAAGGGGTGGGGATGGAAAATAACAAGTAGGGCTGAGGTTTCAGCTTTCTAGAATGAAGGGCTGACTCTACCAAGATGAAAACATTCAGTGGAGGTTAATGTAGGGTCCTCAGCCTGAGTTAAAAAAGAAAAAGCAACAAGTACAGAGCAGGGGAAGTGGAGGAGGCCACAGCTCATATTAAAGGATCGTGGGGGTTTTAGGGGATAGCAGGGTCTGTGTGAGTCCCAAAACAGCCAGTGTCTAACCTAAGGCACATGAAGAGGCCTACAGAATCAGACTAATAGGTCTGCCCTACTCAGTCCTGGTCAGCCCTTAGCTAGAGGGCAGTGTTCAGGCCTGAGCATCACAATTTTCGAAGGAAATGGACAAGCTGAGGTATATTCAGAGAAGAGTGAGCAGAATGATGAAACGTTGTAAGAATATGGTAAAAGGCCCTGGAGAAGAGAAGACTTAGGAACTGTCTACAGGGGATAGAGCACTGGGCCTGGAAACAGGAGGACCTGAGTTAAAATCCAACCTCAGATACTAGCTCTGTGACCCTGGGCAAGTCACTTCACCTCCGTTTGCCTCCATTTCCACATCTGTAAAATGGGAATAATAATGGCACCAATCTCACAGGGTTGTTGTGAAGATCAAATTAGACATTTGTAAAGTGCTCAGCAAAGTGCCTGGGACATAGTAGGCACTCTATGAATGCTATTTGAAAAGTTATGAGGAAGGGAGATTAGCCTGTTCTGCTTGACCCATGAGTACAGAACCCAGAGCAGTGGGTGAAAGATGCTAAGAGGAAGATTTCAGCCTGATTTCAGGGCAAATTTCCCAACAACTTGAGCTGTCCCAAAGTGGAAGGGAATAGCCAGGAGCTAGTGGGTTGTTTGACCTTTGCTGGAATTTGTTTTCAGACACCATCAGTTATTTCTCTGAGAATGGGTAGCATTTTTCATCATAAGTCCTTCAGAGTCATCTTGGAGCATTGTATTAATGAGAAAGCCAAGTCATTCACAGATGACCATCTTACAATATTGTTACTTTGTACTCAGTACATTTCACTTTGTACCAGCTTAAGTCCAGGTTTTTCTGAGAGCATCCTGTTCATTTCTTATAGCACAATAGTATTACATCATAATCACATACAACAATTTGTTTAGCCATTCCCCAATTGATGGGCATCCCTTCAACTTCCAATTCTTTGCCACAAGAAAAAAAACCTGCTATACATATTTTTGTGCATATAGATCCTTTCCCTTTTTTTTTCTTTTTTGCTTTTTGGAGGGCATTTGGGGTTAAGTAACTTGCCCAAGGTCACACAGCTAGGATTTTGTTTGTGTGTGCATTAAGTGTCTGAGGTCAGATCCAAACTCAGGTCCTTCTGACTCCAGGGCTGATGCTCTACTCACTGAGCCACCTAGCTGCCCCTAGATCTTTTCCCTTTTAAAAAATCTCTTTCAGGATACTGACCTAGTAGTAGGATTGGTAGGTCAAAGGCTATGCAGGGTTCCAAATTGCTCTACAGAATAGTTGAATCAGTTCACAACTCCAACAACAGTGCATTAAATTCTCATTTTCCCCATATCCCCTCTAATATTTGTCATTTACTTTTTCTGTCCTATTAGCCAATCTAATAAGTATGAGATAGAATTGTTTTAATGTGCATTTATCCAATCAGTAGTGAGTTAGAGTACCTAACAATAGGGTAAACAAGAAGCAACCAAAGATGCAAGAGAAAATTGATTTGTGCATAGGCATAAATTAGAATCTGTCAATAAAAAATAAAACTAAGGAATTAAACAGTAGCCTTTGTGATAGGGAAGAGCTAAGACCCCATCTGTAGATTCCTATCTGGGGCTGCTCAGATGCCATCTTCCTGAGGAGGGGGGCTGAGGGACAATTAGGGTCAGCCCTGAAGCAACTTCTGCTGGCCCCTGACTCTTGCAGAAGAGTGGACACCCCTGCTGGCTTCGGAAACCAGAGGCCAGCCCTGGTGTGAACCCCTGCCTCGTCTCCTGATGGTGAGAGGCAGAAAGGATGGCAATGCCACTATGGGAGTCAGTGCTTGACATTGCCCCTCCCCCAGCAACTGGGACTGGAGTAAATTATCACCTTAGGCCCTAGGGGAGGCAGCCAGGAATGAAGCTCTTAGCTGTTCTATCCGATAACAAAGAACCGTGAAATATCTGTCTTTGTGTTTGTGTGTGTGTGTGTGTGTGTGTGTTTGTGCACATGCACGCATGAATGTATGTATGTGTATATACATATATTCACACATATAGTTTCACAGATAACACATAGGAGGTACTGGAGTTCTCAGTCTCTAACCTCTAACAGGTTCGCTCTTGATCTGGTCAGATAGGCAGAGAGTTTCAGAGGGGTTGATAATCAACTTTATTCTAGTTTAGTCTCCTCAGACGGCTGCTGGGAGAACCTGCTCCTACAGCATTCCCTAATTGCCCTTCTCGAAAGAGCCATTGAGAGCCAGGGGACAACTACCCCTACATCTTGTTGGGGTCAGTCAAGACAGGTACAACTTGTGCATTCCTCTAAATCCCCTCAAGCCTCAATGGGGGCTGGTTGAGGCACACACAGATTCCCCTATGGGTTCCCCATGGTTTTTCCCCATAGGTTTCTCATTGTTTTTCCCCCATGGTTTCCCTGTGATTTTCCCCACTGTCCCCACTCACTGAGCAGTGCCCACCTGCTTTATAGGGCAACAGACAAAGAAGGCATCTTGCTAACATTAAGCTCACAGGTGAACTTTAGCAATATCGTCATTCTGCACAAGTGTGGTAAATATTATATTACATCACCCCATATCTCAAGGCTCAGCCTCAGTAGGACTGTCTGCCATTATGGTTCTGGGAACTGCTATCTAGAACCCTTAGGGCTATTCTGGGAGTTATTATCTAACACTTGGAAACTAGCCATTGCCATGACCATGGATCCTGAGAAACTAAATATAAGAAGGATAACAAAATCCTCTGTACATATATACTATATGTGTGTGTGTATGTATGTATATATATATATATATATTGTGTGTGTGTGTATACATATATATAATACATTGGCCCATAGGGCCAAAGACTTTGTCCTCCCCCTCCCAACCTGGCCTTACCTCCAACAAGCTCTTCCCCCAACCCTGTCCCAGTAAACTCAGTACCTGCCCCTGTGCTAACCAAGCCAGAAAGGAACCTAGAACCAGAGCCAAGCAAGAGCCTGATGAGCCTACAATGCCCCATTTCCCTTCAGAGGCACCTGGGACATAACAGGTCCACCCCAGGGAGAGAGAGCAACATGAGCTCAATGCCAACCCTAGATAGGGCCAGGGAAGGGTCTTTCTCATCAGAATCCTGGTCAGTCTCCTTGCCCACCATAGCCACAAACACACAAGCTGATGGTCCCAAAGGAGAGCCCACAGTGACTGAGCTCCAGTGAGGAGGTGTATGAAGGCATGGCTAGAGTGGAGAAGCAGGGTCTCTGGGTCCATGAGGTGAGGGAGAAGAAACCTGGTACCAGTAGCATAAGGGAAGGCCCTTTTCTCATGGCCCCAGGATGCACTCTAAGCCCCCCTCCCTTTCAGCATTATCTAATTCATAATTAATACTGTATCTAATACCAGCTTTCTCACACACCAGAAACCCTCCATTCCTCTCTAAGTTAAGCCCCAGTGGGAGGAAGGAGCTTCCCAGCCATGGCTACATCCCCAGGGGACACACGGTTTCTACATGCCACCCCAGGTGATCCTGGGGGTAGAATTTCCCCCAAGTTGAAGCTGCTGGCCTTGTCAGAACAAAAAGTCCAGGGAATTATGGTCAGTCCCAGGTGCTTCAGATTTCAAAGACTTCACTCATCAAGTCCCAGGGTGAAGAGAACCATGCAAAGTAGCATAGACAGGCCTTATAGCCACCTCCTGGGGCACTGACCATGAGAGACTGGCTACCAGTTTGCCCTTTCCAGATGCCCAATTTATCATACACCAAATTCCATCCTAGAGCACGGTTAAGCCAAGGTGGCATTAGCTGTGGCTCTGTCAGACTGCTGCTGAATATAGCAAGGCCCTCACTACATCCCTACCACACCCCCAACATATAAGACATAGTTATTTATACACCCCCTGCGGTGGGCACAGTCTAGCAGGGAGCTGGGCCATCTGACCCTCAAGAGGATGGGTAGTAAAACAAAAATAGCTCAGCTGTTGGTCTCCTCCATAGCAAAGAGGGCCCAGTGGGGCAAAGCTGCTCCTCCCCACCTTCTTTCTCTTTCCCAGATGCCCTCGTATCCATAAGGGATTAAGTATGAGGAAGGGAAGAAAAGGTGGGGGGAAGGGGACTGCTTACTGGTGGAGGAGAGGTGGCTAAAGGGAGAAGGGGTGAGGGACCCAGGGGAGAGGGGTAATTGGCAGACTTCCCAAGCACCTGACGGTAAATGCAAGGTATATTCAGGGCGACCCCAGTTGCTCAAGGGCCGAAGCTCTACCACCCGATAAAGGGCTGTGTCGCTGCCCTGTGGGAAGAGGACAGAAAAGGGTCAGGAAGACCAAGGTCTGTGGGTGAACTCCCAGACCCGGGAGCCATTCTGCCCCAGGCTTCATTCAAAGAGCAGTATCAGGTTCCCTTCAGTCTCGAGGGCTCCTGGTTCCACAGCAGATGCTTGCAAAGCCACTGCGAGCCTGTGGACGGTTGAGCCGTCACTCGAGACCACCGGCCAGCCTGGGTCACCTGGGCGACTGCTGCGGGACCCTCCCTCCTGTGGCCGTTGAGCCGTCACTCGAGACCACCGGCCAGCCTGGATCACCTGGGGGACTGCTGCGGGACCCTCCCTCCATACCCGAAAGCTGAAGGTCTGAAGACTCTAGTCTAAGGGGCTCCCCAGCCTTAACGTAGGTGAACTCCCAGAGAGCCAACCCCTCCAAAAATGTGAATCTTCATTTAACTCCTGCAGAGAAGAACAGCAAAGGGGATAGATGGACGGATGAATGGATGGGAGGGGAATGGAAGAAAGATCAAGCTGTTAGGACACGAATCCGAATCAATCCGGGGAGGCAAAGGAGGCGGAGGTGGAGAAGGAGGAGGCGGAATACAATGGAGAGAGTAAAAGATAGAAAAGAAAAGCCACCAGGCTGTTTCCTTCCTCGGTGGTTTCTCCTGAGATTCCCTCACCTTTTAGCATCTCTCGCTAACTCAATAAACAGATCCTTTCCCCTACCAGACCTTGACCTCCTTCTTGGCCTCTCCCCATAAACTGCTGAATGGTTTAGAACTATCTGCTTAACCGTGGGTGCCTCAAAGTCTTCATCTTTATTAGGATTCAGGCCTCGAAGCGCCCCTGCATTTTTCACTTTCTTTGGCTCCATCTTTTCTCCCACGTCCTCTTTACGTAAACTGGGCATTCCATTTCTGACCTGAGGAGGGGACTAGAGAGAATAGCAATCATCAACCCCGCACAGCTCCCCCATGGAAAACCTGGACCACGGAAGCAACGTGTTTTCTAAAAGCACCCCAAGGCAGCATCGAAACCTTGGCTGTTCTAGCTCTTTAAGAGAGGGGAAGGAGCAAAAGGGCTGGCGGCGGAGAACAGCCTCAATGTCCCATCTGTAAAATGGATACATCCTTCCATTCGTCACCTCACTTCAGCCCGGTCTCGTAACCGGCATCCCTATTTTCCAATCAGTCATGTCCCAAGTCTGCCGGCTTTCTACAACCCGCCTACCTGATGATGACTCCAGGGCCTAATCCAGCAGCCTGATTCGGTCTTCACGGTGGTGCTTCCGAGCCTCCTTCAGGATCTGGTGCACTTCCTAAAACACCTGCATGGATTGGTGGTCAAGCGGCCAGCAGGACCGGCCCAGCCCTTGTGGGGGAGGGGCCCGAATGCTACCGACTCAGCCTGGGCTTCCCCCTCCCTCCCGGGAGGCTCCTCCCAGGTCTAACCTCGGACCTTTCTCCCAATCCCGATCCCAGCCAGGCCAGATGGGGAGTGGGCAGGCTTCACCTCCTCCGCTACCCTGGTCACTTCATCCTTGCACAGGGTCAGTCTCAGACTGGCAGCAGCTTTCCTGGAAGCCTTGCCCTGCTCCCCTGCCACATGCCTCAGAATTCTGTGCTCCAGGTCCTGCTTGGCCTGCACCTCCTCTCGATGAAGAAGCTCATCTTGAGAACCCTTGTCTCAAGGAAGGAACTAACTGATCAAGCTGGGACTGCACCTAGAATCCATGGGAAGAAAAAGCCCCACAAACACCCAAGAAACAGCAGAGATGAGGAAGGAAGAGGACTTGGGTGGGGGGTCCTGGGGTGTCCAAAGAGAGGTCAAGAAGTCAGGGCCAGCCAGCATGTGCCTGCCCAGTGCCAGCGAAGGAATAGCTGTAAACCAAATGACTGGCATTTATCCACTGCTTTGAGGTCTGCAAACATGATCTCATTTGACCCCACCCCCACCCCGGGGACTGGGGAAGGAGCTGTTATCCCATTTTACAGATGAAGAATGTCCGATCCATGTCACAAAGTCCACCCTTTAGGCCCAGTCTTTGGGAAGTGCCCAGTACCAACTTAGAGGGTTGGACCTCCCTGGGCAAATGCCCCCACAGCAGCAGCCTGGCTTGGAGTGATGGGCATTGTAGCCTAACTTGAGGACTGGAGGACACTGGGCAGGGCCTCCATCTTCTGTGACCAAAGGTCTACTTGCTCTGCTCAAGGCCACCAGCTCTTGCCTCAGGCTAGCCAGCTGGACCTCCAACAGGTCCTTCTGCTTTAGCAGGTTTCCCAGGAGGGTTTCTTGGGCCAGACTAGTGAGTGACCAAAAGAAAGGTCAAGGTCAACTACTAGATAGTCGCAGAAGACGAAGTCAAGCAAAGGCCAGAAAATGGAGCGGGTTCACCTGAATAAAACCATGACCCACTGGAATTAAGTGGGGGGCATTAACAATAACCCTCCACTTTGGGACTTGTGGTCTCCTCTGGGTGGGCTCACTGTCTTCAGAGGAGGAGCTGAGCCTCTGCAAATTGCTGGGCTCTAGAAATCTTGACCTTGGGTCCAGCATAGACCTTTCAGAGACCCGGCTCTTCTCCTACTATCCCACTAAGAGAAAGCATCTAGGTAAGACCCCAGCTCAACTGGAATTAGGCATGGACCACTTTCCCCAAAGTGGTCAGGTTACTTCTCACTCCCCTGAAGAAAGCTTCACACTCAGCTCTTAAGTCAGATTCTTCCCATCGACAGTCTTATCCCTCCCTAAGCTTCATGCATGTATGTGCTTGGCACATATAAGGGGTTCCAGAGAGGAGCTGCAGGAGGAGGCCTAGGTTTAAGTCAGTAAGCTCCATACTCATACTTTCAGACAAGGGGGTCCAGGGACCTTGAGCAGCTCTCCTAGCAAGTGGCCATCTCTCATCAAGACTGGAGTCTTTGCAAATCTAAAATGCTTTCAGATAAGTGTGGAATCTGGCCAGAATCCTGTAGGCAACTACCAGGCCATAATGAACTTCCCCCAAGATGCCCACCCCCACTGTCTCTGCCTTTAGAAACATTCCAGTTTCTGGATTACCTAGGATGCCCGAGTAATCTTCAGAAGGTTATCCATGTCTTTCAAATGCTCTCCCCTAAGAATGGTGAGCTCTTCCTGGGGAGTACAGAAAAAAAGAGAGGGGTTCAATGTGACCCAGGGAACTTTCCAGGCTCTGGCAAGCCCAGACTACTGCCTCACCTCAAGAGCTCCATGCCCCCCACTGGCTGGTCCTGGTGACCTGGTCTAATCAGGAGAGCAGGAGGGCAACTCCTATTCTCTCCTCACCTGGGTGTGAGCAATGGTATACTTGCAGAAGTCTTCCTTCCAGGTGGCTTCGTGTTGGCTCAGCAGGACCTCCAGGAGAGTCAAAAGTGTCCTCACAACTCAGGCCTTTCCCACATCCACTCCTACTGGCCCCTTGCCAGAGCTCTAGGCACTCCAGCCCAGTGGCCGCCTCCTGCCAATGGGCCTGTTACTTGGAAGTCAGAGTTTCCTGCCACCTTTCCAGAGCATTTACCCTCGATGGGACACCCTGTTCAGCCTTGGAAAAAAGAAGAAAAACACACAAAGATGAAGTCTCTTAAGAGATACAAGGAACACTGGCATTAGAGGCTCCAGCATTTATTAAGTACCTACTGTGTGCCAGGCATGGGGCTGGGGGCTGGGAACACAAGGACCAAGAATGAAATCTTTCTTACCCACCAGGAACTTTCTCTCTAATGGAGGAGACAAGAATGTATATTAATTTTACATTTATGCTGTATACATTTTTGTATGCATTTTTAATCTGTCTCATTAGAACCTAAGTTCACTACAAATGGGAATTGCTTCATTCTTTGTACCAGTATCTCCTGGATGAGGGTTTGGCATATAGTATGTGCTTAATAAATACCTGTTGATTGGGAGAAAAGGCACCAGCTGTGGAGGGAGGGGTACAGAAGTGGAAGTAGAAAGGGAACGCCAAATGAATTCTCATCTTGGGTGCAACCATTTTGGCAGGGTTGCCAAGTGTGGAAGGAGGAATGAGACCCAATGAGGCTAGGGCTGGAAAGACAAAGTGGGGCTATTTTACCCTGGAGGCAAGGGGGAGCCCCTGGAGTTGACTGAGGAGGGAAGTCACATGATCTGCTCTGTGATTAAGGAAAATTTAGGAGCAGAGTGAAGGACAGACTGGAGGCAGGGAGGCCATTCAGGAATCTGCTACAGTGACCCAGGAGAGAGTGATGAGGGCCTAAGCTGGAGTGGCCAGGGTTATAAAGGTAGAAATGACAAAGAAGCTAATGGAACTCAGGTCAAAAGGCCAGGTCAGAGACCTCCCCAAGAGGTGCAAAGGAGGCCAAGGTCTCTCCACCCCATGTTTCAGTGTTTATACAGGACAGGGGCAGAGGCAAGATAGCAGAGGTAGGGTTGGCATTTTTGCCAAATCCAACCCAACTACTCCAAAGCCATCTAGAAAATGTGCCAGACCACATTCTTATCAGGAATGCCAAAAAAAAGTCCCTCTCAGTCATTTTTCCAGCCCAGGGAAGCTTACGAAGGCAGAGAGGGCTGAGGACACTATGGTGAGGGCTGACCAGGAGCCCAGCATAATGGCGGTCATGACAGGGGGAAGCATTTCAGTGCTCAAGAATGATAAAGTGACTGGGAATGAAACCCTGGGAAGGAGAAGATCCCAGGAGACCCCATACTAGTGCTAGGAGCAGGAACAGGGACCAGCTGGCATCTCTGGGCCACATATGTAGGACAGAGAAGAGCAGTCATGAGTGAGTAAGTGAGGCCCTAGCTGAGCACTGACCAAGGAACACATTCTGCAAAAGAGCTGTGGGGCCTGAGCCCCAGAGCACATCAGGGTGCTCAGTGCCAACCTTTAGTCCTATATGTAAGCCTGTAGAGGAACCATTAGGGAAGGAGACCTAGACACAAGTCAAGAACCTCAGTTCCTCTGAACCTGAAGAACCTCCCAGTGGGCTAACAATGACTAAGTCCAGTAACATTCTATAGAAACTCAACCACCCACAAGCCAGCAGATCAAAACTGGGTCAAGAACTTGCACAGCTCAGACAAGGAGAGCAGTGAACAGATCACAACACTTTGGAAAGCACTGAAAACTTGCAGGGCCCCAGACTGACCTGAGAGAGCCCAAAGGGTAAGCAGAGCCCAACACCAACATAAAGTTCATAATCAAGAAATAGGCTAGAAGAATGAGCAAACAACAACAACAAAAAATTAACTGTATAAAGAGATTCTATGATAACAGGGAAGCTCAAGACAGACAGACAGAAGAAGACAATGACTTGAAAATATCTTTTAAAAAACCTGAAAGAAAAAGTACAGATCAGACACAAACTGAAAAAGAATTCCTACAAGAGCTAAAGAAAGAGATAAAAATGAGCAAAAAGATAAGATTTTAAAAACCGAATAGAGGAAGAGGAAAAATTGAAAAAGGAAAGAGCAGTGGAAGAAATATATGAAAAAAGAATTAATAGTTTATTAAAAAAGAATCACAAAAGTACTGAAGAAAATTCCTTAAAAATATAAGTGGCTTTCCGCGCTGCCCAGAAGAGGGTTCCATACGGCGTTGTTCTCGGTTTCCGTCGTAACTTTAAAGGGAAACTTTCACAATGTCCGGAGCCCTGGATGTCCTGCAGATGAAGGAGGAGGATGTCCTCAAGTTCCTGGCTGCAGGAACCCATCTGGGTGGCACCAATCTAGACTTCCAGATGGAACAATATATTTACAAGAGAAAGAGTGATGGCATCTACATCATTAATCTGAAGAGAACTTGGGAAAAACTTCTGCTGGCAGCACGTGCCATTGTAGCCATTGAAAACCCAGCCGATGTTAGTGTCATCTCATCCAGGAACACTGGCCAGAGAGCTGTTCTGAAATTCGCTGCTGCCACTGGCGCCACACCTATTGCTGGACGTTTCACACTGAGCACCTTCACCAACCAGATCCAGGCAGCTTTCAGGGAGCCTCGCCTCTTGGTGGTCACTGATCCTCGGGCAGATCACCAGCCTCTGACTGAAGCATCATATGTTAACCTCCCAACCATTGCCCTGTGCAACACAGACTCCCCACTTCGCTATATGAACATTGCCATTCCATGTAACAACAAGGGAGCTCACTCTGTGGGTCTGATGTGGTGGATGCTGGCCCGTGAAGTCCTGCGGATGGGTGGTACCATCTCCCGGGAACACCCATGGGAGGTTATGCCTGATTTTTACTTCTACAGGGATCCAGAGGAGATTGAAAAGGAAGAGCAGGCCGCAGCTGAGAAGGCAGTGACAAAGGAGGAGTTTCAGGGTGAATGGACTGCACCCACCCCAGAATTCACTGCTACTCAACCAGAGGTGGCTGATTGGTCCGAGGGAGTACAGGTGCCATCTGTGCCCATTCAGCAGTTCCCCACCGAAGATTGGAGTGCTCAGCCAGCTACTGAGGACTGGTCTGTGGCTTCTACTGCTCAGGCCACTGAGTGGGTAGGAACTACTACAGAGTGGTCTTAAAACCCAGATGCTCTAATAGTGTTGGAAAAATGCTGATTGAAAATAAAACATCGATTTCTTAAAAAAAATATATAAGTGAACAAATATGAGACAAGAAAAAATAAAACTAATTCAAAAGACTTAAAAAATAAGAGAATATGTGAACTATCTCAAAAGAAAAACAGTGACCTAGAAATAGATTGAGAAGAGATCATTTAAGAATCACTGGACTACTTAAAATCCAGGAGCAAAATAAGGGTGCTTGACATAATATCTTAAGAAATTATAAAGGAAAAAATACCAGATATCACAGAACCAGAAATCAAAGTAGAACTTGAAAAAGAATCCACCAATTACTTCCTGAAAGAAACCCCAAAATGAAAACTCCCAAGAACTGTAGCCAACTCCAGAGCTCCCAGATCAAGGAGAAAATCCCGCAAGCAGAAATAATCCAAATACTGTCAGGACATATGAGATTTAGCAGCTTCCACATTAAAGGAGTGAAAGGTTCAGGAGATGATATTTTGGAATGCAAAAGATCAAGAGTTAGAGCCAAGAATAAACCAGGAAAAATGAGCATAATCCTATAGGGGAATATGGACATTTAATGAAACAGAAAACTTTCAAGCATTCCTGATGAAAAGACCAGAATAGAAAATCTGGCATTCAAACACAGAACTCAAGAGAAGCAATGGGTGAGAAATCATAAGAAATCATAAACAAGGGTAAATTGTCTACATCCTTTGTGCAGCAAGATGATATGTGTAACTCCTTCAGAATTTTATGATTGCCAGAAGTCTTAAATGGTGTCTAATTGGATAGCAGCCTGAGTGTAATTCTATTATGTTGTGATGATCTCAAAAGAATGGAAGGGTAGGGAAGAGAAATGTACTGGAAGGGTGGAGGAGGAAGGAAAATGGGGAAAATTAATTCATATAAGTGGGGTGTACAATGAAGAGTTTATACAATAGAGGAGACAGAGAAGAGGGGAACAGGTAACACTTGAACCTTATTCTCATCTGAACTGATTGAAGGAGGGAAGAATACACATACACACACAATCATGTGCAGAAATTCTTCCTATCCAGAAGGATGTAGGAGGAAAAGGTAAGGGGGAAGGAAGAAGAAGAGAGAGGGTAGATTAAGGGAGGCAATGGTCAGAAGCAAAAAACTATTGAAAAGGGAACAGGGCAAAAAAAGAAATGGATAAGTGTAAAAGAATAAGATGAAGCAAAATACATATTTAGTGATCATAACTGTGAATATAAATGGGATAAACTCACCCATAAATTTGAAGAGTATAGTAGAATGGATTAGAAATTGTAATCCAACAGTATGTCATTCACAAGAATCACAAATAGAGAAGGGGCTGGAGCAAAATCTATTTCACTTTAGATGAAGTAAAAAAAAGCAAGTGCAGCAATCATCTCAGACTTTAATCTGAGCAAAGGCAAAAAGAGACCTAATTAAAAGAGATAAATAAGGAAATTCTATTTTGCTAAAAA